>JAPEVW010000093.1:0-665346 GCA_027921565.1 Artemia sinica | reverse complement strand
TATAATATCATAAAACAATTAATTAGCTTTTTACACATATCTCATATGGTCTAGTGGTTTAGGATAGTTGGCTTTCAACCAATTGGCTTGGGTTCGAATCCCGGTGTGGGAATTATTTTTAAAACAAAATCAGGTGAAATTAATTAGCTAATTTGACAAGACATAGGTAACTAAGGGCAAGAGTTCGTTCTTTACTATAAAACAGGCTCGGGTTCGATTCCCGGTGTGGGAAAATTTTTAACTCTATAATCTTCGAATATTTGAACCTTTTATAATTTATAATGATGTTCTTTATTATATTTATTATGAAATAAATTACAAACAGGAAAAAGCCTACGGCTTTTTCTTCTTTGGAATAGTAAGAGACGATCCTCAAATAATCAGGCAGCTAACTAGGATTATAATTTGTTCTTTAACATAAACTTCATTAATCGGATATTTTAATATATCCTATATGGTCTAGAGGTTGGGATAGCTCTCACCCAGTAGGCTTGAGTTCAATTTCTGTTTGGGAAATTTTTATTTATGATGATTTCTTAAGGAACATAATTAAAATTTCTTAATGTAATAAAAATAATTTGTTTTAATTACAAAAGGTTTTTAACCCCATTAATTTCCTTTAAATGAGCCATTGAACAACTCTCTACGATGTTCCAGTGCCATGCTATCTGTTGAAGTACTAACCTATACTATAATTAAGTGGCGTATAAAATTTAGTATAGGCAAGAGGTCGTTCTTTATTATAATATCATAAAAAAATTAATTAGCTTTTTACACATATCTCATATGGTCTAGTGGTTTAGGATAGTTGGCTTTCAACCAATTGGCTTGGGTTCGAATCCCGGTGTGGGAATTATTTTTAAAACAAAATCAGGTGAAATTAATTAGCTAATTTGACAAGACATAGGTAACTAAGGGCAAGAGTTCGTTCTTTACTATAAAACAGGCTCGGGTTCGATTCCCGGTGTGGGAAAATTTTTAACTCTATAATCTTCGAATATTTGAACCTTTTATAATTTATAATGATGTATAATATAAATACTGTAATCTTAACTATATTAACTATAGTGAAGTTGCGTATGCAAGCTAGTATAGGGAAGAGTTCGATCTTTATTATAATGCAGTTTACATAATAATTTTAGCGATTAAGCCAAAAAAGAAAATTTTGGTTCCAGGAGTTTCGGTTATTATTGAGACAAGTAGTTATTATTACTATAGAGTTCATTACCATGAACTGTTTTATTGCTTCAAAATTCAAATATCTTTGAAAAGACTGCAGTATGAAAATACATCAAAAATGCAATTTTTTGACAAAATTGATTCTACTTTAAAAAGTATTTTATTTTTAAATACAAAAGTGACTAGATCTTGCAATTGCCTTTAAAATGAGCTATTATACAGCTCTCTATGATTTTCCAGTGCCCAGCTAGCTGAGCAGAAAAAAAAGCGGAAAGAAAAAAATATCTCGTTTGTGGAGAATAACGTGGGTAAAAGTCAATTTTCTTGATTTTCAAGCCAATATATTTTCTTTGTTATTCAAGCCAAAGGGCGGTAAGTTTCCTTTATAGAGGATTCGGACAAGGCGGTTCTAATGGTGTACTTTTTGTTTTGATCTGACTCTTTTTTTAGGAGTTGGGGGGTTTTATATTTCTTAACATTGGAGGTGATCGTCTCTTACTAGGTTGCTAGCTACCGCTGCAACCCGGATGATCTGACTCTATTTTTAGGAGTTTGTTATATTTCTTAGCATTGGACTGATCGTCTCTTACTAGGTTGCTAGCTACTGCTGCAACCCAGATTCACATATATATCATTTATGTGAGACAGCCTGGCCGAGTGGTCAAAGACACTGGTGTTAGCCACCAGTCTCTTCGGAGGCGTGGGTTCAAATCTTACCGCTGGTATACGATTATGTTTGAAATACTGCAGTGTGAAAAGACATCAAAAATGCAGTTTTTGGTGGAAAAATTTATTCTCTTTTAGAAATAATTTATTTTAGCTACAAAGGTTTTTAACCCAATTAATTTCCTTTAAAATGAGCTATTGAACAACTCTCTACGATGTTCCAGTGCAAAGCTATCTGTGGAAAAGAAAGAAAAGAGAAAAAATTATCCCGTTTGTGGAGAATAACGTGGTAACAGTCAATTTGCTTGATTTTCAAGCCAATATATTTTCTTTGTTATTCAAGCCAAAGGGCGGCAAGTTTCCTTTATAGAGGTTTCGGACAAGGCGGTTCTAATGGTGTACTTTTTGTTTTGATCTGACTCCTCTGTTAGGAACTATGGGTTTTTATATTTCTTAACATTGGACATGATCGTCTCTTACTAGGTTGCTAGCTACCGCTGCAACCCGGACTTCAAAATTAAAATATCTTTGAAAAGACTGCAGTTTGAAAAGACTGCAGTTTGAAAATACATCAAAAATGCAAGTTTTTTGACAAAATTGATTCTACTTTAAAAAGTATTTTATTTTTAATTTCAAAAGCGACTAGATGTAGTAATTTCGTTTAAAATGAGCTATTATACAACTCTCTATGATAATCCAGTGCCCAGCTAGTTGAGGAGAAAAAAAAGCGGAAAGAAAAAATATAATCCCGTTTGTGGAGAATAGCGTGGTTAAAGTCAATTTTCTTGATTTTCAAGCCAATATATTTTCTTTGTTATTCAAGCCAAAGGGCAGTAAGTTTCGTTTATAGGGGTTTTGGACCAGGCGGTTCTAATGGTATACTTTTTGTTTTGATCTGACTCTTTTTTTAAGAGTTAGGGGTTTTTATATTTCTTAACATTGGACGTGATCGTCTCTTACTAGGTTGCTAGCTACCGCTCCAACCCGGATATTCTCTAACGGCAAACTTACTGTGGTATTCCTTATTTTCAAAAAGATCAACCACACGAAATTAGTTTGCTGAATGAAGACCCGCACGATCGTTTGCGGGTAAGCAAACTAATCACATTAGTTCTTAGGAAGATGACGATAACGATATTATTTACTATAGTCCTTGCAACAGCTAGGATCGAACCTCAGTCCCGAATTTTTCTAGACGCGGTAGTACCCACTTTCCTGTTACAAGTTATTCAATTTGGATATTTAAATATATATGATGAGAGATAAGTAGCTCGTCTCTGAGAGAAAATGACATCATAGCCTAGATAGCTAACTGTCACTGCAAACATTATGTCGCCCTCTACATTTATCATATCTTATATGTAACATTTTTTGTTATAAGTCTCTGATAGTACAATGATAAATACACCCGCTTGTGACGCGGGTAACAGGGGTTCAATTCCCAATCGTGGGGAATTTCTATACATTGTCTTTAAATATAACTGTACAGGCATATACTGTTGTTAAGTGGCATATACAAGTTATTATAGGCAACAGTTTGTTCCTTATAATACTAACTATTATTTTAATCCTTCGGTTACTATGGGGTAAAATTCATTCTTTAATGTAATTTTATTTCTTAACATTAGACGTGATCGTCTCTTATTAGGTTGCTAGTTACCACTGCAACCCGGTTGCCTATGCAAGTTAGTATACGCAAGAGTTCGTTCTTTATTGTATTGCAAGTCAAAGATTTTGTTTTGGCCTTATTATAATTGGTATGGTGAAATAATATTATGCATATGGTTCTTAAATCATAGTTCTTTGTAGTTCAATTTGGTCTAGTGGCTAGGGTAGTTAATATTTTCTTTAAGAGGACCGGGTTCAATTCCCGGTGTGGGAAAATTTTTAACTCTATAATCTTCGAACATTCAAACCATTTATAATTTATAATGATGTATAATATAAATAATGTAATCTTCACTATAGTGAAGTTGCCTTTGCAAGTTTTTTAGTATAGGGAAGAGTTCGATCTTTATTATATCTTTATTGTAAAACCTACGATTATGACATCATTGATCAATCTTTAACCTGAAATTATAATCTTATTTTAGTTAGTATGGGCTGGAAGTTCGTTCTTTACTGTAAAACAGGAAAAAGCCTACGGCTTTTTCTTCTTTGAAATAGTAAGAGACTAGCCTCAAACAATCAAGTAGCTAACTAAATCAAATGTATGTATTGGGTTTTTATTCCAGTGACCGTCTTTTAGTGGAAAATTTTAATATATTGACTTTAATATAATAACTGTACTAGCCTTAAATATAAAAACTCAAACAATCAAGTAGCTAAATCCAATGTATGGAATGGTTTGCTATTTCAGTGATCGTCTTTTAATGTAAATTATTGTAAAATAGCTGCCACTTTTCTTGATTTTCAAGCCAATATATTTCCCTTGCTGTTCAAGCCAAGGGACTGAAAGTTTCCTATACTGAGGTTTCCGACAAGGCGGTTCTAATGGTGTACTTTTTGTTTTGATCTGATTTCTTTGTTAGGAACTATGGGTTTTTATATTTCTTAACATTGGACGTGATCGTCTCTTACTAGGTTGCTAGCTACCGCTGCAACCCGGATTACAAACAGGAAAAAGCCTACGGCTTTTTCTTCTTTGGAATAGTAAGAGACGAACCTCAAAGAATCAGGCAGCTAACTAAGTCCAATATAAGCAATTGTTTGTTCTTCTAATGATCATCTTTTAATTTGGCGTTTCTTACTAGGTTGCTAGCTACCACTTACACCCGGATTATGTTATAGGTTGCTAGCTACCGCTGCAACCTAGATATTCTTATTTCTGCTACTATGGGCTAAGGTTCGTTCTTTCATGTAAAACTAGCAAAAAAATTTTTAAGCCTGATGATGATTTAACTAATGTGTCAAAAAGTAAGGTTGCAAGTCGACGATTTTGTTTTGGCCTTATTATAATTGGTATGGTGAAATAATAATATGCATATGGCTCTTAAATCATACTTCTTTATGGTTCCAAATGGTCTAGTGGCTAGGATAGTTAACTTTCACTTAACAGGCTCGGGTTCGATTCCAGGTGTGGGAAAATTTTTAACTCTATAATCTTCAAACATTTGAACCTTTTATAATCTATAATGATGTATAATGTAAATACTGTAATCTTAACTATAGTGAAGTTGCGTATGCAAGTTAGTATAGGGAAGAGTTCGATCTTTATTATACAAGCCAATAAATTTCCCTTGCTGTTCAAGCCAAGGACAGAAAGTTTCCTATACAGGGGTTTCGGACAAGGCGGTTCTAATGGTGTACTTTTTGTTTTGATCTGACTCCTTTTTTAGGAACTATGGGTTTTTATATTTCTTAACATTGGACGTGATCGTCTCTTACTAGGTTGCTAGCTACCGCTGCAACCCGGATTACTATTGTGCGTTACCGTGCAGTGATTCGAACAAACACCTTTTATATTTGAAAGAAAGTCTCTGAGCCACCGTGCTGCCAGTGACCAAAAAGGCCCCAATGACTAACACCATTTATGATCGATCCTTATTTCCCACTATACAAGTTTGTATAGGCAAGAGTTCGTTCTTTATTGTAAAACAACTCTCTACGATGTTCCAGTGCCAAGCTATCTGTGGAAAAGAAGAAGAAAGAAAAAAATATCCCATTTGTGGAGAATCACGTGGTTAAAGTCAATTTTCTTGATTTTCAAGTCAATATAGTTTCTTTGTTATTCAAGCCAAAGAGGGGTAAGTTTCCCTTATAGGAATTTCGGACAAGGCAATTCTAATGGTGTACTTTTTGTTTTGATCTGACTCTTTTTTTAAGAGTTATGGGTTTTTATATTTCTTAACATTGGACGTGATCGTCTCTTACTAGGTTGCTAGCTACCGCTGCAACCTAGCGGTACTAAATTACGAACAGGAAAAAGCCTACGGCTTTCTTCTTCTTTGGAATAGTAAGAGACGATCCTCAAATAATCAGACAGCTAACTAGGTTTATAATTTTTTCTTTAACATAAACGTCATTTATCGGATATTTTAATAGGTTCTATATGGTTTAGAGGTTTGGATAGCTCTCACCCAGTTGGCTTGAGTTCAAATTTTGTATGGGAAATTTTAACTTATGATGATTTCTTAAGAAACATAATTAAAATTTCTCAGGGTACTAAAAACGATTTACTGTAATTAGAAGAACTTTTAGCCCCATGAATTTCCTTTAAAATGAGCCATTGAACAATTCTCTACGATGTTCCAGTACCAATCTATCTGTTGAATTACTAACCTATACTATAAATAAGTGGCGTATACAATTTAGTATATGCAAGAGGTCGTTCTTTATTACAAATTCCAATGATTGTCTTTTAATGTAACTATTTCATTTTATACTATGGGGCTTGATCGTCTCTTGCTAGTCCTTATTTATGTTTCAGTTATTGTAATCTTAACTATAGTGAAGTTGCGTATGCAAGTTAGTATAGGGAAGAGTTCGATCTTTATTATAATATACTATAGTTAAGTGGCCTATATAATTTAGTATAGGCAAGAGGTCGTTCTTTATTATAATTATATAGTAATTATGACGTCACTGCATCAAAAATACAGTTTTTATTGGAAAAATTTATTCTCTTTTAGAAATAATTTATTTTAGTTACAAAAGGTTTTTAACCCAATTAATTTCCTTTAAAATGAGCTATTGAACAACCCTCTACGATGTTCCAGTGCCAAGCTATCTCTGGATACAAAAGAAAAAAAAAAAAAAAAATATCCCGTTTGGGGAGAATAACGTGGTAAAAGTCTATTTTCTTGATTTTCAAGCCAATATATTTTCTTTGTTATTCAAGCCAAAGGGCGGTAAGTTTCCTTTATGGAGGATTTGGACAAGGCGGTTCTAATGGTGTACTTTTTGTTTTGATCTGACTCTTTTTTTAGGAGCTACGGGTTTTTATATTTCTTAACATTGGAGGTGATCGTCTCTTACTAGGTTGCTAGCTACCGCTGCAACCCGGAAAATCATACTTCTTTATGGTTCCATATGGTCTAGTGGCTATGATAGTTAACTTTCACTTAACAGGCTCGGGTTCGATTCCCGGTGTGGGAAAATTTTTAACTCTATAATCTTCGAACATTTGAACCTTTTATAATTTATAATGACGTATAATATAAATACTGTAATCTTAACTATAGTGAAGTTGCGTATGCAAGTTAGTATAGGGAAGAGTTCGATCTTTATTATAAAAAAGAAACTTGTTTATTTACATTCTAGCTAAAATAATGAAGATAATATGAATGAACCACAGGGTTCAGTTTCCTTGGACTTGAGTTCGTTTTTAACTATAAATACAAACAGGAAAAAGCCTACGGCTTTTTCTTCTTTTAAATAGTAAGAGACGAAACTCAAACAATCAGGTAGCTAACAAAGTCCAATGTATGGAATGGTTTGTTATTTCAGTGATCGTCTTTTAATGTAAATTTACTAACCTATACTATAGTTAAGTGGCCTATATAATTTAGTATAGGCAAGAGATCGTTCTTTATTATAATGACAAAATTGATTCTACTTTAAAAAGTATTTTATTTTTAATTACAAAAGGCACTAGATGTTGCAATTTCCTTTACCAATATATTTTCTTTGTTATTCAAGCCAAAGGGCGGTAAGTTTCCTTTATAGAGGTTTCGGACAAGGCAGTTCTAATGGTGTACTTTTTGTTTTGATCTGACTCTTTTTTTAGGAGTTGGGGGGTTTTATATTTCTTAACATTGGAGGTGATCGTCTCTTACTAGGTTGCTAGCTACCGCTGCAACCCGGATTAACATTGGACGTGATCGTCTCTTACTAGGTTGCTAGCTACCGCTGCATCTTTATTGTATGTAATTTACATTCTAGCTAAATAATGAAGATAATATGAATGAACCACAGTGTTCAGTTTCTTTGGACTTGAGTTCGTTTTTTAACTATAAATACAAACAGGAAAAAGCCTACGGCTTTTTCTTCTTTTAAATAGTAAGAGACGAAACTCAAACAATCAAGTAGCTAACTAAGTCTAATGTATGGAATGGTTTGTTATTTCAGTGATCGTCTTTTAATGTAAACTATGAAGCTTTGCCAAAGCATTTCTTGCCGACTTTTCAACAGCATCCGCTCTTTCAAAGAGAATTTTAATCTGTAATTTTGAATACTTTTCGTGATCCCGATAGAACATGCGTAAAATGTTTCTCATTTACAAAGATCAGCCTGCATTTTTGCCATCTTCTTGTATTTCTGAATGTAATTTTTCCCTTTGTCCTTATGCGTTCTTCGGTACAACCTCGCAGAGAATTTAATTTTTTCATTATAGCTTTTGTCACACCAGTAACGCTCCTTGATGTTTTGTTTGGCTGTCTCAATTTTTACTTCTCGATACACCTGGTCGGTTGAATACCTTTGCTTTTCTTTTTCTTATATTTGATTCGGTAATCTTCATCATTGTGATAACGCTCCTTGATCTTGTGTTTGGCTGTCTCAATTTTCGCATGTCTATAAACTACATCATTATAATAACGCTGTTTGTCACTATCAATTTTCGCATCTCGATACGCCTGGTCGGTTGAATACCTTTGCTTTTCTCTTTTCAAGATACTATCTCTGTTGTCTGTGTAGTACTGTTTTTTTAACTTGCGTGCAGCTTGCTTTGATCTAACCATTATGTAATTCACGAATGAGACCATTTACATTTTTGTCGTTCTTAAGTAGTAAAAGTCGACGATTTTGTTTCGGCCTTATTATAATTGGTATGGTGAAATAATAATATGCATATGGCTCTTAAATCATACTTCTTCATGGTTCCATATGGTCTAGTGGCTAGGATAGTTAACTTTCACTTAACAGGCTTGGGTTCGATTCCCGGTGTGGGAAAATTTTTAACTCTATAATCTTCGAACATTTGAACCTTTTATAATTTATAATGATGTATAATATAAATACTGTAATCTTAACTATAGTGAAGTTGCGTATGCAAGTTAGTATAGGGAAGAGTTCGATCTTTATTATAACGCTGCAACCCGGAAAAAAACACATTGTGCCCACATCGTTCTTTACTCAGGCAGTGCTAGCGCGCTGCCTATGATAATAAACTGATTACACACAGGAAAAAGCCTACGGCTTTTTCTTCTTTTAAATAGTAAGAGACGAGTCTCAAATAATCAAGTAGCTAGCTAATTCCAAAGGTATGCAATTTTTGTTATTCCAATGATCGTTTTTTATTGTAACTAGGTTTCAGCCATCTCTACAGCCATGATACTATTGGAAATTACATAATCCCTATTTATGTTTTAGTTAACATGGGCAAGGTGTCGTTCTTTATTGTACTTGTATTTCTGAATGTAATTTTTCCCTTTGTCCTTATGTGTTCTACGGTACAACCTCGCAGAGAATTTAGTTTTTTTCATTATAGCTTTTGTCACCCAGTATCTACCCATTATTCTGGTAGCAACTTTTTTCTTATGTTTGTTTCGGTAACCTATATCGTTAACATACAGTTCCTTGCTCTTTTGTTGGGCTTTCTCAATTGTTGCATGTCTATAAACTTCATCATTATAATAACGCTGTTTGTCACTATCAATTTTCACTTGTCTATAAACTACATCATTATAATAACGCTGTTTGTCACTATCAATTTTCGCATCTCGGTACGCCTGGTCGGTTGAATACCTCTGCTTTTCTCTTTTCAAGATGCTATTTCTGTTTTTTTGGTAGTACTGTTTTTTTTAATTTGCGTGTAGCTTGCTTGATTGAAACCATTATGTAACCGTTAGTTAAATGTTTATGACACGTATCAAGTATCAAGAACCCAACAAAAAATTAAACTAAATTTTAAATTTTTAGGTATTTTTCTAGTCTAAATTAAAAGATTAAAACTATTGTTCAGACACCATAAATATTTTTGCAGTTTATAACTTTAGCGATTCTGAACTAAAAACGAAAATAAAAAAAATTATTTTTTTCAATTTTTACGTCACGTCACTCATTAAGTCATATATGGTCATTAGTAAAAATAGGTTTTAGATATTACATCATTTCACTTATTGCGTCATATATGGTTATTAGTAGATAATCGGTAAAATATTCGTTCTTTATTATAAAACTAGCAAAAACTTTTTTAAGCCTGATGAAGATTTAGCTAATGTGTCAAAAGTAAGGTTGCAAGTCGACGATTTTGTTTTGGCCTTATTATAATTGGTATGGTGAAATAATAATATGCATATGGCTCTTAAATCATACTTCTTTATGGTTCCATATGGTCTAGTGGCTAGGATAGTTAACTTTCACTTAACAGGCTCGGGTTCGATTCCCGGTGTGGGAAAATTTTTAACTCTATAATCTTCGAACATTTGAACCTTTTATAATCTATAATGATGTATAATATAAATACTGTAATCTTAACTATAGTGAAGTTGCGTATGCAAGTTAGTATAGGGAAGAGTTCGATCTTTATTATAATTCAGACACCGTAAATATTTTTGCACTTTGCAGCTAAATAAAATTATTTTGTTTAAAATTTTCAGGAATTATTCTAGTTTCAGTTGACAAATAAGATTTTTTTCAAGGAATCGAGCAGCTAACTAAGTCCAATATATACAATGGTATGTTCTTCGAATGATCTCTTTTAATTAGGTTCCTAGCTACCGCTGCAAACCGGAACTATTAAAAAAAATTTATCTTAGAAGGAACTAGATGTAGCAAGTTTTACTATTGAGACGAGTCTCTCTTACTATACAACATACAGTTCGTTATCACGAACTGTTTGCTTTGATGTATCTATTGGTATCAAAATTTCGTTCTTCAGAGTTTCGGTTACTATTGAGACAAGTAGCTATTATTACTATAGAGTTCATTACCATGAACTGTTTGATTGCTTCAAAATTCAAATATCTTTGAAAAGACTGCAGTATGAAAATACATCAAAAATGCAATTTTTTTTGACAAAATTGATTCTATTTTAAAAAGTATTTTATTTTTAAGTACAAATGCACTAGATGTAGCAATTTACTTTAAAATGAGCTATTATACAGCTCTCTATGATTTTCCAGTGCCCAGCTAGCTGAGGAGAAAGAAAAAGAGGAAAGAAAAAAAATATCCCGTTTGTGGAGAATAACGTGGTTAAAGTCAATTTTCTTGATTTTCAAGCCAATATATTTTCTTTCTTATTCAAGCCAAAGGGCGGTAAGTTTCCTTTATAGGGGTTTCGGGACAAGGCGGTTCTAATGGTGTACTTTTTGTTTTGATCTGACTCCTTTTTAGGAGGTATGGGTTTTTATATTTCTTAACATTGGACGTGATCGTCTCTTACTAGGTTGCTAGCTACTGCCGCAACCCGGATATTACTTCATATATATGCCATAAAGATTGACCAAGATTGACCATAAAAATCCATTTTTTAGTTGAAAAAATGATTTGGTTTAAAATAAAATAATTAAATTAAAAATGGCACTAGATCTAGTAATATCCTTTAAAATGAGCTATTGAACAACTCTCTACGATGTTCCAGTGCCAAGCTATCTGTGGAAAAGAAAGAAAAAAAAGAAAGAAAAAATATTCCGTTTGTGGAGAATACCGTGGTTAAAGTCAATTTTCTTGATTTTCAAGCCGATATATTCCCCTTGCTGTTCAAGCCAATGGACAGAAAGTTTCCTATACAGGGGTTTCGGACAAGACAGTTCTAATGGTGCACTTTTTGTTTTGATCTGACTACTTTTTTAGGAACTATGGGTTTTTTATATTTCTTAACACTGGACGTGATCGTCTCTTACTAGGTTGCTAGCTACCGCTGCAACCCGGATTATTCAAGCCAAAGGGTGGTAAGTTTCCTTTATAGGGGATTCGGACAAGGCGGTTCTAATGGTGTACTTTTTGTTTTGATCTGACTCTTTTTTTAGGAGCTAGGGGTTTTTATATTTCTTAACACTGGACGTGATCGTCTCTTACTAGGTTGCTAGCTACCGCTGCAACCCGGATCACCTATCAATAAAATCATGATACCGAAGATACTTATAAAATTTTAATTTCCAGTATTGATCCTTTATGTAAGCTGCAACCCGGACCAGATTAAGTAAACCCTGATTACAAATAGGAAAAAGCCTACGGCTTTTTCTTCTTTGGAGTAGTAAGAGACGAATCTCAAGGTATCAGGCAGCTAACTAAGTCCAATGTATGCAATGGTTTATTCTTCTAATGATCGTCTTTTAATATAACTATGACGACATTCATTATTTATCTAGTAGGGTTTCAGACAAGGTGGTTCCAATGATGTACTTTTGTTTTGATTTCACTCTATTTCTAGGAGTTCTGGGTTTTTAAATTTCTTAGCATTGGGCCTGATCGTCTCCTACTAGGTTGTACTGCTGCAACTTGGATTCACATATATAGTTATGAGAGGAAGCTTGGCCGAGTGGTCAAAGCTGCTGGTGTTAGTCACCAGTCTCTTCGGAGGTGCAGGTTCAAATCCTACCGCTGGTATACGATTTTGACGTCATTGATCAATCTTTAATATGAAATATGCAGTTTTTCGTACAAAACTGATTCTATTTAAAAAATAATTTGTTTTAATTACAAAAGGTTTTTAACCCCATTAATTTCCTTTAAAATGAGCCATTGAACAACTCTCTACAATGTCCCAGTGCCAAGCTATTTGTGGAATTACTAACCTATACTATAATTAAGTGGCGTATAAAATTTAGTATAGGCAAGAGGTCGTTCTTTATTATATATTACAAACAGGAAAAATCCTACGGCTTTTTCTTCTTTGAAATAGTAAGAGACGAACCTCAAACGATCAAGTAGCTAACTAAGTCCAATGCATGCAATAACTTTTTATTCCAATGATTGTCTTTTAATGTAACATATCAGTTACTATGGGAGAGAGATCGTTCTTTACTGTATGATAATACTACCACTAAACTAAGGCTACTACTATCAATGAATATTTCAGTTACTATGAGCCAAGGTTCGTTCTTTATTATACTTCAGTTGCTATGGACTACAGTTCGTTCTTTAATGTAACTACCGCTGCAACCCGGATAATTGACAAACACCATTTATGATGAGCTATAATCGTCTTTTATGTAACTACACCTGGAACCACCATACATCAGTTAGTATGGGAGAGAGATCGTTCTTTACTGTAATTTCTTATTATAATAGTAAAAAACTGATTCTATTTTAAAAATAATTTGTTTTAATTACAAAAGGTTTTTAACCCCATTAATTTCCTTTAAAATGAGCCATTAAACAGCTCTCTACGATATTACAGTGCCAAGCTATCTATGGAATTACTAACCTATGCTATAAATAAGTGGCGTATAAAATTTAGTATATTATAAATATAATTAAAATAATCATCTATATAAATTTCTTTTATTACTTCATATACTATGGGCTACAGTTCGGTTCTTAATGTAATAAAAATAATTTGTTTTAATTACAAAAGGTTTTTAACCCCATTAATTTCCTTTAAAATGAACCATTGAACAACTCTCTACGATGTTCCAGTGCCAAGCTGTCTGTTGAATTAATAACCTATACTATAATTAGGTGGCATATAAAATTTAGTATAGGCAAGAGGTCGTTCTTTATTATTAACTAACCTATAACATAAATAAGTGGCGTATAAAATTTAGTATAGGCAAGAAGTCGTTCTTTATTATAATTCTTCTTTGGAGTAGTAAAAGACGACTATCAAAGAATAAAGGAGCTAACTAAGTCCAATGTATGCAATGGTTTGTTCTTGTAATGATCGTCTTTTAAAATAATATTTTTAACCCCATGAATTTCCTTTAAAATGAGACATTGAACAACTCTCTACGATGTTCCGGTGCCAAGCTATCTGTGGAATTACTAACCTATACTATAATTAAGTGGCGTATAAAATTTAGTATAGACAAGAGGTCGTTCTTTATTATATTAATTACAAAAGGTTTCTATATACAGCAGTTTCCTTTAAAATGAGCCATTACACAGCTCTTTACTATGACAACGAACCGTTTAATTTAATACTTAAGTTACTATGGGTTAAAGTTCGTTCCTTATAGTAAATGGCCTATAAAATTTAGTATAGGCAAGAGGTCGTTCTTTATTATACTCTTACTAGGTTGCTAGCTACCGTTGCAACCCAGAATAAAAAATTACAAAAGGTTCTTAGCCCCATTAATTTCCTTTAAAATGAGCTATTAAACAACTCTCTACGATGTTCCAATGCCAAGCTATCTGTGGAATTACTAACCTATACTATAATTAATTGGCGTATAAAATTTAGTATAGGCAAGAGGGCGTTCATTATTTACTCTCAAAGAATCAGGCAGCTAACTAAGTCCAATGTATGCAATGGTTTGTTCTTCTAGTTATCGTCTTTTAATATAAAACATGTACAAAGATGTATTAACCAATTTAATATCATGACTTATATATTATTTATATATTATAAGTCTCTGATAGTACAGTGGTCACTATGCCTGTTTGTCATGCAGAAGACCTGGGTTCGATTCCCCGTCAGAACTTTTTTAATATATTGAATTTAAAGTAGTATCTCTTAAATTTAAAATTTAAAAAGAAACTCAGTTTCCCTACCTCTTAGCTAAATATATTAACTTTAATATAAATTAATAAAGGCAAGAGGTCGTTCTTTATTATAACCACGTCGATCCTTTATGTAATATCCAATAATTGTCTTTTAACCCTAGAAAGGTAAGCTTCCCAAAAAGTTACGTAGATGGTAAGCTTTCGTAAAAATTACTACTTGCAGAAACATTGACTTTTAAAACTCATCACTTAAGTATATTTTAAAAATAAGTGGGAATTATCAAAAACAGATCTTCAGATAATGTTTTACACAGCACAAAAGGTTGCTTTCATTTCTTGGAGTCACATGGTATGCATGACTTCGCACGGTGTTCACCGCAGAACGGTTTTTTGCAGTGGTTGCAAAAATTGGTAGTCATTCGGCGAATGCGCGCTGGGCAAAGGCTGCAGGTCGTTCTTCTCCCTTCCACAGACGTTCCTGAATGTATTTCACCTGTCACCTCCATTGTTTGACTGATATCGAGTCTGATCGAGCGCTGCAAAGTGGGGGTTTCTAAGCGAGTGGTCATATGCGGCTGGGTCAACTCTTTGAACAGAACATTCATGAAATCCTTTCGTGAAAGTGGTCTTCCACCAGATTTGGAGATATTGAAGGAGTAGATGACATAACTGTTGATACACGCGATGTTGATTAGCCCATAAAACATGCACATGGGCCACCTGTTGGTCTTCCGAGCCGCTGACATTGAACTACACATTTGGTCAAATGTGTCTACACTGCCTTTGGTGTTATTGTAGTACTCAATGATCTCAGGCTTCTTGCTTGGATACGTGATACTGGTACCCTCATGGCAAGTTGAAAGAAGCAGGACCATTTTTGATGGCTTAGGAAGATAAGACACTAGAGTCAGCTCCCGATCGAAACAGAACATTGAGGTTCCTGTGATTCTCCCTTTGCTTACAAGCAGCTCTTTCGGAATTTCACTCTTGTTTTTTCGTACTGTACCAACTGTAGTCAGTCGATACGGTTCTTTCAGTAGTTCTGCTTCAAACGGAATCGATGTAAACCAGTTGTCAGTCGTGACATTTCTATTTGTCCCCCAGTTAGGTCTTGTGAGCTCTCGCACATAGTATGGTCCTAGTGGAAATCCGTCAGTCCTTGTCGCCTTTCCCAAATATGGCATTGCATTCACCATGTACTTTGTTCCAACGTCGCACATCCTGACAATCTTAAGTCCGTACTTGCTAGGTTTGTTGGGAATATACATTCTAAAAGCACAGCGTCCACGGAATCCTAAAAGCTGCTCGTCGATAGTGACGTTGATTCCTGGGCGAAAATGTTCTTTGCAGCTCTGTATGATCAATTCCCACGTTTCCCTTATAGGTGCAAACGGATCATGTTTTCTTCGTTCTTCCCGACTATTTTTGTCATCGAACCGCAAACAATTGACCAAGAATCTGAAGGGCTGACAGCTCATGGTGGCATGGTATGCAGAGCCACTCAATTGGGTGTCAAACAGCTCCTCGGTCGAAAGATGCCCATCTTTGAGTGAGCCTGAGAGAATGAGGATACCAACTAGGGCCCTAACTTCTATCTCAGTCGTTGCAGCAGTGGTTGCACTTTGCTGTGAATACGAGTCTTTCTTCCTCACTATTTTCTCGTTCCTATGTTTCGTTATTTTCTCGAAGCCAGCGTTTGAAAAAAACAGGTGAAATGCTGACAGTTCACTTTTGGCCGCTTTTGCATCGCCACTTACAGGACCAGCTACACCTCTGATAATGTTTCTCGCCTTTGCCTTGTTAGGTCTGGACGGCGGGACAGCCGACCATCGATGACCATTCTTTCCTTTCAAAGAGTTTTTCCTTGGAATGACAATATGTTCGTCCCCTGGCAGCTGAGAGGATAGAGGAGGGTCGTCATCGGTCTCATTTGACGATTCAGGAGATGTAGGACCTTCAGCAACGGTTTTTTTACGCCTCGAATACGGCTGGCTTAAACTCACTGTAGTAGAAAGGTTTTCATCAGGGCTGCTATATTCGTTCTCGTCTGGAGGAAAATAGTCATCATCGGAATCTTTGCTATTAGAAATGTCAAGGATTTCCTGGTCCTCCTCATCGTCTGTACAAGAATCCTCTGCTGCTTCACCATCTTCTGATTCAAGCAGACGCAGGATTTCCGCATCTGAAAGCCGTCGCGAAGTCATTCTGCAAAAAGAAAAATTTTTGCTGCTCATTTGTTAAATCAGAAAATAGCCAAATTCAGCATTTTCATGTGCTATTTCCTCACGAAATTTGCTACGAAGCTTGTCAACAACGTTAAAAAACTGATCTAACCTCATTGTCCGAAGAAGCTTACTAATTACCAAGTTTTGATCAAAAAATCCCCTTTCCTGAAATAGGTGAAAAAGTTACGTAGATGGTAAGCTTTCGTAAATTTTACCACTCACCCTTAATATCTCCCCAACCAGTTCAGATAATAAAACCTCGGTGACGGCACAAGAACTGGCTAGTCATAATATTAGCATATCGGGGAGGTCGGTTCGCGCAATGCATCCGTTTCCATGGCAACCGCGAAAAAGTGTTTTTGCGTCGTAAAATTTACGAAAGCTTACCCTTCTAGGGTTAATGTAATCCCTTTGGAGGCGTGGGTTCAAATCTTACCGCTGGTATACGATTAGGATTTATGTACAAAAATCAAATATCTTTGAAAAGACTGCGGTATAAAAAGACATCAAAAATGCAGTTTTAGTGGAAAAATTTATTCTCTCTTAGAAATAATTTATTTTAGTTACAAAAGATTTTTAACCCAATTAATTTACTTTAAAATGAGTCATTTTTATATTTCTTAACATTGGACGTGATCGTCTCTTACTAGGTTGCTAGCTACCGCTGCAACCCGGATCATTGTGATAACACATCTTGTTGTTTTGTTTGATTACTTCTCGATACGCCTGGTCGGTTGAATACCTTTGCTTTTTTCTTTACAAGATGTTGTCTCTTTTTTTTATAGTACTGTTTTTTAAATTACGTATAATAACTCGCTTAAAAGGCATCTAATTACAAAACAAGAAATAATATTTTCATCTAATTAACACTTCTTATGACTCGTATCGAGTATCCATAACCTAACAAAAAGTAAAACTAATTTTTCAATTTTCAGGTATTTTGTTAGTTTGAATGAAAAGATTAAAATTATTGCTCAGATATCATAAATATTTTTGCAGTTTACATAATAACTTTAGCGATTCTAAACTGAAAAACTAACTCAGTCCAATATATGCAATGGTGTGCTTATCTAATGATCGTCCTTTAATATAAACTATGGACTAAAGTTCGTTCTTTAATGTAATTTTGGGCAAGGCGGTTCTAATAGTACACTTCTTATTTTGATCTGAATTTTTTTTTGGGGAGTTATGGGTTTTTATATTTCTTAACATTGGAGGTGATCGTCTCTTACTAGGTTGCTAGCTACCACTGCAACCTGGATTACTCTATTACAAACAGGAAAAAGCCTATGGCTTTTTATTAATTTGAATAGTAAGATACGACCTGGCTACAACCTACGATTATGGCATATTGATCAATCTTTAACATTAATTATAATCTTATTTTAGTTACTATGGGCTGGAAGTTTGTTCTTTACTGTAATTTGATTTATGTCTAATATTCATGTAAACATCTTTAATTCTCTGTTAATAACAAAGGTTCGTAGCTCAGAGGTAGAGCAATTGACTGCAGATCGATAGGTCACCGGTTCAAATCCGGTCAGACCCTTATTTTTCAGAAAATAATTATGGTTTAAAATCTATTAACTGGTCTTTTACCAAAAACAAGATTTTAATTTATGTCTAATATTAATCATTAAGGAAAATTCATCATCTATATAATGATTTCTTATAATGTTAATGTAATTTTATTTCTAGCTCTCTACAACGAGTTTGACAAGAATTGTATTTACTAAAAAAATCCCTTTGCAAGAATAAGAGAATGAATAAAGATAAAGTAGGGTATGGGGATCGATCTCACGACTCCAGACAGAGCTAATTCTCTTACAATGCCATACCTAATTTAGTATAGCCAAGAGGTCGTTCTTTATTATACTATGGGGAATGATCTCTTACTAGGTGGCTAGCTACCGCTGCAACCTGGATTCATCATAAACTTCATTAATCTGACGTTTTAATATATCCTACATAGTCTACTGGTTGGGATAACTAATTCTCATCCAGTTGGCTCGAGCTCGATACCCGGTATGGAAAATATTATAATTTACACCCTATTAAATGGCGTAACGAGTCATTTTAAGCGCAAGAAAAACCAAACTAATTTTATAATTTTGAGGTATTTTTCTTGTTTGAATTCCGATTTTCAAATTATTGCTCGGATATCATAAATATTTTTGCACTTTGCAGTTAAATAAAATTATTGTATTAAAAATTTTCAGGAATTAGTCTAGTTTTAGTTAACAAATAAATTTTTTGTTAAAACCCCCCAAAAATTACTGCATTTTACATGATAATGGATAATTATACAAAAAACCTAATTGACATATACCATTTATGATGAACTATATCGGTCCTTTTTGTTATTTGCAGTTAAATAAAATTATTATATTTAAAATTTTCTGGAAATATACTAGTTTCAGCTAACAAATAAATTTTTTGTTAAAACCCCCCAAAATTACTGCATTTTACATAATAATGGATAATTATATAAAAAACATAATTCACAAATACCATTTATGGTGAACTATATCGGACCTTTATGCAATACAAAAAAGTTTTGAACCCCATTAATTTCCTTTTAAATGAGCCATTGAACAACTCTATACAATGTTCCAGTGCCAAGCTATCTACGGAATATAAAGTTTTAATGTAAATTTACCACGAACTGTTTGATTGCTTCAAAAATCAAATATATTTGAAAAGACCGCAGTATGAAAAGACATAAAAATGCAGTTTTTGGTGAAAAAATTTATTCTGTTTTAAAAATAATATGTTTTAGTTACAAATGGTTCTTAACCCAATTAATTTTCTTTAAAATGAGCTATTGAACAACTCTCTACGATGTTCCAGTGCCAAGCTATCTGTGGAAAAGAAAGAAGAAAAGAGAAAGAAAAAAAGATGCCGTTTAGGCAGAATGCAGTAGTAGCTGCCACTTTTCTTGATTTTCAAGCCACTATATTTCCCTAGCTGTTCAAGCCATATGACAGAAAGTTTCCTATACAGGTGTTTCAGACATGGCGGTTCTAATGGTGCACTTTTTGTTTTGATCTGACCTTTTCTTAAGAGTAATGGATTTTATATTTCTTAACATTGAACTTGATCGTCTCTTACGAGGTTGCTAGCTACCGCTGCAACCTGGATACAGTATCGATCCCTTATGTATGATCTCCTAATGATTGTCTTTTAATGTAAAATAACTTTAGTTAATATGGACAAAAGCTCGTTCTTTAATGTACTTTAATTTAAACCTATCGCTACAACCTGGATTTGTTATTTAACATAAACTTCACTAATGAAATGTTTAATATATCTTACACGGTCTAGTGATTAGGATGCTGGCTCTCACTCAGTTGGTCCAGGTTCAATTCTCGGCATAGGAAATTTTTCCCATTGATGGTTTCTTCAGGAAAGGTTATAAATGTACCGATCCTATACATAAATTAGCTGCTAAGTGCAAAAGTATTTATGGTGTCTGAACAACAATTTCCATTTATTAATTCAAACCAGAAAAAACCTGAAAATTTTTAATTTAGTTTGGTTTTTCCTTTGCTTCAATTGACTCGCTACGCCATTTTTTACGCCTCTAAGTTAATTCTTTATTATAATCCTTTAAAATGAACCATTGAACAACTCTCTACGATGTTCCATTGCCAAGCTATCTGTTGAATTACTAACCTATGCTATAATTAAGTAGCGTGTATAAATTTAGTATAGGCAAGAGGTCGTTCTTTATTATAATAATGGTGTACTTTTTGTTTTGATCTGACTCTTTTTTTAGGAGTTAGGGGTTTTTATATTTTTTAACATTGGACGTGATCGTCTCTTACTAGGTTGCTAGCTACCGCTGCAACCCGGATGAATTAAAAAATTAGCATTATTGGTTAGACATAATAAATATTTTTGCAATTTACATATAAGATTTTTTCTTATATGTAATTAATATTTTTTTACTTACATATAAGATTTTTTCTAAGATTTTTTAAGACAAATAAGATTTTTATTCAAGGAATCGAGCAGTCCAATATATACAATGGTATGTTCTTCGAATGATCTCTTTTAATTAGGTTCCTAGCTACCGCTGCAAACCGGAACTGTTAAAAAATATTCTATCTTTAGTTACA
This sequence comes from Artemia sinica, assembly GCA_027921565.1. Classification (NCBI taxonomy): domain Eukaryota; kingdom Metazoa; phylum Arthropoda; class Branchiopoda; order Anostraca; family Artemiidae; genus Artemia; species Artemia sinica. The sequence continues at coordinate 644,606 of JAPEVW010000093.1, read as the reverse complement.
GAAGGAACTAGATGTAGCAAGTTTTACTATTGAGACGAGTCGCTCTTACTATACAACATACAGTTCATTATCACGAACTGTTTGCTTTGATGTATCTATTGGTACCAAAATTTCGTTCTTTATAGTTTCGGTTACTTTTGAGACAAGTGTATCTATTGGTATAAAAATTTTGTTCTTTAGAGTTTCGGTTACTATTGACTTAAGTAGCTATTATTACTATAGATTTCATTACCATGAACTTTTCGATTGTTTCAAAATTCAAATATCTTTGAAAAGACTGTAGTATGAAAATACATCATAAATGCATTTTTTTTGACAAAATTGATTTTACTTTAAAAAGTATTTTATTTTTAATTAAAAAAGTGACTAGATGTTGCAATTTTCCTTTAAAATGAGCCATTATACAGCTCTCTATGATTTTCCAGTACCCAGCTAGTTGAGGAGGAAAAAAAAGCGGAAAGAAAAAAAATATCCTGTTTGTGGAGAATAACGTGGTTAAAGTAAATTTTCTTGATTTTCATGCCAATATATTTTTATTGTTATTCAAGCCAAAGAGCGATAAGTTTTCATTATAGGCGTTTTGGACAAGGCGGTTTTAATGGTGTAATTTTTGTTTTGATATGACTCTTTTCTTAGGAGTTAGGGTTTTTATATTTCTTAACATTGGACGTGATCGTCTCATACTAGGTTGCTAGCTACCGATGCAACCCGGATGTTCTTTACTAGGCTCCAGCTATATCCAGGGAGCGATCCTTTATGTAAACATCCTTCACCTCTGAAAATGGTTTTGAACAGGAAATAGGTGGTAAATTGAGAGGTAAATTTCAAACCTATGCAGGAGAGACAAATGATTATGATTTTGAAGCAAATATTATGCATTATCTATATGACATGAGAATGAGTCGAAAAACCATGCAAGTGGTCTCACTAAAATACCATTATTATACCCGCGATCTCGATCTCAGTAAACCCTATGTCTGTGTAAGAGCTCATAAGAAAAAAGAAGGGGAGCATTTTTCACTGCAGAGAATACTGCAGAGAATACTGCAGATAAGAATTCAGGAAATTCTGGAACCTATCTTTATACCTCAAAGTTCGTGACAATCGGTACCTTGACAATCAGTATTGTTTCCAGATTCAAATAAAAAGCTGAATCCTACAGTAACAATTGAATCCTGATTATAACTTGTCAAGAGATAAACGTGTATAAATACTCTATTCACCTATTACGTCATATATGGTTATAACCTGTATACAATTATAATGTCATTCATGATGTAAACAGAGATACGAATAAAATGTCATTATAATGTCATATAGAGGTTTTGGACTAGGCTGCTCCAATAGTGTACTTCTTGTTTTGATCTGAATCTTTTTCAGGAGTTATGGGTTACTATAATTTTTACTAAGGGGCGTGATCGTCTCTTTCTAGGTTGCTAGCTACACTGCAACCCGGATAAAATGGCTAGCTACCGCTGCAACCCAGATTACAAACAGGAAAAAGCCTTCGGCTTTTTCTTATTTGGAATAGTAAGAGACGAACTTTAAAAAATGAGGCAGCTGACTAAATCCAAAATGTGCCATGGTTTATTCTTTACCAGGTTTCAGCCATCTCGACAGCCTTGATACCAATTTAACGTACATAATTCCCATCTATCCGGGTTGCAGCGGTAGCTAGCAACCTAGTAAGTTATTGACTAGACCCATCCTTCATAGAAGTCTAATGGTGTGCTTTAGAGTTCAATTACTACAGGCTATAGTTTGTTTTTTAATATATATGGGCTACAGATCGTTCTTTAATAATAAATTATTTACATCCTAGCTAAAATAATGAAGAAAAAAGACAAGTGATAAAAGTATCATATGTATCATATTGTTAATTTTACAACTTTGGTTAATGACACCATAGTCCAAGTGATAAGCACTATCGGCCTTTAACCGAAAAGTTGTTGGTTCAAAGTCACCCGGTATCATTTTATTTAATTTTTAATTCAGCTATCAATAAAACCATATCATTACTATATTTTTAAATAGTAGAGACTTATTTAGTATAGGCAAGACTTCGTTCTTTATTATAAATAATCTACCAAGCGTGAAACTACCACAAATCAGCATCAATAAACAAATGAAGCCCAAAACGAACAGAAATTATAATAAATAACCGATCATTTTTATAACCTTAATAAGTCAAATAATATTAACATTTTGATTGCTAAATATCAGTAGGCCTATATGTATATTAAACTGATAATGCACATTATTTTGTATTTTTTCAGTAGAGTGCAAATTATGTTCTGGCCTTGGAAAGGCATGGGGGTTTTGAGCCCTACTCATGTTAATTTCTGCTCGTTTTGAGTTTGACTCGGTTATTTTTTGTAATTTCTGTTCGTTTTGGGTTTCATTTATTTATCGATGCTGATTTGTGGTAGTTTCACGCTTGGTAGATTTTGCTCATTTTTGGTTTAATGGAGTTCTTTACTTTTCTTTGAAAAACTTATTTCGTGGAAGAAGTTTTTTCAATTAATTTCTGTTCGTTTTATATTGACATAGTCTTTTCAGGAAAAAAGAAAATAATACTTTAAATCTTTTCGTTTTTTAAGACTATAGTTTGGCCTGCTATTTGTATGCTGGAGAAAAATTTCCAGCTATTCTTAACAACATATACAATTTTAAAATCTGGACACAAATAGTAGTGTTTAATTTAGTTTCATACCTCCTCTAGTTGACCTGAAATGGAAAACTTGATACCATTCGCAAGAAAGTCTGTTTACTTTCTTTGATAGCTTGGATACACTTACGTTATTTTGATTTGGTTAAATTTTAAGAGCAGAAGCAGCCCCGAAAGTTTGAACATAATACCCTCAGTCATTCTTGGGATACTGGAGAGATGCCTTATTGGGAATAAGCATTATCACAGTGCATTTTGATTTAATCTTAAGGCAACATTTAGTTTTTAAACATAATTGGCAAATGGGAGGGTGGGCGTGGGACGGTGGGAGTGGAAGGGGGATTAGTTGCCCTCCAATCACTTTCGACTACTAAAAGGAGCATCAGACCTTTCTATTTTCAATTGAATAAGCCCTTTTCGAAGTTCCAACGACAACTCGTTCGATACGAAGTGCCCTGGTCTAAACAACAACAACAACAACAAAAATAATACATTATACCCACATCAATCTTTACTTAAAGAATGTCAAGCCTTCCAATCACTTTCGACTATTACAAAGGGTAATAGACCTCTCAATTTCTTATTGAATGAGCCCCTTTTGAAGTTTTACGACAACTCTATCTATAAAAAACCTTATATGCCCCCAGGGCAGAACTTACAGCCTTTGCCCTTGGGGCTCTGGGGGGTTTGTCGTCCTTAAGTATATAATTTCCAGAACTTTCAACTGCGTTGAACAAAATGGCTATCTCTAAACTTTGATTGAATGTTTTTGGGGAAATGGTGGGTGTAAGAGGGGGGTTAATTACTCTCCACTCACTTTGACTATTAAAAAGGGCAATTTCAATTTTCAATCAAATGAGACATTTATGAAATTTCTATAACAACTTTCTATATAAACTTTATATGCCCCCAGGGCATAATTTACAACCCTCGCACTAAGGGCTCTGAGTGGTTTAACATCCTAAGAGACCTACTTTTTTTGTTCAACTACGTTGAACAAAATGGATATCTCAAAATTTTGATTGGATGTGTTTGAGAAAATGGTGGGCGTGAGAGGGGAGTTAGTCGCTCTCCAATCACTTTCAACTATTAAAAAAGGTCCTAGCCCTTTCAGTTTCCAATTGAATGACCCCTTTTGAAGTTTCTACGCTTTCAAAAAAACCTTATATGCCCCCAAGACATAACTTATAACCCTTGCCCTGAGGGCTGTGGGGGGGGAGGGGTTGTCATCCCTAAAGACCTAATTTACAAAACTTTCAACTACGTTGAAAAAAATGGCTATCTAAAATATTGATTGGATGTGTTTGGAGAAAAGATGGGCGTGAGAGGGGGGTTAGTTGCCATCAAATCAATTTCGACTATTAAAAAGGTCACTAGCCCGTTGAATTTCCAATTGAATGAGCCCTTTTTCAAGTTTCTACGACACTGAGTTTTGTTTCATTTTGCATGTAATTTAATTATTCTTTGTATTTGAGAGTTTTATCCTAAATGTATTTAAAATAAACTTATCCCAACGAGAAAAAAACCGGAAATATATTGCTTGTCACCCAACCACCACGGCTATTCTGGCGTCTGCCCCCCCCCTGGAAAATTTTCTACCGGGGCCCTTGATAGGGGTTTAGAACCCTACTATATAATTTGCTACTATATAACTATAGTTTCCAATGTACCAATATTTTCCCAAATATAGTGCTTGTATTGTAAATCGCTTTGCGCGATTCTAATAGTGTACTTCAAGTTTGGATCTTACTCAAATTTTAGGAGTTATTGCTTAATTTAGTTTTTACTATGGGGTGTGATCGTCTCTTACTAGGTTGCTAGCTACCGCTGCAACCCGGATGAAAGAAAATGACATCATAGCCCAGATAAGTAACTGCCAGTTCAAATATCATGTCGTTCTTTACATTTATCATATCTTATATGTACCATATGTTTCATAAGTCTCTGATAGTACAATGGTAAGTGAACCCACTTGTGACACGGATGATTGGGGTTAGATTCCGCGTTTGGAGGAACTTTTAACGCATTAACTTTGAATATAACTCTAACAACCATACACTGTAGTTAAGTGACATATACCAGTTAGTATAGGCAAGAGTTCGTTCCTTATTATATACATTTTACTGTAAAATATCATGACTTTTTTGTAACTTATGTTTTATTAGTCTCCAATAGTACAGTGGTAAGTATCCCTGCGTGTCACGCGGAAGACCGGGGTTTGATTCCCCGTCGGAGATAATATTTAATATATTAAATTTAAAGCAATATCTCTTAAATTGAAAATTTAAATAGATACTCAGTTTAGCTACCTCCTAGCCTAATAAATAACTTTAATGTAAATTAATATAGGCGAGATCGTTCTTTATTGTTATGTGGAGAATAACGTGGTTCAAGTCAATTTTCTTGATTTTCAAGACAATATATTTCCCTTGCTGTTCAAGCCAAGGGACAGAAAGTTTCCTATACAGGGGTTTCAGACAAGGCGGTTCTAATGGTGTACTTTTTGTTTTGATCTGACTCCTTTGTTAGGAACTATGGGCTTTTTATATTTCTTAACATTGGACGTGATCGTCTCTTACTAGGTTGCTAGCTACCGCTGCAACCCGGATAGTCATATTAAAAATACGCTATTTTGGTAGTCTGGTTCTTAACTGTGATTTATGATGAATCATATCGATCCTTTATGTAATATTACGTCACATATGGTTATCTTTTAATGTATTATTACAAACAGGAAAAAGCCTACGGCTTTTTCTTCTTTGGAATAGTAAGAGACGAACCTCAAAGAATCAGGCAGCAAACTAAGTTCAATATAAGCAATGGTTTGTTCTTCTAATGTTCATCTTTTAATTTGGCGTTTCTTACTAGGTTGCTAGCTACCACTGCAACCTAGATATTCTTATTTCTGCTACTATGGGCTAAGGCTTGTTCTTTACTGTATCTTTTAAGAAGAATAGTAGGCGTCTTTATTATCTTCTTTGCGTAAGCATTTATCTAGTATAGGCAAAAGGTCGTTGTGTTTTCATCTCTACTATTTCATTTTTCAAGATGTTGTCTCTGTTTTTTGTACTAACTCGCTTCTTATGACTCGTCATAATACTTTATTTAAACTCATAACACTTCTTATGATTCGTATCAAATATCCATAACCTAACAAAAAGTAAAACTAATTTTTAAATTTTCAGGTATTTTGTTAGTTTGAATGAAAAGATTAAAATTATTGCTCAGATATCATAAATATTTTTGCAGTTTACATAATAACTTTAGCGATTCTAAACTGAAAAATAAGATATATTAAAAAATGGAATTTTTTGGTCTGAAACTACATAGTCAATCCCACATCGGGTAGTTAGAACCTAACCAAAAATAAAACTAATTTTAACATTTTAAGGTATTTTTCTAGCCTGTATTGAAATATTCAAACTACTGCTCAGATACCATGGATATTTTTGCAGTTTACACAAGCTAATAAGAATATTAATTTATATAATTTATAAAGAATATAAATTAATATAGTAAGAGGTCGTTCTTTATTATATTTTTCAAGATTTAAAATTATTAAGCACACAAAATCCCGTGTCGAGTATCTAAAACCTAGCATAAAACAAAACTAATTTTAAAATTTTCAGGTATTTATCTTGTTTGAATTACAAAATTAGTATTATTGGTTAGACACCATAAATATTTTTGCAGTTTAAATAATAAGTTTAGTGATTCTGGACTGAAAACTAAAATAATTGCAATTATGAGACAATGATATGGAGATATGTACTTTACGGGTTACAGGATACAATAATAAATTTGAACTGAGATGAAAAAAAAATTTCTTCCAGGAGACAAAAAGCAAAACTAATTTTAGAATTTTCATGTATTTTTGTTGTTTAAATTAAAAAATTACTATTACTGATTAGGCATCATAAATATTTTTGCAGTTTACATAATAATTTTAGCGATTAAGCCAAAAAAGAAAATTTTGGTTCCAGGAGTTTCGGTTACTATTGAGACAAGTAGCTATTATTACTATAGAGTTCATTACATGGACTGTTTTATTGCTTCAAAATTCAAATATCTTTGAAAAGACTGCAGTATGAAAATACATCAAAAATGCAATTTTTTTGACAAAATTGATTCTACTTTAAAAAGTATTTTATTTTTAAATACAAAAGTGACTAGATGTTGCAATTTCCTTTAAAATGAGCTATTATACAGCTCCCTATGATTTTCCAGTGCCCAGCTAGCTGAGCAGAAAGAAAAAGCGGAAAGAAAAAATATCCCGTTTGTGGAGAATAACGTGGTAAAAGTCAATTTTCTTGATTTTCAAGCCAATATATTTTCTTTGTTATTCAAGCCAAAGGGAGGTAAGTTTCCTTTATAGAGGATTCGGACAAGGCGGTTCTAATGGTGTACTTTTTGTTTTGATCTGACTCTTTTTTTAGGAGCTATGGGTTTTTATATTTCTTGACATTGGAGGTGATCGTCTCTTACTAGGTTGCTAGCTACCGCTGCAACCCGGATGTTGTTTGTGTAGTACTGTTTTTTCAATATCCGTGCAGCTTGCTTGATTGAAACCATTATGTAATTATGAATGTGAACTTTTACAGTTCTGAAGCTTCTTATATAGTAATTATGACGTCACAAGGTAATGATTTTATTGACGTCATAGCGCAATGATATTATTTCATGACGTCTTCAGAAACAACAATATAATTTCGTGTTTGTCTATTCACATCATAGCTCTAACAAAATTTAATTAGAGTTCGTTCTTTATTGTTATGTTTGGACGTGATCGTCTCTTATTGTGATATTCATGAATGAGACCATTTACAGTTTTGACGTTTCTTATATAGTAATTATGACGTCACTGCATCAAAAATACAGTTTTTATTGGAAAAATTTATTCTCTTTTAGAAATAATTTATTTTAGTTACTATAGTTTTTAACCCAATTAATTTCCTTTAAAATGAGCTATTAAACAACCCTCTACGATGTTCCAGTGCCAAGCTATCTCTGGATACAAAAAAAGAAAAAAAAAAATATCCCGTTTGGGGAGAATAACGTGGTAAAAGTCAATTTGCTTGATTTTCAAGCCAATATATTTCCCTTTCTGTTCAAGCCAAGGGACAGAAAGTTTCCTATACAGGGGTTTCGGACAAGGCGGTTCTAATGGTGTACTTTTTGTTTTGATCTGACTCCTTTTTTAGGAACTATGGGTTTTTATATTTCTTAACATTGGACGTGATCGTCTCTTACTAGGTTGCTAGCTACCGCTGCAACCCGGATACCGCTGCAACCCGAATTTGAATTACAAAAAGCACTAGATGTAGCAATTTCCTTTAAAATGAGCTATTATACAGCTCTCTATGATTTACCAGTGCCCAGCTAGCTGAGGAGAAAGAAAAAGCTTTCAGTTAACATGGGCTAGGTGTCGTTCTTTATTGTAAAATTTCCTTTAAAATGAGCCATTGAACAACTTTCTACGATGTTCCAGTGCAAAGCTATCTCTGAATAACAAGAAAGAAAAAAATATCCCGTTTAGGCAGAATGTTGTAGTAGCTGCCACTTTTCTTGATTTTCAAGCCAATATATTTCCCTTGCTGTTCAAGCCAAATGACAGAAAGTTTCCTATACAGGGGTTTCGGACAAGGCGGTTCTAATGGTGTACTTTTTGTTTTGATCTGACTCCTTTTTTAGGAACTATGGGTTTTACATTTCTTAACATTGGACGCGATCGTCTCTTACTAGGTTGCTAGCTACCGCTGCAACCCGGATTATGATGATTTCTTAAGGAATATAATTAAAATAATAATGAATATAATGATTCATTTTATTACTTCAGTTACTATGGGCTACAGTTCGTTCCTTAATGTAAATTAAATAGTAAGAGACGAAACTCAAACAATCAAGTAGCTAACTAAGTCCAATGTATGGAATGGTTTGTTATTTCAGTGATCGTCTTTTAATGTAAAAATTACTATGGGCCAGAGATCGTTCTTTACTGTAAAAAAAATGATTCCCTTTTTTACAGAAGAAAAAATTAGTCTGCACAAAGAATCCCCCTCTAACCACACGGAATCAGGGAACAGAGTCTCTCTCTCAAACCCCGTAAAGCTCTTTTAAAAGATACAAGAATTACTTATTTAACACAAAAATTTCGTTTTTAATGGGTACCAAGTAAAGAAAAACCGTGTTAGAATTGATACATTGCCCCCCCCCCCCTTCCCTGTCATATATTTTTATAAAAGCCTCTTAATCATCTGTGAAATCCATTTGCTTTCATCAAATACAATTGAAAATGGATCATCTCGTCTAATTTGGCCAAAAAAAAACTCTCTTTCTTCAAAGCGCTTAGAATTACACGTTTCCCATTCCTTTGTTTTCTTAATTCAGATAATGCGCTTGCCAAATGTTGTTTTGAAATCATCCCCTCTTGGTAACAGGTTAAACACAGATGGTTTTATTTAGATCGGAAAAAGACAGCACATTTTAAACGCTAGATTGGAAAAGGATATTTTTGAACGAAAAGAACTATTTCTAGTGAATTAAAACTTGTAAACAAAGCAGTGGAGGAGAGATTTTATTTACATAATGGAAAAAAAAGCGTAAAATGCGTTTTCTAGCGAATATACTGATAATATTTTAAGGTTTGTATTGTTGGAGGGGGGAGGGGGGCTAAGTCCCCCTGAAATTTGAATTTACTGGTAAAATGCTTTTTTATCTGGAAATACATTAAGAAATTCAGTAAACTATACTCACGTTGAAAATAGAAATATCCATTGTTTCAAAGTTAATAATATTCAGTGTACTATACGATATGTTAAATCATAGTGGAAATTAAATTGTAGTGCATGAACATTTTATACAGAATTTCAAGGATGAATTGTTATGCAAAGGGAAAATCATATGTAAGCGATTCTCTGATTGGCTCCCCCCTAAAAAAAAACAGATGTCGGTTCAAAAACCAGTCTGGTTGAAAAAACTTAGAGTTGGCCCAGAAACCTGTCTGGTTGGCCCAGAAACCTGTCTGGTTGGCCGAGAAAGCTGTCTGGTAGGTTTTGTATAATTCCATGTGCAATTGATATCAATAGCAATAACCAGTCTGGTAATCTGCCTTGAAAAGGTGCCAAGGAACGTAAAGGCCCAGAATCCATAAGTACATGCTCTGGAAAGGTGCCAAGGAACGTAAAGGCCCGAAATAGCACAGGAAGGAACGTAAAGGCCCCAAATTCATTATTAGCATTCTACTTGTGACAAGTGTCATGACGTCATTGCAATGTTTACTACACTGACGTTATTTGCAAAAATAAAATCCTTGGATTTTATCTAACAAAAAACAATTAGTTTTTAAATTTGCAGGCATTTTTCTAGTTTGAATAAAACATTCTAATAGTGTAATAATAGCGTTCTAATAGCGTACTTCTTTTTTTGATGATCTGACTCTAGTTTTAGGAGTTATGGGCTATTACATTTCTTATTGTGGGATGTTATCGTCTCTTATTAGATTGCTAGCTACCGCTGCATATCCGCCATGGTTTGTTCTTTGCTATGTTTCAGCTACCTTTACAGCCATAATACCGATGAAACTTAAATAATCCGTATTTATAATTAACTATACCGATCCCCTATATAACTCTTACTAGGTTGCTAGCTACCACTACAAACCCAGATTATTAGTAAGCTTTATTGATCCTTTATGTAAAGTTGCCTATACAAGTTAGTATAAAAATAGTTCGTTCCTTATTAACGAACCTCAAACAATCAAGTGGCTTACTAATTCCAATGTATGCAATGGTGTGGTATTTCAATGATAGTCTTAATATCTTTTCAACACATTGTAAACAGTAACCTTTGATTACTGTAAGCATCATCTATATAATGGTTCCTAATAACACTTCAGTTACTATGGACTGAAGATCGTTCTTTAATGTAAAAAAAAGAGAAAAAATATCCCGTTTGGGGAGAATAACGTGGTTAAAGTCAATTTTCTTGATTTTCAAGCCAATATATTTCCCTTGCTGTTCAAGCCAAGGGACAGAAAGTTTCCTATACAGGGGTTTCGGACAAGGCGGTTCTAATGGTGTACTTTTTGTTTTGATCTGACTCCTTTGTTAGGAACTATGGGTTTTTATATTTCTTAACATTGGACGTGATCGTCTCTTACTAGGTTGCTAGCTACCGCTGCAACCCGGATACCATCACCAAAAAAGGGGGAAGCAACCCCTAAAAGTCATATAACCTTAATAAAAATAGTGGCTTATTTAGTATAGGAAAGAGTTCGTTCTTTATTATATAAATATAAATATTGCATTCACTTATTACGTCCCATATGGTTATCTTTTAATGTATTATTACAAACAGGAAAAAGCCTACGGCTTTTTCTTCTTTGGAATAGTAAGAGACGAACCTCAACTAATCAGGCAGCTAACTAAGTACAATATAAGAAATTGTTTGTTCTTCTAATGATCATCTTTTTATTTGGCGTTTCTTACTAGGTTGCTAGCTACCACTTAAACCCGGATTATGTAATAGGTTGCTAGCTACCGCTGCAACCTAGATATTCTTATTTCTGCTACTATGGGCTAAGGTTCGTTCTTTCATGTAAAACTAGCAAAACATTTTTTAAGCCTGATGAAGATTTAACTAATGTGTCAAAAGTAAGGTTGCAAGTCGACGATTTTGTTTTGGCCTTATTATAATTGGTATGGTGAAATAATAATATGCATATGGCTCTTAAATCATACTTCTTTATGGTTCCATATGGTCTAGCGGCTAGGATAGTTAACTTTCACTTAACAGGCTCGGGTTCGATTCCCGGTGTGTGAAAACTCTATAATCTTAGAACATTTGAACCTTTTATAATTTATAATGATGTATAATATAAATACTGTAATCTTAACTATAGTGAAGTTGCGTATGCAAGTTAGTATAGGGAAGAGTTCGATCTTTATTATAATTCTTATGACTCGTCATAATACTTTATTATGAAGTCAAAACACTTCTTATGACTCGTATCAAATGTCCATAACCTAACAAAAAGTAAAACTAATTTTTAAATTTTCAGGTATTTTGTTAGTTTGAATGAAAAGATTAAAATTATTGCTCAGATATCATAAATATTTTTGCAGTTTACATAATAACTTTAGCGATTATAAACTGAAAAATAAGATATATTAAAAAATGGAATTTTTTGGTCTTAAACTACATAGTCAATCTCACATCGGGTAGTTAGAACCTAACCAAAAATAAAACTAATTTTAACATTTTAAGGTATTTTTCTAGCTTGTATTGAAATATTCAAACTATTGCTCGGATACCATGGATATTTTTGCAGTTTACACAAGCTAATAAGAATATTCATTTATATAATTTATAAAGAATATAAATTAATATAGGTAAGAGGTCGTTCTTTATTATACATTTTTTCTACAATTATTTTAGAGTTTGTTCTTTGCTATGTACTATCAACTAAGATTCCAATTATTGTGAGCTAGCGTTCGTTCTTAATTATATCAAGCCAATATATTTCCCATTTTCGTAAAAAACCGGTTCTATTTTAAAGATAATTTGTTTTAGTTATAAAAAATTTTCAACCTCATTAATTTCCTTTAAAATGAGCCATTGAACAACTCTCTACGATGTTACAGTGCCAAGCTATCTGTGTAATTACTAACCTATACTATAATTAAGTAGCGTATAAAATTTAGTATAGGCAAGAGGTCGTTCTTTATTATAATTTGGTCTTTAAGTTATCATATACTGTTAAAATTCTTTCTTATATGAACATTTCTTGGTGTAGTGGTTAGCACTTAAGACTTTGAATCCTGCGATCCGAGTTCAAATCCTGGCGGAAGGTCGTTATTAAATGTAGCTTACTTATACTACCATTTAGGTTTCTGCTGTAATTCTTTCTTTTCAAAATTAAATTAGTTACTATCGCCTAGAGTTAGTTCTTTACCACATCGTAATAATTTGTTTTATAATAATAATTAATTTTTTTAATTACAAAAGGTTTCTATATACAGCAGTTTCCTTTAAAATGAGCCATTGCACAGCTCTTTACTATGACAACGAACCGTTTGATTTAATACTTAAGTTACTATGGGTTAAAGTTCGTTCCTTATAGTAAAAATATGGAGATATGTACTTTACGGGTTACAGGATACAATAATAAATTTGAACTGAGATGAAAAAAAAATTTCTTCCAGGAGACAAAAAGCAAAACTAATTTTAGAATTTTCATGTATTTTTGTTGTTTAAATTAAAAAATTACTATTACTGATTAGGCATCATAAATATTTTTGCAGTTTACATAATAATTTTAGCGATTAAGCCAAAAAAGAAAATTTTGGTTCCAGGAGTTTCGGTTACTATTGAGACAAGTAGCTATTATTACTATAGAGTTCATTACCATGAACTGTTTTATTGCTTCAAAATTCAAATATCTTTGAAAAGACTGCAGTATGAAAATACATCAAAAATGCAATTTTTTTGACAAAATTGATTCTACTTTAAAAAGTATTTTATTTTTAAATACAAAAGCACTAGATGTTGCAATTTCCTTTAAAATGAGCTATTATACAGCTCTCTATGATTTTCCAGTGCCCAGCTAGCTGAGCAGAAAGAAAAAGCGGAAAGAAAAAAATATCCCGTTTGGGGAGAATAACGTGGTAAAAGTCAATTTTCTTGATTTTCAAGCCAATATATTTTCTTTGTTATTCAAGCCAAAGGGAGGTAAGTTTCCTTTATAGAGGATTCGGACAAGGCGGTTCTAATGGTGTACTTTTTGTTTTGATCTGACTCTTTTTTTAGGAGCTACGGGTTTTTATATTTCTTAACATTGGAGGTGATCGTCTCTTACTAGGTTGCTAGCTACCGCTGCAACCCGGATATTGTGATATTCATGAATGATACCATTTACAGTTTTGACGTTTCTTATATAGTAATTATGACGTCACTGCATCAAAAATACAGTTTTTATTGGAAAAATTTATTCTCTTTTAGAAATAATTTATTTTAGTTACAAAAGGTTTTTAACCCAATTAATTTCCTTTAAAATGAGCTATTGAACAACCCTCTACGATGTTCCAGTGCCAAGCTATCTCTGGATACAAAGAAAAAAGAAAAAAATATCTCGTTTGGGGAGAATAACGTGGTAAAAGTCAATTTGCTTGATTTTCAAGCCAATATATTTCCCTTGCTGTTCAAGCCAAGGGACAGAAAGTTTCCTATACAGGGGTTTCGGACAAGGCGATTCTAATGGTGTACTTTTTGTTTTGATCTGACTCCTGCTTTAGGAGCTATGGGTTTTTATATTTCTTAACATTGGACGTGATCGTCTCTTACTAGGTTGCTAGCTACCGCTGCAACCCGGATATCATTACAAAAAAAACCTCAAGCAATCAAGTAGCTAACTAAGTCCAATGTATGCAGTGGTATGTTATTCCAATGATTATAATTTTTAACCCCATTAATTTCCTTTAAAATGAGCCATTGAACAACTCTCTACGATGTTCCAGTGCCAAGCTATCTGTGGAATTACTAACCTATACTATAATTAAGTGGCATATAAAATTTAGTATAGGCAAGAGGTCGTTCTTTATTATAAAACAGGAAAAAGCCTACGGCTTTTCTTCTTTGGAGTAGTAAAAGACGACTATCAAAGAATAAAGGAGCTAACTAAGTCCAATGTATGCAATGGTTTGTTCTTGTAATGATCGTCTTTTAAAATAATATTTTTAACCCCATGAATTTCCTTTAAAATGAGACATTGAACAACTCTCTACGATGTTCCGGTGCCAAGCTATCTGTGGAATTACTAACCTATACTATAATTAAGTGGCGTATAAAATTTAGTATAGACAAGAGGTCGTTCTTTATTATATAAAAACTTAAATTATTGCTCATATACCATAAATATTTTTGCATTTTACATAATAACTTTTGCAATCCTGAACTGAGATAAACTGGTTTGTCTGTTATTAGCCAGAGTCGAATTGTGCTTGGACTGGTTTATGAAGCAAATTGTGTGCTTTTTGTCAACCTTCGGCTTCTATAGAAACTCTAGTAGAATTTAATAACTTTTTTCTTGTTTTCTCATCTGTCTAAAAAAAATTATTCCCTTTGTATCTTTTCAACATGTTATTTTAAACAGTATTCTTTTCAATATGATTTCTCCGACACAAATCATCACTCGTGCCTCTGGATCGATGCAGACTTGATATCATTCAGGCGATAAGCCTCATTTCTGTATTTGATGTTTCTCCGGATTGATGCAGACTTGATAGTATTTTGACAATACTGTTCATTATCTCTGTATTTGATGTTTCTGCGGATGGATCCAGAATTGAAATTTGAAGTGACCGTCTCTTACTAGGTTGCTAGCTGCCGCTGCAACCAGGATTACTCCAATGATCATTTTTTAATGAATCTTTATTACAATTTTTTACTATAACAACCAGGATGACGTCAGTTACAACTTGGGTTTCTTTTTATGCTATATCATTACAAACAGGAAAAAGCCTATGGCTTTTTCTTCTTTGAAATAGTAAGAGACGATCTTCAAGCAATCAAGTTGCTATCTAAGTCCAATGTATTCAGTGGTATGTTATTCCAATGATCGTATTTTAATGTAATTTTCTGGATTTTCAAGCCCATATATTTCCCTTGCTGTTGAAGCCAAGGGACTGAAAGTTTCCTATACAGGGATTTCGGACAAGGCGGTTCTAATGGTGTACATTTTGCTTTGATCTGACTCCTTTTTTAGGAACTATGAGTTTTTATATTTCTTAACCTTGGACGTGATCGTCTCTTACTAGGTTGCTAGCTACCGCTGCAACCCGGATTATCTTTAATTACAGAAGGAACTAGATATAGCAAGTTTTACTATTGAGACGAGTCGCTCTTAATATACAACATATAGTTCATTATCACGAACTTTTTGCTTTGATGTATCTATTGGTACCAAAATTTCGTTCTTTAGAGTTTCGGTTACTATTGAGACAATCAAAATTTTGTTCTTTACAGTGTCGGTTACAATTGAGACAAGTAGCTATTATTACTATAGATTTCATTACCATGAACTGTTTGATTGCTTCAAAATTCAAATATCTTTGAAAAGACTGCAGCATGAAAATACATCAAAAATGCATTTTTTTTGACAAAATTGATTCTACTTTAAAAAGTATTTTATTTTTAATTACAAAAGTGACTAGATGTTGCAATTTCCTTGAAAATGAGCTATTATACAGCTCTCTATGATTTTCCAGTGCCTAGCTAGTTGAGGAGGAAAAAAAAGCGGAAAGAAAAAAATATCTCGTTTGTGGAGAATAACGTGGTTAAAGTAATTTTTTTTGATTTTCAAGCCAATATATTTTCTTTGTTATTCAAGCCAAAGGGTAGTAAGTTTCCTTTATAGGGGTTTCGGACTAGGCGGTTCTAATGGTGTACTTTTTGTTTTGATCTGACTCCTTTGTTAGGAACTATGGGTTTTTATATTTCTTAACATTGGACGTGATCGTCTCTTACTAGGTTGCTAGCTACCGCTGCAATCCGGATTAACTAATTCCAATGTATGCAATTGTTAGTTATTCCAATGATCGTCTTTTAATGTAATCTATTGGTGTACTTTTTGTTTTGAACTGTCTTTTCTTAGGAGTTTTGGTTTTTTATATTTCTTAACATTGGACGTGATCGTCTCTTACTAGGTTGCTAGCTACTGCTGCAACCCGGATATTTATCATAATGTTTGATATATTGAATTTAGATATAACTGTACTAGCCTATACTATAGTTAAGTGGCCTACAAAATTTAGCATAGGCAAGAGGTCGTTCTTTATTATAAGTAATTATGACGTCACTGCATCAAAAATACAGTTTTTATTGGAAAAATTTATTCTCTTTTAGAAATAATTTATTTTAGTTACAAAAGGTTTTTAACCCAATGAATTTCCTTTAAAATGAGCTATTGAACAACCCTCTACGATGTTCCAGTGCCAAGCTATCTCTGGATACAAAAAAAGAAAAAAAAAAATATCCCGTTTGGGGAGAATAACGTGGTAAAAGTCAATTTGCTTGATTTTCAAGCCAATATATTTCCCTTGCTGTTCAAGCCAAGGGACAGAAAGTTTCCTATACAGGGGTTTCGGACAAGGCGGTTCTAATGGTGTACTTTTTGTTTTGATCTGACTCCTTTTTTAGGAACTATGGGTTTTTATATTTCTTAACATTGGACGTGATCGTCTCTTACTAGGTTGCTAGCTACCGCTGCAACCCGGATTTCTTTTCAAGTTACTATCTCTGTTGTTTGTGTAGTACTCTTTCTTCAACTTGCGTATAGCCTGCTTTGATCTAACCATTATTCTAATCAAGAATGAGAGAATTTTCAGTTTTGACTTTCCTTATATACTAATTATGACGTCACTCTATTCACGTCATAACTCTAATATAAAACTATGATGACGTTCATTATTTATCTAGTAGGGTTTCAGACAAGGTATTTCTAATGATGTACTTTTGTTTTGATCTGACTCTATTTTTAGGAGTTTTGGGTTTTTATATTTCTTAGCATTGGACTGATCGTCTCTTACTAGGTTGCTAGCTACTGCTGCAACCCAAATTCACATATATATTTATTTATGAAAGGCAGCCTGGCCGAGTGGTCCAAGGCACTGGTGTTAGCCACCAGTCTCTTCAGAGGCGTGGGTTCAATTCTTACCGCTGGTATACGATTATGTTTGAAAGACTGCAGTGTGAAAAGACATCAAAATGCAGTTTTTGGTGGAAAAATTTATTCTCTTTTAGAAATAATTTATTTTAGTTACTATAGATTTTTAACCCACTTAATTTCCTTTAAAATGAGCTATTGAACAACCCTCTACGATGTTCCAGTGCCAAGCTATCTCTGGATACAAAAGAAAAAAGAAAAAAAGAAAAAAATATCCCGTTTAGGCAGAATGTTGTAGTAGCTGCCACTTTTCTTGATTTTCAAGCCAATATATTTCCCTTGCTGTTCAAGCCAAGGGACAGAAATTTTACTATGCAGGGGTTTCGGACAAGGCGGTTCTAATGGTGTACTTTTTGTTTTGATCTGACTCTTTTTTTAGGAACTATGGGTTTTTATATTTCTTAACATTGGACGTGATCGTCTCTTACTAGGTTGCTAGCTACCGCTGCAACCCGGATATTTATTCTAGCTAAAATAATGAAGATAATATGATCAGGGTTCAGTTTCTTTGGACTTGAGTTCGTTTTTTAACTATTTTAATGTAAATTATAATTCCTTATATACTAATTATGACGTCACTCTATTCACGTCATAGCTCTAATATAAAACTACGATGACGTTCATTATTTATCTAGTAGGGTTTCAGACAAGGTATTTCTAATGATGTACTTTTGTTTTGATCTGACTCTATTTTTAGGAGTTTTGGGTTTTTATATTTCTTAGCATTGGACTGATCGTCTATTACTAGGTTGCTAGCTACTGCTGCAACCCAAATTCACATATATATTTATTTATGAGAGGCAGCCTGGCCGAGTGGTCCAAGGCACTGGTGTTAGCCACCAGTCTCTTCAGAGGCGTGGGTTCAATTCTTACCGCTGGTATACGATTATGTTTGAAAGACTGCAGTGTGAAAAGACATCAAAAATGCAGTTTTTGGTGGAAAAATTTATTCTCTTTTAGAAATAATTTATTTTAGTTACTATAGATTTTTAACCCAATTAATTTCCTTTAAAATGCGCTATTGAACAACCCTTTACGATGTTCCAGTGCCAAGCTATCTGTGGAAAAGAAAAAAGAAAAAAAAAAGAAAAAAATATCCCGTTTAGGCAGAATGTTGTAGTAGCTGCCACTTTTCTTGATTTTCAAGCCAATATATTTCCCTTGCTGTTCAAGCTAAGGGACAGAAAGTTTACTATACAGGGGTTTCGGACAAGGCGGTTCTAATGGTGTACTTTTGAATTTGATCTGACTCCTTTTTTAGGAACTATGGGTTTTTATATTTCTTAACATTGGACGTGATCGTCTCTTACTAGGTTGCTAGCTACCGCTGCAACCCGGATAACATCTTACTAAGCTGCTAGCTACCGCTGCAACCCGGATAACATATCAGTTACTATGGGAGAGAGATCGTTCTTTACTGTAAACTAGCAAAACATTTTTTAAGCCTGATGAAGATTTAAATAATGTGTCAAAAGTAAGGTTGCAAGTCGACGATTTTGTTTTGGCCTTATTATTATTGGTATGGTGAAATAATAATATGAATATGGCTCTTAAATCATACTTTTTTATGGGTCTATATGGTCTAGTGGCTAGGGTAGTTAACTTTCACTTAACAGGCTCGGGTTCGATTCCCGGTGTGGGAAATTTTTTAACTCTATAATCATCAAACATTTGAACCTTTTATAATTTATAATGATGTATAATATAAATACTGTAATCTTAACTATAGTGAAGTTGCGTATGCAAGTTAGTATAGGGAAGAGTTCGATCTTTATTATAATTTGTTTTTATCTGACTCCTTTTTTAGGAGCTATGGAATTTTATATTTCTTAACATTGGACGTGATCGTCTCTTACTAGGTTGCTAGCTACCGCTGCGACCCGGATCACAAACAGGAAAAAGCCTACGGCTTTTTCTTCTTCGAAATAGTAAGAGACTAGCCTCAAACAATCAAGTAGCTAACTAAATCAAATATATGTAATGGGTTTTTATTCCAATGATCGTCTTTTATTGGAAAATTTTAATATATTGACCTTAAATATAACTGTACTAGTCTATACTATAATATCTTGTTTCTCTTAATCTTTCAAATTAGACGATTAATTTGCGATAGCGTCATATAATTTTCTTAGAATTGTGGAATGATTGCATTAAATCAAAATGATATTCCAAGAGAGATGCAGTACGATATTAATTTTCAAGAGAACAAGTTGCTTTATTCATCAAATGGCCTAAATCTTAAAGGCAAAGTCAGTATGATAATATGGTACCCTCTTTATAGAGTGAACTTAATAACTACTAAATGAGATCCTCTTGACTAACACCATTTATGATCGATCCTTATGTCCCACTATACAAGTTTGTATAGGCAAAAGTTCGTTCTTTATTGTAATAATTTATTTTAGTTACAAAAGGTTTTTAACCCAATTAATTTCCTTTAAAATGAGCTATTGAAAAACCCTCTACGATGTTCCAGTGCCAAGCTATCTCTGGAAACAAAGAAAAAAAGAAAAAAAGAAAAAAAATATCCCGTTTAGGAAGAATGTTGTAGTAGCTGCCACTTTTCTTGATTTTCAAGCCAATATATTTCCCTTGCTGTTCAAGCCAAGGGACAGAAAGTTTCCTAAACAGGGGTTTCGGACAAGGCGGTTCTAATGGTGTACTTTTTGTTTTGATCTGACTCCTTTTTTAGGAACTATGGGTTTTTATATTTCTTAACATTGGCGTGATCGTCTCTTACTAGGTTGCTAGCTACCGCTGCAACCCGGACTACAACCTACGGTTATGGTATCATTGGTTAATCTTTAACATTAATTATAATCTTATTTTAGTTACTATGGGCTGGAAGTATGTTCTTTACTGTAATGATTTATGTCTAATATTCATGTAAACATCTTTAATTCTCTCTTAATAACAAGGGTTCGTAGCTCAGAGGTAGAGCAACTGACTGCAGATCGATAGGTCACCGGTTCACATCCGGTTGGACCCTTATTTTTCAGAAAATAATTATGGTTTAAAATCTATTAACTGGTCTTTTACCCTAAACAAGATTTTAATTTATGTCTAATATTAATCATTAAGGAAAATTCATCATCTATATAATGATTTCTTATAATGTTAATGTAATTTTATTTCTAGCTCTCTATAATGAGTTTTACAAGACTTGTATTTACTAAAAAAATCCCTTTGCAAGAATAAGAGAATGAATAAAGGTTAAGTAGGGTATGGGGATCGATCTCACGACTCCAGACAGACCTACTTCTCTTACAACGCCATACCTGATTTAGTATAGCCAAGAGGTCGTTCTTTATTATACAAGCCAAGGGACAAAAAGTTTTCTATATAGGGGTTTCGGACTAGGCGGTTCTAATGGTGTACTTTTTGTTTTGATCTGACTCCTTTTTTAGGAACTATGGGTTTTTATATTTCTTAACATTGGACGTGATCGTCTCTTACTAGGTTGCTAGCTACCACTGCAACCCGGATCAGGCAGCTAACTAGGTTTATAATTTGTTCTTTGACATAAACTTCATTAATAGTATATTTTAATATATCCTATATGGTCTAGAGGTTGGGATAGCTCTCACCCAGTTGGCTTGAATACAATTTCCGTATGGGAAATTTTTTACTTATGATGACTTCTTAAGGAACATAATTAAAATTTCTTAATGTAATAAAAATAATTTGTTTTAATTACAAAAGGTTTTTAACCCCATTAATTTTCTTTAAAATGAGTCATTGAACAACTCTCTACGATGTTCCAGTGCCAAGCTATCTGTTCAATTACTAACCTAAACTATAATTAAGTGACGTATAAAATTTAGTATAGGCAAGAGGTCGTTCTTTATTATAAAACTTTTGGATTCACTTCTCCTCCCACCCCCTATAGATGTAACGTTGCATCTAAAGATGATTGCAGTTGATGAGCTGAGGGATACTATATATGCCATAAAAAATAGTTCGTCTGGTAGTGACTTGATGAATTAAAAATTCTGAAATGTATTTTCCATCAATATCTAGCACTCTAACATCATTAATTAATGATTGTTTCAGACCGGGTAAGTTTCCAGATTATCTACAGTATTCAAGAGTGACACCGGTTTGTAAAGGGGGTGACAGAAATGACCTTGGTAATTATCACTCAATATCAGTTGTGTCAGTTATTTCTCGTCCTATTGAAAAAAAGTCCAATGTATGCAATGGTTTGTTGTTATAATGATGGTCTTTTAATGTAGAGGAAGAAAACAAACCTTCTGTCGATACGGAATATCATGGTCTCAGCCACTTTTTTTATTCTCAAACCAATATAGTTTCCTTGTTTTTAAAGCCAAGAGAAAGTTAGTTTCCCATATAGGGCTATTGGACAATGCGGTTCTAATAGTGTAATAGTGTTTGGTTCTTCGTTTTTTGATCTGATTCTAATCTTAGGAGTTACGGACAATTTTATTTTTACTATAGGGCGTGATAATCTCTAACTAAGTTGCTAGCTACAACATTCAACCCGGATTTCGATTCAGACAAATATTTTTTTTTTGGGGGGGGGGGGGGGGGTCAAAACCCTACCCCCACCTTCACCCTCTCTATGGATACGGCCTTGCTGATACCTTGAACATTTAGTCGTCAAATGAGCACGTTGTATTCTATTATTAAAAATTACAAACAGGGTAAAACCTATGGTTTTTTCTCAATTGGAATAGTAAGAAACGACCTGGCTACAACTTTCGATTATGATATCATTGATCAATCTTTTACATGAAATATGCAGTTTTTCATAAAAATTGATTCTATTTAAAAAAATGTTTTAATGATAAAAGCCACTGAACAACTCTCTACGATGTTCTAGTGCCAAGCTATCTGTGGAAAAAAAAGAAAAAAAGATGCCGTTTAGGCAGAATACTGTAGCAGCTGCCACTTTTCTTGGTTTTCAAGGCAATATATTTCCCTTGCTGTTCAAGCCAAGGGACAGAAAGTTTCCTCTATAAGGGTTTCGGACAAAACGGTTCTCATGATGTACTTTTTGTTTTGATCTGACTCTATTTTAAGGAGTTATAGGTTATCATATTTCTTAGCATTGGACGTGATCGTCTCTTACTAGGTTGCTAGATATCGCTGCAACCCGGATCTTTGCAGCAACAATATCAATGAAACTTTCCTAATTCTTATTTATAACTAATCTATCCCTTACATAAATAGGACATGATGGGTTATTATATGTCTTAAGATTGGACGTGATCGTCTGTTATTAGGTTGCTAGCTACCGCTGCAACCCGGATTACAAATAAGAAAAAGCCTATGACTCTTTTTTAGTTCGAATAGTAAGAGGCGATCCTCAGTATGCCATCATACCCCAGATAAGCAACTTTTCAAAAGATGCTTGTATTATCTTAAGTTTTAGTTACTATGTGCTGTGGTTTGTTCTTTACTAGGCTTCAGCTATTTCCAATGAAACTTACATAGTCCCTATTTATAATAAACAATATCGATCCATTATGTACAAGTCAAATGTATACCATGGTTTGTTATTCCAATGTTTGTCTTCTACTGTAATGATGAAAGATAAAAATATTTTGCATCATCATCTATACATTGATTCCTTTTAATACTTGAGTTACTATGGGCTACACTTCGTTCCTTAATATAAAACTAAGATACCAAAAATGTTGTTTGCAGTTTACATAATAACTTTGGTGATCCTGAACTTTGAACAAAAATAAAATAAAATTTCTTGTCGAATTAATACAAAAAAATATTTTTATATTTTAAAAATATAATTATTGGTACTAAAAGTACCAATAATTTTATTTAAGTTCTCATTTCAGGATCACTTAAGTTATTATGTAAACTGCAAGAATATTTATGGTGTCGGAGCGATCTTCTTAATTTCTTTATTAAAACTAGAAAAATACATGAAAATTTGTAAATCAATTTTGTTTTTTGTTAGGTTCTAACTACTCTATACGTGATTTTATGAGAAAGATCATAAACGTTGACAATAAATGGTCTCAAGTGAACAAAAGAAAAGAAATTATAAAAGAGAAAAATATCAGAGTCAAATAATTATAGTAATCCGGGTTGCACTGGTAGATTACAACCTAGTAAGAGATGATCACGTCCAATACTAAGAAACACAGTAGCCCATAACTTCTAAAAATAGAGATACATCGTAACACAAAGTATGCTATTAGAATAGCATACTTGTCCAAAACTCTTATGTAGGAAACTTACAGCTCCTTGACTTGAATTTTATTATTACCATGCAGAAGACTTACAGTCTCTTTGCTTAAACAAGTCCTTTACTTGAAACTTAAATTGTCCCCATTTATAATGAACTATATCGATCCTTTATTTAATAAACAAACAGGAAAAATCCTACGGCTTTTTCTTCTTTGAAATACTTAAGAGACGAACCTCAAGCAATCGAGTAGCTAACTTATTCCAAGTCAAATGTATACCATGGTTTGTTATTCCAATGTTTGTCTTCTACTGTAATGACGAAAGATAAAAATGTGTTGCATCATCATTTATACATTGATTCATTTTAATACTTGAGTTACTATGGGCTACACTTCGTTCCGTAATATAAATTATTTTCCAGTTAACAATGGCTAGATGTCGTTCTTTACTATATTCAGTTCCTTCGGGCTAAAGTTCGTTCTTTACTATAAAACCCGGACTTATGTAATTATAATTTAGAATTCATTATTTACTATAATATAGTTCGTCCTCTACTGTGACAACCCGGATTAAACATCTCTCTATGATTTTCTAGTATCCTGATAACTTTGGAGTTACAATTGGCTCTCAGTTACTATTGTATATAGTTTCTTCTTTCACATAAACTTTATTAATCAGATATTTTAATATATCCTATATGTTCTAGTGGTTAGGATAGCTTGCTCTCACCCAATTAGCCCGCCTTCGATTTTCGGTATGGAAATTATTACCTATGACGATTTCTTAAGGAAAATAATTAAAATAATTTGTGTTATAAGTTTGCATTATTTGTGTAATACTATATTGTCTAAAGATAAGTATGTGTTGCATCATCATCTATATAATGACTCCTTATAACACTTCATTTACTATGGACTACAGTTCGTTCTTTAATGTAATGTAGTAGCTGAAAATTTTCTTCATTTTCAAGCCAATATATTTCCCTTGCTGTTAAAACCATGGGACAGAAAGTCTTCTTTAAAGGGGTTTTGGACAAGGTGGTTCTAATAGTGTCCTTTTTGTTTTGATCTGATTCTTTTTTTAGGAGTTATGGGTTTTTATATTTCTTAACATTGGACCGTCTCTTACTAGGTTGCTAGCTACCACTGCAACCCGGATAAATTACTTTAGTTTTTACTATGGGGCGAGATCGTCTTTTACTAGGTTGCTAGCTACCGCTGCAACCCGGATACTGATGAAAATTACATAATCCCTATTTATGTTACAGTTAACATGAGCTACGTGTCGTTCTTTATTGTACATTTTTTCTCATACCTTTTGCATTGCCAAAATACCATTTTTCTCATACCATTTTGCATGCAAGTTAGTATAGGGAAGAGTTCGATCTTTATTATTAATACTGTTTTCAAAACGTGTTTTTTCACTATTTGGTTGCTATGGACTCTGGTTCGCCTTTCACTAGGTTTTGCCAACTACAGCAATTATGATTTTTCAAAACATATTTTAAACTTTTAGTTACTATATGCTTCGGTTAGTCTTTACCTGATTGCAGCTATAGGAACAGCCATCATTTAGAGCTCGTTCTTTACTACAAAAATTTCTTTTAAGATGAGCTATTAAACAGCTCTTTATGATTTTCCAGTGCCCAGCTATCTGGGTGAAAAAATAACAGAAAAGAAGATGCTCTAGATGCCGAATATCGTGGTTACAGCCAATTTCTTGATTTTCAAACCAATATATTTTTCTTGTTATTCAAGCCAAGGGCTGTTATTTTCCTAAATAAGGGTGTTGGAAAAAGTAATTCTAATTTTGGACTTCTTTTTTGATCTGACTGTAGTTTTAGGAGTTATGGGCTATTTTGTTTTTACTACGGGATGTGAACGTCTCTTACTAGGTTGCTAGCTACCGCAGCAACCCTGAACTTTCACAAGATTACGCCACCGCTTTTGGCTTTGGCAATTGGACTTTTACTAGATTGCAGCTATAGCTACTACTATGATGATATAACCACTCCTCACGCCCATACATGCTCTTTATTGTAATTATTGTAACTATGGGTTTTTATATTTCTTAACATTTGACGTGATCGTCTCTTACTAGGTTGCTAGCTACCGCTGCAACCCGGATATTACAAACAGGAAAAAGCCTACGGCTTTTTCTTCTTTGAAATAGTAAGAGACGAACCTCAAACGATCAAGTAGCTAACTAAGTCCAATGTATGCAATAATTTCTTATTCCAATGATCGTCTTTTAATGTATGTGGAAAACAAGAAAGAAAAAAGAAAAAAATATGCTGTTTAGGCAAAATGTTGTAGTAGCTGCCACTTTTCTTGATTTTCAAGCCAATATATTTCCCTTGCTGTTCAAGCCAAGGGACTAGAAATTTCCTATACAGGGGTTTCGGACAAGGCGGTTCTAATGGTGTACTTTTTGTTGTGATCTGACTCCTTTTTTAGGAAACTATGGGTTTTTATATTTCTTAAAATTGGACGTGATCGTCTCTTACAAGGTTGCTTATCATATAAACTATAGCCTACAGTTCGTTACCTCGAACTGTTTGAAATACCACAAAATGTTTGATTTATGTGTCATATTGTTAATTTTGCAACTTCAATTAATGACGTTATAGTCCAAGCGGCTAGCATGTTTGGCCGTTAACCGAAAGGTTGGGGTTTCAAATCCAGCCGGTGTCTTTTTCTTTTAATTTGTAGTTCAGCTATCAATAAAACCCTATCATTACTTTATCATTAACTATAATTAAGTTGAGCATCTAATCTATTATAGGCAAGAGTTCGTTCTTTATTATAAAAACCTTTTATAATTAGAATGATGTATAATATAAATACTGTAATCTTAACTATAGTGAAGTTGCCTATGCAAGTTAGTATAGGGAAGAGTTCGATCTTTATTATATTCTACTACACAGAGAATTTTTTGCCAAATATTCAGTAGAACTAAAAGAACTGTTTAAAACACAGTTAGAAATGCTTTTTTCTTGAGTCGGTGTTCCAGGAATTTGTTCTAAATCATTAGTCTTACAAACACATTTACTAATAACCCTAACAGGCTCGTTTTCGCCATAATTGAAAAACATTGCTTTTCCTTCGCTGTTGATAGGTATGCTTGTATATATGTTTTTATTGCTGCTACATAAACTGCAATTGCTCCTTCCAAAATTAATATACGAATTTTCAAAGAAGTACGCCTCCGTATATTCACTGTGTTGTCGAACATTTTCCATTGCATCTGTAAACTGTTCCGCAGTTGCCAATCCATACCTTGGAAGCTTTTCATTAAACTGACAACATTTCTTTTGGATATTACTATGAAGCTTTGCCAAGGAATTTCTAGCCGACTTTTCAACAGCATCCGCTCTTTCAAAGAGAATTTTAATCTGTAATTTTGAATACTTTTCGTGATCCTGGTAAAACATGCGTAAAATGTTTCTCAATTTACGAAGATCAGCCTGCATTTTTGCCATCTTCTTATATTTCTGAATGTAATTTTTCCCTTTGTCCTTATGCGTTCTTCGGTACAACCCCGCAGAGAATTTAATTTTTTCATTATAGCTTTTGTCACCCCAGTATCTACCCATTATTCTGGTAGCAACTTTTTTCTTATGTTTGTTTCGGTAATCTTCATCATTATCATACCGTTCCCTGCTCTTTTGTCTAGCCTGCTCAATTGTTGCTTCTCTATAAAGTTTATCATTGTGATAACGCTCCTTGATCTTTTGTTTAGCCTGCTCAATTCTTGCTTCTCTGTAATGTTCATCATTACCATACCGTTCCTTGATCTTTTGTTTGGCTGTCTGAATTTTTGCATGTCTATAATCTTCATCATTGTGATAACACATCTTGCTGTTTTGTTTTGCTCTCTCAATTTTTACTTCTCGATACGCCTGGTCAGTTGAATACCTTTGCTTTTCTCTTTTCAAGATACTATCTCTGTTGTTTGTGTAGTACTGTTTTTTCAATATCCGTGCAGCTTGCTTGATTGAAACCATTATGTAATTATGAATGTGAACTTTTACAGTTCTGAAGCTTCTTATATAGTAATTATGACGTCACAAGGTAATGATTTTATTGACGTCATAGCGCAATGATATTATTTCATGACGTCTTCAGAAACAACAATATAATTTCGTGTTTGTCTATTCACATCATAGCTCTAATATAAAACTATGACGACATTCAATATTTATCTAGTAGGATTTCAGACAAGGTAATTCTAATGATGCACTTTTGTTTTGATCTGACTCTATTTTTAGGAGTTTTGTTATATTTCTTAGCATTGGACTGATCGTCTCTTACTAGATTAATTACAAAAGGTTTTTAACCCCATTAATTTCCTTTAAAATGAGCCATTGAACAACTCTCTACGATGTTCCAGTGCCATGCTATCTGTTGAAGTACTAACCTATACTATAATTAAGTGGCGTATAAAATTTAGTATAGGCAAGAGGTCGTTCTTTATTATACTTTTAATGTAAAAAAAAATATATATACTGTAATCTAACTATAGTAAAGTTGCGTATGCAAGTTAGTATAGGGAAGAGTTTGATCTTTATTATACTGGAAACAAAGAAAAGAGAAAAAAATATCCCGTTAAGGCGGAATGTTGTAGTAGCTGCCACTTTTCTTGATTTTTTAGTACTGATTTTTTAACTTGCGTGTAGCTTGCTTTGATCTAACCATTATGTATTCATGAATGAGACCATTTACAGTTTTGACGTTTCTTATATAGTAATTATGACGTCACTGCATCAAAAATACAGTTTTTATTGGAAAAATTTATTCTCTTTTAGAAATAATTTATTTTAGTTACAAAAGGTTTTTAACCCAATTAATTTCCTTTAAAATGAGCTATTGAACAACCCTCTACGATGTTCCAGTGCCAAGCTATCTCTGGAAAAGAAAGAAAAAAAAAAAAAGAAAAAAATATCCCGTTTGGGGAGAATAACGTGGTAAAAGTCTATTTTCTTGATTTTCAAGCCAATATATTTCCCTTGCTGTTCAAGCCAAAGGGCGGTAAGTTTCCTTTATGGAGGATTTGGACAAGGCGGTTCTAATGGTGTACTTTTTGTTTTGATCTGACTCTTTTTTTAGGAGCTACGGGTTTTTATATTTCTTAACATTGGAGGTGATCGTCTCTTACTAGGTTGCTAGCTACCGCTGCAACCCGGATTGCTAGCTACCGCTGCAACCCGGATTACTACTACTGCAACCACGCTATGTCATACAGTTAGGTATTTTAATTCATATGGGTGAGAGGTCGTTCTTTATTGTAATAATTCTAATGATGTACTTTTGTTTTGATCTGACTCTATTTTTAGGAGTTTTGTTATATTTCTTAGCATGGGACTGATTGTCTCTTACTAGGTTGCTAGCTACTGCTGCAACCCAAATTCACATATATATTTATTTATGAGAGGCAGCCTGGCCGAGTGGTCCAAGGCACTGGTGTTAGCCACCAGTCTCTTCGGAGGCGTGGGTTCAAATCTTACCGGTGGTATACGATTATGTTTGAAAGACTGCAGCGTAAAAAGACATCGAAAATGCAGTTTTTGGTGGAAAAATTTATTCTCTTTTAGAAATAATTTATTTTAGTTACAAAAGGTTTTTAACCCAATTAATTTCCTTTAAAATGAGCTATTGAACAACCCTCTACGATGTTCCAGTGCCAAGCTATCTGTGGAAAAGAAAAAAAGAAAGGAGAAAAAAATATCCCGTTTGGGGAGAATAACGTGGTTAAAGTCAATTTTCTTGATTTTAAAGCCATTATATTTCCCTTGCTGTTCAAGCCAAGGGACAGAAAGTTTCATATACAGGGGTTTCGGACAAGGCGGTTCTAATGGTGTACTTTTTGTTTTGATCTGACTCCTTTGTTAGGAACTATGGGTTTTTCTATTTCTTAACATTGGACGTGATCGTCTCTTCCTAGGTTGCTAGCTACCGCTGCAACCCGGACTTAGCATTGGACGTGATTGTCTCTTACTAGGTTGCTAGCTACCGCTGCAACCCGGATTATACCATAATTAAGTGGCGTATAAAATTTAGTATAGGCAACAGGTCGTTCTTTATTATAATTAATGTACCTTCAAAATTCAAACATCTTTGAAAAAATGCAGTATGAAAATACATCAAAAATGCAGTTTTTTGACAAAATTGATTCTACTTTAAAAACTATTTTATTTTTAATTAAGAAAAGCACTAGATGTAGCAATTTCCTTTAAAATGAGCTATTTTACAGCTCTCTATGATTTTCCAGTGCCCAGCTAGCTGAGGAGAAAAAAAGCTTTCAGTTAACATGGGCTAGGTGTCGTTCTTTATTGTAATTCAAAACGTGTTTTTAACTTTTGGTTACTATGGGTTGTGGTTTGCCTCTTAGTAGGTTGCGCAGCTGCTACAATTATGATCTTTAAAAAAATATTCTATTATCTTTTCGAAAGATAAGTGTTTGCCGCATCATCATGTATGTAATCATTTATTAAAATTTTCAGTTACTATGGGATATAGCTTGTCCTTTAATATAAAAACAGGAAAAAGCCCACGGCTTTTTCTTCTTTGGAATAGTAAGAGACGAACCTCAAAGAATCAGGCAGCTAACTAAGTCCAATATAAGCAATTGTTTGTTCTTCTAATGATCATCTTTTAATTTGGCGTTTCTTACTAGGTTGCTAGCTACCACTTAAACCCGGATTATGTAATTAATAAGTTGCTAGCTACCGCTGCAACCTAGATATTCTTATTTCTGCTACTATGGGCTAATGTTCTTTCTTTCATGTAAAACTAGCAAAACATTTTTTAAGTCTGATGAAGATTTAACTAATGTGTCAAAAGTAAGGTTGCAAGTCGACGATTTTGTTTTGGCCTTATTATAATTGGTATGGTGAAACAATAATATGCATATGGTTCTTAAATCATACTTCTTTATGGTCCCATATGGTCTAGTGGCTAGGATAGTTAACTTTCACTCAACAGGCCCGGGTTCGATTCCCGGTGTGGAAAATTTTTAACTCTATAATCTTCGAACAATTTGAACCTTTTATAATTTATAATGATGTATAATATAAATACTGTAATCTTAACTATAGTGAAGTTGCCTATGCAAGTTAGTATAGGGAAGAGTTCGATCTTTATTATAAGTTAGCATTGGACGTGATCGTCTCTTATTGTGATACTATAATTAAGTGGCGTATAAAATTTAGTATAGGCAAGAGGTCGTTCTTTATTATAAAATTTTTAACTCTATAATCTTCGAACATTTGAACCTTTTATAATTTATAATGATGTATAATATAAATACTGTAATCTTAACTATAGTGAAGTTGCGTATGCAAGTTAGTATAGGGAAGAGTTCGATCTTTATTATACCGCTGCAACCCGGATCTTACTGCCAGAATGAGAAATGGTGTCTTCTTTCCTCTCATTTGAAGCATCTTTTACTGGAATATTGTCGCCCCTTTACTGAAATCCTTACTGTATTACAAACAGGAAAAAGCCTATGGCTTTTTCTTAATTGGAATAGTAAGAGACGACCTGGCTAAAACCTTTGATTATGACATCATTGATCAATCTTTAAAATGAAATTATAATCTTATTTTAGTTTCTATGGGTTGTAAGTTTGTTCTTTACTGTAATGGTTTGTTCTTTACTAGGTTTCAGCCATCTCTACAGCCATGACACTGATGGAAATAAAATAATCCCTATTTATGCTTCAGTTAACATGGGCTAGGTGTCGTTCTTTATTGTAATCAATTTTCTTGATTTTCAAGCCAATATATTTCCCTTGCTGTTCAAGCCAAGGGACAGAAAGTTTCCTATACAGGGATTTCGGACAAGGTGGTTCTAATAGTGTACTTTTTGTTTTGATCTGACTCCTTTGTTAGGAACTATGGGTTTTTATATTTCTTAACATTGGACGTGATCGTCTCTTACTAGGTTGCTAGCTACCGCTGCAACCCGGAAAATTCCCATTTACAGTATCGATTCTTTATGTAATTGAACTAAAGTTCGTTCTTTAATGTAAACTTTAATTAGTCACGTCATAGTCAAAGTGGCAAGCACGATCGACCGTTAACTGAAACTTGGTGGTTCAAATTCCACCGGGGTCGTTTTCTTTTAATTAGTTATTCAGCTATCAATAAAACCATATCATTACTATATCATTAACTATTATTAATTTGAGTATCAAATCTATTATAGGCAAGAGTTCGTTCTTTGTCATAAATCTCGGTTACTATCGAGACGAGTCGCTCTTACTATACAGTTCGTTACCACGAACTGTTTGACAAACAGGAAAAGCCTATGGCTTTTTCTTAGTTGGAATAGCAAGAGACGATGCTTGTGCTATCTTAACTCTTAGTTGCTATGTGCCGTAGTTTGTTCTTTCCTAGGTTTCAGCTATATCCGATGAAACTTACGTAATCCCTATTTATAATGAACTGGATCGATCCTTTACGTAATTTCTGCTACAATAGGCTAAGGCTCATTCTTTACTGTATCTTTTAAGAAGAATAGTTGGCGTCTTTATTATCTTCTTTGCGTAAGCATTTATCTAGTATAGGCAAAAGGTCGTTCTTTATTATGTGTTGTTCCTTACTAAAAATACTTTCAACTTGAAGGGTACATTCTATAAGTTGTTCTTCTTCATTTTTGGTTAATGGAAATGCACTCCAAATATCATGTACGGGCTGGGGTGTCTTCATCTCTACTATTTCTCTTTTCAAGACGTTGTCTCTATTTTTTGTACTAACTCGCTTCTTATGACTCGTCATAATACTTTATTATGAAGTCAAAACACTTCTTATGACTCGTATCAAATGTCCATAACCTAACAAAAAGTAAAACTAATTTTTAAATTTTCAGGTATTTTGTTAGTTTGAATGAAAAGATTAAAATTATTGCTCAGATATCATAAATATTTTTGCAGTTTACATAATAACTTTAGCGATTATAAACTGAAAAATAAGATATATTAAAAAATGGAATTTTTTGGTCTTAAACTACATAGTCAATCTCACATCGGGTAGTTAGAACCTAACCAAAAATAAAACTAATTTTAACATTTTAAGGTATTTTTCTAGCTTGTATTGAAATATTCAAACTATTGCTCGGATACCATGGATATTTTTGCAGTTTACACAAGCTAATAAGAATATTCATTTATATAATTTATAAAGAATATAAATTAATATAGGTAAGAGGTCGTTCTTTATTATACATTTTTTCTACAATTATTTTAGAGTTTGTTCTTTGCTATGTACTATCAACTAAGATTCCAATTATTGTGAGCTAGCGTTCGTTCTTAATTATATCAAGCCAATATATTTCCCATTTTCGTAAAAAACCGGTTCTATTTTAAAGATAATTTGTTTTAGTTATAAAAAATTTTCAACCTCATTAATTTCCTTTAAAATGAGCCATTGAACAACTCTCTACGATGTTACAGTGCCAAGCTATCTGTGTAATTACTAACCTATACTATAATTAAGTAGCGTATAAAATTTAGTATAGGCAAGAGGTCGTTCTTTATTATAATTTAGAAATAATTTATTTTAGTTACAAAAGGTTTTTAACCCAATTAATTTCCTTTAAAATGAGCTATTGAACAACCCTCTACGATGTTCCAGTGCCAAGCTATCTCTGGATACAAAAAAAAAAAGAAAAAAATATCCCGTTTGGGGAGAATAACGTGGTAAAAGTCAATTTGCTTGATTTTCAAGCCAATATATTTCCCTTTCTGTTCAAGCCAAGGGACAGAAAGTTTCCTATACAGGGGTTTCGGACAAGGCGGTTCTAATGGTGTACTTTTTGTTTTGATCTGACTCCTTTTTTAGGAACTATGGGTTTTTATATTTCTTAACATTGGACGTGATCGTCTCTTACTAGGTTGCTAGCTACCGCTGCAACCCGGATTTGGTCTTTAAGTTATCATATACTGTTAAAATTCTTTCTTATATGAACATTTCTTGGTGTAGTGGTTAGCACTTAAGACTTTGAATCCTGCGATCCGAGTTCAAATCCTGGCGGAAGGTCGTTATTAAATGTAGCTTACTTATACTACCATTTAGGTTTCTGCTGTAATTCTTTCTTTTCAAAATTAAATTAGTTACTATCGCCTAGAGTTAGTTCTTTACCACATCGTAATAATTTGTTTTATAATAATAATTAATTTTTTTAATTACAAAAGGTTTCTATATACAGCAGTTTCCTTTAAAATGAGCCATTACACAGCTCTTTACTATGACAACGAACCGTTTAATTTAATACTTAAGTTACTATGGGTTAAAGTTCGTTCCTTATAGTAAATTTTTTCTTGAGTCGGTGTTCCAGGAATTTGTTCTAAATCATTAGTCTTACAAACACATTTACTAATAACCCTAACAGGCTCGTTTTCGCCATAATTGAAAAACATTGCTTTTCCTTCGCTGTTGATAGGTATGCTTGTATATATATTTTTATTGCTGCTACATAAACTGCAATTGCTCCTTCCAAAATTAATCTACGAATTTTCTAAGAAGTACGCCTCCGTATATTCACGGTGTTGTCGAATATTTTCCATTGCATCTATAAACTGTTCCGCAGTTGCCAATCCATACCTTGGAAGCTTTTCTTTAAACTGACAACATTTCTTTTGGATATTACTATGAAGCTTTGCCAAAGCATTTCTAGCCGACTTTTCAACAGCATCCGCTCTTTCAAATAGAATTTTAATCTGTAATTTTGAATACTTTTCGTGATCCAGATAAAACATGCGTAAAATGTTTCTCAATTTACAAAGATCAGCCTGCATTTTTGCCATCTTCTTGTATTTCTGAATGTAATTTTTCCCTTTGTCCTTATGCGTTCTTCGGTAAAACCTCGCAGAGAATTTAATTTTTTATTATAGCTTTTGTCACCCCAGTATCTACCCATTATTCTGGTAGCAAGTTTTTTCTTATGTTTGTTTCGGCAATCTATATCGTTATCATACCGTTCCTTGCTCTTTTGTTTGGCTGTCTCAATTTTCGCATGTCTATAAACTACATCATTATAATAACGCTGTTTGTCACTATCAATTTTCGCATCTCGATACGCCTGGTCGGTTGAATACCTTTGCTTTTCTCTTTTCAAGATGCTATCTTTGTTTTTTTGGTAGTACTCTTTTTTTAACTTGCGTGTAGCTTGCTTGATTGAAACCATTATGTAACCATTAGTTGAATTTTTATATCCCGTATCAAGTATCAAGAGCCTAACAAAAAATTAAACTAATTTTTAAATTTCCAGGTATTTTTCTAGTCTAAATTAAAAGATTAAAACTATTGTTCAGACACCATAAATATTTTTGCAGTTTATAACTTTAGCGATTCTGAACTAAAAACGAAAATAAAATAAAAATTAATTTTTGCAATTTTTACGTCAAGTCGCTCATTAAGTCATAAACCTATTCTGTACTATTATTAGTACACAATAGGTTTTAGATATTACGTCATGTCACTTATTACGTCATATATGGTTATTAGTAGATAATCGGTAAAATATTCGTTCTTTATTATAACAACCCGGATTAATCCAATGATCGTCTTTTAATTTAATGTAATACAAACAAGAAAAAGCCTATGGCTTTTTCTTAATTGGAATAGTAAGAGACGACCTGGCTACAACCTCAATTATGACATCATTGGTCAATCTTTAACATGAAATTACTGAAAAACGCCATTTATGATGAACTATATCGGTCTTTCATCTAAACTTTACTAAGCTATACTATAGTTAAGTGACCTATAAATTTTAGTATAGGCAAGAGATCGTTCTTTATTATACCAATGCAACCCGGATAATTAACCAGACCGATTCCCTATATAATTTTTATAAGTTTTAGTGTAGTAACGAATTTATTATCATGTTTTATATGTAATGTATTTTTGTTCATAAGTCTCCAATAGTACAATGGCAAGGAATCCCGCTTGTCACGCAGGTGACCGGGGTTCGAATCCAAGTTAAAGTTAGAAGCAATTTTTTAAATTTTGACTTCAAATATAACTGTACAAGACTATACTATAGTTAAGTGGTCCATACAAGTTAGTATAGGCAAGAGTTTGTTCTTCATTATAATAACCCGGAAAAAATTGAATACAAACAGGAAAAAAACCTACGGCTTTTTCTTCTTTGGAATAGTAAGAGACGAACCTCAAAGAATCAGGCAGGTTAATAAGTCGAATATATTCAATGGTGTCTTCTTGTAATGATCGTCTTTTAGTATAACATATTCAAACAGTTCATTATCACGAACTGTTGGATTACTATAGGTAACAGATCGTTCTTTAATATAATTTTTTTGTTAATCAAGCCAAAGGGCGGTAAGTTTCTTTTATAGGGGTTTCGGACAAGGCTGTTCTAATGGTGTACTTTTTGTTTTGATCTGACTCGTTTTTTAGGAGTTAGGGGTTTTTATATTTCTTTAACATTGGACGTGATCGTCTCTTACTAGGTTTTTAATAATATCCAAAAGAAATGTTGCATGTTTAGTGAAAAGTTGCTAGCTACCGCTGCAACCCGGATTAATCTAATTATCCTCTTTTAATGTAATTATGGAAATTACATAATCCCTATTTATGTCACAGTTAACATGGGCTAGGTGTCGTTCTTTATTGTAAAAAGATTCTCCCGAGTAACCCCCTCCTTCGGCCCCCCCTACCAGAAAAAAATTCTTCCTGAAAATGTCTGTATACTTCCCAATAACCAATACAATATGTAAGCAATGGGCAAAGTTCATAACTTGCAGCCCTTCCCCTGGGAACTGTGGGGGATTAAGTCATCGTAAAAGACATATTTATTAGATTTTCGACTATGCTGAACAAAATGGCTATCTCAAAATTTTGATCGGGTGACTTTAGGAAAAAAATGAGCGTGGGAGGGGACCTAGTTGCCCTCCATTTTTTAGTCACTTAAAAAGGGCACTAGAACTTTTAATTTCCGTTCCAATGTGCCCTCCGACAATGTTCTAGGACCACTGGGTCAATACGATCACCCCTGGAAAAAGCAACAAAAAAAAAAACAAATAAACACACACCCGTTATCTTTCTTCTGGCAAAAAATACAAAATTCCACATTTTGTAGATAGGAGCTTGAAACCTCTGCAGTGGGGTTCTCTGATACACTGAATATGATGGTGTGATTTTCATTGAGTTTCTATATTTTTTTAAGGGGTCTTTCCCCCTTTTCTCGAAAATCAGCCAAATTTTCTCAGGCGCGTAACTGATGGGCAAGATTAAACTTGATGAAACTTATATATTTGAAATCAGAATTAAAATATGATTCTTTTAATGTATCTATTGGTATCAAAATTCCGTTTTTTAGAGTTTCGGTTACCATTGAGCCGGGTCGCTCCTTACTTACAGTTCGTTACCACGAACTGTTTGATAAAAAAATTTAATTGTTACTCAGACACCATAAATATTTTTGTAGTTTGCATAATTTGTGTTATATTATCTTATCTATAGATAAATATGTGTTACATCATCCTCTATATAATGATTCCTTTTAATACTTCAGTTACTATGAGGTACAGTTCGTTCTTTAATGTAATGTGTTTTTAAGTTTTTGTGTGTCTGTAAGCTTTTGTGTGTGTGTGCAAGTTTTTGTGTGTGTGTGTGTAAGTTTTTGTGTGTGTGTGTGTGTGTAAGTTTTCGTGTGTATGTAAGTTTTTTTGTGTGTGTAAGATTTTGTGTGTGTGTAAGTTTGTGTGTGTGTGTGTGTGTGTAAGTTTTTGTGTGTGTGTAAGTTTTTATGTGTGTGTGTGTAATTTTTTGTGTGTGTGTGTAACTTTTTGTGTGTGTAAGTTTTTGTGTCTGTGTTTGTAAGTTTTTTTGTGTGTGTAAGTTTTTGTGTGTGTGTGCAAGTTTTTGTGTGTGTGTACAAGTTTTTGTGTGTGTGTGTAAGTTCTTGTGTGTGTGTGTGTAAGTTTTTGTGTGTGTGTGTAAGTTTTTGTGTGTGTGTATGTGTAAGTTTTTGTGTGTCTGTAAGTTTTTTGTGTGTGTAAGTTTTTGTGTGTGTGTAAGTTTTAGTGTGTGTGTGTAAGTTTCTGTGTGTGTGTGTGTAAGTTTGTGTGTGTGTGTGTAAGTTTTTGTGTGTGTGTAAGTTTTTGTGTGTGTGTGTGTGTTTGTAAGTTTTTTTGTGTGTGTGTGTGTGAGTTTTTGTGTGTATGTTGAATTACTAACCTATATTATGATTAAGTGGCGTATAAAATTTAGTAATGACAAGAGGTCGTTCTTTATTATACACAAGAAAAAGCCTACGGCTTTTTCTTCTTTTAAATAGTAAGAGAC
Organism: Artemia sinica; assembly: GCA_027921565.1. Lineage (NCBI taxonomy): Eukaryota > Metazoa > Arthropoda > Branchiopoda > Anostraca > Artemiidae > Artemia > Artemia sinica. The sequence continues at coordinate 606,734 of JAPEVW010000093.1, read as the reverse complement.
GAGTCTCAAATAATCAAGTAGCTAGCTAATTCCAAAGGTATTCAATTTTTGTTATTCCAATGATCGTTTTTTATTGTAAATTACCATGAACTGTTTGATTGCTTCAAAATTCAAATATCTTTGAAAAGACTGCAGTATGAAATACATCAAAAATGCAATTTTTTTGAAAAAATTGATTCTACTTTAAAAAGTATTTTATTTTTAAATACAAAAGGCACTAGATGTAGCAATTTCCTTTAAAATGAGCTATTATACAGTTCCCTATGATTTTCCAGTGCCCAGCTAGCTGAGGAGAAAGAAAAAGCGGAAAGAAAAAAATATCTCGTTTGTGGAGAATAACGTGGTAAAAGTCAATTTTCTTGATTTTCAAGCCAATATATTTTCTGTGTTATTCAAGCCAAAGGGCGGTAAGTTTCCTTTATAGAGGATTCGGACAAGGCGGTTCTAATGGTGTACTTTTTGTTTTGATCTGACTCCTTTGTTAGGAACTATGGGTTTTTATATTTCTTAACATTGGAGGTGATCGTCTCTTACTAGGTTGCTAGCTACCGCTGCAACCCGGACCAGTGGTGGGGACTTTTAATACATTGTCTTTAAATATAACTGTACAGGCATATACTGTAGTTAAGTGGCATATGCAAGTTAGAATAGGCAACAGTTTGTTCCTTATACTACTGACTAATAATAGCTCTGCATAGTCCCCGTTTATGATTAACTAGACTGATCATTTGTATAACATACCGCAGACAAGCAACTCTCAAAAGACATTTGCTTCAAGTCATCTTGTCAATAGATTATGTCAGTTAATTTTGTCGTTCTTTACTATAAACTACATTAGATCCTCTTGACTGGCATCGATCTTTTATGTATTGTTCTGTACTAGGTTTCAGCCATCTCTAAAGCCATGATACTGATGGAAATTACATAATCCCTATTTATGTTTCAGTTATCATTGGCTAGGTGTCGTTCTTTATTGTAATATTGTAACTAGCTACCGCTGCAACCCGGAAACATTCATTATTTATCTAGTAGGGTTTCAGGCAAGGTAGTTCTAATGGTGTACTTTTGTTTTGATCTGACTCTATTTTTAGGAGTTTTGGGTTTTTATATTTCTTAGCATTGGACTGATCGTCTCTTACTAGGTTGCTAGCTACCGCTGCAACCCGGATGAAAGTTTTAGTTACTATGTGCCTTGGTTTTTTCTTTACTAGGTTTCAGCTATATCCGATGAAATTTATGCTATAAGATATCATAAAACAATTAATTAGCTTTCTACACGTATCTCATATGGTCCAGTGGCTTAGGATAGTTGGCTTTCAACCAATTAGCTTGGGTTCGAATCCCGGTTTGGGAATTATTTTAAAACAAAATCCGGTGAAATTAATTAGCTAATTTGACAAGACATAGGTAACTAAGGGCAAGAGTTCGTTCTTTATTATAATTATTTCATGACGTCATCAGAAACAACAATATAATTTCGTGTTTTTCTATTCACTTCATAGCTCTAATATAAAGCTACGACATTCATTATTTATCTAGTAGGGTTTCAGACAAGGTAGTTCTAATGATGTACTTTTGTTTTGATCTTACTCTATTTTTAGGACTTTTGTTATATTTCTTAGCATGGGACTGATCGTCTCTTACTAGGTTGCTAGCTACTGCTGCAACCCAAATTCACATATATATTTATTTATGAGAGGCAGCCTGGCCGAGTGGTCCAAGACACCGGTGTTAGCCACCAGTCTCTTCGGAGGCGTGGGTTCAAATCTTACCGCTGGTATACGATTATGTTTGAAAGACTGCAGTGTGAAAAGGCATCAAAAATGCAGTTTTTGGTGGAAAAATTTATTCTCTTTTAGAAATAATTTATTTTAGTTACTATAGATTTTTAACCTAATTAATTTCCTTTAAAATGAGCTATTGAACAACCCTCTACGATGTTCCAGTGCCAAGCTATCTGTGGAAAAGAAAAAGAAAAAAAAAGAAAAAAATATCCCGTTTGGGGAGAATAACGTGGTTAAAGTCAATTTTCTTGATTTTCAAGCCAATATATTTCCCTTGCTGTTCAAGCCAAGGGACAGAAAGTTTCCTATACAGGGGTTTCGGACAAGGCGGTTCTAATGGTGTACTTTTTGTTTTGATCCGACTCCTTTTTTAGGAACTATGGGTTTTTATATTTCTTAACATTGGACGTGATCGTCTCTTACTAGGTTGCTAGCTACCGCTGCAACCCGGATCATGTAAAACTAGCAAAACATTTTTTAAGCCTGATGAAGATTTAAATAATGTGTCAAAAGTAAGGTTGCAAGTCGACGATTCTGTTTTGGCCTTATTATTATTGGTATGGTGAAATAATAATATGCATTTGGCTCTTAAATCATACATTTTTATGGTTCCATATGGTCTAGTGGCTAGGGTAGCTAACTTTCACTTAACAGGCTCGGGTTCGATTCCTGGTGTGGAAAAATTTTTAACTCTATAATCTCCAAACATTTGAACCTTTTATAATTTATAATGATGTATAATATAAATACTGTAATCTTAACTATAGTGAAGTTGCGTATGCAAGTTAGTATAGGGAAGAGTTCGATCTTTATTATAAATTCTGAAAACTAAGTTTAGAACTATGTATCTCAATGTAACTAAATCGTATTGTCCTTTAACAACTTTCACAGAAATAAATTACAAGTCTTCTGGAAACTAAGTGACACCTCGCTAGCAAAAAATTACAATGTAAAACTTTGTTTTGTTCGGAAAAATTCCAAAGTGATATCTTAAAAGTTATAAATTGTAATTCAACTCAAGTAGCCCATTGGTATATCACTATCCAATAGTAATATAGGGCATACAGTTGAACCAATAGAACCAGTGTTATGTACTTTTTAGCAACGCCTGAACGTAACCTCTGGCGAAATTGGAGAGAGTAGATAGTGAGGACTTAGCAATTTTTGGGCCAGTCTTTTTTTAGTTCTCGCGACAGTCTTTTGGAGTCGATTGTCAGTCAATTATGTGAATTTTATGTGAATCCAGGAAACAGTTTTATTGAACGTTATTTGTATTGCCCCAGTGAACAACTTTATCTTAGTGTCTTTTACTGCAAAGTGTTTTTGATATTCCCGCCAAGCTCTGTACCGATTATGTGAGTAAAAATAAATATATTACTTTCTTATTTTATTCTCTTTATGTTAGTATTTCTCAAGACAGTTAGCCCTTGTGGCTCCAATTGCTCTCAAGGGAACCTGAAACCTTTCAATCTGATTTCGACTCAGTATGGCCATTAATAAAAGCTCCCTATTTGAACCGCTAATTTAAGCTCCCCACACACGAAGTTCCACCTACACTCAGGTATGCCACTCGCGAACCGTCAGCTAAGAGTTTAACTGAAAATCCCCATTGAAATAATTAACGGAAAAATTCATATAAAAAGAAATAACTTAAAGTATAAGAACAAAAACTCTTTTTATTGAAACCCCCCCCTCCCCCCATTAAAATTGGCGCGGCCTGTTTAAAGGAGCAAAACACAAGGAACAACTTTTATACAAAAAAAAGATTATTGAGAAATATTACGTATAGAAAAAGTGCAATATTTTGTGCAATATTTAAAGTGCGATATTTTTTTTAGGTCTAAGTCCCCTTAAAATAGTAACAAAAAAAAATATAATTTGGAGCGTCAAAATTTGAATTATATAAAAAAAAATAAAACCAGTGCCGAATTTTAATTAACTTAAAAAAAAACCAATATGTCGCTAGATCCAAATGAACAATTGTTAAAGCAAAAACTTATTGCCAAAACAGTGGAAATTTCAAAATCCCTTCCCTCATATAACGGAGATTCAGATGTAGATGAATTTAGTATCCAATTAAACCAATTCGTAGAAGTAACTCAAACAGACTTAAAATCATTAATAGGCATGTTATTAATGAGACTTAAGGGGCAAGCATTAACATTCCTAAAACAAATAGAAAATACAATAGGGGAAGATAACAACCTTCCAATAAACTCAATAGAAAAAATTGCTAAAAGCGTTCCGAGAAAGATTTGTTGAAACCAGTTCAACACACAAATTAAAGCACGGAAACTGTATGTTTCGACGAAACACAAAATGTTAGGGAATACCTACACAAGGTAATGGTATCCATTGAGGCTAAATACGGAGAGGATTCTGGTCCTTTATACGATAAAATTGTACTAAATGCTTTTATGCAAGGATTGAGCCCCAAACTGTATCGAATGTTGATATAAAAAAATATTAAACCCGGACTCTGGATACAAAAAAAAGAAAAGAGAAAAAAATATCCCGTTTGGGGAGAATAACGTGGTTAAAATCAATTTTCTTGATTTTCAAGCCAATATATTTCCCTTGCTGTTCAAGCCAAGGGACAGAAAGTTTCCTATACAGGGGTTTCGGACAAGGCGGTTCTAATGGTGTACTTTTTGTTTTGATCTGACTCCTTTGTTAGGAACTATGGGTTTTTATATTTCTTAACATTGGACGTGATCGTCTCTTACTAGGTTGCTAGCTACCGCTGCAACCTGGATACGCCTGGTTGGTTGAATACCTTTGCTTTTCTCTTTTCAAGATGTTATCTCTGTTTTTTGGTAGTACTCTTTTTTTAACTTGCGTGTAGCTTGCTTGATTGAAACCATTATGTAACCATTAGTTGAATTTTTATGTCCCGTATCAAGTATCAAGAACCTAACAAAAAATTAAACTAATTTTTTAATTTTCAGGTATTTTTCTAGTCTAAATTAAAAGATTAAAACTATTGTTCAGACACCAAAAATATTTTTGCAGTTTATAACTTTAGCGATTCTGAACTAAAAACGAAAATAAAAATTAATTTTTTCAATTTTTACGTCACGTCGCTCATTAAGTCATATATGGTTATTAGTACACAATAGGTTTTAGATATTACGTCATGTCACTTATTACGTCATATATGGTTATTAGTAAATAATTGGTAAAATATTCGTTCTTTATTATAAAACTAGCAAAAATTTTTTTAAGCCTGATGAAGATTTAACTAATGTGTCAAAAGTAAGGTTGCAAGTCGACGATTTTGTTTTGGCCTTAGTATAATTGGTATGGTGAAATAATAATATGCATATGGCTCTTAAATCATACTTCTTTATGGTTCCATATAGTCTAGTGGCTAGGATAGTTAACTTTCACTTAACAGGCTCGGGTTCGATTCCCGGTGTGGGAAAATTTTTAACTCTATAATCTTCGAACATTTGAACCTTTTATAATCTATAATGATGTATAATATAAATACTGTAATCTTAACTATAGTGAAGTTGCGTATGCAAGTTAGTATAGGGAAGAGTTCGATCTTTATTATAATTAACATTGGACGTGATCGTCTCTTACTAGGTTGCTAGCTACCGCTGCAACCCGGATTATAAGTTATACAGGCTAACAATTGCTTTTATATATCTGGCAACATATACAAAATTCCCCATTTTTGCAGATAGGAGCTTGAAATATCTACCTTAAGGTACCCTGAGACGCTGAATCTGATGGTTTATTTTCATTAAGATTCTATGACATTTAGGGGGTGTTTCCCCTTTTTTCAAAAATGAGGCTAATTTTCTCGGGCTTGACACTTTTGATGGGTAAGAATAAACTTAATGAAAATTTAAAAATAACAGTCCAATACTTTTGATGTATTGGTATCAAAATTCGTTTTCTTGGAATCTCGGTTACTATCGAGACGAGTCGCTCTTACTATACAGTTCGTTACCACGAACTGTTTGACAAACAGGAAAAGCCTATGGCTTTTTCTTAGTTGGAATAGCAAGAGACGATGCTTGTGCTATCTTAACTCTTAGTTGCTATGTGCCGTAGTTTGTTCTTTACTAGGTTTCAGCTATATCCGATGAAACTTACATAATCCCTATTTATAATGAACTGGATCGATCCTTTACGTAATCTAATGGTGTAATTTTTGTTTTGATCTGACTGTTTTTTTAGGAGTTAGGCGGTTTTTATATTTCTTAACATTGGACGTGATCGTCTCTTACTAGGTTGCTAGCTACCGCTGCAACCCGGACTACCGCCACATCCAAGATTTCAGTTATTATAGGCTATAGTTCGTCCTTTAATGTAAATTATAAAAAATATTACTTTTCTTTTGCTAAATGGATTTCTTTACAAATTAACTACAAATTAAACAATTTACAAATTAACTAGCAAAAAATTTTTTAAGCCTGATGAAGATTTAACTAATGTGTCAAAAGTAAGGTTGCAAGTCGACGATTTTGTTTTGGCCTTATTATAATTGGTATGGTGAAATAATAATATGCATATGGCTCTTAAATCATACTTCTTTATGGTTCCATATAGTCTAGTGGCTAGGATAGTTAACTTTCACTTAACAGGCTCGGGTTCGATTCCCGGTGTGGGAAAATTTTTAACTCTATAATCTTCGAACATTTGAACCTTTTATAATCTATAATGATGTATAATATAAATACTGTAATCTTAACTATAGTGAAGTTGCGTATGCAAGTTAGTATAGGGAAGAGTTCGATCTTTATTATATGAACAACCCTTTACGATGTTCCAGTGCCAAGCTATCTGTGGAAAAGAAAAAAGAAAAAAAAAGAAAAAAAAAAGAAAAAAAATATCCCGTTTAGGCAGAATGTTGTAGTAGCTGCCACTTTTCTTGATTTTCAAGCCAATATATTTCCCTTGCTGTTCAAGCCAAGGGACAGAAAGTTTTCTATACAGGGGTTTCGGACAAGGCGGTTCTAATGGTGTACTTTTTGTTTTGATCTGACTCTTTTTTTAAGAACTATGGTTTTTTATATTTCTTAACATTGGACGTGATCGTCTCTTACTAGGTTGCTAGCTACCGCTGCAACCCGGATTACAAAAGTGACTAGATGTAGCAATTTCCTTTAAAATGAGCCATTATACAGCTCTCTATGATTTTCCAGTGCCCAGCTAGCTGAGGAGAAAAAAAAAGCGGAAAGAAAAAATATCCCGTTTGTGGAGAATAACGTGGTTAAAGTCAATTTTCTTTATTTTCAAGCCAATATATTTTCTTTGTTATTCAAGCCAAAGGGCGGTAAGTTTCCTTTATAGGGGTTTCTGACAAGGCGGTTCTAATGGTGTATTTGTTATGATCTGACTCTTTTTTTTAGGAGTTAGGGGTTTTTATATTTCTTAACATTGGACGTGATCGTCTCTTACTAGGTTGCTCGCTACCGCTTCAACCCGGATTTAACCCCATTAATTTCCTTTAAAATGAGTCATTGAACAACTCTCTACGATATTACAGTGCCATGCTATCTGTTGAATTACTAACCTATACTATAATTAAGTGGCGTATAAAATTTAGTATAGGCAAGAGGTCGTTCTTTATTATAATATATCGTTATCATACCGTTCCTTGCTCTTTTGTTTCGCTGTCTCAATTTTCCCTTCTCGATACCCCTGATCCGTAAGATACCTCTGTTTTGCTCTGTCATATTTCATTTTCTTAAATCCTGGATCACAAGACATCTTAGTAGCAATCCTTACGCGTGCTCGAGCTTTATTGCGTTTGGTGGCATTTTTATCTCTTTTAAATAAACTTTTCTTATATTTCAGGATGTTAGCTTTATTTTTTGTGTAGTAAAGTTTTCTATTAGTAGAAATTTGGATTGTTCTATTTTGATATTGTTTTTGGTTATTCTTTCTTTTTTTCCACTCGCGTGAGACCATATTTTTTCAAGATTTAAAATTATTAAGCACACAAAATCCCGTGTCGAGTATCTAAAACCTAGCATAAAACAAAACTAATTTTAAAATTTTCAGGTATTTATCTTGTTTGAATTACAAAATTAGTATTATTGGTTAGACACCATAAATATTTTTGCAGTTTAAATAATAAGTTTAGTGATTCTGGACTGAAAACTAAAATAATTGCAATTATGAGACAATAATATGGAGATATGTACTTTACGGGTTACAGGATACAATAATAAATTTGAACTGAGATGAAAAAAAAATTTCTTCCAGGAGACAAAAAGCAAAACTAATTTTAGAATTTTCATGTATTTTTGCTGTTTAAATTAAAAAATTACTATTACTGATTAGGCATCATAAATATTTTTGCAGTTTACATAATAATTTTAGCGATTAAGCCAAAAAAGAAAATTTTGGTTCCAGGAGTTTCGGTTACTATTGAGACAAGTAGCTATTATTACTATAGAGTTCATTACATGGACTGTTTTATTGCTTCAAAATTCAAATATCTTTGAAAAGACTGCAGTATGAAAATACATCAAAAATGCAATTTTTTTGACAAAATTGATTCTACTTTAAAAAGTATTTTATTTTTAAATACAAAAGTGACTAGATGTTGCAATTTCCTTTAAAATGAGCTATTATACAGCTCTCTATGATTTTCCAGTGCCCAGCTAGCTGAGCAGAAAGAAAAAGCGGAAAGAAAAAAATATCCCGTTTGTGGAGAATAACGTGGTAAAAGTCAATTTTCTTGATTTTCAAGCCAATATATTTTCTTTGTTATTCAAGCCAAAGGGAGGTAAGTTTCCTTTATAGAGGATTCGGACAAGGCGGTTCTAATGGTGTACTTTTTGTTTTGATCTGACTCTTTTTTAGGAGTTGGGGGGTTTTATATTTCTTGACATTGGAGGTGATCGTCTCTTACTAGGTTGCTAGCTACCGCTGCAACCCGGATCTTTTAATGTAAAAAAAAATATAAATACTGTAATCTTAACTATAGTAAAGTTGCGTATGCAAGTTAGTATAGGGAAGAGTTTGATCTTTATTATACTGGAAACAAAGAAAAGAGAAAAAAATATCCCGTTTAGGCAGAATGTTGTAGTAGCTGCCACTTTTCTTGATTTTTTAGTACTGATTTTTTAACTTGCGTGTAGCTTGCTTTGATCTAGCCATTATGTATTCATGAATGAGACCATTTACAGTTTTGACGTTTCTTATATAGTAATTATGACGTCACTGCATCAAAAATACAGTTTTTATTGGAAAAATTTATTCTCTTTTAGAAATAATTTATTTTAGTTACTATAGATTTTTAACCCAATTAATTTCCTTTAAAATGAGCTATTGAACAACCCTCTACGATGTTCCAATGCCAAGCTATCTGTGGAAAAGAAAAAAAAAGAAAAAGAAAAAAAGAAAAAAATATCCCGTTTGGGGAGAATAACGTGGTTAAAGTCAATTTTCTTGATTTTCAAGCCAATATATTTCCCTTGCTGTTCAAGCCAAGGGACAGAAAGTTTCCTATACAGGGGTTTCGGACAAGGCGGTTCTAATGGTGTACTTTTTGTTTTGATCTGACTCCTTTGTTAGGAACTATGGGTTTTTATATTTCTTAACATTGGACGTGATCGTCTCTTACTAGGTTGCTAGCTACCGCTCCAACCCGGAAAGACAGGAAAATGTGGAGCTAGTGCCCTTAGAGAACGCAAATAGCTCTGACATCCCTCATTTGGGCTACAGTATAACGAATGCCCATGCTTTCTTGTGTCCCTGTAATTGATTTCACAATAATCCAAGCCGCCAAGGTAGAAATTAACCACTTTGTCAGTTGAAAATTTTAATGCTGTATTATTTTCAAGGATATCAAAAAGAATTTGACATAATTCAATATCCGTCGGATAGAGCTTGCAGATATCAGGGTGACATTGCCAAGTAACCTGCTGCCCAATTTTTGGTTTTGAATGTTTACTCAGATTGTTATAGGTGACTTCAGCCATCATAATTTCCTTGTCAGATCTAGTTCTAGAGCATTTTTTAATAGTTGTCTCGTACGTGTCAGGACAGTTTGTTCTACTACACAGAGAATTTTTTGCCAAATATTCGGTAGAACTAAAAGAACTGTTTAAAACACAGTTAGAAATGCTTTTTTCTTGAGTCGGTGTTCCAGGAATTTGTTCTAAATCATTAGTCTTACAAACATATTTACTAATAACCCTAACAGGCTCGTTTTCGCCATAATTGAAAAACATTGCTTTTCCTTCGCTGTTGATAGGTATGCTTGTATATATATTTTTATTGCTGCTACATAAACTGCAATTGCTCCTTCCAAAATTAATATACGAATTTTCTAAGAAGTACGCCTCCGTATATTCACTGTGTTGTCGAACATTTTCCATTGCATCTATAAACTCTTCCGCAGTTGCCAATCCATACCTTGGAAGCTTTTCGTTAAACTGACAAACATTTCTTTTGGATATTACTATGAAGCTTTGCCAAAGAATTTCTAGCCGACTTTTCAACAGCATCCGCTCTTTCAAAGAGAATTTTAATCTGTAATTTTGAATACTTTTCGTGATCCCGATAAAACATGCGTAAAATGTTTCTCAATTTACAAAGATCAGCCTGCATTTTTGCCATCTTCTTGTATTTCTGAATGTAATTTTTCCCTTTGTCCTTATGCGTTCTCGGTACAACCTCGCAGAGAATTTAATTTTTTCATTATAGCTTTTGTCACCCCAGTATCTACCCATTATTCTGGTAGCAACTTTTTTCTTATGTTTGTTTCGGTAATCTTCATCATTATCATACCGTTCCTTGCTCTTTTGTCTAGCCTTCTCAATTGTTGCTTCTCTATAAAGTTTATCATTATGATAACGCTCCTTGATCTTTTGTCTAGCCTGCTCAATTCTTGCTTCTCTGTAATATTCATCATTATCATACCGTTCCTTGCTCTTTTGTCTAGCCTGCTCAATTGTTGCTTCTCTGTAATCTTCATCATTACCATACCGTTCCTTGATCTTTTGTTTGGCTGTCTCAATTTTTGCATGTCTATAATCTTCATCATTGTGATAACACATCTTGCTGTTTTGTTTGATTACTTCTCGATACGCCTGGTCGGTTGAATACCTTTGCTTTTTTCTTTTCAAGATACTATCTCTGTTGTTTGTGTAGTACTGTTTTTTCAATTTGCGTGCAGCTTGCTTGATTGAAACCATTATGTAATTATGAATGTGAACATTTACAGTTCTGAAGCTTCTTATATAGTAATTATGACGTCACAGCGTAATGATTTTATTGACGTCATAGCGCAATGATATTATTTCATGACGTCTTCAGAAACAACAATATAATTTCGTGTTTTTCTATTCACGTCATAGCTCTAATATAAAACTATGACGACATTCAATATTTATCTAGTAGGGTTTCAGACAAGGTAATTCTAATGATGTACTTTTGTTTTGATCTGACTCTATTTTTAGGAGTTTTGTTATATTTCTTAGCATTGGACTGATCGTCTCTTACTAGATTGCTAGCTACTGCTGCAACCCGGATTCACATATATATTATTTATGAGAGGCAACCTGGCCAAGTGGTCCAAGGCACTGGTGTTAGCCACCAGTCTCTTCGGAGGCGTGGGTTCAAATCTTACCGCTGGTATACGATTATGTTTGAAAGACTGCAGTGTGAAAAGACATCGAAAATGCAGTTTTTGGTGGAAAAATTTATTCTCTTTTAGAAATAATTTGTTTTAGTTACAAAAGGTTTTTAACCCAATTAATTTCCTTTAAAATGAGCTATTGAACAACCCTCTACGATGTTCCAGTGCCAAGCTATCTCTGGAAACAAAGAAAAAAAGAAAAAAGAAAAAAATATCCCGTTTAGGAAGAATGTTGTAGTAGCTGCCACTTTTCTTGATTTTCAAGCCAATATATTTCCCTTTCTGTTCAAGCCAAGGGACAGAAAGTTTCCTATACAGGGGTTTCGGACAAGGCGGTTCTAATGGTGTACTTTTTGTTTTGATCTGACTCCTTTTTTAGGAACTATGGGTTTTTATATTTCTTAACATTGGACGTGATCGTCTGTTATTAGGTTGCTAGCTACCGCTGCAACCCGGATTTTGTTTTGATCTGACTCATATTTTTAGAAGTTTTGGGTTTTTATATTTCTTAGCATTGGACTGATCGTCTCTTGCTAGGTTGCTAGCTACTGCTGCAACCCAGATTCACATATATATTATTTATGAGAGGCAGCTTGGCCGAGGTGGTCCAAGGCACTGGTGTTAGCCACCAGTCTCTTCGGAGGCGTGGGTTCAAATCTTAACGCTGGTATACGATTATGTTTGAAAGACTGCAGTGTGAAAAGACATCGAAAATGCAGTTTTTGGTGGAAAAATTTATTCTCTTTTAGAAATAATTTATTTTAGTTACTATAGATTTTTAACCCAATTAATTTCCTTTAAAATGAGCCATTGAACAACTCTCTACGATGTTCCAGTGCCAAGCTATCTGTGGAAAAGAAAGAAAAGAGAAAAAAAAATATCTCGTTTAGGCAGAATGTTGTAGTAGCTGCAACTTTTCTTGATTTTCAAGCCAATATATTTTTCTTGCTGTTCAAGCCAAGGGACTGAAAGTTTCCTATACAGGGGTTTCGGACAAGGCGGTTCTAATGGTGTACTTTTGAATTTGATCTGACTCCCTTTTTGGGAACTATGGGTTTTTATATTTCTTAACATTGGACGTGAAGGTCTCTTACTAGGTTGCTAGCTACCGCTGCAACCCGGATTTACTGTAAACTCTTACCCAGTTGGCTAAAGTTCGATTCCTTGTATGGGAAATATTATGATTTACATCCGATAAAATGGTGTATCGAGTCACTTTAGGCGAAATTAAAAACCATAATAATTTTAAAATTTTCAGGAATTTTTCTGGTTTGAATTAAAAAATTAAAATTATTGCTCATACATCATAAATATTTTTGCAGTTTGCTGTTAAATAAAATTATTATATGTAAAATTTTCAGGAATTATTCTAGCTTCATTTAACAAATAAATTTTTTGTTAAAACCCCCCAAAAATTACTGCCTTTTACATAATAATGGATAATTTTATAAAAGAACCTAATTGACAAATACCATGTATGCTTAACTATATCGGTCCTTTATTTATAATTTTTAAATTTTCAGGTATTTTCCTATTCTAAATTAAAAGATTAAAACTATTGTTCAGACACCAAAAATATTTTTGCAGTTTATAACTTTAGCGATTCTGAACTAAAAACGAAAATAAAATAAAAATTAATTTTTTCAATTTTTACGTCACGTCGCTCATTAAGTCATATATGGTTATTAGTACACAATAGGTTTTAGATATTACGTCATGTCACTTATTACGTCATATATGGTTATTAGTAGATAATCGGTAAAATATTCGTTCTTTATTATAAACTTTGTGGAGAATAACGTGGTTAAAGTCAATTTTCTTGATTTTCAAGCCAATATATTTTCTTTGTTATTCAAGCCAAAGGGCGGTAAGTTTCCCTTATAGGAATTTCGGACAAGGCGATTCTAATGGTGTACTTTTTGTTTTGATCTGACTCTTTTTTTTAGGAGTTATGGGTTTTTATATTTCTTAACATTGGACGTGATCGTCTCTTACTAGGTTGCTAGCTACCACTGCAACCCGGATTCTAATGGTGTACTTTTTGTTTTGATCTGACTCCTTTTTTAGGAGCTATGGGTTTTTATATTTCTTAACATTGGACGTGATCGTCTCTTACTAGGTTGCTAGCTACCGCTGCAACCCGGATAAATTGTCATAATATAAATACTCAATTTTCGCATGTCTATAAACTACATTATTATAATAACGCTGTTTGTCACTATCAATTTTCGAATCTCGATACGCCTGGTCGGTTGAATACCTTTGCTTTTCTCTTTTCAAGATGCTATCTCTGTTTTTTTGGTAGTACTGTTTTTTTAACTTGCGTGTAGCTTGCTTGATTGAAACCATTATGTAACCATTAGTTGAATGTTTATGTCATGTATCAAGTATCAAGTACCTAACAAAAAATTAAACTAATTTTTAAATTTTCAGGTATTTTTCTAGTCTAAATTAAAAGATTAAAACTATTTTTCAGACAACATAAATATTTTTGCAGTTTATAACTTTAGCGATTCTGAACTAAAAACGAAAATAAAATAAAAATTAATTTTTTCAATTTTTACGTCACGTCGCTCATTAAGTCATATATGGTTATTAGTACACAATAGGTTTTAGATATTACGTCATGTCACTTATTACGTCATATATGGTTATTAGTAGATAATCGGTAAAATATTCGTTCTTTATTATAATTATGTAATACTAACTACATCTAACGACTATGACGTCAGTGATCAATATTGTATATACAAAATTAAGTTTTTCGTAAAAAATAATTAATTGAAAAAAAATTAAGTGCAAAAGAAGCTAGATCTAGAGATTTCCTTTAAAATGAGCCATTGAACAACTCTCTACGATGTTCCAGTGCCAAGCTATCTGTGGAAAAGAAGAAAGAAAAAAATATCCCGTTTAGGGCAGAATGTTGTAGTAGCTGCCACTTTTCTTGATTTTCAAGCCAATATATTTCCCTTGCTGTTCAAGCCAAGGGACAAAAAGTTTCCTAAACAGGGGTTTCGGACAAGGCGGTTCTAATGGTGTACTTTTTGTTTTGATCTGACTTCTTTTTTAGGAACTATGGGTTTTTATATTTCTTAACATTGGACGTGATCGTCTCTTACTAGGTTGCTAGCTACCGCTGCAACCCAGACTAGCTACCGCTGCAACCCGGATGTTTTGATTTGAAATTTTTCTTAGGAGTTATGGGTTTTTATATTTCTTATCATTGGACATGATCGTCTCTTACTAGATTGCTGGCTACTTCTGCAACCCGGACACACAGGAAAATATTACAAACAGGAAAAAGCCTACGGCTTTTTCTTCTATGAAATAGTAAGAGCCGAACCTCAAACGATCATGTACCGAACTAAGTCCAATGTATGCAATAATTTTTTATTCCAATTCTCCTCTTTTAATGTAATAATTGACAAACACTATTTATGATGAGCTATATCGGTGTGTGTATAACCCTGTGTATAACTATCCATGGAACCACCATATATAAGTTACTATAGGCGAGAGATCGTTCTTTACTGTAAATAAAAAAATTATTTTTTATTAAAATTATTTTGTTAATTACAAAAGGTTTATATATACAGCAATTTCCTTTAAAAAGAGCCATTAAACAGCTCTCTATTATGATGTTTAAATATCTACGATTATGACTTCACTCTTGAACATGAAAATGCAGTTTTTCGTAAAATAATGACTTTATGAAAAAACATTTTTTTAATTGCAAATTTTTTTAGCCCCATCAACTTCCTTTAAAATGAGCCATTAAACAGCTCTCTACGATGTTCCAGTGCCCCACTATCTGAGGAAAAGAAGAAGAAGAAATAAAAATAACTGCTCTATATACAGAATATCCTGGTTGCAGCCACTTTTCTTGTTGTTCAAGCCAAGGGGACTATAAGTTTCCTATATAGGGGTTTCGGACAAGGCAGTTCTAATACTGCACTTTTTTTATCCGATTCTAGTTTTAGAAGTTATGACCTATTTCATTTTTTACTATGGGGCGTGATCGTCTCTTACTAGGTTGCTAGCTACTCCTGCAACCTAGACTAGGTTGCTAGCTACCGCTGCAACCCGGATTAATTGTACCTATGTTGCTTGCTACCGCTGCAACCCAGATCTTTATTTCTCCTAAGTATAATTACAAACAAGAAAAATATTTAAGTATAGAATAAACTATTTTAAAATTGTATCCTCAAAAGGCTGCTCGGTGAAGTGGATAGCTTGTTGGTATTCTACTCCAAAGGTCAGAGGCTTAATTCCTGCCGCAGAACATTTTTACACATTTGTCAATTTCATTATCTGGGCTGACACCATTTATAATAGATTTTTTATGTAAAAAAAACATATCGCAGAACCTTTTGTTTTTTAACAGAGGCTGATGCAGTATCAGGTTCTTGGCCAACGTCCTTCTAAACTCTTAATATTACATGAAAATCCTGACAGAATATGTACAGTTACATCAATTCACATTCTTATGTGGAGGGGGGGGGGGGTGTGTGTGCAATTTTGTAAGTGATATCATCATGATTTTATAAAGGGGGATATTCAACAGAATAATGTTCTTTGTTTTGTATGCCGCCATTTATGGCTGTAACATATTATATATAAGCCTCTATATATTATGACGTCGTGCATCAATATAAAAGGATGCAAAGAGTCAAGTGATCTAAGTATGATAAAATTACAAACAGGAAAAGCCTATGGTTTTTTCTTAATTGGAATAGTAAGAGACGACCTGGCTACATCCTATGACCCTGACATCATTTATCAGTCTTTAACATGAAATATGCAGTTTTTCGTAAAAAAAAACTGATTCTAATTTAAAAATATTTTTTTTTAATAGAAAACGTTTTTAAACCAATTAATTTCCTTTAAAATGAGCCATTGAACAACTCTCTACGATGTTCCAGTGCTGATCTATCTGTGGAAAAAAAGAAAAAAAAAGATGCCGCTTAGGCAGAATGCTGTAGTAGCTGCCACTTTTCTTGATTTTCCAGCCAATGTATTGCCTTTGCTGTTCAAGCCAAGGGATAGAATGTTTCCTATATAGGGGTTTCGGGACAAGGCGGTTCTAATGGTGTAATTTTGTTTTTGATCTGACTCTTTTTTTAGGAGTTATGGGTTTTTATATTTCTTAACATTGGACGTGATCGTCTCTTACTAGGTTGCTAGCTACCACTACAACCCGGATAACATCAACTGCTTCTTGGTCCAGCCGGTTAAGGCATTTTTCCATTGGTGGGGAAATCTATTTCGATTCCTAAAGCGGACAAAAATCTTTAGATTATAAAGGTTCCCTGGGGAAAAAAGCTTGAAGAAAATGTCTCGAAGAAAATAGGGGGAGAAAAATCTTGAAGAAAATGATATATCTCTGAAAGTATTACGTAACATCCCACGTGTGTGACGTCCTCAGTTACAATCGGGGATTTCTCGCATGACTGACGGGCCCTGACATCTAATATATCACGCGAGAATGTGTCATCCTCAGTTACAACAGGGGGTTCCCCACGGGCCCTGAGCTCTAACATGTCACGCAACAATGCGTCATCCTCAGTTGCAAGCGAGGGATCCCCACAGGCCCTAATCTCTAGCATGTCATGAGAGATTACGTCATTCTCAGTTACGAGTGGGGGTTCCCCACTTGATTAGTGGCCCCCCTCGTTGGAATTGGTTGCTAGGGTCCCGGTGGAATTGAATGTTAGGAACCCATTGGAATCGACTGCTAGGGGCCCCCGCTGAAATTACCCACTAGGGCCCCCGTTGTAAATGGTTGTTAGGGGCCCGGTGAAATTGAATGCTAGGTCTCCCGTTGGAGTTGGTTGCAAGGGACCCGGTGTCTTGAAGGTTCCCTACTGGGGAGGGTCTCTCAAGGTCCCCCCCCTACACCCCTAAGTTTTTATGCAATCAAAAACTATGAGGTAACGTCTACGTTTGCATCTTGATTTGGCAAGGCCCTGAAAGTTCTCCCTATTATGTAACAAACACCGGTGTCTTGAGAAAGTTTCAAAAAAGTGTCGGGACTGGGATTCGAAGGGGGTATGGGAGTAATTGGGCCTCCGGAGACATCAGGCTTCAGTTCTTCAGACAATTTTTACAAGCTATTCAGTGTAGTTATTTATAAAAAGAATTATATAAGTTTCATTGGTATCATGGTTGTAGAGAAAAATGACATCTAGTAAAGAAAAACCGCAGCACATTTTTAACTTATTCAGCTGCCTTATTCTCTGAGTGTCGTCTCTTACTACTCCAAGTAAGAAAAAGCCATAGGCGTTTTCCTGTTTGTATAGCGCGGCACTGGAACATCATAGAGAGCAGTTTGATGGCTTGTTTTAAAGAATTACAGTGAAAACAAACTATAGCTTGTAGTAACTGAAAAGAGTGTGGGGGTTGTGTGGAGTGGTTATAAAATTATGGCTGCAATTGTACCTGCAACCTAGTAAAGCCAAACCGCACCCCATGGTAACCAAAATCAAAAGTTATATTTCATGATGCCTTCAATATTTTTTCTGTTGTGCTGTGTTTTAAGTAAATGTTTTGGTTGGTCGGCTTAGATACTTTTCTCAGTTTTCTTTAATTAAAAAAAAATTAAAATAAAATTTGTTTTTCATTCACTATTTACTTTACAAGTTTCTACCACAATTTATTCTTTGAAGAATAATCTGTCCAAAAAATGTATACAGCAAAGAACCGAAAGAATAAAGCACAAAACAAAAGTATAAAATCCATTCTCTATAATGGTTGTTAATATCCAAAAGTTACTCCAAGTTTGAATATTAATTGATGAAGATTTCTCCGGAGACAGTGTAATCCCTCAGATAATCATGGTTACAGCTCTAGGTGCAACCTAGTAAAAGGCGGACCGCAGCCCATAGTAACCAAAAGCTTAAAAAACCTTTTTTTAGAAAAAAAAACGTTATTGTAAAAGAAAAAAACTCCCGAGCAGCATGCGTTCTTTGGAATATATATTCCAAAAAAAATCATTACCGAATTTCATTTGCTAAGGATACACGCAATGTCTTTTTAAGGCATGAAAAAAAAACATGAAAATTTTTTAGGTTCAGCCCAGAATCGCTAAAGTTATTGTGTAAACTTCAAAAATATTTATGGTGTCCGAGCAATAATTTAGTGTTTTAATTCATAGTACAAAAATACCTAAAAATTTTTAAATTAGTTTGTTTTTTTGTTTGATAGAAACAACTCAATACATGATTACATGAGTTTGAACCCTCAAAGATGAATTCAATGAATGAAACCAATCAGTCCAATCGGTTTCTAACAGACTGTACTAAAACTGAGCTATCGAATACAAATATCTCACCAGTAGACATTTTTGATGAAAATCCAGCCACAAAGGAGCTGACTAACCAGCTGAAGAAACTACCATACAAAACAGAAGAGGACGCCGCAAATCAGAAGAATAAAATATCTTTTCAGAATGACGAGAAACGATCAATATGCAATAATCTTAAGAATAATCTTGCCATACACATGAGAACCCACACCGGTGAAAAGCCATTCAAGTGTGACGTATGCAAGCACTGTTTTAGTCAGAAGAAAAATCTCGTCATACACATGAGAACCCACACCGGTGAGAAGCCATACAAGTGCAATACATGTAATAAGAGCTTTTCTCAAAAGAGTCAGCTCATTCAACATGTGAGGATCCACACTGGTGAGAAGCCATTCAAGTGTGACGTATGCAATCGCAGTTTTAATAACAAGAGTAATCTTGCCATACATATGAGAAACCCACACCGGTGAAAAGCCATTCAATTGTGACGCATGCAAGCAAAGTTTTAGACACAAGTATACTCTTGCCATACACATGAGAACCCACACCGGTGAAAAGCCATTCAAGTGTGACGTATGCAAGCGGAGTTTTACTAAAACAAGTAATCTTGCCACACATATGAGAACCCACACCGGTGAAAAGCCATACAAGTGCAATACATGTAATAAGAGCTTTTCTCAAACTAGTAACCTCAAAAAACATGTGAAGATCCACACTGGTGAAGAGCCATTCAAGTGTGACGCATACAAGCGTACATTTAACGTCGAGTAATCTTTCCATGCATATAAGAACCCACACCGGTGAAAAGCAATTCAAGTGTAACGTATGCAAGCACAGTTTTAGTCAGAAGAATACTCTTGCCCTACACATGAGAACCCCACACCGGTGAAAATCCATTAAAGTATAACATATGCAAGCACAGTTTGAATGACAAGAGTCATTTTGCCATAAACATATGATAATGACATGGTATGTGAACATGTACAAAATATTCAAGGGTGGCCAATAATAAAAATTTAATCTTTACTTCATAATTTGAATAAGACATGTCCAGACATTTTAAGAGAATTCAGGATTTTAAGGTGGCCGGTCCGAAGCCATCTTATCTTTGCCTGGAAGAATATTATGAATTTTAAATTTTTAGATATATTTGTAATCAAATATGGACAGGAGAAAGAATATATATATATATATATATATATATATTATATATATATATATATATATATATATATATATATATATATAATATATATATATATATATATATATATATATATATATATATATATATATATATATATTATATATATATATATATATAATATATATATATATATATATATATATATATATCCTATTTTTTCGATCTCAAAGGGAGAAGCATAATCCTCCCACCGATCCGCCTGGACAAGCATACTGACAACGTTAACTACCATTGCTGATGACAACACTAGTATCTAAATAACTAGATCTAATGCACTCAGGCTGTATTCAACGGGGTCAACTGGGGGGAGGGAAGGGGGGCACTTGCCCCATTGAGTTTTTACCTCCCCCATAGATTTAGAAAAACCCTTTTTGGTGGTGTTTTCATTGAAAAATGCCTTTTTTTTGGTGTTTTCCATGAAAGAATTGAATAAAACATAGATTTTGAAAAATCCATTTGCCCCTCCCCCTAATTTTTTCATGAATTGGCACCACTGGTTGCATTACATTACTTTAACAAATAGCAATATAACAATTAAACTGCATAACTAGATGTAATTAACACGTTTTTTGGTGCTATTAGGACGACTTTAAACTCTCTTGTGTTATTAGGAAATCAAAGGAAAGCATTGTGGTTAGTGTTGAATTGGATAACACAGTGTGTCATCCATTTTTTATCAGATTAATGTCTTTTTCACCCTTTCATTCGCTTTCATTTGCGCTTTAAATGAATTGATTTTTCAAAGCTTAAATCTGGTCGAAAACACACTGGCTTATAACATTCCTTAGAGATGAGGCACCATGCTAAGTGACTTAATTTGTTCTAACTGATTTTACTCTCTGGATATTGGTGATTTGTGTTCCAGAGGGTCAATGATAACTGGTTCTTCTAATTGATCAAAACTTCCTGGTCCGTAAGAAGAGATGAGTTTACCTTGTTTTCATTTAGGTGTTTTTAGTTCAGTTCATGTTACGTTCCTGCTGAATCACGTTTAAGTTTTTGCGTCCGGATATGCACAAATTTACAATTAGATGGGAGTTATTTTTCTATGCACTTCGACTGGTTATTCCTTAACCCGAGTTAGGTTGGGGGAAGGTTATGGAAACTCAAGATGTCGGCTTTGTTTATAATGAAGCGTGGTATCCATATTTACCAATCTTAGTAGCTAGTGTCCTCTACACCTCTCAATAATGGGTATGTTAACGGTGTTTTACTAAAATATTGTTCAGACACCATAAATATTTTTGCAGTTTATAACTTTAGCGATTCTGAACTAAAAACGAAAATAAGATAAAATTAATTTTTTCAATTTTCACGTCACGTCGCTCATTAAGTCATATATGGTTATTAGTACACAATATGTTTTAGATATTACGTCATGTCACTTATTACGTCATATATGGTTATTAGTAGATAATCGGTAAAATATTCGTTCTTTATTATAATTACTAGGATACTATACAGGGGTTTCGGACAAGGTGGTTCTAATGGTGTACTTTTTGTTTTGATCTGACTCCTTTGTTAGGAACTATGGGTTTTTATATTTCTTAACATTGGACGTGATCGTCTCTTGCTAGGTTGCTAGCTACCGCTGCAACCCGGATTGCTAGCTACCGCTGCAACCCGGATACCGCTGTAACCCTGATAAAAAACAGGAAAATATTACAAACAGGAAAAAACCTACGGCTTTTTCTTCTTTGAAATAGTAAGAGACGAACCTCGAACGATCAAGTAGCTAACTAAGTCCAATGTATGCAATAATTTTTTATTCCAATGATCGTCTTTTAACGTAACATATCAGTTACTATGGGAGAGATATCGTTCTTTACTGTAATTATTTAAATTTTCAGGAATTATTCTAATTTCAGTTCAATTTTTTTTTACTCCTCCCCAAAAAAATACTGCATTTTGCATAATAATAGATAATTATATAAGGAAAACCGTATTGAAAAACAGCATTTATGATTAATTATATCAAGTAGCGAACTAAGTTCAATGTTTGCAATGCTTTGTTACTCCAATGATCTTCTTTCAATGTAGCCATTTATGATGAACTATATCGATCCTTTATGTAATACCGCTGAAACCCTGATATTAAACTGGAAAATATTACAAACAGGAAAAAGCCTACGGCTTTTCTTCTTTGAAATAGTAGGAGACGAACCGCGAACGATCAAGTAGCTAACTAAGTCTAATGTATGCAATAATTATTTGTTTCAATGATCGTCTTTTAATGTAATAATTGACAAACACCATTTATAATGAGCTATATCGGTCCTTTGTGAAAATTACAAAAGGTTTTTAACCCCATTAATTTCATTTAAAATGAGCCATCGAACAACTCTCTACGATGTTTCAGTGCCATGCTATCTGTTGAATTACTAACCTATACTATAATTAAGTGGCGTATAAAATTTAGTATAGGCAAGAGGTCGTTCTTTATTATATTACCATAACTACCGCTTGAACCCGGATTATAAATTACAAACAGGAAAATGCCTACGGCTTTTTCTTCTTTGGAATAGTAAGAAACGATCCTCAAATAATCAGGCAGCTAACTAGGTTTATAATTTGTTCTTTAACATAAACTTCATTAATCAGATGTTTTAATATATCCTATATGGTCTAGAGGTTGGGATGACTCTCACCCAGTTGGCTTGAGTTCAATTTCCGTATGGAAAATTTTTACTTATGATGATTTCTTAAGGAATATAATTAAAATAATCATTTATATAAATTTCTTTTATTACTTCATATACTATGGGCTACATTTCGTTTCTTAATGTAATAAAAATAATTTGTTTTAACTACAAAAGGTTTTTAACCCCATTAATTTCCTTTAAAATGAGCCATTGAACAACTCTCTACGATGTTCCAGTGCCAAGCTGTCTGTTGAACTACTAACCTATACTATAATTAGGTGGCATATAAACTTTAGTATAGGCAAGAGGTCGTTCTTTATTATATGTTTTTCTATTCACTTCATAGCTCTAATATAAAGCTACGACATTCATTATTTATCTAGTAGGGTTTCAGACAAGGTAGTTCTAATGATGTACTTTTGTTTTGATCTTACTCTATTTTTAGGACTTTTGATATATTTCTTAGCATGGGACTGATCGTCTCTTACTAGGTTGCTAGCTACTGCTGCAACCCAAATTCACATATATATTTATTTATGAGAGGCAGCCTGGCCGAGTGGTCCAAGACACTGGTGTTAGCCACCAGTCTCTTCGGAGGCGTGGGTTCAAATCTTACCGCTGGTATACGATTATGTTTGAAAGACTGCAGTGTGAAAAGACATCAAAAATGCAGTTTTTGGTGGAAAAATTTATTCTCTTTTAGAAATAATTTATTTTAGTTACTATAAATTTTTAACCCAATTAATTTCCTTTAAAATGAGCTATTGAACAACCCTCTACGATGTTCCAGTGCCAAGCTATCTGTGGAAAAGAAAAAGAAAAAAAAAAGAAAAAAAAATATCCCGTTTGGGGAGAATAACGTGGTTAAAGTCAATTTTCTTGATTTTCAAGCCAATATATTTCCCTTGCTGTTCAAGCCAAGGGACAGAAAGTTTCCTATACAGGGGTTTCGGACAAGGCGGTTCTAATGGTGTACTTTTTGTTTTGATCTGACTCCTTTGTTAGGAACTATGGGTTTTTATATTTCTTAACATTGGACGTGATCGTCTCTTACTAGGTTTCTAGCTATCGCTGCAACCCGGATTTACTAACCTATACTATAGTTAAGTGGCCTATATAATTTAGTATAGGCAAGAGGTCGTTCTTTATTATAAGTCTCTTACTAGGTTGCTAGCTACCGCTGCAACCCGGATTAAGTGGCCTATATAATTTAGTATAGGCAAGAGGTCGTTCTTTATTATAACTCAAGCAATCAAGTAGCCAACTAAGTCCAATGTGTGCAGTGGTATGTTATTCCAATGATCGTCTTTTAATGTAAATCTAATGATGTACTTTTGTTTTGATCTGACTCTATTTTTAGGAGTTTTGTTATATTTCTTACATTGGACTGATCCTCTCTAACTAGATTGCTAGCTACTGCTGCAACCCAGATTCACATATATAGTTATTTATGAGAGGCAACCTGGCCGAGTGGTCCAAGGCACTGGTGTTAGCCACCAGTCTCTTCGGAGGCGTGGGTTCAAATCTTACCACTGGTATACGATTATGTTTGAAAGACTGCAGTGTGAAAAGACATCGAAAATGCAGTTTTTGGTGGAAAAATTTATTCTCTTTTAGAAATAATTTATTTTAGTTACAAAAGGTTTTTAACCCAATTAATTTCCTTTAAAATGAGCTATTGAACAACCCTCTACGATGTTCCAGTGCCAAGCTATCTCTGGAAACAAAGAAAAAAAGAAAAAAAGAAAAAAAATATCCCGTTTAGGAAGAATGTTGTAGTAGCTGCCACTTTTCTTGATTTTCAAGCCAATATATTTCCCTTGCTGTTCAAGCCAAGGGACAGAAAGTTTCCTATACAGGGGTTTCGGACAAGGCGGTTCTAATGGTGTACTTTTTGTTTTGATCTGACTCCCTTGTTAGGAACTATGGGTTTTTATATTTCTTAACATTGGACGTGATCGTCTCTTAATAGGTTGCTAGCTACCGCTGCAACCCGGATAAGTTTCCTTTATAGAGGATTTGGACAAGGCGGTTCTAATGGTGCACTTTTTGTTTTGATCTGACTCTTTTTTTAGGAGTTGGGGGGTTTTATATTTCTTAACATAGGTGGTGATCGTCTCTTACTAGGTTGCTAGCTACCGCTGCAACCCGGATAATAATGGATAATTATATTAGAAAAATCTAATTAACAAATACCATTTATGATGAAGTATATCAGTCCCTTATGTAAAATTCCAATGTATCCAATTGTTTGTTATTCCAATGATCGTCTTTTAATGTAAACTAGCAAAAAATTTTTAAGCCTGATGAAGATTTAACTAATGTGTCAAAAGTAAGGTTGCAAGTCGACTATTTTGTTTTGGCCTTATTATAATTGGTATGGTGAAATAATAATATGCATATGGCTCTTAAATCATACATCTTTATCGTTCCATATGGTCTAGTGGCTAGGATAGTTAACTTTCACTTAACAGGCTCGGGTTCGATTCCCGGTGTGGGAAAATTGTTAACTCTATAATCTTTGAACATTTGAACCTTTTATAATCTATAATGATGTATAATATAAATACTGTAATCTTAACTATAGTGAAGTTGCGTATGCAAGTTAGTATAGGGAAGAGTTCGATCTTTATTATAATATATTTCCCTTGCTGTTCAAGCCAAGGGACAGAAAGTTTCCTATACAGGGGTTTCGGACAAGGCGGTTCTAATGGTGTACTTTTTGTTTTGATCTGACTCCTTTTTTTAGGAACTATGGGTTTTTATATTTCTTAACATTGGACGTGATCGTCTCTTACTAGGTTGCTAGCTACCGCTGCAACCCGGATAATGTTGAAGTACTAACCTATACTATAATTAAGTGGCGTATAAAATTTAGTATAGGCAAGAGGTCGTTCTTTATTATAATATCATAAAACAATTAATTAGCTTTTTACACATATCTCATATGGTCTAGTGGTTTAGGATAGTTGGCTTTCAACCAATTGGCTTGGGTTCGAATCCCGGTGTGGGAATTATTTTTAAAACAAAATCAGGTGAAATTAATTAGCTAATTTGACAAGACATAGGTAACTTAGGGCAAGAGTTCGTTCTTTACTATAAAACAGGCTCGGGTTCGATTCCCGGTGTGGGAAAATTTTTAACTCTATAATCTTCGAATATTTGAACCTTTTATAATTTATAATGATGTATAATATAAATACTGTAATCTTAACTATATTAACTATAGTGAAGTTGCGTATGCAAGCTAGTATAGGGAAGAGTTCGATCTTTATTATAAGCAGCTAACTAAGTCCAATGTATGCAATTGTTTGTTATTCCAACGATTGTCTTTTAATGTAACTACCATTGCAACCCGGACTATATTAAAGATTTGAGTTAGTATAAGCGAGGGTTCGTTCTTTATTATAACTAACTAAGTCCAATGTATGCAATGGTTTGTTATTGTAATGATCTTCTTTTAATGTAATTTCGTGAGAAAAATGATTCTATTTAAAAATAATTTGTTTTATAACTACAAAAAGTTTTTAACCCCATTAATTTGCTTTAAAATGAGCCATTAAACAACTCTCTACGATGTTCCAGTGCCAAGCTATCTGTGGAATTACTAACCTATACTATAATTAAGTGGCGTATAAAATTTAGTATAGGCAAGAGGTCGTTCTTTATTATAATAATTTTGTAAGAAAAATGATTCTATTTAAAAATAATTTGTTTTATAACTACAAAAAGTTTTTAACCCCATTAATTTGCTTTAAAATGAGCCATTAAACAACTCTCTACGATGTTCCAGTGCCATGCTATCTGTGGAATTACTAACCTATACTATAATTAAGTGGTGTATAAAATTTAATATAGGCAAGAGGTCGTTCTTTATTATAATTTGAGAATGAAAAAAATTCTATGAACCGTTTAAGAGAATTCTAAATTTGCCATGGTTTTTTCCTATTATAGCTTTTTTTGCTGTTTTTAAAGTTGTATTACAAACTTTGTCAACTGTTAAAACTACTTGGGACAAAACTTGAAAAATTTCCTTCACAAAATCTATATCAGCGTCATTAAGAAAGTTATTTTTTAATATAATACCCCTGGAACTACCATATATCAGTTACTATGGGTGGGAGATCGTTCTTTACTGTACTATGTCTCTCCTTACTTTCTGTTGAAAATTTTTTTTTATCTAATTTCTCATTAGGATTGAGCCTCAGAGAAACAAGTTTTACTTAAACGAAGAGGTACTGGTGCTTGCTATTTTGTCTAGCTTGCTTAAATGTTGCTTCTCTATAAAGTTTGATTTAATACTGCAGTTACTATTGGTTACAGTTCGTTCCTTATTGTAATGTTTTTTTTTTCATTTGCTAATCTATCAGAGGTGTGTTGACCTTCCCAATTAGTATTAATATTCCCAATGTTCGTTTGTCACATTCACCTCTATTAAGTAATTTCAAGATTTTTTAATGTTGATTCTCGGCATTTTCCTAATCCTCCAATACTCCAAATTTTATACTCCAAATCTTAGAATTATGGGAGGCTCTGGCTTGAAGTTTTTGCTAATAATGTATATTAAAATAAACAATTACTTGCTAAGAATACTTTTTTAAATTTCCCCAATTTCTCTGAAACTTTTTGGGAGACAAACGAAATTATCAATTATTTTTATTTGATCAGACATAATAAAACTTTACTAGCCTATAGTATAGTTAAGTGGCCTATAAAATTTAGTATAGGCAAAAGGTCGTTCTTTATTTATAGGGAAAATTTTTAACTCTATAATCTTCGAATATTTGAACCTTTTATAATTTATAATGATGTATAATATAAATACTGTAATCTTAACTATATTAAGTATAGTGAAGTTGCGTATGCAAGCTAGTATAGGGAAGAGTTCGATCTTTATTATAACCTGCAAACCGAATCATGGTGTAATGGTTAGCACTTAGGACTTTAAGTCCTGTAATCTGAGTTCGAATCTCGATGGATCGTTTTTTAATTTTAAAATTAACTATACCGACTGTTTATATAATTGTACAGTTATAACAGGCAAGAGTTTGTTCTTTATTATAACTATGATGAACTATATCGGTCCTTTATGTAAGTTGCTAGCTACCGCTGCAACCCGGATAATAAACTGATTACAAACAGGAAAAAGCCTACGGCTTTTTCTTCTTTGAAATAGTAAGAGACGAACCTCAAACAATCAAGTAGCTATTCCAATGATCGTCTTTTAGTGTAAAATATAAATGAACCACAGGGTTCAGTTTCTTTGAGCCTGAGTTCGTTTTTTTACTGTAAATACAAACAGGAAAAAGCCTACGGCTTTTTCTTCGTTTAAAT
Organism: Artemia sinica; assembly: GCA_027921565.1. Taxonomy (NCBI): domain Eukaryota; kingdom Metazoa; phylum Arthropoda; class Branchiopoda; order Anostraca; family Artemiidae; genus Artemia; species Artemia sinica. The sequence continues at coordinate 578,854 of JAPEVW010000093.1, read as the reverse complement.
AGTAAGAGACGAAACTCAAAAAATCAAGTAGCTAACTAAGTCCAATGTATGGAATGGTTTGTTATTTCAGTGATCGTCTTTTAATGTAATTTTAATGGGCTAGGTGTCGTTCTTTATTGTAATCCATTGTATGCAATGGTTTGTTGCTCAAATGATCGTCTTTTAATGTAAAATTATTCCAATGATCGTCTTTTATTGTAATTTTCAAACCAAATTAGTTTACTATGGCCTAGAATTCCTTCTTTACAATAATGAATAATATCAGTTCTTTATGTAAAATTTACTAACCTATACTATAGTTAAGTGGCCTATATAATTTAGTATAGGCAAGAGGTCGTTCTTTATTATAGTGTCAGTTAATATTGTCGTTGTTACTATAAACTACATTAGATCCTCTTGACTGACATCGACCTTTATGTATTGTTCTTTACTAGGTTTTAGCCATCTCTACAGCCATAATACTGATGGGAATTACATAATCTCTATTTATGTTTCAGGTAACATGGGCTAGGTGTCGTTCTTTTCTGTAACTCTCTATGATTTTCCAGTGCCCAGCTAGCTGAGCAGAAAGAAAAAGCGGAAAGAAAAAAATATCCCGTTTGTGGAGAATAACGTGGTAAAAGTCAATTTTTCTTGATTTTCAAGCCAATATATTTTCTTTGTTATTCAAGCCAAAGGGAGGTAAGTTTCCTTTATAGAGGATTCAGACAAGGCGGTTCTAATGGTGTACTTTTTGTTTTGATCTGACTCTTTTTTTTAGGAGTTGGGGGGTTTTATATTTCTTGACATTGGAGGTGATCGTCTCTTACTAGGTTGCTAGCTACCGCTGCAACCCGGATTTATGGTGAACTATATCGGTCCCCTTATGTAAGTTGCTAGCTACCGCTGCAACCCGGATAATAAACTGATTACAAACAGGAAAAAGCCTACGGCTTTTTCTTCTTTTAAATAGTAAGATACGAACCTCAAACAATCAAGTAGCTAACTAATTCCAATGTATGCAATTGTTTGTTATTTCAACGATCGTCTTTTAATGTAAAATTACATAATCCATATTTATGTTTCAGTTAACATGGGCTAGGTGTCCTTCTTTATTGTAATTCCTTGTCAGATCTAGATTCAGAGCATTTTTCAATAGTTGTCTCGTACTTTTCAGGACAGTTTGTTCTACTACACAGAGAATTTTTTGCCAAATATTCAGAAGAACTAAAAGAACTGTTTAAAACACAGTTAGAAATGCTTTTTTCTTGAGTCGGTGTTCCAGGAATTTGTTCTAAATCATTAGTCTTACAAACACATTTACTAATAACCCTAACAGGCTCGTTTTCGCCATAATTGAAAAACATTGCTTTTCCTTCGCTGTTGATAGGTATGCTTGTATATATATTTCCATTGCATCTATAAACTGTTCCGCAGTTGCCAACCCATACCTTGGAAGCTTTTCGTTAAACTGACAACATTTCTTTTGGATATTACTATGAAGCTTTGCCAAAGAATTTCTAGCCGACTTTTCAACAGCATCCGCTCTTTCAAAGAGAATTTTAATCTGTAATTTTGAATACTTTTCGTGATCCCGATAAAACATGCGTAAAATGTTTCTCAATTTACAAAGATCAGCCTGCATTTTCGCCATCTTCTTGTATTTCTGAATGTAATTTTTCCCTTTATCCTTATGCGTTCTTCGGTACAACCTCGCAGAGAATTTAATTTTTTCATTATAGCTTTTGTCACCCCAGTATCTACCCATTATTCTGGTAGCAACTTTTTTCTTATATATTTTTCGGTAATCTTCATCATTGTGATAACGCTCCTTGATCTTTTGTCTAGCCTGTTCAATTGTTGCTTCTCTATAAAGTTTATCATTTTGATAACGCTCCTTGAACTTTTGTTTGGCTGTCTCAATTTTTGCATGTCTATAATCTTCATCATTGTGATAACACATCTTGCTGTTTTGTTTGATTACTTCTCGATACAACTGATCGGTTGAATACCTTTGCTTTTTTCTTTTCAAGATACTATCTCTGTTGTTTGTGTAGTACTGTTTTTTCAACTTGCGTGCAGCTTGCTTGATTGAAACCATTATGTAATTATGAATGATTTACAGTTCTGACGCTTCTTATATAGTAATTATGACGTCACGAAGTAATGATTTTATTTCATGATGACGTCATAGCGCAATGATATTATTTCATGACGTCTTCAGAAACAACAATATAAGATCGTGTTTTTCTATTCACGGCATAGCTCTAATATAAAACTATGACGACATTCAATATTTATCTAGTAGGGTTTCAGACAAGGTAATTCTAATGATGTACTTTTGTTTTGATTTGACTCTATTTTTAGGAGTTTTGGGTTTTTATATTTCTTAGCATTGGACAGATCGTCTCTTACTAGATTGCTAGCTACTGCTGCAACCCAGATTCACATATATAATTATTTATGAGAGGCAGCATGGCCGAGTGGTCCAAGGCACTGGTGTTAGCCTCCAGTCTCTTTGGAGGCGTGGGTTCAAATCTTACCGCTGGTATACGATTATGTTTGAAAGACTGCAGTGTGAAAAGACATCAAAAATGCAGTTTTTGGTGGAAAAATTTATTCTCTTTTAGAAATAATTTATTTTAGTTACAAAAGGTTTTTAACCCAATTAATTTCCTTTAAAATGAGCCATTGAACAACTCTCTATGATGTTCCAGTGCCAAGCTATCTCTGGAAACAAAGAAAAGAGGAAAAAAAATATCCCGTTTAGGCAGAATGTTGTAATAGCTGCCACTTTTCTTGATTTTCAAGCCAATATATTTCCCTTGCTGTTCAAGTCAAGGGACAGAAATTTTACTATACAGGGGTTTCGGACAAGGCGGTTCTAATGGTGTACTTTTTGTTTTGATCTGATTCCTTTGTTAGGAGTTAGGGGTTTTTATATTTCTTAACATTGGACGTGATCGTCTCTTACTAGGTTGCTAGCTACCGCTGCAACCCGGATCAGTCCTTTATGTAAACCTTACTAACCTATACTATAGTTCAGTGGTCTATAAATTTAGCATAGGCAAGAGGTCGTTCTTTATTATAATTTTCTCAGAAATTATTTTTCCTCCTTTTCTAGCCACTAAGGTAGTCTAAGTTTCCTCAACAGATTATTGGTAATGATAATAACAAACAGGAAAAAGCCTACGGCTTTTTCTTCTTTGAAATAGTAAGAGACGAACCTCAAACAATCAAGTAGCTAACAAAGTCCAATGTATGCTATGGTTTGCTATTCCAATGATCGTCTTTTAATGTAATCACCTAAACTATAGTTAAGTGGCCTATAAAATTTAGTATAGGTAAAAGGTCGTTCTTTATTATAATTCTAAATCATTAGTTTTACAAATACATATACTAATAACCCTAGCAGGCTCGTTTTCGCCATAATTGAAAAACATTGCTTTTCCTTCGCTGCTGATAGGTATGCTTGTATATATATTTTTATTGCTGCTACATAAACTGCAATTGCTCTTTCTAAAATTAATATACGAATTTTCTAAGAAGTACGCCTCTGTATATTCACTGTGTTGTCGAACATTTTCCATTGTATCTATAAACTGTTCCACAGTTGCCAGTCAATACCTTGGAAGCTTTTCATTAAACTGACAACATTTCTTTTGGATATTACTATGAAGCTTTGCCAAAGCATTTCTAGCCGACTTTTCAACAACATCCGCTCTTTCAAAGAGAATTTTAATCTGTAATTTTGAATACTTTTCGTGATCCCGATAAAACATGCGTAAAATGTTTCTCAATTTACAAAGATCAGCCTGCATTTTTGCCATCTTCTTGTATTTCTGAATGTAATTTTTCCCTTTGTCCTTATGCGTTCTTCGGTACAACCTCGCAGAGAATTTATTTTTTTCATTATAGCTTTTGTCACCCTAGTATCTACCCATTATTCTGGTAGCAAATTTTTTCTTGTGTTTGTTTCGGTAATCTATGTCGTTATCATACCGTTCCTTGCTCTTTTGTTTGGCTGTCTCAATTGTTGCTTCTCTGTAATCTTCATCATTATCATACCGTTCCTTAATCTTTTGTTTGGCTGTCTCAATTTTCGCATGTCTATAAACTACATCATTATAATAACGCTGTTTTTCACTATCAATTTTCGCATCTCGATACGCCTGGTCGGTTGAATACCTTTTTTTTCTCTTTTCAAGATGCTATCTCTGTTTTTTTGGTAGTACTGTTTTTTTGACTTGCGTGTAGCTTGCTTGATTGAAACCATTATGTAACCATTAGTTGAATGTTTAAGTCACGTATCAATTAAATTAACAAAAAATTAAACTAATTTTTAAATTTTCAGGTATTTTTCTAGTCTAAATTAAAAGATTAAAACTATTGTTCAGACACCATAAATATTTTTGCAGTTTATAACTTTAGCGATTCTGAACTAAAAACGAAAATAGAATAAAAATTATTTTTTTCCATTTTTACGTCACGTCGCTCATTAAGTCATATATGGTTATTAGTACACAATAGGTTTTAGATATTACGTCATGTCACTTATTACGTCACATATGGTTATTAGTAGATAATCGGTAAAATACTCGTTCTTTATTATAATGGTATTTCCTTTAAAATGGAAATACCATTTCCTGTCAAATTAGCCATCTGGTGGTATCCCAAGTACGCCTTGCTCTTTGCGCTAAAGGTTGACTCTGTCTCAAAACTTTTTTTTAAAAGAATAAAAAACTTTAGCGTAAAGAGCGAGGCGTTGAGGAGGGGACAGCCCCATTCATATACGGAATAAAGTCTGTTCGTTTTAAGTTTTAATGTCACTCCTTACTTTCAGTTAAAAAAAAACTTGTTTTTTTTAGTTGATTTCTATAAGAAGTGCCTTGGTCTAATAAACGAAACATTATATTATGCCCACATCGCTAATATCATAGGCAGCGCTGCGCTGCCTTTGATATTTTGTCTTGAGATTTAATTATACAGCACTGGAAGTGCCGGTAAGACCAGGTAAGCTAACCTACACTATAATTAAGTGGCGTATAAAATTTAGTATAGGCAAGAGGTCGTTCTTTATTATAAAATGTAATTCAGCTATCAATAAACCATATCATTACTATATAATTAACTATAATTAAGTTGAGTATGCAATTTAGTATAGGCAAGAGTTCGTTCTTTATTATAAATTATAAATTACCAATAGCAACCAGGATGACGTCAGTTACAACTAAGGTTTCGTTTTATGCTATATCATTACAAACAGGAAAAAGCCTACGGCTTTTTCTTCTTTGAAATAGTAAGAGACGAACCTCAAGCAATCAAGTAGCTAACAAAGTCCAATGTATGCAGTGGTATGCTATTCCAATGATCGTCTTTTAATTTAATTATCCTAATGATCGTCTTTTAATATAATTATTTTCTACTCTGGGGCGTGATAGTCTCTTACTAGGTGTCTAGCTACCACTAAAACCCGGATTCAGAAAATGAGGCATCAAACTAAACCCAATATGTGCCAAGATTTATTCTTTACTAGGTTTTGGCCATCTCTAGAGCTATGCTATCAATTAAACTTACATAATCCCCATTTATAATTAACCAGACCGATTCCTTATTTAATTTTCTTAGTAAGTTAACCATTTTTTATCATGTCTTATATGTAACATATTCATCATGAGTATCCAATAGTACAATGGTAAACATAACCGCTTGTCAAGAGGGCGATCGGGGTTCGATTCCCCGTTGTAGGGAATTTTTAATTTGTTGACTTTAAATACAACTTTACAAGCCTACACTATAGTTAAGCGACCCATACCAGTTAGTATAGGCAGGAGTTGGATCTTTATTATAACTCCTCACAAAAAAATGTCATTTATCAATCTTTAACATTAATTATAATCTTATTTTAGTTACTATGGGCTGGAAGTTTGTTCTCTACTGTAATTTAATTTATATCTAATATTCATGTAAACATCTTTAATTCTCTCTTAACAAAATGGGTTCTTAGCTCAGAGGTAGTGCCATCGACTGCAGATCGATAGGTCACCGGTTCGAATCCGGTCGGGCCCTAATTTTTCAGAAAGTAATTATGGTTTAAAATCTAATCACTGCTCTTTTACCCCAAACAAGATTTTAATTTATGTCTAATATTAATCATTAAGGAAAATGCATTATCTATATAATGATAACTATAGTGAAGTTGCGTATGCAAGTTAGTATAGGGAAGAGTTCGATCTTTATTATAACATTGCGTCCTTCAAAGGCTACGCGCACAGTGGATAGTGTGTTGGAATTCTGCTCTAAAGGTAACAGGCTCAATTCCAGCCGAAGGTAATTTTTTTATACATTTGTCTTTTTAAAGTCTAAAAAAACTTCTATTAATAACTACTACATGAGATCCTCTTGACTGACACATTTTATGAGGAACTATGTCGATCCTTTATGTAAATACCTTGGAAGCTTTTCATTAAACTGACAACATTTCTTTTGGATATTACTATGAAGTTTTGCCAAAGCATTTCTAGCCGACTTTTCAACAGCATCCACTCTTTCAAAGAGAATTTTCATCTGTATTTTTGAATACTTTTCGTGATTCCGATAAAACATGCGTAAAATGTTTCTCAATTTAAAAAGATCACCCTACATTTTTTGCCATCTTCTTTATTTCTGAATGTAATTTTTCCCTTTGTCCTTATGGGTTCTTCGGTACAACCTCGCAGAGAATTTAATTTTTTCATTATAGCTTTTGTCACCCCAGTAACGCTCCTTGATGTTTTGTTTGGCTGTCTCAATTTTTACTTCTCGATACACCTGGTCGGTTGAATACCTTTGCTTTTCTTGTTTCTTATATTTGATTCGGTAATCTTCATCATTGTGATAACGCTCCTTGATCTTTTGTTTGGCTATCTCAATTTTCGCATGTCTATAAACTACATCATTATAATAACGCTGTTTGTCACTATCAATTTTCGCCTCTCGATACGCCTGGTCGGTTGAATACCTTTGCTTTTCTCTTTTCAAGATACTATCTCTGCTGTCTGTGTAGTACTGTAGTACATTATACGTGCTGTGTGTGCGTGTACACTATACGTGATCGTCTCTTACTAGGTTGCTAGCTACCGCTGCAACCCGGTTGCCTATGCAAGTTAATATAGGCAAAAGTTCGTTCTTTATTGTATCTTACTGTAATTCTCGCTTGAAGAATGTAGCATGTCAATTATTTTCCATTCTAGAATAACACACTGCTGTTAATCTCACTATTCTAACATACAAATTTTAAATCAAAATTCCGTTTTACGCTCTTGACTATTCAGCATTTTGGAGCTCGGGCCCCGGCATGCGGCAGTCTTCTATGTATAGATTCTATATATATGAACGTGTATAAATATGGCATTCACTTATTACGTCACATATGGTTATCTTTTAATGTATTATTACAAACAGGAAAAAGCCTACGGCTTTGTCTTCTTTGGAATAGTAAGAGACGAACCTCAAAGAATCAGACAGCTAACTAAGTCCAATATAAGCAATTGTTTGTTCTTCTAATGATCATCTTTTAATTTGGCGTTTCTTACTAGGTTGCTAGCTACCACTTAAACCCAGATTATGTAATAGGTTGCTAGCTACCGCTGCAACCTAGATATTCTTATTTCTGCTACTATGGGCTAAGGTTCGTTCTTTCATGTAAAACTAGCAAAAAAATTTTTAAGCCTGATGAAGATTTAACTAATGTGTCAAAAGTAAGGTTGCAAGTCGACGATTTTGTTTTGGCCTTATTATAATTGGTATGGTGAAATAATAATATGCATATGGCTCTTAAATCATACTTCTTTATGGTTCCATATGGTCTAGTGGCTAGGATAGTTAACTTTCACTTAACAGGCTCGGGTTCGATTCCCGGTGTGGGAAAATTTTTAACTCTATAATCTTCGAACATTTGAACCTTTTATAATCTATAATGATGTATAATATAAATACTGTAATCTTAACTATAGTGAAGTTGCGTATGCAAGTTAGTATAGGGAAGAGTTCGATCTTTATTATAAAACCCTCTACGATGTTCCAGTGCCAAGCTATCTCTGGATACAAAAAAAGAAAAAAAAATATCCCGTTTGGGGAGAATAACGTGGTAAAAGTCAATTTGCTTGATTTTCAAGCCAATATATTTCCCTTTCTGTTCAAGCCAAGGGACAGAAAGTTTCCTATACAGGGGTTTCGGACAAGGCGGTTCTAATGGTGTACTTTTTGTTTTGATCTGACTCCTTTTTTAGGAACTATGGGTTTTTATATTTCTTAACATTGGACGTGATCGTCTCTTACTAGGTTGCTAGCTACCGCTGCAACCCGGACTAGTGGTTTAGGATAGTTGGCTTTCAACCAATTGGCTTGGGTTCGAATCCCGGTGTGGGAATTATTTTTAAAACAAAATCAGGTGAAATTAATTAGCTAATTTGACAAGACATAGGTAACTAAGGGCAAGAGTTCGTTCTTTACTATAAAACAGGCTCGGGTTCGATTCCCGGTGTGGGAAAATTTTTAACTCTATAATCTTCGAATATTTGAACCTTTTATAATTTATAATGATGTATAATATAAATACTGTAATCTTAACTATATGAACTATAGTGAAGTTGCGTATGCAAGTTAGTATAGGGAAGAGTTCGATCTTTATTATAATAGGTTGCTAGCTACCGCTGCAACCCGGATAAAAGCAATATCTTTCAAATTTAAAATTTAAAAAAGAAACTCGTTTTATATACATCCTAGCTAAAATAATCAAGATAATATGAATGAACCACAGGGTTCAGTTTCTTTGGGCTTTAGTTCGTTCTTTACTATATTACATAATCCCTATTTCTGTTTCAGTTAACATGGGCTAGGTGTCGTTCTTTATTGTAACTAACTTTCACTTAACAGGTTCGGGTTCGATTCCCGGTGTGGGAAAATTTTCAACTCTATAATCTTTGAACATTTGAACTTTTTATAATTTATAATGATGTATAATATAAATACTGTAATCTTAACTATAGTGAAGTTGCGTATGCAAGTTAGTATAGGGAAGAGTTCGATCTTTATTATAATTGTAAACTAATTAACCACTTAAACCCGGATTATGTAATAGGTTGCTAGCTATCGCTGCAACCTATATATTCTTATTTCTGCTATTATGGGCTAAGGTTCGTTCTTTACTGTAACACTAGCAAAACAGTTTTTAAGTCTGATGAAGATTTAACTGATGTGTCAAAAGTAAGGTTGCAAGTCGACGATTTTGTTTTGGCCTTATTATTATTGGTATAGTGAAATAATAATATGCATATGGCTCTTAAATCATACATTTTTATGGTTCCATATGGTCTAGTGGCTAGGGTAGCTAACTTTCACTTAACAGGCTCGGGTTCGATTCCCGGTGTGGGAAAATTTTTAACTCTATAGTCTTCAAACATTTGAACCTTTTATAATTTATAATGATGTATAATATAAATACTGTAATCTTAACTATAGTGAAGTTGCGTATGCAAGTTAGTATAGGGAAGAGTTCGATCTTTATTATAACAATAGGATGTTAATAACATTAGCTACTACAGGTATATCTGATGATTCCTGATGTTATTTATAAATAAAAACGTATTGAAAAACACCATTTATAATGAACTATGTCGGTCCTTTATGTAACCCATTTTTTCGAAAATAGAGCAAATTTTCCCAGGCTCGTGACTTTTGATGGTTACAAGCAAACTTGATGAAATTTATATATTTAAAATAAGCATAAAAGTTCAATTCTTTTGATGTATCTATTGGTATTAAAATCCCGTTTCCTTAGAGTTTCGGTTACTATTGAGACGAGTCGCTCTTACCATACAGTTCGTTACATTTACCCTATCGATTCCTTATGTATGATCTCCTAAAGATCGTCTTTTAATATAACTATATGATTACAAACAGGAAAAAGCCTACGGCTTTTTCTTCTTTGGAATAGTAAGAGACGACCTGGCTACAAACTATGATTATGGCATCAATGATCAATCTTTAACATGAAATAGGCGGTAAGTTTAGAGCTGCCTTTGTTAACAGAGATGATTTGTTAACAGAGATGATTTATGATGATTTCTTAAGGAATATAATTAAAATTTCTTAATGTAATAAAAATAATTTGTTTAAATTCCAAAAGGTTTTTAACCCCATTAATTTTCTTTAAAATGAACCATTGAACAACTCTCTACGATGTTCCAGTCCCAAGCTATCTGTTATATTACTAACCTATACTATAATTAAGTGGTGTATAAAATTTAGTATAGGCAAAAGGTCGTTCTTTATTATAATTTTAACTCTATAATCTTCGAACATTTGAACCTTTTATAATTTATAATGATGTATAATATAAATACTGTAACCTTAGCTATAGTGAAGTTGCCTATGCAAGTTAGTATAGGGAAGAGTTTCGATCTTTATTAAACTCTATAATCTTCGAACATTCGAACCTTTTAATAATTTATAATGATGTATAATATAAATACTGTAATCTTCACTATATTAAAGTTGCCTATGCAAGTTAGTATAGGGAAGAGTTCGATCTTTATTATAAATTGTATGGGAAATTTTAACTTATGATGATTTCTTAAGAAACATAATTAAAATTTCTCAAGGTACTAAAAACGATTTATTTTAATTAGAAGAAGTTTTAACCCCATGAATTTCCTTTAAAATGAGCCATTGAATAATTCTCTACGATGTTCCAGTACCAATCTATCTGTTGAATTACTAACCTATACTATAAATAAGTGGCGTATAAAATTTAGTATAGGCAAGAGGTCGTTCTTTATTATAAATATTTCTTAACATTGGACGTGATCGTCTCTTACTAGGTTGCTAGCTACCGCTGCAACCCGGATAAACAGGAAAAAGCCTATTGCTTTTTCTTTATTGGAATAGTAAGAGACGACCTGGCTACAAACTATGATTATGGCATCATTGATCAATCTTTAACATGAAATGTTCTTTGCTGTAATGATTTGTTCTTTACTAGGTATCAGCCGTCTCTACAGCCATGATACTGATGGAAATTACATAATCCCTATTTATGTTTCATTTTTAATGGGCTAGGTGTCGTTCTTTAATGTATACAAACAGGAAAAGCCTACGGCTTTTTCTTCTTTGAAATAGTAAGAGACGCACCTCAAACAATCAAGTAGCTAACTAAGTCCAAATTATGCAATAGTTTGTTATTCCAATGATCGTCTCTTAATGTAATCTTCTTTTAAAGAAGGAAAAGCCAATCGTTTAATATTGATCCCTTACTACAGGTGGATTTGAACCCGCAAACCTCGAATCATGAGGCACACTTTCATCCATTGTGCTGTAGTAAGGTATTCATTGATTTGATTTTTCCACAAATCTGTGTATATACGGATAAATAGATTTTGATAAACGTATTCTAACGGCTATACTAACTTGACTATGCCAGTTAGTATAGCCAAGAGTTATTTTATCATTATAACATTTGAACCTTTTATAATCTATAATGATGTATAATATAAATACTGTAATCTTAACTATAGTGAAGTTGCGTATGCAAGTTAGTATAGGGAAGAGTTCGATCTTTATTATAATATTTTAGCACTGATTTTTTAACTTGCGTGTAGCTTGCTTTGATCTAACCATTATGTATTCATGAATGAGACCATTTACAGTTTTGACGTTTCTTATATAGTAATTATGACGTCACTGCATCAAAAATACAGTTTTTATTGGAAAAATTTATTCTCTTTTAGAAATAATTTATTTTAGTTACAAAAGGTTTTTTAACCCAATTAATTTCCTTTAAAATGAGCTATTGAACAACCCTCTACGATGTTCCAGTGCCAAGCTATCTCTGGATACAAAAAAAAAAAAAAAAAAATATCCCGTTTGGGGAGAATAACGTGGTAAAAGTCTATTTTCTTGATTTTCAAGCCAATATATTTCCCTTTCTATTCAAGCCAAAGGGCGGTAAGTTTCCTTTATAGAGGATTCGGACAAGGCGGTTCTAATGGTGTACTTTTTGTTTTGATCTGACTCTTTTTTTAGGAGCTACGGGTTTTTATATTTCTTAACATTGGAGGTGATCGTCTCTTACTAGGTTGCTAGCTACCGCTGCAACCCGGATTCGTTCTTTATAATATTTAATGTTCGTTCTTTACTGTAATAAAATTATTAAGCACACAAAATCCCGTGTCGAGTATCTAAAACCTAGCATAAAACAAAACTAATTTTAAAATTTTCAGGTATTTATCTTGTTTGAATTACAAAATTAGTATTATTGGTTAGACACCATAAATATTTTTGCAGTTTAAATAATAAGTTTAGTGATTCTGGACTGAAAACTAAAATAATTGCAATTATGAGACAATAATATGGAGATATGTACTTTACGGGTTACAGGATACAATAATAAATTTGAACTGAGATGAAAAAAAAATTTCTTCCAGGAGACAAAAAGCAAAACTAATTTTAGAATTTTCATGTATTTTTGTTGTTTAAATTAAAAAATTACTATTACTGATTAGGCATCATAAATATTTTTGCAGTTTACATAATAATTTTAGCGATTAAGCCAAAAAAGAAAATTTTGGTTCCAGGAGTTTCGGTTACTATTGAGACAAGTAGCTATTATTACTATAGAGTTCATTACATGGACTGTTTTATTGCTTCAAAATTCAAATATCTTTGAAAAGACTGCAGTATGAAAATACATCAAAAATGCAATTTTTTTGACAAAATTGATTCTACTTTAAAAAGTATTTTATTTTTAAATACAAAAGTGACTAGATGTTGCAATTTCCTTTAAAATGAGCTATTATACAGCTCTCTATGATTTTCCAGTGCCCAGCTAGCTGAGCAGAAAGAAAAAGCGGAAAGAAAAAAATATCCCGTTTGTGGAGAATAACGTGGTAAAAGTCAATTTTCTTGATTTTCAAGCCAATATATTTTCTTTGTTATTCAAGCCAAAGGGAGGTAAGTTTCCTTTATAGAGGATTCGGACAAGGCGGTTCTAATGGTGTACTTTTTGTTTTGATCTGACTCTTTTTTTAGGAGTTGGGGGGTTTTATATTTCTTGACATTGGAGGTGATCGTCTCTTACTAGGTTGCTAGCTACCGCTGCAACCCGGATTATTAGAAATATTTTAACCCCATTAATTTTCTTTAAAATGAGCCATTGAACAACTCTCTGCGATATTCCAGTGCCAAGCTATCTGTTGAATTACTAACCTATACTATAATTAAGTGGCGTATAAAATTTAGTATAGGCAAGAGGTCGTTCTTTATTATAAACCCGGAAACAACTCAAAGCACTACGTAACTCATTTTAAAGGTAGAGCTCTTTCTAATTGATTACAAACAGGAAAAAGCCTACGGCTTTTTCTTCTTTGAAATAGTAAGAGACTAGCCTCAAACAATCAAGAAGCTAACTAAATCAAATGTATGCAATGGGTTTTTATTCCAATGATCGTCTTTTAATGGAAAATTTGAATATATTGACCATAAATATAACTGTACTAGCCTATACTATAGTTATAAAATATAGTATAGGCAAGAGGTCGTTCTTTATTATAAACCGCTGCAACCCGGACTAGCAAAACATTTTTTAAGCCTGATGAAGATTTAACTAATGTGTCAAAAGTAAGGTTGCAAGTCGACGATTTTGTTTTGGCCTTATTATAACTGGTATGGTGAAATAATAATATGCATATGGCTCTTAAATCATGCTTCTTTATGGTTCCATATGGTCTAGCGGCTAGGATAGTTAACTTTTACTTAATAGGCTCGGGTTCGATTCCCGGTGTGGGAAAACTCTATAATCTTCGAACATTTGAACCTTTTATAATTTATAATGATGCATAATATAAATACTGTAATCTTAACTATAGTGAAGTTGCGTATGCAAGTTAGTATAGGGAAGAGTTCGATCTTTATTATAATATCTCAAACAATCAAGTAGCTAACTAAGTCCAATGTATGGAATGGTTTGTTATTTCAGTGATCGTCTTTTAATGTAAATTTACTAACCTATACTATAGTTAAGTGGCCTATATAATTTAGTATAGGCAAGAGGTCGTTCTTTATTATAATATACTATAATTAAGTGGCGTATAACATTTAGTATAGGCAAGAGGTCGTTCTTTATTATATTGGAATAGCAAGAGCCGATGCTTGTGCTATATTAGATTTTAGTTACTATGTGCCGTAGTTTGTTCTTTACTAGGTTTCAGCTATATTCAATGAAACTTACATAGTGTCCATTTATAATGAACTGTATCGATCCTTCATGTATCATATTGTTAATTTTACAACTTTAATTAATGACGTCATAGTCCAAGCTGCTTGCACGATCGTGCGTCAACCAAAAAGTTGGTCGTTCAATGCCAACCTGGGTCGTTTTCTATTAATTTTTAATTCAGCTATCAATAAAACCATATCATTACTATATCATTAACCATAATTAAGTTGAGTATGCAATTTAGTATAGGAAAGAGTTCGTTCTTTATTATATATAATCAGTTATATCCTTTGAAACTAGAAAATGCCCCACTATAATCAGTTAGATCCTATGAAACTAGCAAAGGCCCCATTTTATAATGAACTGAATCGGTCCTTTATGAATTTATGATGAACAATATCGGTCCTTTAGGTAAACTTTACTAACCTATAATATAGTTAAGTGGCCGATAAAATTTAGTATAGGCAAGAGGTCGTTCTTTATTATAAAATTTTTAACTCTATAATCTTCAAACATTTGAACCTTTTATAATTTATAATGATGTATAATATAAATACTGTAATCTTAACTATAGTGAAGTTGCCTAAGCAAGTTAGTATAGGGAAGAGTTCGATCTTTATTATAATCCCGGTGTGGGAAAATTTTTAACTCTATAATCTTCGAACATTTGAACCTTTTATAATCTATAATGATGTTTAGTATATAATAATAACAAAATTTAATTAGAGTTCGTTCTTTATTGTTATGTTAGCATTGGACGTGATCGTCTCTTATTGTGATATTGAGACAAGTAGCTATTATTACTATAGAGTTCATTACATGGACTGTTTTATTGCTTCAAAATTCAAATATCTTTGAAAAGACTGCAGTATGAAAATACATCAAAAATGCAATTTTTTTGACAAAATTGATTCTACTTTAAAAAGTATTTTATTTTTAAATACAAAAGTGACTAGATGTTGCAATTTCCTTTAAAATGAGCTATTATACAGCTCTCTATGATTTTCCAGTGCCCAGCTAGCTGAGCAGAAAGAAAAAGCGGAAAGAAAAAAATATCCCGTTTGTGGAGAATAACGTGGTAAAAGTCAATTTTCTTGATTTTCAAGCCAATATATTTTCTTTGTTATTCAAGCCAAAGGGAGGTAAGTTTCCTTTATAGAGGATTCGGACAAGGCGGTTCTAATGGTGTACTTTTTGTTTTGATCTGACTCTTTTTTTAGGAGTTGGGGGGTTTTATATTTCTTGACATTGGAGGTGATCGTCTCTTACTAGGTTGCTAGCTACCGCTGCAACCCGGATATTCATGAATGAGACCATTTACAGTTTTGACGTTTCTTATATAGTAATTATGACGTCACTGCATCAAAAATACAGTTTTTATTGGAAAAAATTTATTCTCTTTTAGAAATAATTTATTTTAGTTACAAAAGGTTTTTAACCCAATTAATTTCCTTTAAAATGAGCTATTGAACAACCCTCTACGATGTTCCAGTGCCAAGCTATCTCTGGAAAAGAAAGAAAAAAAAAAGAAAAAAATATCTCGTTTGGGGAGAATAACGTGGTAAAAGTCAATTTGCTTGATTTTCAAGCCAATATATTTCCCTTGCTGTTCAAGCCAAGGGACAGAAAGTTTCCTATACAGGGGTTTCGGACAAGGCGGTTCTAATGGTGTACTTTTTGTTTTGATCTGACTCCTTTTTTAGGAGCTATGGGTTTTTATATTTCTTAACATTGGACGTGATCGTCTCTTACTAGGTTGCTAGCTACCGCTGCAACCCGGACTTATATGTAACAGATTTTTCATAAGTCTCCGATGGTACAATGGTAAGCTTATACTGGAAGAAAAAACAATGAGTGAGGGAATAGTGACTCCAGGTACACTTCCTATGGGCCTGATTTGAGTATTGCATAGGGCCGAAAAAAATACAGCTGCAACCTGATAACAAACAGGAAAATATTGCAAAGAGGAAAAAGCCTACGGCTTTTTCTTCTTTGAAATAGTAAGAGACGAGCAACCCGATTGACAACCCAGATTTAGGAGTTATGGGTTTTTATATTTCTTAACATTAGACATGATCGTCTCTTACTAGGTTCCGCCACAACCCGGTAAGCTCGTAAGCTCGGTAAGCTACCGCTACAACCCGGTTGCCTATGCAAGTTAGTACAGGCAAGAGTTCGTTCTTTATTGTAAGACGAACCTCAAACAATCAAGTAGCTAAATAAGTCCAATGTATGCAATAGTATTCATTCCAATGATCGTCTTTTAATGTAACAACCCGGAAAAACACAGTTAGAAATACTTTTTTCTTGAGGTGTTTCAGGAATTTGTTCTAAGTCATTAGTCTTACAAAGACATATACTAGTAACCCTAAGGTATAGGCAAGAGGTCGTTCTTTATTATAAAATTACAAAAGAATTTAAACCCCATTAATTTGCTTTAAAATGAGCCATTAAACAACTCTCTACGATGTTCCAGTGCCAAGCTATCTCTGGAATTACTAACCTATACTATAATTAAGTGGCGTATAAAATTTAGTATAGGCAAGAAGTCGTTCTTTATTATAATTATATAAAAAAAACGTATTGACAAACACCATTTATGATGAACTATATCGGTCCTTTATGAAAATTACTAACCTATACTATAATTAAGCGGCGTATAAAATTTAGTATAGGCAAGAGGTTGTTCTTTATTATAAATAACTATACAAAAAAACGTACTGACAAACACCATTTATGATGAACTACATCGTTCCTTTATGTATACTTCTCGATACGCCTGGTCGGTTGAATACCTTTGCTTTTTTCCTTTCAAGTTACTATCTCTGTTGTTTGTGTAGTACTGTTTTTTTTAACTTGCGTGTAGCTTGCTTTGATTTAACCATTATGTAGTTCATGAATGAGACCATTTACATCTTTGTTGTTCTTAAATAGTAACTAAGGGCAAGAGTTCGTTATTTACTATTGCAACCAGGATGACGTCAGTTACAGCTTGGGTTTCGTTTTATGCTATATCATTACAAACAGGAAAAAGCCTACAGCTTTTTCTTCTTTGAAATAGTAAGAGACGAACCTCAAGCAATCAAGTAGCTAACTAAGTCCAATGTATGCAGTGAAATGTTATTCCAATAATCGTCTTATAATGTGAGCGACGTAACGAGTCACTTCAAGCACAGGAAAACCAAACTAATTTTAAAATTTTTAGGTAGTTTTCTGGTTTGAATTAGAAAATAAAAATTATTGCTCAGACACCGCAAATATTTTTGCAGTTTGCAGTTAAATAAAATTATTTTATTTAAAATTTTCAGGAATTATTCTAGTTTCAGTTGACGAATCAGATTTTCTTTGCGTCAAGTAGTTAGAATCTAACAAAAACAAAAACTAATTTTAAGATTCTTAGGTTCTTTTCTGGTTTGAATCAAAAAAAATAAATTATTGCTAAGACATCTTAAATAATTTTGCAGTTTGTAGCTAAATAAAATTGTTTTATTTAAAATTTTCAGGAATTAATCTAGTTTCAGTTGACAAATCAGTTTTTTTTTATAAGACTCTAAAAGAGTTAGATTTTTTACTAAAACCCTAAAAGAATTACTGCATTTTACATAAATATATCTACATGCTTTTTATAATGTTAAAAATACTATTTCTATTTTCGTTTGCAATAGGATGTTAATAACATTAGCTACTACAGGTATATCTTATGATTCGATGAATCCGATGTTGTAATCATGCCAATATATTTCCCTTGCTGTTCAAGCCAAGGGACAGAAAGTTTCCTATACAGGGGTTTCGGACAAGGCGGTTCTAATGGGGTACTTTTTGTTTTGATCTGACTCCTTTTTTAGGAACTATGGGTTTTTATATTTCTTAACATTGGACGTGATCGTCTCTTACTAGGTTGCTAGCTACCGCTGCAACCCAGACTATATGGTCTAGAGGTTGGGATAGCTCTCACCCAGTTGGCTTGACTTCAAATTTTGTATGGGAAATTTTAACTTATGATGATTTCTTAAGAAACATAATTAAAATTTCTCAAGGTACTAAAAACGATTTATTTTAATTAGAAGAAGTTTTAACCCCATGAATTTCCTTTAAAATGAGCCATTGAACAACCAACTAGAACCACCATATATCAGTTACTATGGGTGAAAGATCGTTCTTTACTGCAAAACTATGGAAAAGTTTACAGATGTAATGGGAAATCTTATACATCACTGTGAATATATTGAGGCATAATTGTCCTTCACTTAGTTTCAGCTTGAATTCGATGATCGAGCCTTTATGTAATACCGCTGCAACCCGGATATATCCAGGGATCGATCCTTTATTTAAATAAAGTATGGACTAAAGTTCGTTCTTTAATGTATTTAGTATAGTTATAATTGTTTGTTATTCCAATGATCGTCTTTTAATGTAACTATACTATAATTAAGTGGCGTATAAAATTTAGTATAGGCAAGAGGTCGTTCTTTATTGTAAAACTATGACGACATTCAATATTTATCTAGTAGGGTTTCAGACAAGGTAATTCTAATGATGTCTTTTGTTTTGATCTGACTCTATTTTTAGGAGTTTTGTTATATTTCTTAGCATTGGACTGATCGTCTCTTACTAGATTGCTAGCTACTGCTGCAACCCGGATTCACATATATATTATTTATGAGAGGCAACCTGGCCGAGTGGTCCAAGGCACTGGTGTTAGCCACCAGTCTCTTCGGAGGCGTGGGTTCAAATCTTACCGCTGGTATACGATTATGTTTGAAAGACTGCAGTGTGAAAAGACATCGAAAATGCAGTTTTTGGTGGAAAAATTTATTCTCTTTTAGAAATAATTTATTTTAGTTACAAAAGGTTTTTAACCCAATTAATTTCCTTTAAAATGAGCTATTGAACAACCCTCTACGATGTTCCAGTGCCAAGCTATCTCTGGAAACAAAGGAAAAAAAAAAGAAAAAAATATCCCGTTTAGGAAGAATGTTGTAGTAGCTGCCACTTTTCTTGATTTTCAAGCCAATATATTTCCCTTTCTGTTCAAGCCAAGGGACAGAAAGTTTCCTATACAGGGGTTTCGGACAAGGCGGTTCTAATGGTGTACTTTTTGTTTTGATCTGACTCCTTTGTTAGGAACTATGGGTTTTTATATTTCTTAACATTGGACGTGATCGTCTCTTACTAGGTTGCTAGCTACCGCTGCAACCCGGATTTTTTGCCAAATATTCAGTAGAACTAAACGAACTGTTTAAAACACAGTTAGAAATGCTTTTTTCTTGAGTCGGTGTTCCAGGAATTTGTTCTAAATCATTAGTCTTACAAACACATTTACTAATAACCCTAACAGGCTCGTTTTCGCCATAATTGAAAAACATTGCTTTTCCTTCGCTGTTGATAGGTATGCTTGTATATATATTTTTATTGCTGCTACACAAACTGCAATTGCTCCTTCCAAAATTAATATACGAATTTTCTAAGAAGTACGCCTCCGTATATTCACTGTGTTGTCGAACATTTTCCATTGCATCTATAAACTGTTCCGCAGTTGCCAATCCATACCTTGGAAGCTTTTCGTTAAACTGACAACATTTCTTTTGGATATTACTATGAAGCTTTGCCAAACAATTTCTAGCCGACTTTTCAACAGCATCCGCTCTTTCAAAGAGAATTTTAATCTGTAATTTTGAATACTTTTCGTGATTCCGATAAAACATGCGTAAAATGTTTCTCAATTTACAAAGATCAGCCTGCATTTTTGCCATCTTCTTGTATTTCTGAATGTAATTTTTCCCTCTGTCCTTATGCGTTCTTCGGTACAACCTCGCAGAGAATTTAATTTTTTCATTATAGATTTTGTCCCCCCAGTAACGCTCCTTGATCTTTTGTTTGGCTATCTCAATTTTTGCTTCTCGATACACCTGGACGGTTGAATACCTTTGCTTTTGGTTTTTCTTATATTTGATGCGGTAATCTTCATCATTGTGATAACTCTCCTTGATCTTTTGTTTGGCTGTCTCAATTTTTGCAGGTCTATAATCTTCATCATTGTGATAACACATCTTGCTGTTTTGTTTTGCTCTCTCAATTATTACTTCTCGATACGCCTGGTCGGTTGAATACCTTTGTTTTGCTCTCTCAATTATTACTTCTCGATACGCCTGGTCGGTTGAATACCTTTGTTTTGCTCTCTCAATTATTACTTCTCGATACGCCTGGTCGGTTGAATACCTTTGTTTTGCTCTCTCAATTATTACTTCTCGATACGCCTGGTCGGTTGAATACCTTTGTTTTGCTCTCTCAATTTTCACTTCTCGATGCGCCTGGTCGGTTGAATATTTTTGCTTTTCTCTTTTCAAGATACTATCTCTGTTGTTTGTGTAGTACTGTTTTTTCAACTTGCGTGCGACTTGCTTGATTGAAACCATTATGTAATTATGAATGAGAACATTTTCATCTTTGTAGTTCTTAAGTAGTAATTATGACGTCACAGCGTAATGATTTTGTTGACGTCATAGAGCAATGATATTATTTCATGACGTCTTCAGAAACAACAATATAATTTCATGTTTTTCTATTCACGTCATAGCTCTAATATAAAACTATGATGACATTCATTATTTATCTAGTAGGGTTTCAGACAAGGTAATTCTAATGATGTACTTTTGTTTTGATCTGACTCTATTTTTAGGAGTTTTGTTATATTTCTTAGCATTGGACTGATCATCTCTTACTAGGTTGCTAGCTACTGCTGCAACCCAAATTCACATATATATTTATTTATGAGAGGCAGCCTGGCCGAGTGGTCCAAGGCACTGGTGTTAGCCACCAGTCTCTTCGGAGGCGTGGGTTCAAATCTTACCGCTGGTATACGATTATGTTTGAAAGACTGGAGTGTGAAAAGACATCGAAAATGCAGTTTTTGGTGGAAAAATTTATTCTCTTTTATAAATAATTTATTTTAGTTACAAAAGGTTTTTAACCCAATTAATTTACTTTAAAATGAGCTATTGAACAACCCTCTAAGATGTTCCAGTGCCAAGCTATCTGTGGAAAAGAAAAAAAAAAAAAGAAAAAAGAAAAAAATATCCCGTTTGGGGAGAATAACGTGGTTAAAGTCAATTTTCTTGATTTTCAAGCCAATATATTTCCCTTGCTGATAAAGCCAAGGGAAAGAAAGTTTCCTATACAGGGGTTTCGGACAAGGCGGTTCTAATGGTGTACTTTTTGTTTTGATCCGACTCCTTTGTTAGGAACTATGGGTTTTTATATTTCTTAACATTGGACGTGATCGTCTCTTACTAGGTTGCTAGCTACCGCTGCAACCCGGATTCCTTTTATAACTTCAGTTATTATGGGCTACAGTTAATTCCTTAATGCAATTTCCTTGGCCAGAGGCGAACGGTACAGTTAGGATTTTTTCAGTTTTAACTTATCTAAAACTGGTTTATTATAACTTATTTTTAAGCCTCTATAGCTCAGTGAAAGAGCACTGATCTTGTAATCCAGGGTTCCTGAATTCAATTCTCAGTGGAGGTAATTTTCAATTGTAATTCATGCTTTAATATAATTTGTTGTTTACTATAATCCTTACTATAAACTACCACTGCAACTTGGATCTTCACTAGAAAACTTATCATTTACTTTAGGCAGAAGTTCGTTCTTAAATATATCTTGAATCACTGTCAGATGGCAATTTTATCTTATAGAATTCGAAACATATTTTCCAATTTTTGATTACTATGGGTTGCAGTTCGCCTTTTAATAGGTTGCAGCAAGGCCGCAAAGCTTTAGTTTGTCCTTTAGTATAAATTTATGTACCAGATTACAAACAGGAAAAAACCTATGGCTTTTTCTTGTTAGAAATAGTAAGAGACGATCTCCAGAGAATGAGGCATCAAACTAAGCCCAATATGTGCCATGATTTGTTCTATACTAGGTTTCAGCCATTTCTACAGCTATGATATCGATGAAACCTAAGTAGTCGCCATTTATAATTAACCAAACCGATTTCTAATGTAATTTTTTTAGTTTATTAACGAATTTATTATCATGTTTTACACGTAACTTGTATTTTACAAGTCTCTGATGGTACAGTGTAAGCATACACACTTGTTAGGCGGGAGAACGGGGTTCGATTCCCCGTAGCGGATAACTTTTAAATTATTGAATTTAAAGCAATGTCTTTTAAATTTTAAATTTGAAAAGAAACTTGTTTAGTTACCCCCTAGCTAAAATAATGGATATTATATGAATGAACCACAGGGTTCAGTTCCTTTGGACTTGAGCCCATTCTTTACTAAACATCTTTATATAAATATTTAAGTTACTATTGGCTAATGTCTGTTCTTTATTATAAATTTTTCTAATTGATTACAAACAGGAAAAAGCCTACAGCTTTTTCTTCTTTGAAATAGTAAGAGTCTAGCCTTAAGCAATCAAATAGCTAACTAAATCAAATGTATGTAATGGGTTTTTATTCCAATGGTCGTCTTTTAATGGAAAATTTTAATATATTGGCCTTAAATATAACTGTACTAGCCTACACTATAGTTAAGTGGCCTATAAAATTTAGTAGAGGCAAGTGGTCGTTCTTTATTATAACAAAATCCCGTGTCGAGTATCTAAAACCTAGCATAAAACAAAACTAATTTTAAAATTTTCAGGTATTTATCTTGTTTGAATTACAAAATTAGTATTATTGGTTAGACACCATAAATATTTTTGCAGTTTAAATAATAAGTTTAGTGATTCTGGACTGAAAACTAAAATAATTGCAATTATGAGACAATAATATGGAGATATGTACTTTACGGGTTACAGGATACAATAATAAATTTGAACTGAGATGAAAAAAAAATTTCTTCCAGGAGACAAAAAGCAAAACTAATTTTAGAATTTTCATGTATTTTTGTTGTTTAAATTAAAAATTACTATTACTGATTAGGCATCATAAATATTTTTGCAGTTTACATAATAATTTTAGCGATTAAGCCAAAAAAGAAAATTTTGGTTCCAGGAGTTTCGGTTACTATTGAGACAAGTAGCTATTATTACTATAGAGTTCATTACATGGACTGTTTTATTGCTTCAAAATTCAAATATCTTTGAAAGACTGCAGTATGAAAATACATCAAAATGCAATTTTTTTGACAAAATTGATTCTATTTTAAAAAGTATTTTATTTTTAAATACAAAAGTGACTAGATGTTGCAATTTCCTTTAAAATGAGCTATTATACAGCTCTCTATGATTTTCCAGTGCCCAGCTAGCTGAGCAGAAAGAAAAAGCGGAAAGAAAAAAATATCCCGTTTGTGGAGAATAACGTGGTAAAAGTTAATTTTCTTGATTTTCAAGCCAATATATTTTCTTTGTTATTCAAGCCAAAGGGCGGTAAGTTTCCTTTATAGAGGATTCGGACAAGGCGGTTCTAATGGTGTACTTTTTGTTTTGATCTGACTCTTTTTTTAGGAGTTGGGGGGTTTTATATTTCTTGACATTGGAGGTGATCGTCTCTTACTAGGTTGCTAGCTACCGCTGCAACCCGGATTACTAACCTAAACTATAATTAAGTGGCGTATAAAATTTAGTATAGGCAAGAGGTCGTTCTTTATTATAATGCTGCTACATAAACTGCAATTGCTCCTTCCAAAATTAATATACGAATTTTCTAAGAAGTACGCCTCCGTATATTCACTGTGTTGTCGAACATTTTCCATTGCATCTATAAACTGTTCCGCAGTTGCCAATCCATACCTTGGAAGCTTTTCGTTAAACTGACAACATTTCTTTTGGATATTGCCATGAAGCTGTGCCAAAGCATTTCTAGCCGACTTTTCAACAGCATCCGCTCTTTCAAAGAGAATTTTAATCTGTAATTTCGAATACTTTTCGTGATCCCGATAAAACATGCGTAAAATGTTTCTCAATTTACAAAGATCAGCCTGCATTTTTGCCATCTTCTTGTATTTCTGAATGTAATTTTTCCCTTTGTCCTTATGCGTTCTTCGGTACAACCTCGCAGAGAATTTAATTTTTTCATTATAGCTTTTGTCACCCCAGTATCTACCCATTATTCTGGTAGCAACTTTTTTCTTATGTTTGTTTCGGTAATCTATATCGTTATCATACCGTTCCTTGCTCTTTTGTTTCGCTGTCTCAATTTTCCCTTCTCGATACCCCTGATCCGTAAGATACCTCTGTTTTGCTCTGTCATATTTCATTTTCTTAAATCCTGGATCACAAGACATCTTAGTAGCAATCCTTACGCGTGCTCGAGCTTTATTGCGTTTGGTGGCATTTTTATCTCTTTTAAATAAACTTTTCTTATATTTCAGGATGTTAGCTTTATTTTTTGTGTAGTAAAGTTTTCTATTAGTAGAAATTTGGATTGTTCTATTTTGATATTGTTTTTGGTTATTCTTTCTTTTTTTCCACTCGCGTGAGACCATATTTTTTCAAGATTTAAAATTATTAAGCACACAAAATCCCGTGTCGAGTATCTAAAACCTAGCATAAAACAAAACTAATTTTAAAATTTTCAGGTATTTATCTTGTTTGAATTACAAAATTAGTATTATTGGTTAGACACCATAAATATTTTTGCAGTTTAAATAATAAGTTTAGTGATTCTGGACTGAAAACTAAAATAATTGCAATTATGAGACAATAATATGGAGATATGTACTTTACGGGTTACAGGATACAATAATAAATTTGAACTGAGATGAAAAAAAAATTTCTTCCAGGAGACAAAAAGCAAAACTAATTTTAGAATTTTCATGTATTTTTGTTGTTTAAATTAAAAAATTACTATTACTGATTAGGCATCATAAATATTTTTGCAGTTTACATAATAATTTTAGCGATTAAGCCAAAAAGAAAATTTTGGTTCCAGGAGTTTCGGTTACTATTGAGACAAGTAGCTATTATTACTATAGAGTTCATTACATGGACTGTTTTATTGCTTCAAAATTCAAATATCTTTGAAAAGACTGCAGTATGAAAATACATCAAAAATGCAATTTTTTTGACAAAATTGATTCTACTTTAAAAAGTATTTTATTTTTAAATACAAAAGTGACTAGATGTTGCAATTTCCTTTAAAATGAGCTATTATACAGCTCTCTATGATTTTCCAGTGCCCAGCTAGCTGAGCAGAAAGAAAAAGCGGAAAGAAAAAAATATCCCGTTTGTGGAGAATAACGTGGTAAAAGTCAATTTTCTTGATTTTCAAGCCAATATATTTTCTTTGTTATTCAAGCCAAAGGGAGGTAAGTTTCCTTTATAGAGGATTCGGACAAGGCGGTTCTAATGGTGTACTTTTTGTTTTGATCTGACTCTTTTTTTAGGAGTTGGGGGGTTTTATATTTCTTGACATTGGAGGTGATCGTCTCTTACTAGGTTGCTAGCTACCGCTGCAACCCGGATACCTAGGATTCATTCTCGATCAGAACCTCAGCTGACACAGTGATGTGGTTGCGTGTAAGGTAGCCCTGGCCTTGGGATTTTAAGACGTTTTCAACATTTTTTACCTAATCATATTTTAGTTCTTTTATACCATTCTTCGACTGCGCCGTATATAAATTATGGGTGTATGATATGGGCTAGTAATTTTACGTGCGATTTTAAACGAGTGTAGATTCAGCAAAATAAAGCTGTGAGATTAATTGGTAAGTATGATACGGGAGTTTTAAGTACAGGATAGATTTCTAGGAAACTTAGGATTTTGAATATAGGTCAGATTAGAGATTTTCAGATTGGTATTTTTGTCTTTCAGAGTTTGATTGGTTTAGCGCCTGATGTTTTTAGTAATTTTTTTCATTTTAACTCATTTTACCATGGATATGCTACGAGAAATGCTGGAGACCTGGTAAGCGAGCCAAGAAGTACAGTTCGTTCTAGCCATGTGGCAAGACACTCGGGTCCGGTGGTCTGGAATACTTTTCCAGACTCAATTCGGGAAGCGGAAAGTGTATTTTAAGCCTCTGGTTACTATGGGGTAAAACTCGTTCTTTAATGTAATTTTATATTTCTTAACATTAGACGTGATCGTCTCTTATTAGGTTGCTAGTTACCACTGCAACCCGGTTGCCTATGCAAGTTAGTATACGCAAGAGTTCGTTCTTTAAAAACACCTAATTGAAAAATACCATTTATGATGAACTATATCGGTCCTTTATGTAACATTCTTTACTGTGTTTCATTTAACATGGCCTAGAGGTCGTTCTTTAATATAACTAGGTGTCGTTCTTTATTGTAAGGTTGCTAGCTACCGCTCCAACCCGGACTACCTATTATTCTATTAGTAACTTTTTTCTTGTGTTTGTTTCAGGAATCTTTATCATTATCATACCTTTCCTTCCTCTTTTGTTTGGCTGTCTCAATTTTTGCATGTCTATAAACTTCATCATTATAATACCGCTGTTTGTCACTATCAATTTTCGCATCTCGATACGCCATGTCGGTTGAATACCTTTGCTTTTCTCTTTTCAAGATGATATCTCTGTTTTTTTGTATTATTTTTAAAGCAAAATTAGATGAAATTAATTAGCTAGTTTGACAAGACATAGTAGGTAACTAATGGCAAGAGTTCGTTCTTTACTATAACAACTAGGATGACGTCAGTTACAGCTTGGGTTTCCTTTTATGCTATATCATTACAAACAGGAAAAAGCCTACGGCTTTTTCTTCTTTGAAATAGTAAGAGACGAACCTCAA
Organism: Artemia sinica; assembly: GCA_027921565.1. Lineage (NCBI taxonomy): Eukaryota > Metazoa > Arthropoda > Branchiopoda > Anostraca > Artemiidae > Artemia > Artemia sinica. Next base: position 551,913 of record JAPEVW010000093.1, on the reverse strand, counting down.
GTAACTACCCCTGGAACCACCATATATCAGTTACTATTGATGAGATATCGTTCTTTACTGTAAAACCTTGATGAATAATTTCTTCAAATCGCCTTTTTCTTGGTGGTTCAATTTTAGATGCACGTGTTCAACAATCGGGTGGAAATGCATCCACCATTGACAGGTAACAACATGCTCGAATTTTCAAAGTTCAAGTCTCGAGAATTTATTTTTTTTGTATTCACATCTTTGCTTGCTGGGTTATCTATTTTTTCAAAAGGCCCCATTCTTGGCGGCTTTAGTTTAGACCGGATGTCGTTCTTTATTGTAATACCGCTAAAACCCGGATAAATTACAAAAGGAAAAAGCCTACGGCTTTTTCTTATTTGGAATAGTAAGAGACGGTCCTCACATAATCAAACAGCTAACTAGGTTTATAATTTGTTCTTTAACATAAACTTCACTAATCGGATATTTTAATATATCCGATGTGGTCTAGAGGTTGGAATAGCTCTCACCCAGTTGGCTTGAGTTCAATTTCCGTATGGGAAATTTTTACTTATGATGATTTCTTAAGGAATATAATTAGAATTTCTTAATGTAATAAAAATAATTTGTTTTAATTACAAGAGGTTTTTAACCCCATTAATTTCCATTAAAATGAGCCATTGAACAACTCTCTACGATGTTCCAGTGCAAAGCTATCTGTTGAATTACTAACCTATACTATAATTAAGTGGCGTATAAAATTTAGTATAGGCAAGAAGTCGTTGTTTATTATAATGGACTGATCGTCTCTTACTAGGTTGCTAGCTACTGCTGCAACCCAAATTCACATATATACTTATTTATGAGAGGCAGCCTGGCCGAGTGGTCCAAGGCACTGGTGTTAGCCACCAGTCTCTTCGGAGGCGTGGGTTCAAATCTTACCGCTGGTATACGATTATGTTTGAAAGACTGCAGTGTGAAAAGACATCAAAAATGCAGTTTTTGGTGGAAAAATTTATTCTCTTTTAGAAATAATTTATTTTAATTACTATAGATTTTTAACTATTTAATGTCCTTTAAAATGAGCCATTGAACAACTCTCTACGATGTTCCAGTGCCAAGCTATCTGTGGAAAAGAAAGAAAAAAAGAAAAAAAAAATATCCCGTTTAGGCAGAATGTTGTAGTAGCTGCCACTTTTCTTGATTTTCAAGCCAATATATTTCCCTTGCTGTTCAAGCCAAGGGACAGAAAGTTTACTATACAGGGGTTTCGGACAAGGTGGTTCTAATGGTGTACTTTTTGTTTTGATCTGACTCCTTTGTTAGGAACTATGGGTTTTTATATTTCTTAACGTTGGACGTGATCGTCTCTTACTAGGTTGCTAGCTACCGCTGCAACCCGGATTCACTACTTAAACCCGCTTTAAAATAAATATCATATCCCCAGACCTCCTTCCATTGCCGTTAAACGCCGAGGGACACCGAGGCTGCGACTTCACACTGTCATTTCTGAATCTCCTGATCTTCAAGCACACCCTTTACTAATTTTGCTACATTTCCTACTTCCAGTCCTATCCCCTTTCCTTCATTCCAAACACCTGATAACCCACAATTATTTAAGATTGATTTCACCTGGGAAGCCCATGAATATTTCCTTCTATCCTGCAACACCTCCAGATAAGCTGCATTTACTAACCTATTATTCTGTAAACCAATCCCTTTTTCCCAGTATCCTATCATTCTAACCAATCTTTTTACCCTCAATGAAAACAATCCTAGATCACTCTTTAACACCAGATTATTAAATTTCCCGCTTAGCCCTTAAAGTCTCCTGAAATATCCTAAATAAACTCTCGCTATTTTTTCCCCTTTTTCAAAACCCCAAACTTTCCCACCGTAACTCAACACCGGGCCTACCTTCGTCTCAAAAATTATCTTCTGTAGCTTAATATCTGCCGGTCCTAGATGCCTAAGGAGACTCTTCAATAACCCCCATGAAGCCTTCTGACCCTTCCAACTCACTATTTGCACCTGATCACTCCATCTCCCTGAACTTGTGAACTTACATCCCAAATAAATAAAATCCTTAACTTCTTTTATCTCTTTCCCTTTAAAATAAAACTTATTCTTTTCCCTTTCTTCTTTTCCAAAAACTAATATAACTGATTTATCAATATTTAAAACTAGTGTTTTACTCCCCAGATAACTATCCAAAATCTCTAACATCTTTTACCAATCTGGAGCCGATTTCACAAGCAATACTATGTAATCTGCAAATAATAAACAAAACAGCTCCAGCGACATTAATTTTAACATAGGGACATTTCTATTTCTAAAATACTGCTCAATATCATTAATAAAAAGAGAAAACAAACGCGGTGATAGTGTGCATCCCTGTTTGAGGCCTAGATTACTTAAAACTGGCATAGAATAAGAAATACCTACCTTCACTACTACTTTAACCACCTCATACATTTTCATTATAACTTCTACTAACCTAATTGGTAATCCTAATTTCACCAACACCCCTTTCAACATACTCCTTGAAACTTCGTCAAATGCTCCCATAATGTCCAAAAACGCCGTATATAGCCTATTTTTCTTATGCCTCGTATATTTACTAACTAAAACCTGTAAACAAAATATTTGATCAATTGTACTATAGTTTTCCCTAAACCCTGCCTGACATTCAATAAATTTACCTTTACAATGCAACCATTTATCCATCCTAATAGACAGAACTCTACAAAATAACTTACTGATAGAACTTGCTATACTTATCCCCCTGTAGTTCTTGTGCAGGTTTCTTTCTCCTTTCTTAAATAATGGGATCATAATCAATTTCTGCCAATTTTGCGGCCATAGAGGTGCACTTAGAATTGCCGAGAATATCAATGGAAGCACTGGCAGTATCCATGCTCTTGACCATTTCAAAAGCTTAGTTGGTACTCCGTCGATGCCCGGTGCTGAGTTCCCTCTCATGCTTTTCAAGGCGTGCCATATTTCCTCCTGTCTAACCGGCTCCAGTAGTTTAGCGTCCTCTGAATCCAACTCAAGATCGGCTGTTTCTTCTAAGCTATTCATCTCCACATCAGCTCTCTCTTCGTCCTCTTCGGTGCATATCTCTTTGTATTTATGTTCTAAGTATTCTGGCCAGGTATCGGCGTAAGGGACTGAATCCGTCAACCTTCTATTTTCTGATGATTTCCCAATTAACTTCCAGAACTCCGTTTTATCATTCACGCTAAATTTCTCCCTTATTTTTTGGCTCTCTTCCTCTTCAGAACGTCTCTTCTTCAACTTAAGTAGCCTTTAATATCCCCTTCACTTGTCCCTAAAAACCTGCAAATTATTTTCCAGATCAACTGTACTACTAGCCTTAAGCAGTCTTAAAGCTACTAAAACCTCCTTCTTCTTTTCCTCACATTCCTTATAAAAAAAAAAACTCATCAAACCAGTACTTCTACCATTTTTTCTCTTACGTGCCACCTTAGTTCCTATCTTATACAAAACCTGCGACAAAAATCAACAGAACCTGCTATATCCCCTTCCCTTGCCATATCCTCACTCTTCTGAATAAATGAATCCAGCCCTCTATCTTCAACTAGTACCTTTTTCAACTTCTCCTAACTATCATTATCAAACCTTAAACCTTCCCTCCGATCAAGCCCATTACCCATCTTTTCATTAGCCCCAAACTTCTTTTTCCGGCTCTCAGCCCATCCTCCCCCTCCTAATTCAACCCTAATAGGCACGTGATCCGACCCAGCCAGCGCCATCACCTCAAAATCCACACAACAAGAAAGAAGCCCCAGACTAACAACCCCATGCTCTATAACACTCTATAACACTTGGAGATCTACCCGAAAAACATATAAAATCCCCCACTCCTTTATCCTTCCCTGTCCTCCCATTCAAAATAACCCAATTCTGCTTACCACAAAAATCCAATAATTTTTTACCCCAATTATTCTTTCTCCGATGATCGTCTTTACTCGTCCTCCTCATAACCGACGGCTCAATCAAATAAACTCCATTCATTTTTTCTAGTTTGAGATCCACCTCCTCCTCACGGGCTCCTTCGTCCTCCCCTGTATATCCGTTAAAATCCCCTAGAAAAATAAAATAATCGGACGGAAACTGTTCTGAAATACGATCCATATCATTTTCTAATATCTCCCAGGTATCTTCATCACTAAAAGTGCTAGTTTCCGGCGGTAAATACACTGAACAAAAGATAAACGAGTTACTACCTAAAGATACTCGCACCCATACTAGATTACATGAAACACTTTTCAACCGAGATACATTTCGCCATCACTCCTCCATAAGTTCTACCATTCTGCGATCGCTTTCTTTGTGATCCAAAATAAGAAAAACCTTCTATTCTCTCCTCTTTTTCCAGCCACGTTTCTACTAATGATACAACTAAAAAATCACGACATTTAAGAAGACACTCTACTTTAAGATGCGAAAAACCCTGAACATTCCAATGCGCTAAATGACACTCGTAATTTGCGCCATGGCCCTGCTTATCCTATCCACTATCCGAGCCAATGGGATGTGACGGGTTATATAGCCGCCTAGGCTCCATTTTATTAGGGTCGTCTGCTCTAACCGACTTACTCTTCTGTCTTAAGTGGTCATCTGGGCTAATAATAGTTTGAGATAAACCTCCTCCTAACGGGCTCCTTCGTCCTTCCCTGTATATCCGTTAAAATCCCCTAGAACAATAAATAATCAGACGGAAACTGTTCTAAAAAACGATCCATATCATTTTCTAATATCTCCCAGGTATCTTCATCACTAAAAGTGCTAGTTTCCGCCGGTAAATACACTGAACAAAAGATAAACGAGTTACTACCTAAAGATACTCGCACCCATACTAGATTACATGAAACTCTTTTCAACCGAGATACATTTCGCCATCTATTCGTTATCAATAATGCCACTCCTCCATAAGTTCTACCATTCTGCGATCGCTTTCTTTGTGATCCAAAATAAGAAAAACCTTCTATTCTCTCCTCTTTTTCCAGCCACGTTTCTACTAATGATACAACTGAAAAATCCTGACATTTAAGAAGACACTCTACTTTAAGATGCGAAAAACCCTGAACATTCCAATGCGCTAAAAGACAATCGTAATTTGCGCCATGGCCCTGCTTATCCTATCCACTTTCTGAGCCAATGGGTTTTGACGGGTTAAATAGCCGCCTAGGCTCCATTTTATTAGGGTCGTCAGCTCTAACCGACTTGCTCTTCTGTCTTAAGTGGTCATCTGAGCTAATAATTTGTTGGCTGTTACGTTTTTGAACCCCCACAGGCCCGAAAAAAGTTGATGTGGAGCCTTTTTTAACAACAGGAGTTTCACTGTTCACCCCATTTATTTCGTTATCACTACTATGCTCCTCCACTACACTAAAGAAAGATTGAATTGAGGATGAAGATCCAGAACACGATCTTGAATTGCAAGGTTCTTCCAGGTTAAACCGATTATTTTCAGAAACAAAACTCTTTACTAAACTTTTTTGTGGCACTGATAAAGACCCAGGTTCACGGTGAAACTTTTGCCCAAAATTTTCCTTAAAATGGGTCATGGTACTCGCTGATGACTCTGTATTTGGGGCATTCGTAACCTCAACTAGCGACTGCTTATCAAAGCTATACGTAAAACACTGTTGACCAATATATAACTTTGTCCCTCTTAGTCTTGCTTCTCTATTTTCTCCTCTTTTTCAGGTGCGCACTTGAACGCAATATAATATCACGAATGTAACCGCTTGTAAACTTAACCAACACCGGTCGCGTGCCTTGTTTAGCGTTTAGCCGAAAAATGTCTCTAATGTCCATCATTTTCAGCCCTAAATTTGGCACATGTAAGTTGAGTGCTCTCATTACATCTTCTCGTAACGAAGAACCTTTGTTTGTAGGATCGAAATTATACAGGACCAAATTACACTTTTTAGACTCATTTTCTAGTCTTTGCCATTTTACGTTAGTAGCCGACATTTCAGCTTGCAAACTTAGGTAATCTTTCTTACATTGTGACGTATCCTTCGAGAACTTCTCTGCTGTCGAATCAATTCGCGACGAAATAGCAGATAGGTCGTTTCTAAGTTCTTGAACCTGCGACGAAACTATTTTTATTCCGTTCAATTTTCGATTAATTTCTTGTAGAGTTTCAGATAAATTAACCGAAGTCATAATTAATCCGGAAATATGGTTATAATAATTAGAAAGATTACTTATCTTTCTCTGAGGGCCAAGCTCACAAATTCATCCGAATGACTATTCCAGTGACTGTAATTATTTTCACAAAATTTCCACTTAACATAGCAAATCTTATAAAGTAATATTTCCACTTAACATGACAATTCTTGTCAATGGGAACTGGTTTTTGAAGTTATTTCACTGCCTGTGTACTTAGATGTTAGCGAGGCAATATTTACATAGTTGTGTGAGGCAGCGTGGCCGAGTGGTTTAAGGCGCTGGTGTTAGCCACCCGTCATTTCGGAGGCATGGGTTCGAATCCCACTGGTGACGCTATATTACACCAAAGGAAACAAATTACTTATTTGAGTCATAAATTATTATTTTAATTTATTTAATATGGGCTGAAGTTCGTTCTTTACTGTATTTCTATTCACGTCATAGCTCTAATATAAAACTATGATGACATTCATTATTTATCTAGTAGGGTTTCAGACAAGGTAATTCTAATGAATTACTTTTGTTTTGATCTGACTCTATTTTAGGAGTTTTGTTATATTTCTTAGCATTGGACTGATCGTCTCTTACTAGGTTGCTAGCTACTGCTGCAACCCAAATTCCCATATATATTTATTTATGAGAGGCAGCCTGGCCGAGTGGTCCAAGGCACTGGTGTTAGCCACCAGTCTCTTCGGAGGCGTGGGTTCAAATCTTACCGCTGGTATACGATTATGTTTGAAAGACTGCAGTGTGAAAAGACATCGAAAATGCAGTTTTTGGTGGACAAATTTATTCTCTTTTAGAAATAATTTATTTTAGTTACAAAAGGTTTTTAACCCAATTAATTTCCTTTAAAATGAGCTATTGAACAACCCTCTACGATGTTCCAGTGCCAAGCTATCTGTGGAAAAGAAAAAAAGAAAAGAGAAAAAAATATCCCGTTTGGGGAGAATAACGTGGTTAAAGTCAATTTTCTTGATTTTCAAGCCAATATATTTCCCTTGCTGTTCAAGCCAAGGGACAGAAAGTTTCCTATACAAACGTTCTTTATTGTAATACCGCTAAAACCCGGATAAATTACAAAAGGAAAAAGCCTACGGCTTTTTCTTATTTGGAATAGTAAGAGACGGTCCTCACATAATCAGACAGCTAACCTAGCTGTCTGGAAACTGTTTAGGAAACTGTTTCCTATTCAACAGTTTCCTATACAAACGGGTTTCGGACAAGGCGGTTCTAATGGTTTACTTTTTGTTTTGATCTGACTCCTTTGTTAGGAACTATGGGTTTTTATATTTCTTAACATTGGATGTGATCGTCTCTTACTAGGTTGCTAGCTACCGCTGCAACCCGGATTAATTACAAAAGATTTTTAAACCCAATTACATTCCTTTAAAATGAGCCATTGAACAACTTTCTACGATGTTCCAGTGCCAAGCTATCTGTGGAAAAGAAAAAAAAAATATCCCGTTTAGGCAGAATGTTGTAGTAGCTGCCACTTTTCTTGATTTTCAAGCCAATATATTTCCCTTGCTGTTCAAGCCAAGGGACAGAAAGTTTCCTATACAGGGGTTTTGGACAAGGCGGTTCTAATGGTGTACTTTTTGTTTTGACCTGAATCTTTTTTAGGAGTTAGGGGTTTTTATATTTCTTAACATTGGACGTGATCGTCTCTTACTAGATTGCTAGCTACCGCTGCAACCCGGATTCGATGATCGAGCCTTTATGTAAGGTATCGGACAATACGGTTCTAAGAGTGTATATTGTTTTTCGATCTGATTCTAGATTTAGAAGCTATGGACTATTTTATTTTTTACTATTGGGCGTGATCGTCTCTTACTAGGTTGCTAGCTACCACTGCAACTCGGATCACATAATCCGGGTTGCAGTGAAATATTAAACATAAATGTCTAATAAAACATTTATAATGAACTACATCAATTCTTTACGCAACACCTTCTATACAATGATTTCTTATAATACTTCATTTACTATGGGTTACAGTTCGTTCCTTAATGTAACATCCAAAATACAGTTTTTAGTGGAAAAATTAATGCTGTTTTAGAAATAATTTGTTTTTAGTTACAAATATGTTTAATCCAATTAATTTTCTTTAAAATAAGTCATTGAACAACTCTCTACGATGTTCCAGTGCCAAGCTATCTGTGGAAAAGAAGAAAGAAAAAAGGATGCCGTTTGTGGAGAATAGCCTGATTAAATTCAATTTTCTTGAATTTCAAGCCAATATGTGTTATTTGTTATTTAAGCCAAAGGACGGTAAGTTTGCTATATAGAAGGTTTGGACAAGGCGGCTCTATTAGTGTACTTCATGTTTTGATCTGAATCTATTTTTAGGAGTCATGGGTTTTTATATTTCTTAACATTGGACGTGATTTACTCTTACTAGGTTGCTAGCTACCGCTGCAACCCGGATAATTTGACAAGACATAGGTTACTAAGGGCAAGACTTCGTTCCTTATTATAACAAAATTACTTAATAAATCAAATATCTTTGAGAAAACTGCAATATAAAAAGACAATTGATAAAAGTATCATGTGTAACATATTGGTAATTTTTAAACTTTTATTAATGACGTCATAGTCCAAGTGGCAGGCACGATCGGCCTTTAACTGAAAGGATGGTGGTTCAAACCAACCGGGATCATTTTCTTTAATTTGTCATTCGGCTATGAATAAAATCATATCATTACTATATCATTAATTAGTATAGATTTATTTAGTATAGGAAAGAGCTCGTTCTTTATTATAAAAATATAAACTGTTTGACAACCAATATTATGTAAACCCTGATTACAAACAGGAAAAAGCCTACGGCTTTTTCTTCTTTGGAGTAGTAAGAGACGACTCTCAAAGAATCAGGCAGAAAATTAAGTCCAATGTGTGCAATGGTTTATTCTTGTAATGATCGTCTTTTAATATAATATTATAAAATTACAAAAGATTTTTAACCCCATTAATTTCCTTGAAAATGAGCCATTAAACAACTCTCTACGATGTCCCAGTGCCAGTCTATCTGTAGAATTACTAACCTATACTATAATTAAGTGGCGTATAAAATTTAGTATAGGCAAAAGGTCGTTCTTTATTATAATTCTAATGGTGTACTTTTTGTTTTGTCTGACTCCTTTTTTAGGAACTATGGGTTTTTATATTTCTTAACATTGGACGTGATCGTCTCTTACTAGGTTGCTAGCTACCGCTGCAACCCGGATTTAGCTACCTCCTAGCTAAATATAATAATTCTAATAAAAATTAATATAGGCAAGATGTTGTTCTTTATTATAATTTTTTTTCTGGGTTTAATTAAAAAATGAAAATTTCTGATGAGACACCATAATTATTTTTGCATTTTGCAGTTAGATAAAATTATTTAGTTTAAATTTTTCAGGAATTAATCTAGTTTTATTTGACAAAAAAGATCTTTTACAAGGAATCAGGCAGCTAACAAAGTCCAACATATGCGATGGTAAGTTCTTTGAATGATCGTCTTTTCATGTAATTTTAAAAATAATTTATTTTATAATTACAAAAGGTGTTTAACCCCATTAATTTTCTTTAAAATGAGCCATTAAACAACTCTCTACGATGTTCCATTGCCAAGCTATCTGTGGAATTACTAACCTATACTATAATTAAGTGGCGTATAAAATTTAGTATAGGCAAAAGGTGGTTCTTTATTATAGATCCTTTATGTAAGTTTCTAGCTACCGCTGCAACCCGGATAATAAACTGATTACAAACAGGAAAAAGCCTAAGGCTTTTTCTTCTTTGAAATAGTAAGAGACGAACCTCAAACAATCAAGTAGCTAACTAATTCCAATGTATGCAATTGTTTGTTATTCCAATGATCGTCTTTTAATGTAATTTGAAAGACTGCAGTGTGAAAAGACATCAAAAATGCAGTTTTTGGTGGAAAAATTTATTCTCTTTTAGAAATAATTTATTTTAGTTACTATAGATTTTTAACCCAATTAATTTCCTTTAAAATGAGCTATTGAACAACCCTCTACGATGTTCCAGTGCCAAGCTATCTGTGGAAAAGAAAAAGAAAAAAGAAAAAAATATCCCGTTTGTGGAGAATAACGTGGTAAAAGTCTATTTTCTTGATTTTCAAGCCAATATATTTTCTTTGTTATTCAAGCCAAAGGGCGGTAAGTTTTCTTTATAGAGGATTCGGACAAGGTGGTTCTAATGGTGTACTTTTTGTTTTGATCTGACTCTTTTTTTAGGAGTTGGGGGGTTTTATATTTCTTAACATTGGAGGTGATCGTCTCTTACTAGGTTGCTAGCTACCGCTGCAACCCGGATTAGCTGAATGTTTTAGTCACGTATCAAGTACCAAGAACCTAACAAAAACTTCAACTAATTTTGAAATTTTTAGGTATTTTTCTAGTCTAAATTAAAAGATTAAAACTATTGCTCAGATACCATAAGTATTTTTGCAGTTTATAACTTTACTGATTCTGAACTGAAAACGAAAATAAAATAAAAATTTATTTTTTCAATTTTTAGTCGCTCATTACGTCATATATGGTTATTTAGTAATATTTTATATTACTATATTTTATATTTCATGATTACAAAATGTAATTAGAGGTCGTTCTTTATTGTAATTTTTTATTATAAAATAAATTACAAACAGGGAAAAGCCTACGGCTTTTTCTTCTTTGGAATAGTAAGAGACGATCCTCAAATAATCAGGCAGCTAACTAGGTTTTTAATTGTTCTTTTAACATAAACTTCATTAATCGGATATTTTAACATATACTATATGGTCTAGAGGTTGGGATAGCTCTCACCCAGTAGGCTTGAGTTCAATTTCTGTACGGGAAATTTTTACTTATGATGATTTCTTAAGGAACATAACTAAAATTCCTTAATGTAATAAAAATAATTTGTTTTAATTACAAAAGGTTTTTAACCCCATTACTGTCTTTTAAAATGAGCCGTTGAACAACTCTCTACGATGTTCCAGTGCCATGCCATCTGTTGAATTACTAACCTATACTATAATTAAGTGGCGTATAAAATTTAGTATAGGCAAGAGGTCGTTCTTTATTATAATCCTTTAATGTAATTTATATTTCTTAGCATGGGACTGATCTTCTCTTACTAGGTTGCTAGCTACTGCTGCAACACAAATTATAAGAGAAAGCCTGGCCGAGTGGTCCAAGGCACTGGTGTTAGTCACCAGTCTCTTCGGAGGCGTGGGTTCAAATCTTACCGCTGGTATACGATTATGTTTGAAAGACGGCAGTGTGAAAAGACATCAAAAATGCAGTTTTTGGTTGAAAAATTTATTCTCTTTTAGAAATAATTTATTTTAGTTACTATAGATTTTTAACCCAATTAATTTCCTTTAAAATGAGCTATTGAACAACCCTCTACGATGTTCCAGTGCCAAGCTATCTGTGGAAAAGATAGAAAAGAGAAAAAAAGAAAAAAACATATCCCGTTTAGGCAGAATGTTGTAGTAGCTGCCAATTTTCTTGATTTTCAAGCCAATATATTTCCCTTACTGTTCAAGCCAAGGGACAGAAAGTTTCCTATACAGGGGTTTTGGACAAGGCGGTTCTAATGGTGTACTTTTTGTTTTGATCTGACTCCTTTGTTAGGAACTATGGGTTTTTATATTTCTTAACATTGGACGTGATCGTCTCTTACTAGGTTGCTAGCTACCGCTGCAACCCGGACTAGGTTTCAGCCATCTCTACAGCCATGATCACTGATGAAAATTATATAATCCCTATTTATGTTTTAGTTAACATGGGCAAGGTGTCGTTCTTTATTGTAAAATAATTTATTTTAATTACAAGAAGTTTTTAACCCCATTAATTTTCTTTAAAATGAGCCATTGAACAACTCTCTACGATGTTCTAGGGCCAAGCTATCTGTTGAATTACTAACCTATACTATAATTCAGTGTCGTATAAAATTTAGTATAGGCAAGAGGTCGTTCTTTATTATAAATGAATGAGAACATTTACAGTTTTGACGCTTCTTATATTGTAACGTATTGACAAGAAACCATTTATGATGAGCTATATCGGTCCTTTATGTAATACTATGGGCTGGAAGTTTGTTCTTTACTGTAATTTTTATTCCAATGATCGTCTTTTAATGTAAAATCGAATCATTGCCATTTCAAAATTATTTAAACACTTTATACATCCCGGTGTACAGTCTATATGAAGGTTATTTAATACTGATCGGACATTCTCCTGACTTTTCAACATTTTCCCAGCACAGTAATCACAGACAAAGAATGAATCTATGACATCCTCTTTCCAACCTGTACATTGAATTAGTTGTTCTCTGTCATCTTTGGGTATGTCCTGTTGTAGGTGTTCTAAAATCGTGGCCATCATTACATCAAGACCTTTCCTATTTGAAAGGGATCTTAGACTCTTCAATTGGTATTTTGTCTTTATCTGCTCACAACTGTCACAATGCATTGTGGGGTATACATCCCTGATGTTAGCTACCTTATCAAGGCTCTCACCAAATAATTTTATTATTGTATTTTCATCCACAGAAACTCTAATATTGCTATCACCGTAAATGAAGTCTTGACTATTATTACGACAGAGTCTACTTGACACTTCTTCTATGTAATGACTTAGTTCCTTGTACGAACCCTCGACTTTTAGTAGATTAATATGTTGTATAATCTTACATTTTGATACTGCCTTATATACGCTATTAATGAAACAGTTCAAGACAGGAAAATGTGGAGCTAGTGCCCTTAGAGAACGCAAATAGCTCTGACATCCCTCATTTGGGCTACAGTATAACGAATGCCCATGCTTTCTTGTGTCCCTGTAATTGATTTCACAATAATCCAAGCCGCCAAGGTAGAAATTAACCACTTTGTCAGTTGAAAATTTTAATGCTATATTATTTTCAAGGATATCAAAAAGAATTTGACATAATTCAATATCCATCGGATAGAGCTTGCAGATATCAGGGTGACATTGCCAAGTAACCTGCTGCCCAATTTTGGTTTTGAATGTTTACTCGGATTGTTATAGGTGACTTCAGCCATCATAATTTCCTTGTCAGATCTAGTTCAAGAGCATTTTTCAATAGTTGTCTCGTACTTTTCAGGACAGTTTGTTCTACTACACAGAGAATTTTTTGCCAAATATTCAGTAGAACTAAACGAACTGTTTAAAACACAGTTAGAAATGCTTTTTTCTTGAGTCGGCGTTCCAGGAATTTGTTCTAAATCATTAGTCTTACAAACACATTTACTAATAACCCTAACAGGCTCGTTTTCGCCATAATTGAAAAACATTGCTTTTCCTTCGCTGTTGATAGGTATGCTTGTATATATATTTTTATTGCTGCTACATAAACTGCAATTGCTCCTTCCAAAATTAATATACGAATTTTCTAAGAAGTACGCCTCCGTATATTCACTGTGTTGTCGAACATTTTCCATTGCATCTATAAACTGTTCCACAGTTGCCAATCCATACCTTGGAAGCTTTTCGTTAAACTGACAACATTTCTTTTGGATATTACTATGAAGCTTTGCCAAAGAATTTCTAGCCGACTTTTCAACAGCATCCGCTCTTTCAAAGAGAATTTTAATCTGTAATTTTGAATACTTTTCTTGATTCCGATAAAACATGCGTAAAATGTTTCTCAATTTACAAAGATCAGCCTGCATTTTTGCCATCTTCTTGTATTTCTGAATGTAATTTTTCCCTCTGTCCTTATGCGTTCTTCGGTACAACCTCGCAGAGAATTTAATTTTTTCATTATAGATTTTGTCACCCCAGTAACGCTCCTTGATCTTTTGTTTGGCTGTCTCAATTTTTGCTTCTCGATACACCTGGACGGTTGAATACCTTTGCTTTTGGTTTTTCTTATATTTGATGCGGTAATCTTCATCATTGTGATAACTCTCCTTGATCTTTTGTTTGGCTGTCTCAATTTTTGCATGTCTATAATCTTCATCATTGTGATAACACATCTTGCTGTTTTGTTTTGCTCTCTCAATTTTTACTTCTCGATGCGCCTGGTCGGTTGAATATTTTTGCTTTTCTCTTTTCAAGATACTATCTCTGTTGTTTGTGTAGTACTGTTTTTTCAACTTGCGTGCGACTTGCTTGATTGAAACCATTATGTAATTATGAATGAGAACATTTTCATCTTTGTAGTTCTTAAGTAGTAATTATGACGTCACAGCGTAATGATTTTGTTGACGTCATAGAGCAATGATATTATTTCATGACGTCTTCAGAAACAACAATATAATTTCATGTTTTTCTATTCACGTCATAGCTCTAATATAAAACTATGATGACATTCATTATTTATCTAGTAGGGTTTCAGACAAGGTAATTCTAATGATGTACTTTTGTTTTGATCTGACTCTATTTTTAGGAGTTTTGTTATATTTCTTAGCATTGGACTGATCATCTCTTACTAGGTTGCTAGCTACTGCTGCAACCCAAATTCACATATATATTTATTTATGAGAGGCAGCCTAGCCGAGTGGTCCAAGGCACTGGTGTTAGCCACCAGTCTCTTCGGAGGCGTGGGTTCAAATCTTACTGCTGGTATAATGTTTGAAAGACTGGAGTGTGAAAAGACATCGAAAATGCAGTTTTTGGTGGAAAAATTTATTCTCTTTTAGAAATAATTTATTTTAGTTACAAAAGGTTTTTAACCCAATTAATTTCCTTTAAAATGAGCTATTGAACAACTCTCTACGATGTTCCAGTGCCAAGCTATCTCTGGAAAAGAAAGAAAAAAGAAAAAAATATCCCGTTTGGGGAGAATAACGTGGTAAAAGTCAATTTGCTTGATTTTCAAGCCAATATATTTCCCTTGCTGTTCAAGCCAAGGACAGAAAGTTTCCTATACAGGGGTTTCGGACAAGGCGGTTCTAATGGTGTACTTTTTGTTTTGATCTGACTCCTTTGTTAGGAACTATGGGTTTTTATATTTCTTAACATTGGACGTGATCGTCTCTTACTAGGTTGCAAGCTACCGCTGCAACCCGGATAAAAATCGTCTCTTACTAGATCAATTTCCGTACGGGAAATTTTTACTTATGATGATTTCTTAAGGAACATAATTAAAATTTCTTAATGTAATAAAAATAATTTGTTTTAATTACAAAAGGTTTTTAACCCAATTAATTTCCTTTAAAATGAGCCATTGAACAACTCTCTACGATGTTCCAGTGCCATGCTATCTGTTGAATTACTAACCTATACTGTAATTAAGTGGCGTATAAAATTTAGTATAGGCAAGAGGTCGTTCTTTATTATAATCTTATAATGTAAAAAAAAATATAAATACTGTAATCTTAACTATAGTAAAGTTGCGTATGCAAGTTAGTATAGGGAAGAGTTTGATCTTTATTATATGTGAAAAGACATGGAAAATGCAGTTTTTGGTGGAAAAATTTATTCTCTTTTAGAAATAATTTATTTTAGTTACAAAAGGTTTTTAACCCAATTAATTTCCTTTAAAATGAGCTATTGAACAACCCTCTACGATGTTCCAGTGCCAAGCTATCTCTGGAAACAAAGAAAAAAAAAAAGAAAAAAATATCCCGTTTAGGAAGAATGTTGTAGTAGCTGCCACTTTTCTTGATTTTCAAGCCAATATATTTCCCTTGCTGTTCAAGCCAAGGGACAGAAAGTTTCCTATACAGGGGTTTCGGACAAGGCGGTTCTAATGGTGTACTTTTTGTTTTGATCTGACTCCTTTTTTAGGAGCTATGGGTTTTTATATTTCTTAACATTGGACGTGATCGTCTCTTACTAGGTTGCTAGCTACCGCTGCAACCCGGATCAAGCCAAAGGGCGGTAAGTTTCCTTTATGGAGGATTTGGACAAGGCGGTTCTAATGGTGTACTTTTTGTTTTGATCTGACTCTTTTTTTAGGAGCTACGGGTTTTTATATTTCTTAACATTGGAGGTGATCGTCTCTTACTAGGTTGCTAGCTACCGCTGCAACCCGGATTAAACAACTCTCTACGATGTTCCATTGCCAAGCTATCTGTGGAATTACTAACCTATACTATAATTAAGTGGCGTATAAAATTTAGTATAGGCAAAAGGTGGTTCTTTATTATAGATCCTTTATGTAAGTTTCTAGCTACCGCTGCAACCCGGATAATAAACTGATTACAAACAGGAAAAAGCCTAAGGCTTTTTCTTCTTTGAAATAGTAAGAGACGAACCTCAAACAATCAAGTAGCTAACTAATTCCAATGTATGCAATTGTTTGTTATTCCAATTACTATAGAGTTCATTACATGGACTGTTTTATTGCTTCAAAATTCAAATATCTTTGAAAAGACTGCAGTATGAAAATACATCAAAAATGCAATTTTTTTGACAAAATTGATTCTACTTTAAAAAGTATTTTATTTTTAAATACAAAAGTGACTAGATGTTGCAATTTCCTTTAAAATGAGCTATTATACAGCTCTCTATGATTTTCCAGTGCCCAGCTAGCTGAGCAGAAAGAAAAAGCGGAAAGAAAAAAATATCCCGTTTGTGGAGAATAACGTGGTAAAAGTCAATTTTCTTGATTTTCAAGCCAATATATTTTCTTTGTTATTCAAGCCAAAGGGAGGTAAGTTTCCTTTATAGAGGATTCGGACAAGGCGGTTCTAATGGTGTACTTTTTGTTTTGATCTGACTCTTTTTTTAGGAGTTGGGGGGTTTTATATTTCTTGACATTGGAGGTGATCGTCTCTTACTAGGTTGCTAGCTACCGCTGCAACCCGGATAATAACAAAATTTAATTAGAGTTCGTTCTTTATTGTTATGTTAGCATTGGACGTGATCGTCTCTTATTGTGAAATAACAAAATTTAATTAGAGTTCGTTCTTTATTGTTATGTTAGCATTGGACGTGATCGTCTCTTATTGTGATATTCATGAATGAGACCATTTACAGTTTTGACGTTTCTTATATAGTAATTATGACGTCACTGCATCAAAAATACAGTTTTTATTGGAAAAATTTATTCTCTTTTAGAAATAATTTATTTTAGTTACAAAAGGTTTTTAACCCAATTAATTTCCTTTAAAATGAGCTATTGAACAACCCTCTACGATGTTCCAGTGCCAAGCTATCTCTGGATACAAAGAAAAAAAAAAGAAAAAAATATCTCGTTTGGGGAGAATAACGTGGTAAAAGTCAATTTGCTTGATTTTCAAGCCAATATATTTCCCTTGCTGTTCAAGCCAAGGGACAGAAAGTTTCCTATACAGGGGTTTCGGACAAGGCGATTCTAATGGTGTACTTTTTGTTTTGATCTGACTCCTGCTTTAGGAGCTATGGGTTTTTATATTTCTTAACATTGGACGTGATCGTCTCTTACTAGGTTGCTAGCTACCGCTGCAACCCGGATAACTGGCATACGATTATGTTTGAAAGACTGCAGTGTGAAAAGACATCAAAAATGCAGTTTTTGGTGGAAAAATTTATTCTCTTTTAGAAATAATTTATTTTAGTTACTATAGATTTTTAACCCAATTAATTTCCTTTAAAATGAGCTATTGAACAACCCACTACTATGTTCCAGTGCCAAGCTATCTCTGGAAAAGAAAAAAAAAGAAAAAATATCCCGTTTGGGGAGAATAACGTGGTTAAAGTCAATTTGCTTGATTTTCAAGCCAATATATTTCCCTTGCTGTTCAAGCCAAGGGACAGAAAGTTTCCTATACAGGGGTTTCGGACAAGGCGGTTCTAATGGTGTACTTTTTGTTTTGATCTGACTCCTTTTTTAGGAGCTATGGGTTTTTATATTTCTTAACATTGGACGTGATCGTCTCTTACTAGGTTGCTAGCTACCGCTGCAACCCGGATGAAGTCTTTTGGAACCGCTGAATTGAGAGGCTGGACAGAAAAATGTTCAACCAATGTAGATTTTGCACTTTCTCTCAGTTTCTGAAGGATTGCAGCTTCCGGTATTTCAGGTAAATTATCAACACCAACCGCTTTTTCAGCAAGACGTGCTTCAAGTATTTTATTTCAATCTTCTAGGGTGTATGCACGTATTGTTTTATAGAGACAGTTGTTCTCTCTTAACCACAACAGTGCTCCATGGACTTTTCTCAGATCTATTAGTGCAGTCCAAACATTCTTGTTGTAAGTAGGCTGACCATTGACAATGACTACAAAACTATCAATGTTAAGAAGTGTTTCAGGCTGAATATCTGCATTTGCTTGCACAACAACAGGTAGATATACTATTATCCCCTTAAGAGCGTCAACAAGTTCTGTTCTAGGTCTCTTCAATGCAGTTACCTGCCCTAATCTGACGATCGTAAGACAAGGCATTACAAATCGAATCATTGCCATTTCAAAATTATTATTTTGAATATAACACTTTATACATTCCGGTGTACAGTCTATATGAAGGTTATTTAACACTGATCGGACATTCTCCTGACTTTTCAACATTTTCCCAGCAGAGTAATCACAGACAGAGAATGAATCTATGACATCCTCTTTCCAACCTGTACAATGAATTAGCTGTTCTCTGTCATCTTTGGGTATGTCCTGTTGTAGGTGTTCTAAAATCGTGGCCATCATTACATCAAAACCTTTCTTATTTGAAAGGGATTTTAGACTCTTCAATTGGTATTTTGTCTTTATCTGCTCGCAACTGTCACAATGCATTGTGGGGTATACATCCCTGATGTTAGCTACCTTATCAAGGCTCTCACCAAATAATTTTATTATTGTATTTTCATCCACAGAAACTCTAATATTGCTATCACCGTACATGAAATCTTGACTATTATTACGACAGAGTCTACTTGACACTTCTTCTATATAATGACTTTGTTCCTTGTACGAGCCCTCGACTTTTAGTAGATTAATATGTTGTATAATCTTACATTTTGATACTGCCTTATATACGCTATTAATGAAACAGTTCAAGACAGGAAAATGTGGAGCTAGTGCCCTTAGAGAACGCAAATAGCTCTGACATCCCTCATTTGGGCTACAGTATAACGAATGCCCATGCTTTCTTGTGTCCCTGTAATTGATTTCACAATAATCCAAGCCGCCAAGGTTGAAATTAACCACTTTGTCAGTTGAATATTTTAATGCTATATTATTTTCAAGGATATCAAAAAGAATTTGACATAGTTCAATATCCGTCGGATAGAGCTTGCAGATATCAAGGTGACATTGCCAAGTAACCTGCTGCCCAATTTTTGGTTTTGAATGTTTACACAGATTGTTATAGGTGACTTCAGCCATCATAATTTCCTTGTCAGATCTAGATTCAGAGCATTTTTCAATAGTTGTCTCGTACTTTTCAGGACAGTTTGTTCTACTAAACAGAGAATTTTCTGCCAAATATTCAGTAGAACTAAAAGAACTGTTTAAAACACAGTTAGAAATGCTTTTTTCTTGATTCGGTGTTCCAGGAATTTGTTCTAAATCATTAGTCTTACAAACACATATACTAATAATAACCCTAACAGGCTCGTTTTCGCCATAATTGAAAAACATTGCTTTTCCTTCGCTGTTGATAGGTATGCTTGTATATATATTTTTATTGCTGCTACATAAACTGCAATAGCTCCTTCCAAAATTAATATACGAATTTTCAAAGAAGTACGCCTCCGTATATTCACTGTGTTGTCGAACATTTTCCATTGCATCTATAAACTGTTCCGCAGTTGCCAATCCATACCTTGGAAGGTTTTCATTAAACTGACAACATTTCATTTGGATATTACTATGAAGCTTTTCCAAAGCATTTCTAGCCGACTTTTCAACAGCATCCGCTCTTTCAAAGAGAATTTTAATCTGTAATTTTGAATACTTTTTGTGATCTTGATAAAACATGCGTAAAATGTTTCTCAATTTACGAAGATCAGCCTGCATTTTTGCCATCTTCTTGTATTTCTGAATGTAATTTTTCCCTTTGTCCTTATGCGTTCTTCGGTACAACCTCGCAGAGAATTTAATTTTTTCATTATAGCTTTTGTCACCCCAGTATCTACCCATTATTCTGGTAGCAACTTTTTTCTTATGTTTGTTTCGGTAATCTTCATCATTATCATACCGTTCCTTGCTCTTTTGTCTAGCCTGCTCAATTGTTGCTTCTCTGTAATCTTTATCATTGTGATAACGCTCCTTGATCTTTTGTCTGGCCTGCTCAATTTTTACTTCTCGATACGCCTGGTCGGTTGAATACCTTTGCTTTTCTCTTTTCAAGATACTATCTCTGTTGTTTGTGTAGTACTGTTTTTTAACTTGCGTGCAGCTTGCTTGATTGAAACCATTATGTAATTATGAATGAGAACATTTACAGTTCTGACGCTTCTTATATAGTAATTATGACGTCACGGCATAATGATTTTATTTCAGAATGACGTCATAGCGCAATGATATTATTTCATTACGTCTTCAGAAACAACAATATAATTTCGTGTTTTTCTATTCACGTCATAGCTCTAATATAAAACTATGATGACATTCATTATTTATCTAGTAGGGTTTCAGACAAGGTAATTCTAATGATGTACTTTTGTTTTGATTTGACTCTATTTTTAGGAGTTTTGTTATATTTCTTATCATTGGACTGATCGTCTCTTACTAGGTTGCTAGCTACTGCTGCAACCCAGATTCACATATATAGTTATTTATGAGAGGCAGCCTGGCCGAGTGGTCCAAGGCACTGGTTTTAGCCACCAGTCTCTTCGGAGGCGTGGGTTCAAATCTTACCGCTGGTATACGATTATGTTTGAAAGACTGCAGTGTGAAAAGACATCAAAAATGCAGTTTTTGGTGGAAAATTTTTTTCTCTTTTAGAAATAATTTATTCTAGTTACAAAAGGTTTTTAACCCAATTAATTTCCTTTAAAATGAGCTATTGAACAACCCTCTACGATGTTCCAGTGCCAAGCTATCTGTGGAAAAGAAAAAAAGAAAAAAATATCCCGTTTAGGTAGAATGTTGTAGTAGCTGCCACTTTTCTTGATTTTCAAGCCAATATATTTCCCTTGCTGTTCAAGCCAAGTGACAGAAAGTTTCTTATACAGGGGTTTCGGAAAAGGCGGTTCTAATGGTGTACTTTTTGTTTTGATCTGACTCCTTTGTTAGGAACTATGGGTTTTTATATTTCTTAACATTGGACGTGATCGTCTCTTACTAGGTTGCTAGCTACCGCTGCAACCCGGATTCATCATTATAATAACGCTGTTTGTCACTATCAATTTTCGCATGTCTATAAACTACATTATTATAATAACGCTGTTTGTCACTATCAATTTTCGAATCTCGATACGCCTGGTCGGTTGAATACCTTTGCTTTTCTCTTTTCAAGATGCTATTTCTGTTTTTTTGGTAGTACTGTTTTTTTAACTTGCGTGTAGCTTGCTTGATTGAAACCATTATGTAACCATTAGTTCAATGTTTATGTCACGTATCAAGTATCAAGAACCTAACAAAAAATTAAACTAAATTTTAAATTTTCAGGTATTTTTTCTAGTCTAAATTAAAAGATTAAAACTATTGATCAGACACCATAAATATTTTTGCAGTTTATAACTTTAGCGATTCTGAACTAAAAACGAAAATAAAATAAAAATTATTTTTTTCAATTTTTACATCACGTCGCTCATTAATTCATATATGGTTATTAGTAAACAATAGGTTTTTATATTACATCATGTCACTTATTACGTCATATATGGTTATTAGTAGATAATCGGTAAAATATTCGTTCTTTATTATAATAGCGTATAAAATTTAGTTACTTATGATGATTTCTTAAGGAATATATAAAATTTCTTAATGTAATAAAAATAATTGTTTTAATTACAAAAGGTTTTTAACCCCATTAATTTTCTTCAAAATGATTCATTGAACAACTCTCTACAATGTTCCAGTGCCATGCTATCTGTTGAATTACTAACCTATACTATAAGTAAGTGGGGTATAAAATTTAGTATAGGTAAGAGGTCGTTCTTTATTATACTAATTCCAAAGGTATGCAATTTTTGTTATTCCAATGATCGTTTTTTATTGTAACTAGGTTTCAGCCATCTCTACAGCCATGATTCTATTGGAAATTACATAATCCCTATTTATGTTTTAGTTAACATGGGCAAGGTGTCGTTCTTTATTGTATAGTGTCAAAAATTAAGTCATATATGGTTATTAGTACACAATAGGTTTGAGATATTACGTCATTTCACTTATTACGTCATATATGGTATGGTTATTAGAAGATAATTGGCAAAATATTCGTTCTTTATTATAATTTATAGAGGATTCGGACAAGGCGGTTCTAATGGTGTACTTTTTGTTTTGATCTGACTCTTTTTTTAGGTATTGGGGGGTTTTATATTTCTTAACATTAGAGGTGATCGTCTCTTACTAGGTTGCTAGCTACCGCTGCAACCCGGATCAAGTAGCTAACTAAGTCCAAAGTCTGCAATGGTTCGTTATTGCAATGATCGTCCCTTAATGCAGTAACAACCAATCAAGTAGCTAACTAAATCAAATGTATGTAATGGATTTTTATTTTAGTATAGGCAAGAGGTCGTTCTTTATTATAATAATAAAAATAATTTGTTTTAATTACAAAAGGTTTTTAACCCCATTAATTTCCTTTAAAATGAGCCATTGAACAACTCTGTACGGTGTTCCAGTGCCATGTCATCTGTTGAATTACTAACCTATACTAAAATTAAGTGGCGTATAAAATTTAGTATTGGCAAGAGGTCGTTCTTTATTATAACTCTCTCAATTATTACTTCTCGATACACCTGGTCGGTTGAATACCTTTGCTTTTTTCTTTTCAAGTTACTATCTCTGTTGTTTGTGTAGTACTCTTTCTTCAACTTGCGTATAGCCTGCTTTGATCTAACCATTATTCTAATCAAGAATGAGAGAATTTTCAGTTTTTTCTTTCCTTATATACTAATTATGACGTCACTCTATTCACGTCATAGCTCTAATATAAAACTATGATGACGTTCATTATTTATCTAGTAGGGTTTCAGACAAGGTATTTCTAATGATGTACTTTTGTTTTGATCTGACTCTATTTTTAGGAGTTTTGGGTTTTTATATTTCTTAGCATTGGACTGATCGTCTATTACTAGGTTGCTAGCTACTGCTGCAACCCAAATTCACATATATATTTATTTATGAGAGGCAGCCTGGCTGAGTGGTCCAAGGCACTGGTGTTAGCCACCAGTCTCTTCAGAGGCGTGGGTTCAATTCTTACCGCTGGTATACGATTATGTTTGAAAGACTGCAGTATGAAAAGACATCAAAATGCAGTTTTTGGTGGAAAAATCCCGTTTAGTATACTGGAAACAAAGAAAAGAGAAAAAAAATACCCCGTTTAGGCAGAATGTTGTAGTAGCTGCCACTTTTCTTGATTTTTTAGTACTGATTTTTTAACTTGTGTGTAGCTTGCTTTGATCTAACCATTATGTATTCATGAATGAGACCATTTACAGTTTTGACGTTTCTTATATAGTAATTATGACGTCACTGCATTAAAAATACAGTTTTTATTGGAAAAATTTATTCTCTTTTAGAAATAATTTATTTTAGTTACTATAGATTTTTAACCCAATTAATTTCCTTTAAAATGAGCTATTGAACAACCCTCTACGATGTTCCAGTGCCAAGCTATCTCTGGATACAAAAAAGAAAAAAAAAGAAAAAAATATCTCGTTTGGGGAGAATAACGTGGTTAAAGTCAATTTTCTCGATTTTCAAGCCAATATATTTCCCTTGCTGTTCAAGCCAAGGGACAGAAAGTTTCCTATACAGGGGTTTCGGACAAGGCGGTTCTAATGGTGTACTTTTTGTTTTGATCTGACTCCTGCTTTAGGAGCTATGGGTTTTTATATTTCTTAACATTGGACGTGATCGTCTCTTACTAGGTTGCTAGCTACCGCTGCAACCCGGAAAACAGTAACCTTTGATTACTGTAAGCATTATCTATTTAATGGTTCCTTATAACACTCCAGTTACTATTGACTGAAGATCTTTCTTTAATGTAATATTATAATCGGTATGGTAAAATAAATAATATGCATGTGGCTCTTAAATCATACTTCTTTATGGTTCCATAGGGTCTAGTGGCTAGCATAGTTAACTTTCACTTAACAGGCTCGGGTTCGATTCCTGGTGTGGGAAAATTTTTAACTCTATAATATTCGAACATTTGAACCTTTTATAATTTATAATGATGCATAATATAAATACTGTAATCTTAACTATAGTGAAGTTGCGTATGCAAGTTTGTATAGGGAAGAGTTCGATCTTTATTATAAAATATAATAACTTTAATATAAATTAATAAAGGCAAGAGGTCGTTCTTTATTATAATTATTTTCCAGTTAACATTGGCTAGATGTCGTTCTTTATTATAAATAATCTTTAACATTAATTATAATCTTATTTTAGCTACAATGGGCTGGAAGTTTGTTCTTTAATGTAAACAAAGTCTAATGTATGCAATGGTCTGTTATTCAAATGATCGTCCTTTAATGTAATATTTTTTTTATAAGTCTTCGATAGTCTAATGGTAAGTATGCCCACTTGTTACCTGGGAGAAGGGGGTTCGATTCCCCGTCGGGGAGAACTTTTAATATGTTGAATTAAAAGCACTATCTTTTCAATTTAAAATTTAAAAAAGAAACTTGTTTATTTACATTCTAGCTAAAATAATGAAGATAATATGAATGAACCACAGTGTTCAGTTTCTTTGGACATAACTTCGTTTTTTAACTATAAATACAAACAGGAAAAAGCCTACGGCTTTTTCTTCTTTTAAATAGTAAGAGACGAAACTCAAACAATCAAGTAGCTAACTAAGTCCAATGTATGGAATGGTTTGTTATTTCAGTGATCGTCTTTTAATGTAAAATTCCTTTAAATGAGCCATTGAACAACTCTCTACGATGTTCCAGTGCCAAGCTATCTGTGGAATTACTAACCTATACTATAATTAAGTGGCGTATAAAATTTAGTATAGGCAAGAGGTCGTTCTTTATTATAATTCTGCTACTATTGGCTAAGTTTCTTACTTTCATGTAAAACTAGCAAAACATTTTCTAAGCCTGATGAAGATTTAACAAATGTGTCAAAAGTAAGGTTGCAAGTCGACGATTTTGTTTTGGCCTTATTATAATTGGTATGGTGAAATAATAATATGCATATGGCTCTTAAATCATACTTCTTTATGGTTCCATATGGTCTAGTGGCTAGGATAGTTAACTTTCACTTAACAGGCTCGGGTTCGATTCCCGGTGTGGGAAAATTTTTAACTCTATAATCTTCGAACATTTGAACCTTTTATAATTTATAATGATGTATAATATAAATACTGTAATATTAACTATAGTGAAGTTGCGTATGCAAGTTAGTATAGGGAAGAGTTCGATCTTTATTATACTTTTAATGTAAAAAAAATATAAATACTGTAATCTTAACTATAGTAAAGTTGCGTATGCAAGTTAGTATAGGGAAGAGTTTGATCTTTATTATATTCGCCATAATTGAAAAACATTGCTTTTCCTTCGCTGTTGATAGGTATGCTTGTATATATATTTTTATTGCTGCTACATAAACTGCAATTGCTCCTTCCAAAATTAATATACGAATTTTCTAAGAAGTACGCCTCCGTATATTCACTGTGTTGTCGAACATTTTCCATTGCATCTATAAACTGTTCCGCAGTTGCCAATCCATACCTTGGAAGCTTTTCGTTAAACTGACAACATTTCTTTTGGATATTGCCATGAAGCTTTGCCAAAGCATTTCTAGCCGACTTTTCAACAGCATCCGCTCTTTCAAAGAGAATTTTAATCTGTAATTTCGAATACTTTTCGTGATCCCGATAAAACATGCGTAAAATGTTTCTCAATTTACAAAGATCAGCCTGCATTTTTGCCATCTTCTTGTATTTCTGAATGTAATTTTTCCCTTTGTCCTTATGCGTTCTTCGGTACAACCTCGCAGAGAATTTAATTTTTTCATTATAGCTTTTGTCACCCCAGTATCTACCCATTATTCTGGTAGCAACTTTTTTCTTATGTTTGTTTCGGTAATCTATATCGTTATCATACCGTTCCTTGCTCTTTTGTTTCGCTGTCTCAATTTTCCCTTCTCGATACCCCTGATCCGTAAGATACCTCTGTTTTGCTCTGTCATATTTCATTTTCTTAAATCCTGGATCACAAGACATCTTAGTAGCAATCCTTACGCGTGCTCGAGCTTTATTGCGTTTGGTGGCATTTTTATCTCTTTTAAATAAACTTTTCTTATATTTCAGGATGTTAGCTTTATTTTTTGTGTAGTAAAGTTTTCTATTAGTAGAAATTTGGATTGTTCTATTTTGATATTGTTTTTGGTTATTCTTTCTTTTTTTCCTTTCAAGTGAGACCATATTTTTTCAAGATTTAAAATTATTAAGCACACAAAATCCCGTGTCGAGTATCTAAAACCTAGCATAAAACAAAACTAATTTTAAAATTTTCAGGTATTTATCTTGTTTGAATTACAAAATTAGTATTATTGGTTAGACACCATAAATATTTTTGCAGTTTAAATAATAAGTTTAGTGATTCTGGACTGAAAACTAAAATAATTGCAATTATGAGACAATAATATGGAGATATGTACTTTACGGGTTACAGGATACAATAATAAATTTGAACTGAGATGAAAAAAAAATTTCTTCCAGGAGACAAAAAGCAAAACTAATTTTAGAATTTTCATGTATTTTTGTTGTTTAAATTAAAAAATTACTATTACTGATTAGGCATCATAAATATTTTTGCAGTTTACATAATAATTTTAGCGATTAAGCCAAAAAGAAAATTTTGGTTCCAGGAGTTTCGGTTACTATTGAGACAAGTAGCTATTATTACTATAGAGTTCATTACCATGAACTGTTTTATTGCTTCAAAATTCAAATATCTTTGAAAAGACTGCAGTATGAAAATACATCAAAAATGCAATTTTTTTGACAAAATTGATTCTACTTTAAAAAGTATTTTATTTTTAAATACAAAAGGCACTAGATGTTGCAATTTCCTTTAAAATGAGCTATTATACAGCTCTCTATGATTTTCCAGTGCCCAGCTAGCTGAGCAGAAAGAAAAGCGGAAAGAAAAAAATATCCCGTTTGTGGAGAATAACGTGGTAAAAGTCAATTTTCTTGATTTTCAAGCCAATATATTTTCTTTGTTATTCAAGCCAAAGGGAGGTAAGTTTCCTTTATAGAGGATTCGGACAAGGCGGTTCTAATGGTGTACTTTTTGTTTTGATCTGACTCTTTTTTTAGGAGTTGGGGGTTTTATATTTCTTAACATTGGAGGTGATCGTCTCTTACTAGGTTGCTAGCTACCGCTGCAACCCGGATTCCTTATAACACTTCAGTTACTATGGACTGAAGATCGTTCTTTAAAGTAATTTATAATGAACCACATTGATCCTTTATGAACTTCAATTACTATGGAAGAAAGTTCGTTCTTTAATGTAATACCACTAACTGTTTCATTGATTCTACTTCAAAAATTATTTGTACTAATTTCAAATGGTTTTAAAATTCATCAATTTCCTTTAAAATGAGCCAGTCGAATATTTTGATGGCGTTATTCTTATATCGTAATGCTTGTGTTATCTTATCTTTTAGTTACTATGTGACATGGTTTGTTCTTTACTAAGTTTCTAGTCTTCTACTAGGTTTTATAATTGCAAATCAAACTAAGTCTAATATGTCCCATGGCTTGTCCCTTATTAGGTTTATGATCCCGATGAAAATTACATAATCCCCATTTATTTTCCAGTTAACATTGGTTAGATGCCGTTCTTTACTATAAAAACTAATTCCAATGTATGCAATGGTTTGATATTCCAATGCTCGTCTTTTAATGTAAATCAGTCAAATATGGCACCATACCCCAGAGAAGCAACTATTCAAAAGATAATGTGTTATATTATCTTGTCAAAAGATATGTGTGTTGCATCACTTGTCCGTGTCATCATTTATTTTATGTTTCAGTTTCTGTATGCTATAATTCGTTCTTTACTGTAATACCGCTTCAACCAAGATCATAAATTACAAACAGGAAAAAGCCTATGGCTTTTTCTTCTTTGGAATAGTAAGAGACGATCCTCAAATAATCAGACAACTAACTAGGTTTATAATTCTTTCTTTAACATAAACTTCAATTTTCGGGTATTTTAATATATCCTATATGGTCTAGAGGTTGGTATAGCTCTCACCCAGTTGGATTGAGTTCAATTTCCGTATTAGAAATTTTTACTTATGATGATTTCTTAAGGAACGCAATAAAAATTTCTTAATGTAATAAAAATAATTTTACAAAATGCTTTTAATACCATTAATTTCCTTTAAAATGAGCCATTGAGCAACTCTCTATGATGTTCCAGTGTCAAGCTATCTGTTGAATTACTAACCTATACTACAATTAAGTGGCGTATAAAATTTAGTATAGGCAAGAGGTCGTTCTTTATTGTAACGTGGGTTCAATTCTTACCGCTGGTATACGATTATGTTTGAAAGACTGCAGTGTGAAAAGACATCAAAATGCAGTTTTTGGTGGAAAAATCCCGTTTAGTATACTGGAAACAAAGAAAAGAGAAAAAAATACCCCGTTTAGGCAGAATGTTGTAGTAGCTGCCACTTTTCTTGATTTTTTAGTACTGATTTTTTAACTTGTGTGTAGCTTGCTTTGATCTAACCATTATGTATTCATGAATGAGACCATTTACAGTTTTGACGTTTCTTATATAGTAATTATGACGTCACTGCATTAAAAATACAGTTTTTATTGGAAAAATTTATTCTCTTTTAGAAATAATTTATTTTAGTTACTATAGATTTTTAACCCAATTAATTTCCTTTAAAATGAGCTATTGAACAACCCTCTACGATGTTCCAGTGCCAAGCTATCTCTGGATACAAAAAAGAAAAAAATATCTCGTTTGGGGAGAATAACGTGGTAAAAGTCAATTTGCTTGATTTTCAAGCCAATATATTTCCCTTGCTGTTCAAGCCAAGGGACAGAAAGTTTCCTATACAGGGGTTTCGGACAAGGCGGTTCTAATGGTGTACTTTTTGTTTTGATCTGACTCCTTTTTTAGGAGCTATGGGTTTTTATATTTCTTAACATTGGACGTGATCGTCTCTTACTAGGTTGCTAGCTACCGCTGCAACCCGGATATGGTGAAATAATAATATGCATATGGCTCTTAAATCATACTTCTTTATGGTTCCATATGGTCTAGTGGCTAGGATAGTTAACTTTCACTTAACAGGCTCGGGTTCGATTCCCGTTGTGGGAAAATTTTTAACTCTATAATCTTCGAACATTTGAACCTTTTATAATTTATAATGATGTATAATATAAATACTGTAATCTTAACTATAGTGAAGTTGCGTATGCAAGTTAGTATAGGGAAGAGTTCGATCTTTATTATAAATTTAATAAATCCTTTATGGTCTAGAGGTTGGGATAGCTCTCAACCAGTTGGCTTGAGTTCAAATTTTGTATGGGAAATTTTAACTTATGATGATTTCTTAAGGAACATAATTAAAATTTCTTAATGTAATAAAAATAATTTATTTTAATTACAAGAAGTTTTTAACCCCATTAATTTTCTTTAAATGAGCCATTGAACAACTCTCTACTATGTTCCAGTGCCAAGCTATCTGTTGAATTACTAGCCTATACTATAATTAAGTGGCGTATAAAATTTAGTATAGGCAAGAGGTCGTTCTTTATTATAAATAAAAAACCGGTTCTATTTTAAAGATAATTTGTTTTAGTTATAAAAAATTTTCAACCTCATTAATTTCCTTTAAAATGAGCCATTGAACAACTCTCTACGATGTTACAGTGCCAAGCTATCTGTGTAATTACTAACCTATACTATAATTAAGTAGCGTATAAAATTTAGTATAGGCAAGAGGTCGTTCTTTATTATAATATATACTTCTCGATACACCTGGTCGGTTGAATACCTTTGCTTTTTTCTTTTCAAGTTACTATCTCTGTTGTTTGTGTAGTACTGTTTTTTCAACTTGCGTATAGCCTGCTTTGATCTAACCATTATTCTAATCAAGAATGAGAGAATTTTCAGTTTTGACTTTCCTTATATACTAATTATGACGTCACTCTATTCACGTCATAGCTCTAATATAAAACTATGATGATCTTATATAGTAATTATGACGTCACTGCATCAAAAATACAGTTTTTATTGGAAAAATTTATTCTCTTTTAGAAATAATTTATTTTAGTTACTATAGATTTTTAATCCAATTAATTTCCTTTAAAATGAGCTATTGAACAACCCTCTACGATGTTCCAGTGCCAAGCTATCTCTGGATACAAAAAAGAAAAAAAGAAAAAAATATCCCTTTTGACGAGAATAACGTGGTAACAGTCAATTTGCTTGATTTTCAAGCCAATATATTTCCCTTGCTGTTCAAGCCAAGGGACAGAAAGTTTCCTATACAGGGGTTTCGGACAAGGCGGTTCTAATGGTGTACTTTTTGTTTTGATCTGACTCCTGCTTTAGGAGCTATGGGTTTTTATATTTCTTAACATTGGACGTGATCGTCTCTTACTAGGTTGCTAGCTACCGCTGCAACCCGGACTATCATTACTATATCATTAACTATAATTAAGTTGAGTATCTAATCTATTATAGGCAAGAGTTCGTTCTTTATTATAAAATCTTCGAACATTTGAACCTTTTATAATTTATAATGATGTATAATATAAATACTGTAATCTTAACTATAGTGAAGTTGCGTATGCAAGTTAGTATAGGGAAGAGTTCGATCTTTATTATAATTAAAATTATTGCTCAGATATCATAAATATTTTTGCAGTTTACATAATAACTTTAGCGATTATAAACTGAAAAATAAGATATATTAAAAAATGGAATTTTTTGGTCTTAAACTACATAGTCAATCTCACATCGGGTAGTTAGAACCTAACCAAAAATAAAACTAATTTTAACATTTTAAGGTATTTTTCTAGCTTGTATTGAAATATTCAAACTATTGCTCGGATACCATGGATATTTTTGCAGTTTACACAAGCTAATAAGAATATTCATTTATATAATTTATAAAGAATATAAATTAATATAGGTAAGAGGTCGTTCTTTATTATACATTTTTTCTACAATTATTTTAGAGTTTGTTCTTTGCTATGTACTATCAACTAAGATTCCAATTATTGTGAGCTAGCGTTCGTTCTTAATTATATCAAGCCAATATATTTCCCATTTTCGTAAAAAACCGGTTCTATTTTAAAGATAATTTGTTTTAGTTATAAAAAATTTCAACCTCATTAATTTCCTTTAAAATGAGCCATTGAACAACTCTCTACGATGTTACAGTGCCAAGCTATCTGTGTAATTACTAACCTATACTATAATTAAGTAGCGTATAAAATTTAGTATAGGCAAGAGGTCGTTCTTTATTATAATTTGGTCTTTAAGTTATCATATACTGTTAAAATTCTTTCTTATATGAACATTTCTTGGTGTAGTGGTTAGCACTTAAGACTTTGAATCCTGCGATCCGAGTTCAAATCCTGGCGGAAGGTCGTTATTAAATGTAGCTTACTTATACTACCATTTAGGTTTCTGCTGTAATTCTTTCTTTTCAAAATTAAATTAGTTACTATCGCCTAGAGTTAGTTCTTTACCACATCGTAATAATTTGTTTTATAATAATAATTAATTTTTTTAATTACAAAAGGTTTCTATATACAGCAGTTTCCTTTAAAATGAGCCATTACACAGCTCTTTACTATGACAACGAACCGTTTAATTTAATACTTAAGTTACTATGGGTTAAAGTTCGTTCCTTATAGTAAAACCAATATAAAACCAGTTCTACTTCTGTTCTACTTCATAAATTTTAACTGAGAGTAAGCGGTGTATAGCAGCAGTTGCTCAAGTGCATCGGAAATATCTTGTTTTCTTTCCGAGCAGCACCAATATAAAACCAGTTCTACTTCTGTTCTACTTCACAAATTTTAATTGAGAGTAAAGGTGTATAGCAGCAGTTGCTCAAGTGCATCGGAAATATCTTGTTTTCTTTCCGAGCAACACCAATATAAAACCAGTTCTACTTTTTTTCTACTTCACAAATTTTAACTGAGAGTAAAGGTGTATAGCAGCAGTTGCTCAAGTGCATCGGAAATATCTTGTTTTCTTTCCGAGCAACGCCAATATAAAACCAGTTCTATTTCTGTTCTACTTCACAAATTTAACTGAGTTTTTTGTGTGTATGTGTAAGTTTTTGTGTGTGTGTAAGTTTTTGTGTGTGTGTGTGTAAGTTTTTTTTGTGTGTGTAAGTTTTGTGTGCGTGTGTAAGTTTTTGTGTGTGTAAGTTTTTGTGGTTCAAAATGTATTGTTGCTAAAAATACGATTAAAAAATGCAAATATTTGGCGTGTAAATATTTGTGTGTGTAAGTATTTTTGTGTGTGTAAGTTTTTTTTGTGTGTGTGAGTTTTTGTGTGTGTAAGTTTTTGTTTGTGTGTGTAAGTTTTTTTTGTGTGTGTAAGTATTTTTGTGTGTGTGTAAGTTTTTTTTTTGTGTGTGTGTGTGTGTAAGTTTTTTTGTGTGTGTAAGTTTTTTTGTGTGTGTAAGTTTTTATGTGTGTGTAAGTTTTTGTGTGTGTGTAAGTTTTTGTGGTTCAAAATGTATTGTTGCTAAAAATACGATTAAAATATGCAAATATTTGGCGTGTAAATATTTGTGTGTGTAAGTATTTTTGTGTGTGTAAGTTTTTTTGTGTGTGTGAGTTTTTGTGTGTGTGTAAGTTTTTTTGTGTGTAAGTTTTTTTTGTGTGTGTAAGTATTTTTTTGTGTGTGTAAGTTTTTGTGTGTGTGTGTGTGTGTGTGTGTGTAAGTTTTTTTGTGTGTGTAAGTTTTTATGTGTGTGTAAGTTTTTATGTGTGTGTAAGTTTTTGTGTGTGTGTGTAAGTTTTTGTGTGTGTCTAAGTTTTTTTTTTGTGTGTGTGTGTAAGTTTTTGTGTGTGTGTGCGTTGGTTTGGTTAAAAATATGATCTTGGTCCAAATAAGAAATAGTAAGAGACAAACTTCAAACAATCAAGTAGCTAACTAAGTCCAATGTATGCAATGGTTTGGTATTCAAATGATCGTCTTTTAATGTAAAACCTAACAAAAAATAAAACTAGTTTTAAAATTTTCAGGTATCTTTCTAGTTTAAATTAAAAGATTAAAATTATTGCTCTGATACCATAAATATTTTTTTCCGATTCTGAACAGAAAACTAAAATAAAATGAAAATTGATTTTTCTTTTTACGTCACGTCACTCATTACGTCATATATGGTTATTAGTACACAATGGGTGTTAGATATTACGTCATGTCACTTATTACGTCATATATGGCTATTAGTCGATAATCGCTAGAATATTTGTTCTTTATTATAAACACCGCAACCCAGATTCAGTTATTATATCGATCCTTTATGTAACAAGAAAAAGCCTACGGTTTTTTCTTCTTTGGAGTAGGAAGAGACGTCTCTCAAAGAATCAGGCAGCTAAGTAAGTCCAATTTATGCAATGGTTTGGTCTTTTAATATAAAACATGTACAAAGATGTATTAACAAATTTAATATTATGACTTATATGTAATTGTTACATTATGAGTCTCTGATAGTACAGTGGTCACTATCCCTGCCCGTCATGCTGAAGACCCGGGTTCGATTCCCCGTCAGAGAAAATTTTTAATGTATTCAATTTAACGTAGTATCTCTTTAATTTAAACTTTAAAAAAGAAGCTCAGTTTCCCTACCTCCTAGCTAAATATAATAACTGTATTGTAATATAGGTTAGAAATCGTTCTTTATTGTAAAAAATGAGCCATTGAACAAATCTCTAAGATGTTCCAATGCCATGCTATCTGTTGAATTACTAACCTAAACTATAATTAAGTGGCGTATAAAATTTAGCATAGGCAAGAGGTCGTTCTTTATTATACAAGTCGACGATTTTGTTTTGGCCTTATTATAATTGGTATGGTGAAATAATAATATGCATATGGCTCTTAAATCATACTTCTTTATGGTTCCATATGGTCTAGTGGCTAGGATAGTTAGCTTTCACTTAACAGGCTCGGGTTCGATTCCCGGTGTGGAAAAATTTTTAACTCTATAATCTTCGAACATTTGAACCTTTTATAATCTATAATGATGTATAATATAAATACTGTAATCTTAACTATAGTGAAGTTGCGTATGCAAGTTAGTATAGGGAAGAGTTCGATCTTTATTATATATAAATGAACCACAGTGTTCAGTTTCTTTGGACTTGAGTTCGTTTTTTAACTATAAATACAAACAGGAAAAAGCCTACGGCTTTTTCTTCTTTTAAATAGTAAGAGACGAGTCTCAAATAATCAAGTAGCTAGCTAATTCCAAAGGTATGCAATTTTTTGTTATTCCAATGATCGTTTTTTATTGTAACTAGGTTTCAGCCATCTCTACAGCCATGATACTATTGGAAATTACATAATCCCTATTTATGTTTCAGTTAACATGGGCAAGGTGTCGCAACATGCAACATTTCTTTTGGATATTACTATGAAGTTTTGCGAAAGCATCTCTAGCTGACTTTTCAACAAAATCTATTCTTTCAGAGATAATTTTAATCTTTAATTTGGAATATTTTTCGTAATCCCGGTAAAACATTCGTAAAATTTTTCTCAATTTACAAAGATCAGCCTGTGCGTTCTTTGCAGCTTGTGTAAACTGCAAAAATATCCATGGTATCCGAGCTACATTAAAAGAAGATCATTGGAATAACAAACCATTGCATACATTGGACTTAGTTAGCTACTTGATTGTTTGAGGTTCGTCTCTCACTCTTTCAAAGAAGAAAAAACCATCATTTTCTTGAAAATTATCTTTTTTTAAGCAGAATCTCCTGGCTGCAGCCAGGACATTCTGCATCGAGAGCATCTTTTTTTCTTTTCTTTTCCACATCAAACAGTACGAGGTAACGAACTGTATCGTAACAGTGACTCGTCTCAATAGTAACCGAAACCCTAAAATATGGAAGTTTAATATCAATAGATACATCAACAGAATTGGATTTTAATGCTGATTTTATGCTGACTCTTAGGGGATGTTTCCCCCTTTTTTTGAAAATAAGGCAACTTTTCTCAGGCTTTTGATGGATATGATGGATAAAT
This sequence comes from Artemia sinica, assembly GCA_027921565.1. Taxonomy (NCBI): domain Eukaryota; kingdom Metazoa; phylum Arthropoda; class Branchiopoda; order Anostraca; family Artemiidae; genus Artemia; species Artemia sinica. The sequence continues at coordinate 516,466 of JAPEVW010000093.1, read as the reverse complement.
TTTGATGGATATCAGTAAACTTGATGAAACTTATATATTTATAATCAGCATAAAAATCCAATTCTTTTGATGTATCTATTAATATTAAAATTCCATTTTTTAAAGTTTCGGTTGCTATTGAGATGAGTCACTCTTAACAAACTGTTTGATGAACTGTATCAATCCTTAATGTTATATTTCTTAAAATTGGACGTGATCGTCTCTTACTAGGCTGCTAGCTACCGCTGCAACCCGGATAATATACTGCTGAAAACCGGATTTAATTTCTAACGATTCCTTTTAATACTTCATTTACTGTGGGTTACAGATCGTTTCTTAATGTAAATTCCCTGCTCTTTTGTCTAGCCTGCTCAATTCTTGCTTCTCTGTAATGTTCATCATTACCATACCGTTCTTTTGCTCTCTCAATTATTACTTCTCGATACGCCTGGTCGGTTGAATACCTTTTTTTGCTCTCTCAATTATTACTTCTCGATACACCAGGTCGGTTGAATACCTTTGCTTTTTTCTTTTCAAGTTACTATCTCTGTTGTTTGTGTAGTACTCTTTCTTCAACTTGCGTATAGCCTGCTTTGATCTAACCATTATTCTAATCAAGAATGAGAGAATTTTCAGTTTTGACTTTCCTTATATACTAATTATGACGTCACTCTATTCACGTCATAGCTCTAATATAAAACTATGATGATCTAATATAGTAATTATGAAGTCACTGCATCAAAAATACAGTTTTTATTGGAAAAATTTATTCTCTTTTAGAAATAATTTATTTTAGTTACAAAAGATTTTTAACCCAATTAATTTCCTTTAAAATGAGCTATTGAACAACCCTCTACGATGTTCCAGTGCCAAGCTATCTCTGGATACAAAAAAAAAAAGAAAAAAATATCCCTTTTGACGAGAATAACGTGGTTAAAGTCAATTTTCTTGATTTTCAAGCCAATATATTTCCATTGCTGTTCAAGCCAAGGGACAGAAAGTTTCCTATACAGGGGTTTCGGACAAGGCGGTTCTAATGGTGTACTTTTTGTTTTGATCTGACTCCTTTGTTAGAAACTATGGGTTTTTATATTTCTTAACATTGGACGTGATCGTCTCTTACTAGGTTGCTAGCTACCGCTGCAACCCGGAAAACCTTTGAACAACTCTCTACGATGTTCCAGTGCCATGCTATCTGTTGAATTACTAACCTATACTATAATTAAGTGGCATATAAAATTTAGTATAGGCAAGAGGTCGTTCTTTATTATAAAAAAGAAAGTTTCCTATACAGGGGTTTCGGACAAGGCGGTTCTAATGGTGTACTTTTTGTTTTGATCTGACTCCTTTGTTAGGAACTATGGGTTTTTATATTTCTTAACATTGGACGTGATCGTCTCTTACTAGGTTGCTAGCTACCGCTGCAACCCGGAAAAAACCTTTTTGACAAATACCATTTATGATGAACTATATCGGTCCTTTATAAAACATCAATAGAACCATATCATTACTATATCATTTACTATAATTAAGTTGAGTGTGTAATATAGTATAGGCAAGAGTTCGTTCTTTATTATAATATTCTAATCATTGCCATTTCAAAATTATTTAAACACTTTATACATTCCGGTGTACAGTCTATATGAAGGTTATTTAATACTGATCGGACATTCTCCTGACTTTTCAACATTTTCCCAGCACAGTAATCACAGACAGAGAATGAATCTATGACATCCTCTTTCCAATCTGTACAATGAATTAGCTGTTCTCTGTCATCTTTGGGTATGTCCTGTTGTAGGTGTTCTAAAATCGTGGCCATCATTACATCAAAACCTTTCTTATTTGAAAGGGATCTTAGACTCTTCAATTGGTATTTTGTCTTTATCTGCTCGCAACTGTCACAATGCATTGTGGGGTATACATCCCTGATGTTAGCTACCTTAGGGTTCAGTTTCTTTGGGCTTGAGTTCGTTTTTTAACTATATTTACTGTAAAAACTAAAATAAATAAAAATTTAGTTTTTCAATTTTTACTTAACGTCACTCATTACGTCATACATGGTTATTAGTTCACAATCGGTTTTAGACATTACGTCATATATATATAAGGAATCAGTCTTGTTAATTATTTAATCTAAATAGTGATTCCTTATAAATACTACAGTTACTATGGACTAAAGTTCGTTCTTTAATGTAAATTCTAAACTGAAAAACTAAATATATGCAATGGTGTGCTTTTCTAATGATCGTCCTTTAATATAAATAATTGAACAGCGTTTAATGAAAGCATCGGTAGAACCAAGATCTACAAATGATATGCTAGCCTTTAAAAAAAACAAAAAAAACATACAATTTCGCGGTTTTAAACTCTAATTTGGCCAAAAAATCTTTCCCAAGTCTATGTGACCAATTCATACTATGACGTTAGCCTCTGGTGGTTAAAGAGATTGATCTTAACTGAATAGTAACATCAATTATAATTGAAGATCAATTAGTTGAACATCAATTTTTAATTGAACAGCGTTTAATGAAAGCATCGGTAGAACCAAGATCTACAAATGATATGCTAGCCTTTAAAAAAAACAAAAAAAACATACAATTTCGCGGTTTAAACTCTAATTTGGCCAAAAAATCTTTCCCAAGTCTATGTGACCAATTCATACTATGACGTTAGCCTCTGGTGGTTAAAGAGATTGATCTTAACTGAATAGTAACATCAATTATAATTGAAGATCAATTAGTTGAACATCAATTTTTAATTGAACAGCGTTTAATGAAAGCATCGGTAGAACCAAGATCTACAAATGATATGCTAGCCTTTAAAAAAAAAACAAAAAAAAACATACAATTTCGCGGTTTAAACTCTAATTTGGCCAAAAAATCTTTCCCAGGTCTGTGTAATCAATTCATACTATGACGTTAGCCTCTGGTGGGTAAAGAGATTGATCTTAATTAAATTTAATGTAAATTATTAGTACACAATAGGTTTTAGATATTACGTCATGTCACTTATTACGTCATATATGGTTATTAGTAGATAATCGGTAAAATATTCGTTCTTTATTATAATTATGACGTCACTGCATCAAAAATACAGTTTTTATTGGAAAAATTTATTCTCTTTTAGAAATAATTTATTTTAGTTACAAAAGGTTTTTAACCCAATTAATTTCCTTTAAAATGAGCTATTGAACAACCCTCTACGATGTTCCAGTGCCAAGCTATCTCTGGATACAAAAAAGAAAAAAAAAAAGAAAAAAATATCTCGTTTGGGGAGAATAACGTGGTAAAAGTCAATTTGCTTGATTTTCAAGCCAATATATTTCCCTTGCTGTTCAAGCCAAGGGACAGAAAGTTTCCTATACAGGGGTTTCGGACAAGGCGATTCTAATGGTGTACTTTTTGTTTTGATCTGACTCCTGCTTTAGGAGCTATGGGTTTTTATATTTCTTAACATTGGACGTGATCGTCTCTTACTAGGTTGCTAGCTACCGCTGCAACCTGTTTTGATCTGACTCCTGCTTTAGGAGCTATGGGTTTTTATATTTCTTAACATTGGACGTGATCGTCTCTTACTAGGTTGCTAGCTACCGCTGCAACCCGGATCAAACTTTAACATGAAATGTTCTTTACTGCAATGGCTTGTTCTTTACAAGGCTTCAGCCATCTCTACAGCCGTGATACTGATGGAAATTACATAATCCCTATTTATGTTTCAGTTAACATGGGCTAGGTATCGTTCTTTATTGTAACTTGACCTTTTCTCCAACTTCTTTGGAATAGCAAGAGACATGCCTCAAAGAATCAGGCATCTAAATCAGTCAAATATATGCAACGATTTGTTCTTCTAATGATCGTCTTTTAATATACTCTTTTAAAATTTTTTAGGAGTTATGGGTTTTTATATTTCTTTACATTGGACGTGATCGTCTCTTACTAGGTTGCTAGCTACCGCTGCAACCCGGATTATGATGAACTCAATCGGTCCTTTATGTAAACTTTACTAACCTATAATTTAGTTAAGTGGCCAATAAAATATAGCATAGGCAAGAGGTCGTTCTTTATTATAAAAACAGTAACCTTTGATTACTGTAAGCATCATCTATTTAATGGTTCCTTATAACACTCCAGTTACTATGGACTGAAGATCTTTTAATATTATAATTGGTATGGTGAAATAATAATATGCATATGGCTCTTAAATCATACTTCTTTATGGTTCCATATGGTCTAGTGGCTAGGATAGTTAACTTTCACTTAACAGGCTCGGGTTCGTTTCCCGGTGTGGGAAAATTTTTAACTCTATGATCATCGAACATTTGAACCTTTTATAATTTATAATGATGCATAATATAAATACTGTAATCTTAACTATAGTGAAGATGCGTATGCAAGTTAGTATAGGGAAGAGTTCGATCTTTATTATAAACAATTTAAAAAGATCACCCTACATTTTTGCCATCTTCTTGTATTTCTGAATGTAATTTTTCCCTTTGTCCTTATGCGTTCTTCGGTACAACCTCGCAGAGAATTTAATTTTTTCATTATAGCTTTTGTCACCCCAGTAACGCTCCTTGATGTTTTGTTTGGCTGTCTCAATTTTTACTTCTCGATACACCTGGTCGGTTGAATACCTTTGCTTTTCTTGTTTCTTATATTTGATTCGGTAATCTTCATCATTGTGATAACGCTCCTTGATCTTTTGTTTGGCTATCTCAATTTTCGCATGTCTATAAACTACATCATTATAGTAACGCTGTTTGTCACTATCAATTTTCGCATCTCGCTACGCCTGGTCGGTTGAATACCTTTGCTTTTCTCTTTTCAAGATACTATCTCTGCTGTCTGTATAGTACTGTAGTACAATATACGTGCTGTGTGTGTGTGTACACTATACGTGATCGTCTCTTACTAGGTTGCTAGCTACCGCTGCAACCCGGTTGCCTATGCAAGTTAATATAGGCAAGAGTTCGTTCTTTATTGTAAACCGGGTTCGATTCCCGGTGTGGGAAAGTTTATAACTCTATAATCTTCGAACATTCGAACCTTTTATAATCTATAATGATGTATAATATAAATACTGTAATCTTCACTATAGTGAAGTTGCCTATGCAAGTTAGTATAGGGAAGAGTTCGATCTTTATTATAATTAACCCCATTAATTTTCTTTAAATGAGCCATTGAACAACTCTCTACTATGTTCCAGTGCCAAGCTATCTGTTGAATTACTAACCTATACTATAATTAAGTGGCGTATAAAATTTAGTATAGGCAAGAGGTCGTTCTTTATTATAAATTCCGCAGTTGCCAATCCATACCTTGGAAGCTTTTCATTAAACTGACAACATTTCTTTTGGATATTACTATGAAGCTTTGCCAAGGAATTTCTAGCCGACTTTTCAACAGCATCCGCTCTTTCAAAGAGAATTTTAATCTGTAATTTTGAATACTTTTCGTGATCCTGGTAAAACATGCGTAAAATGTTTCTCAATTTACGAAGATCAGCCTGCATTTTTGCCATCTTCTTATATTTCTGAATGTAATTTTTCCCTTTGTCCTTATGCGTTCTTCGGTACAACCTCGCAGAGAATTGAATTTTTTCATTATAGCTTTTGTCACCCCAGTATCTACCCATTATTCTGGTAGCAACTTTTTTCTTATGTTTGTTTCGGTAATCTTCATCATTACCATACCGTTCCTTGATCTTTTGTTTGGCTGTCTCAATTTTTGCATGTCTATAATCTTCATCATTGTGATAACACATCTTGCTGTTTTCTTTTGCTCTCTCAATTATTACTTCTCGATACGCCTGGTCGGTTGAATACCTTTGTTTTGCTCTCTCAATTATTACTTCTCGATATGCCTGGTCGGTTGAATACCTTTGTTTTTTTCTTTTCAAGATACTATCTCTGTTGTTTGTGTAGTACTGTTTTTTCAATATCCGTGCAGCTTGCTTGATTGAAACCATTATGTAATTATGAATGTGAACTTTTACAGTTCTGAAGCTTCTTATATAGTAATTATGACGTCACAAGGTAATGATTTTATTGACGTCATAGCGCAATGATATTATTTCATGACGTCTTCAGAAACAACAATATAATTTCGTGTTTGTCTATTCACATCATAGCTCTAACAAAATTTAATTAGAGTTCGTTCTTTATTGTTATGTTTGGACGTGATCGTCTCTTATTGTGATATTCATGAATGAGACCATTTACAGTTTTGACGTTTCTTATATAGTAATTATGACGTCACTGCATCAAAAATACAGTTTTTATTGGAAAAATTTATTTTCTTTTAGAAATAATTTATTTTAGTTACAAAAGGTTTTTAACCCAATTAATTTCCTTTAAAATGAGCTATTGAACAACCCTCTACGATGTTCCAGTGCCAAGCTATCTCTGGATACAAAAAAAGAAAAAAAAAAATATCCCGTTTGGGGAGAATAACGTGGTAAAAGTCAATTTGCTTGATTTTCAAGCCAATATATTTCCCTTTCTGTTCAAGCCAAGGGACAGAAAGTTTCCTATACAGGGGTTTCGGACAAGGCGGTTCTAATGGTGTACTTTTTGTTTTTATCTGACTCCTTTTTTAGGAACTATGGGTTTTTATATTTCTTAACATTGGACGTGATCGTCTCTTACTAGGTTGCTAGCTACCGCTGCAACCCGGATAACAGTAACAAATTTTTTCTAATAGCACCAACCTTTTCGTCAATGATAATAAATTTCTCTTAAAAGTAACAATTTTTCGTCAGTGATAACAAATTATCCGTTAGAAGTAACAAGTTTTCTGTCGATGATATCAAATTTTTCTTAGAAGTAACAATTTTTTCGTTATGATAACAAGTTTTCTGACATAAGTAGCAAGATTTCCTTAACACTAACAAAATTTAGCTATAGGTTGCTAGCTACCGCTGCAACCTAGATATTCTTATTTCTGCTACTATGGGCTAAGGTTCGTTCTTTCATGTAAAACTAGCAAAAAAATTTTTAAGCCTGATGATGATTTAACTAATGTGTCAAAAGTAAGGTTGCAAGTCGACGATTTTGTTTTGGCCTTATTATAATTGGTATGGTGAAATAATAATATTCACATGGCTCTTAAATCATACTTCTTTGTGGTCCCATATGGTCTAGTGGCTAGGATAGATAAGTTTCACTTAACAGGCCTGGGTTCGATTCCCGGTGTGGGAAAATTTTTAACTCTAATCTTCGAACATTTGAACCTTTTATAATTTATAATGATGTATAATATAAATACTGTAATCTTAACTATAGTGAAGTTGCCTATGCAAGTTAGTATAGGGAAGAGTTCGATCTTTATTAAACGAACATTTGAACCTTTTATAATTTATAATGATGTATAATATAAATACTGTAATCTTAACTATAGTGAAGTTGCCTATGCAAGTTTCGATCTTTATAATATTTTAATTACTATGGGCTAAAGTTCATTCTTTACTGTAAATATTATAATTACTATGAGCTAAAGTTCATTCTTTACTGCAAATATTATAATTCTCCTTTGTAGGGAATTTTTAATATATTGACGTTGAATATAACTGTACAAACCTATACTATAGTTAAGTTGCTTATACAAGTTAGTATAGGCAAGAGTTCGTTCTTTATTATAACTAGGTTGCTAGCTACCGCTGCAACCCGGAAATACTATGGGCTGGAAGTTTGTTCTTTACTGTAATTTTTATTCCAATGATCGTCTTTTAATGTAATTTAGCTACCTCCTAGCTAAATATAATAATTCTAATAAAAATTAATATAGGCAAGATGTTGTTCTTTATTATAATTTTTTTTCTGGGTTTAATTAAAAAATGAAAATTTCTGATGAGACACCATAATTATTTTTGCATTTTGCAGTTAGATAAAATTATTTAGTTTAAATTTTTCAGGAATTAATCTAGTTTTATTTGACAAAAAAGATCTTTTACAAGGAATCAGGCAGCTAACAAAGTCCAACATATGCGATGGTAAGTTCTTTGAATGATCGTCTTTTCATGTAATTTTAAAAATAATTTATTTTATAATTACAAAAGGTGTTTAACCCCATTAATTTTCTTTAAAATGAGCCATTAAACAACTCTCTACGATGTTCCATTGCCAAGCTATCTGTGGAATTACTAACCTATACTATAATTAAGTGGCGTATAAAATTTAGTATAGGCAAAAGGTGGTTCTTTATTATAGATCCTTTATGTAAGTTTCTAGCTACCGCTGCAACCCGGATAATAAACTGATTACAAACAGGAAAAAGCCTAAGGCTTTTTCTTCTTTGAAATAGTAAGAGACGAACCTCAAACAATCAAGTAGCTAAATAATTCCAATGTGTGCAATTGTTTGTTATTCCAATGATCGTCTTTTAATGTAATTAGCCACCAGTCTCTTCGGAGGCGTGGGTTCAAATCTTACCGCTGGTATACGATTATGTTTGAAAGACTGCAGTGTGAAAAGACATCAAAAATGCAGTTTTTGGTGGAAAAATTTATTCTCTTTTAGAAATAATTTATTTTAGTTACTATAGATTTTTAACCCAATTAATTTCCTTTAAAATGAGCTATTGAACAACCCTCTACGATGTTCCAGTGCCAAGCTATCTGTGGAAAAGAAAAAGAAAAAAGAAAAAAATATCCCGTTTGTGGAGAATAACGTGGTAAAAGTCTATTTTCTTGATTTTCAAGCCAATATATCTTCTTTGTTATTCAAGCCAAAGGGCGGTAAGTTTTCTTTATAGAGGATTCGGACAAGGTGGTTCTAATGGTGTACTTTTTGTTTTGATCTGACTCTTTTTTTAGGAGTTGGGGGGTTTTATATTTCTTAACATTGGAGGTGATCGTCTCTTACTAGGTTGCTAGCTACCGCTGCAACCCGGATTTTCAACTATACTCTGTCTCGTGTTTTAAATTAAAAAACCACAGAAAATCAGGCAACTAAGCTATTCAATTACATGCTGTTGTTTGTTATTTACTAATTTTCAGATCGATCCTTTATGTAATTCTTTATTAGGTTTATAATATCGATGAAAATTACGTAATCCCCATTTATTTTCCAATTAACATTGGCTAGATGTCGTTCTTTACTATATTGTTTTGATCTGACTCCTCTGTTAGGAACTATGGGTTTTTATATTTTTAACATTAAACGTGATCGTCTCTTACTAGGTTGCTAGCTACCGCTGCAACCCGGAAAACAGGAAAATATTACAAACAGGAAAAAGCCTACGACTTTTTCTTCTTTGAAATAGTAAGAGACGAACCTCAAACGATCAAGTAGCTAACTAAGTCCAATGCATGCAATAACTTTTTATTCTAATGATCATCTTTTAATGTAACATATCAGTTATTATGGAAGAGAGATCGTCCTTTACTGTAAAAAACTGTTTAAAACACAGTTAGAAATGCTTTTTTCTTGAGTCGGTGTTCCAGGAATTTGTTCTAAATCATTAGTCTTACAAACACATTTACTAATAACCCTAACAGGCTCGTTTTCGCCATAATTGAAAAACATTGCTTTTCCTTCGCTGTTGATAGGTATGCTTGTATATATGTTTTTATTGCTGCTACATAAACTGCAATTGCTCCTTCCAAAATTAATATACGAATTTTCAAAGAAGTACGCCTCCGTATATTCACTGTGTTGTCGAACATTTTCCATTGCATCTGTAAACTGTTCCGCAGTTGCCAATCCATACCTTGGCAGCTTTTCATTAAACTGACAACATTTCTTTTGGATATTACTATGAAGCTTTGCCAAGGAATTTCTAGCCGACTTTTCAACAGCATCCGCTCTTTCAAAGAGAATTTTAATCTGTAATTTTGAATACTTTTCGTGATCCTGGTAAAACATGCGTAAAATGTTTCTCAATTTACGAAGATCAGCCTGCATTTTTGCCATCTTCTTGTATTTCTGAATGTAATTTTTCCCTTTGTCCTTATGCGTTCTTCGGTACAACCTCTCAGAGAATTTAATTTTTTCATTATAGCTTTTGTCACCCCAGTATCTACCCATTATTCTGGTAGCAACTTTTTTCTTATGTTTGTTTCGGTAATCTTCATCATTATCATACCGTTCCCTGCTCTTTTGTCTAGCCTGCTCAATTGTTGCTTCTCTATAAAGTTTATCATTGTGATAACGCTCCTTGATCTTTTGTCTAGCCTGCTCAATTCTTGCTTCTCTGTAATGTTCATCATTACCATACCGTTCCTTGATCTTTTGTTTGGCTGTCTCAATTTTTGCATGTCTATAATCTTCATCATTGTGATAACGTTCCCTGCTCTTTTGTCTAGCCTGCTCAATTGTTGCTTCTCTATAAAGTTTATCATTGTGATAACGCTCCTTGATCTTTTGTTTAGCCTGCTCAATTCTTGCTTCTCTGTAATGTTCATCATTACCATACCGTTCCTTGATCTTTTGTTTGGCTGTCTCAATTTTTGCATGTCTATAATCTTCATCATTGTGATAACACATCTTGCTGTTTTCTTTTGCTCTCTCAATTATTACTTCTCGATACGCCTGGTCGGTTGAATACCTTTGTTTTGCTCTCTCAATTTTTACTTCTCGATACGCCTGGTCGGTTGAATACCTTTGCTTTTCTCTTTTCAAGATACTAGCTCTGTTGTTTGTGTAGTACTCTTTCTTCAAATTGCGTATAGCTTGCTTCGATCTAACCATTATTCTAATCAAGAATGAGAGAATTTTCAGTTTTGACTTTCCTTATGTACTAATTATGACGTCACTCTATTCACGTCATAGCTCTAATATAAAACTATGATGACGTTCATTATTTATCTAGTAGGGTTTCAGACAAGGTATTTCTAATGATGTACTTTTGTTTTGATCTGACTCTATTTTTAGGAGTTTTGGGTTTTTATATTTCTTAGCATTGGACTGATCGTCTATTACTAGGTTGCTAGCTACTGCTGCAACCCAAATTCACATATATATTTATTTATGAGAGGCAGCCTGGCCGAGTGGTCCAAGGCACTGGTGTTAGCCACCAGTCTCTTCAGAGGCGTGGGTTCAATTCTTACCGCTGGTATACGATTATGTTTGAAAGACTGCAGTGTGAAAAGACATCAAAAATGCAGTTTTTGGTGGAAAAATTTATTCTCTTTTAGAAATAATTTATTTTAGTTACTATAGATTTTTAACCCAATTAATTTCCTTTAAAATGCGCTATTGAACAACCCTTTACGATGTTCCAGTGCCAAGCTATCTGTGGAAAAGAAAAAAAAAAAAAAAAAGAAAAAAAAAAAAGAAAAAAATATCCCGTTTAGGCAGAATGTTGTAGTAGCTGCCACTTTTCTTGATTTTCAAGCCAATATATTTCCCTTGCTGTTCAAGCTAAGGGACAGAAAGTTTACTATACAGGGGTTTTGGACAAGGCGGTTCTAATGGTGTACTTTTGAATTTGATCTGACTCCTTTTTTAGGAACTATGGGTTTTTATATTTCTTAACATTGGACGTGATCGTCTCTTACTAGGTTGCTAGCTACCGCTGCAACCCGGATGTATAATATAAATACTGTAATCTTAACTATAGTGAAGTTGCGTATGCAAGTTAGTATAGGGAAGAGTTCGATCTTTATTATAATATATAGTAATTATGACGTCACTGCATCAAAAATACAGTTTTTATTGGAAAAATTTATTCTCTTTTAGAAATAATTTATTTTAGTTACAAAAGGTTTTTAACCCAATTAATTTCCTTTAAAATGAGCTATTGAACAACCCTCTACGATGTTCCAGTGCCAAGCTATCTCTGGAAAAGAAAGAAAAAAAAAAGAAAAAAATATCTCGTTTGGGGAGAATAACGTGGTAAAAGTCAATTTGCTTGATTTTCAAGCCAATATATTTCCCTTGCTGTTCAAGCCAAGGGACAGAAAGTTTCCTATACAGGGGTTTCGGACAAGGCGATTCTAATGGTGTACTTTTTGTTTTGATCTGACTCCTTTTTTAGGAACTATGGGTTTTTATATTTCTTAACATTGGACGTGATCGTCTCTTACTAGGTTGCTAGCTACCGCTGCAACCCGGATAGCTACCGCTGCAACCCGGATTTTGGCCTTATTATAATTGGTATGGTTAAATAATAATATGCATATGGCTCTTAAATCATACTTCTTTATGGTTCCATATGGTCTAGTGGCTAGGATAGTTAACTTTCACTTAACAGGCTCGGGTTCGATTCCCGGTGTGGGAAAATTTTTAACTCTATAATCTTCGAACATTCGAACCTTTTATAATTTATAATGATGTATAATATAAATACTGTAATCTTAACTATAGTGAAGTTGCGTATGCAAGTTAGTATAGGGAAGAGTTCGATCTTTATTATAACTTAACTATAGTGAAGTTGCGTATGCAAGTTAGTATAGGGAAGAGTTCGATCTTTATTATAAAATTCTTTGAAACAGTAAGAAACGAGTCTCAAAAAATCAAATACCAATTTATGCAATTGTTAGTTATTCCAATGATCGTCTTTTGATGTAATTCTTCCAACGATTGTCTTTTATTGTGACTACCATTGCAACCCGGAATGTATTAAAGATTTGAGTTAGTATAAGCGAGGGTTCGTTCTTTATTATAATAAAATTTAAAAAAGAAACTTGTTTATTTACATTCTAGCTAAAATAATGAAGATAATATGAATGAACCACAGTGTTCAGTTTCTTTGGACTTGAGTTCGTTTTTTAACTATAAATACAAACAGGAAAAAGCCTACGGCTTTTTCTTCTTTTAAATAGTAAGAGACGAAACTCAAACAATCAAGTAGCTAACTAAGTCCAATGTATGGAATGGTTTGTTATTTCAGTGATCGTCTTATAATGTAATTCAGTTAACATGGGTTAGGTGTCGTTCTTTATTGTAATAACAGGCTCGGGTTCGATTCCCGGTGTGGGAAAATTTTTAACTCTATAATCTTCGAACATTTGAACCTTTTATAATCTATAATGATGTATAATATAAATACTGTAATCTTAACTATAGTGAAGTTGCGTATGCAAGTTAGTATAGGGAAGAGTTCGATCTTTATTATAATAATAACAAAATTTAATTAGAGTTCGTTCTTTATTGTTATGTTAGCATTGGACGTGATCGTCTCTTATTGTGATATTCATGAATGAGACCATTTACAGTTTTGACGTTTCTTATATAGTAATTATGACGTCACTGCATCAAAAATACAGTTTTTATTGGAAAAATTTATTCTCTTTTAGAAATAATTTATTTTAGTTACAAAAGGTTTTTAACCCAATTAATTTCCTTTAAAATGAGCTATTGAACAACCCTCTACGATGTTCCAGTGCCAAGCTATCTCTGGATACAAAGAAAAAAAAAAAGAAAAAAATATCTCGTTTGGGGAGAATAACGTGGTAAAAGTCAATTTGCTTGATTTTCAAGCCAATATATTTCCCTTGCTGTTCAAGCCAAGGGACAGAAAGTTTCCTATACAGGGGTTTCGGACAAGGCGATTCTAATGGTGTACTTTTTGTTTTGATCTGACTCCTGCTTTAGGAGCTATGGGTTTTTATATTTCTTAACATTGGACGTGATCGTCTCTTACTAGGTTGCTAGCTACCGCTGCAACCCGGATATAAGTTGGAATCATATAGATAAGAGTATTAAAAATAAAGTGATATTTCTGTGTTTAAGAGCGCAATTAAAGAAATCCTTTTTAGTAAGTATGAATTTTAGTTCTTTTGATTGTTTTTTCTGTTTTTTTGGGGGGGGGAGGAGGGGTGTGCAAATAAATAATTGAGTAGCTTATTATGACCTCTCGGGGTATGATCTTAACAGTACTAATATAAAACTATGATATTCGTTGTTTATTATAATAAAATTAAAATTTAGAAAGAAACTCGCTTTAGTTACCTCCTAGCGAAAATAATGAAGATTATATGAATGAACAACAGCATTCAGCTCCTTTGGGCTTGAGTCCGATCTTTACTATAAACTAAATCAAGCTTTTATTTAATGACTTCAGTTGCAAATGGGGTTTGTTTTATGCTATATGATTACAAACAGGAAAAAGCCTACAGCTTTTTCTTCTTTGAAAGAGTAAGAGACGAACCTCAAACAATCAAGTTGCTAACTATGTCCGATGTCTGCAATGGTTTATTATTCCAATGATAGTCTTTTAATGTAATATTGCTCAGACGTCATAAATATTTTTGCAATTTGCAGTTAAATAAAATTATTATATTTAAAATTTTCAGGAATAATTCTAGTTTTAGTTAACAAATATTTTTTTTGTTACCCCCCCCCCCAAATTACTGCATTTTACATAATAATGGATAATAATACAAAAATCTTTTGACAAACACCATTTATGATGAACTATATCGGTCCTTTATAAAATAACCCAATTAATTTCCTTTAAAATGAGCTATTGAACAACCCTCTACGATGTTCCAGTGCCAAGCTATCTGTGGAAAAGAAATACTTTTGGTTTTGATCTGACTCTTTTTTTAGGAGTTAGGGGTTTTTATATTTCTTAACATTGGACGTGATCGTCTCTTACTAGGTTGCTAGCTACCGCTGCAACCCGGATAAAATTGCTATAAAGGTCGTTACCACGAACTGATTGACAATACTGATGGTTAGAGTTCAGTCCTTAAGTTATCATATTTTGTTAAAATTCGTTCTTAGATAAACGTTTCTTAGTGTAGTGGTTAGCAGTTATGGCTTTGAATCCTGCGTTCCGAGTTCAGATCCCGGTGGATGGTTCTTATGCAATGTAGCTTACTTATACTATCATTTAGGTTTCTGCCGCAGTTCTTCCTTTTCAAAATTAAATTAGTTACTATCGCCTAGAGTTAGTTCTTTGCCATATCGTAAGAATTTGTTTTATAATAATAATTAATTTTGTTAATTACAAAAGGTTTCTCTATACAGCAGTTTGATGTCATACTTAAGTTACTATGGGTTACAGTTCGTTCCTTATTGTAACTAGCTACCGCTGCAACCCGGATTTTGTGTAGTAAAGTTTTTTATTAGTAGAAATTTGGATTGCTCTATTTTGATATTGTTTTTGGTTATTCTTTCTTTTTTTCCTTTCAAGTGAGACCATATTTTTTCAAGGTTTAAAATTATTAAGTACACAATACCCCGTGTCGAGTATCTAAAACCTAGCATAAAAAAAAAAAAATTTAAATTTTCAGGTATTTATCTTCTTTGAATTACAAAATTAGTATTATTGGTTAGACTCCATAAATATTTTTGCAGTTTACATAATAAGTTTAGCGATTCTGGACTGAAAACTAAAATAATTGCAATTATAAGACAATAATATGGAGATACGTACTTTACGGGTCACAAACCAAAAAAAGTTTGGTTCCAAGATACAATAATAACTTTGAACTGAGATGAAAAAAATTTTTCTTTCAGGAGAAAAAAAGTAAAACTAATTATAAAATTTTCATGTATTTTTTTTGTTTAAATTAAGAGCTTACTATTACTGATTAGGCATCATAAATATTTTTGCAGTTTACATAATAATTTTAGCGATTAAGCCAAAAAAGAAAATTTTGGTTCCAGGAGTTTCGGTTACTATTGAGACAAGTAGCTATTATTACTATAGAGTTCATTACCATGAACTGTTTGATTGCTTCAAAATTCAAATATCTTTTAAAAGACTGCACTATGAAAGTATGCAGTATGCAGTCTCTTACTAGGTTGCTAGCTACCGCTGCAACCCGGACTATGGGCGAGAGATCGTTCTTTACTGTAAAAACTTTACTAATATACTATAGTTAAGTGGCCTATAAAATTTAGCATAGGCAAGAGGTCGTTCTTTATTAAACTTTTCTTGATTTTCAAGCCAATATATTTCCCTTGCTGTTCAAGCCAAGGAACTGAAAGTTTCCTATACAGGGGTTTCGGACAAGGCGGTTCTAATGGTGTACTTTTTGTTTTGATCTGACTCTTTTTTTAGGAGTTAGGGGTTTTTATATTTCTTAACATTGGACGTGATCGTCTCTTACTAGGTTGCTAGCTACCGCTGCAACCCGGATTACAAACAGGAAAAAGCCTATGGCTTTTTCTTAGTTGGAATAGTAAGAGACGACTTGGCTACAACCTACGATTGTGACATCATTGATCAATATTAAATATTAATTATAATCTTGTTTTATTTACTATGGGCTGGAAGTTTGTTCTTTACTGTAATCCTACGAACTGTTTGAAGTTTCTATAAAGTTTGTTAACACGAACTGATTGACAATACTGATGGTTAGATTTCGGTCTTTAAGTTATCATATACTGTAAAAATTCTTTCTTATATGAGCGTTTCTTGGTGTAGTGGTTAGCACTTCAGATATTGAATCCTGGGATTCGAGTTCAAATCCTGGTGAACGGTTCTTACGAAATGAAGCTTACTTATGCTACCATTTAAGTTTCTGCCGCAATTCTTTCTTTTCAAAATTAAATTAGCTACTATCGCCTAGAGTTAGTTCTTTACCATATCGTAACAATTAGTTTTATAATAATAATTAATTTAGTTAATTACAAAAGGATTCTATATACATCAGTTTCCTTTAAAATGAGCCATTACACAGCTCTTTATTACAACCACAAACTTTTTGATTCAATATTTAAGTTACTATGGGTTCAGCTCGTTCCTTATTGTAACAACCCGGATTATAATTTATAATGATGTATAATATAAATACTGTAATCTTAACTATAGTGAAGTTGCGTATGCAAGTTGGTATAGGGAAGAGTTCGATCTTTATTATAATTGATCTGACTCTATTTTTAGGAGTTTTGTTATATTTCTTAGCATTGGACTGATCGTCTCTTACTAGGTTGCTAGCTACTGCTGCAACCCAAATTCACATATATATTTATTTATGAGAGGCAGCCTGGCCGAGTGGTCCAAGGCACTGGTGTTAGCCACCAGTCTCTTCGGAGGCGTGGGTTCAAATCTTACCGCTGGTATACGATTATGTTTGAAAGACTGGAGTGTGAAAAGACATCGAAAATGCAGTTTTTGGTGGAAAAATTGATTCTCTTTTAGAAATAATTTATTTTAGTTACAAAAGGTTTTTAACCCAATTAATTTACTTTAAAATGAGCTATTGAACAACCCTCTACGATGTTCCAGTGCCAAGCTATCTGTGGAAAAGAAAAAAAAGAAAAAAGAAAAAAATATCCCGTTTGGGGAGAATAACGTGGTTAAAGTCAATTTTCTTGATTTTCAAGCCAATATATTTCCCTTGCTGTTCAAGCCAAGGGACAGAAAGTTTCCTATACAGGGGTTTCGGACAAGGCGGTTCTAATGGTGTACTTTTTGTTTTGATCTGACTCCTCTGTTAGGAACTATGGGTTTTTATATTTCTTAACATTGGACGTGATCGTCTCTTACTAGGTTGCTAGCTACCGCTGCAACCCGAATCAATAGAACCATATCATTACTATATCATTTACTATAATTAAGTTGAGTGTGTAATTTAGTATAGGCAAGAGTTCGTTCTTTATTATAATTCTCTTTTAGAAATAATTTATTTTAGTTACTATAGATTTTAAACCCAATTAATTTCCTTTAAAATGAACCATTGAACAACTATCTACGATGTTCCAGTGCCAAGCTATCTCTGGAAACAAAGAAAAAAAAATATCCCGTTTAGGCAGAATGTTGTAGTAGCTGCCACTTTTCTTGATATTCAAGCCAATATATTTCCCTTGCTGTTCAAGCCAAGGGACAGAAAGTTTACTTTACAGGGGTTTCGGACAAGGCGGTTCTAATGGTGTACTTTTTGTTTTGATCTGACTCCTTTGTTAGGAACTATGGGTTTTTATATTTCTTAACATTGGACGTGATCGTCTCTTACTAGGTTGCTAGCTACCGCTGCAACCCGGAAAAACATGTACAAAGATGTATTAACTAATTTAATATCATGACTTAAACATTATTTATATATTTTAAGTCTCTGATAGTACAGTGGTCACTATCGCTGTTAGTCATGCGGAAGACCTGGGTTCGATTCCCCGTCAGAAATTTGTTTTAATATATTGAATTTAAAGTAGTATCTCTTAAATTTACAATTTAAAAAAGTAACTCAGTTTCCCTACCTCTTAGCTAAATATAATAACTTTAATATAAATTAATAAAGGCAAGAGGTCGTTCTTTATTATAATTATTTTCCAGTTAACATTGGCTAGATGTCGTTCTTTATTATATTCAAGCCAATATGTTTCCCGTTTTCGTAAAAAAACTGATTCTATTTTAAAGATAATTCGTTTTAATTACAAAAAATTTTCAACCTCATTAATTTCCTTTAAAATGAGCCATTGAACAACTATCTACGATGTTCCAGTGCCAAGCTATCTGTGGAATTACTAACCTATACTATAATTAAGTGGCGTATAAAATTTAGTATAGGCAAGAGGTCGTTCTTTATTATAATTGGGCAGAATGTTGTAGTGGCTGCCACTTTTCTTGATTTTCAAGCCAATATATTTCCCTTGCTGTTCAAGCGAAGGGACAGAAAGTTTACTAACCTATACTATAATTAAATGGCGTATAAAATTTAGTATAGGCAAGAGGTCGTTCTTTATTATATATGGTGGTTCAAATCCAGCCGGGGCCGTTTTCTTTTAATTTGTAATTCAGCTATCAGTAAAACCCTATTACTACTATATCATTAACTATAATTAAGTTGAGTATCTCATCTATTATAGGCAAGACTTCGTTCTTTATTACAAATACATCAAAAATGCAATTTTTTTGACAAAATTGATTCTACTTTAAAAAGTATTTTATTTTTAATTACAAAAGGCACTAGATGTTGCAATTTCCTTTAAAATGAGCTATTATACAGCTCTCTATGATTTTCCAATGCCCAGCTAGCTGAGGAGGAAAATCAAGCGGAAAGAAAAAAATATCCTTTTTGTGGAGAATAACGTGGTAAAAGTCAATTTTCTTGATTTTCAAGCCAATATATTTTCTTTGTTATTCAAGCCAAAGGGCGGTAAGTTTCCTTTATAGAGGTTTCGGACAAGGCGGTTCTAATGGTGTACTTTTTGTTTTGATCTGACTCTCTTTTTAGGAGTTGGGGGTTTTATATTTCTTAACATTGGAGGTGATCGTCTCTTACTAGGTTGCGAGCTACCGCTGCAACCCGGATAAATATAAATATTGCATTCACTTATTACGTCACATATGGTTATCTTTTAATGTATTATTACAAACAGAAAAAGCCTACGGCTTTTTCTTCTTTGGAATAGTAAGAGACGAACCCCAAGGAATCAGGCAGCTAGCTAAGTCCAATATAAGAAATTGTTTGTTCTTCTAATGATCATCTTTTAATTTGGCGTTTCTTACTAGGTTGCTAGCTACCACTTAAACCTGGATTATGTAATAGGTTGCTAGCTACCACTGCAACCTAGATATTCTTATTTCCGCTACAATGGGCTAAGGTTCGTTCTTTCATGTAAAACTAGCAAAACATTTTTTAAGCCTGATGAAGATTTAACTAATGTGTCAAAAGTAAGGTTGCAAGTCAACGATTTTGTTTTGGCCTTATTATAATTGGTATGGTGAAATAATAATATGCATATGGCTCTTAAATCATACTTCTTTATGGTTCCATATGGTCTAGCGGCTAGGATAGTTACTTTCACTTAACAGGCTCGGGTTCGATTCCCGGTGTGGGAAAACTCTATAATCTTCAAACATTTGAATCTTTTATAATTTATAATGATGTATAATATAAATACTGTAATCTTAACTATAGTGAAGTTGCGTATGCAAGTTAGTATAGGGAAGAGTTCGATCTTTATTATAACTACCGCTGCAACCCGGATTTTGGAATACTTATGTGAAGTGCTATAATACATCAGTTACTATGGACTACAGTTTGTTATTTAATTTAAAACCACAAGTAACTACCCCTGGAACCACCGTATATCAGTTACTATGCATGAGCGATCGTTCTTTACTGTAAACCTTACTGTAATAACTACTACGTGAGATTAACAATCAATTAGCTAACTAAGTCCAATGTATGGAATGGTTTGTTATTTCAGTGATCGTCTTTTAATGTAAAATGGCTCTTAAATCATACTTCCTTATGGTTCAATATGGTCTAGTGGCTAGGATAGTTAACTTTCACTTAACAGGCTCGGGTTCGATTCCCGGGGTGGGAAAATTTTTAACTCTATAATCTTCGAACATTTGAACCTTTTATAATTTATAATGATGCATAATATAAATACTGTAATCTTAACTATAGTGAAGTTGCGTATGCAAGTTAGTATAGGGAAGAGTTCGATCTTTATTATAATTTTGTTTTGATCTGACTCCTGCTTTAGGAGCTATGGGTTTTTATATTTCTTAACATTGGACGTGATCGTCTCTTACTAGGTTGCTCAGCGGTAGCTAGCAGCGGTCGTTTTTTATTGTAACTAGGTTTCAGCCATCTCTACAGCCATGATACTATTGGAAATTACATAATCCCTATTTATGTTTTAGTTAACATGGGCAAGGTGTCGTTCTTTATTGTATAAAGAGAAAAAAAATACCCCGTTTAGGCAGAATGTTGTAGTAGCTGCCACTTTTCTTGATTTCTTAGTACTGATTTTTTAACTTGTGTGTAGCTTGCTTTGATCTAACCATTATGTATTCATGAATGAGACCATTTACAGTTTTGACGTTTCTTATATAGTAATTATGACGTCACTGCATTAAAAATACAGTTTTTATTGGAAAAATTTATTCTCTTTTAGAAATAATTTATTTTAGTTACTATAGATTTTTAACCCAATTAATTTCCTTTAGGATGAGCTATTGAACAACCCTCTACGATGTTCCAGTGCCAAGCTATCTCTGGATACAAAAAAGAAAAAAAAAAAAGAAAAAAATATCTCGTTTGGGGAGAATAACGTGGTTAAAGTCAATTTTCTCGATTTTCAAGCCAATATATTTCCCTTGCTGTTCAAGCCAAGGGACAGAAAGTTTCCTATACAGGGGTTTCGGACAAGGCGGTTCTAATGGTGTACTTTTTGTTTTGATCTGACTCCTGCTTTAGGAGCTATGGGTTTTTATATTTCTTAACATTGGACGTGATCGTCTCTTACTAGGTTGCTAGCTACCGCTGCAACCCGGATTTACAGTTTTGACGTTTCTTATATAGTAATTATGACGTCACTGCATCAAAAATACAGTTTTTATTGGAAAAATTTATTCTCTTTTAGAAATAATTTATTTTAGTTACTATAGATTTTTAACCCAATTAATTTCCTTTAAAATGAGCTATTGAACAACCCTCTACGATGTTCCAGTGCCAAGCTATCTCTGGAAACAAAAAAAGAAAAAAAAATATCCCGTTTGGGGAGAATAACGTGGTTAAAGTCAATTTTCTTGATTTTCAAGCCAATATATTTCCCTTGCTGTTCAAGCCAAGGGACAGAAAGTTTCCTATACAGGGGTTTCGGACAAGGCGGTTCTAATGGTGTACTTTTTGTTTTGATCTGACTCCTTTTTTAGGAGCTATGGGTTTTTATATTTCTTAACATTGGACGTGATCGTCTCTTACTAGGTTGCTAGCTACCGCTGCAACCCACGATCCTACGAACTGTTTGAAGTTTCTATAAAGTTTGTTAACACGAACTGATTGACAATACTGATGGTTAGAGTTCGGTCTTTAAGTTATCATATACTGTTAAAATTCTTTCTTATATGAGCGTTTCTTGGTGTAGTGGTTAGCACATCAGATATTGAATCCTGGGATTCGAGTTCAAATCCTGGTGAACGGTTCTTACGAAATGAAGCTTACTTATGCTACCATTTAAGTTTCTGCCGCAATTCTTTCTTTTCAAAATTAAATTAGCTACTATCGCCTAGAGTTAGTTCTTTACCATATCGTAACAATTTGTTTTATAATAATAATTAATTTAGTTAATTACAAAAGGATTCTATATACAGCAGTTTCCTTTAAAATGAGCCATTATACAGCTCTTTATTACAACCACAAACTTTTTGATTCAATATTTAAGTTACTATGGGTTCAGCTCGTTCCTTATTGTAACAACCCGGATTATAATTTATAATGATGTATAATATAAATACTGTAATCTTAACTATAGTGAAGTTGCGTATGCAAGTTGGTATAGGGAAGAGTTCGATCTTTATTATAATTCCTTTAAAATGAGCCATTGAACAATTCTCAGCGATGTTCCAGTACCAATCTATCTGTTGAATTACTAACCTATACTATAAATAAGCGGCGTATAAAATTTAGTATAGGTAAGAGGTCGTTCTTTATTATAACACCTTATATCAGTTACTAAGGGCCAGAGATCGTTCTTTACTGTAATTTTGTTTTGATCTGACTCTATTTTTAGGAGTTTTGGGTTTTTATATTTCTTAGCATTGGACTGATCGTTTCTTACTAGGTTGCTAGCTGCTGCTGCAACCCAAATTTACATATATATTTATTTATGAGAGGCAGTCTGGCCGAGTGGTCCAAGGCACTGGTGTTAGCCACCAGTCTCTTCGGAGGCGTGGGTTCAAATCTTACCGCTGGTATGCGATTATGTTTGAAAGACTGCAGTGTGAAAAGACATCGAAAATGCAGTTTTTGGTGGAAAAATTTATTCTCTTTTAGAAATAATTTATTTTAGTTACTATAGATTTTTAACCCAATTAAGTTCCTTTAAAATGAGCTATTGAACAACCCTCTACGATGTTCCAGTGCCAAGCTATCTCTGGATACAAAAAAAAGAAAAGAGAAAAAAAAAGAAAAAAATATCCCGTTTAGGCAGAATGTTGTAGTAGCTGCCACTTTTCTTGATTTTCAAGCCAATATATTTCCCTTGCTGTTCAAGCCAAGGGACAGAAAGTTTCCTATACAGAGGTTTCGGACAAGGCGGTTCTAATGGTGTACTTTTTATTTTGATCTGACTCCTTTGTTAGGAACTATGGGATTTTATATTTCTTAACATTGGACGTGATCGTCTCTTACTAGGTTGCTAGCTACCGCTGCAACCCGGATTACTATAAAGTTCATTAACGTGAACTGTTTGATTGCTTCAAAATTCAAATATCTTTGAAAAGACTGCAGTATGGAAAGACATCAAAAATGCAGTTTTTGGTGGAAAAATTTATTCTCTTTTAGAAATAATTTATTTTAGTTACTATAGATTTTTAACCCAATTAATTTCCTTTAAAATGAGCCATTGAACAACTATCTACGATGTTCCAGTGCAAAGCTATCTCTGGAAAAGAAAGAAAAAAAGAAAAAAATATCCCGTTTAGGCAGAATGTTGTAGTAGCTGCCACTTTTCTTGATTTTCAAGCCAATATATTTCCCTTGCTGTTCAAGCCAAAGGGCGGTAAGTTTCCTTTCAAGGGGTTTCGGACAAGGCAGTTCTAATGGTGTACTTTTTGTTTTGATCTGACTCCTTTTTTAGGACTATATGGGTTTTTATATTTCTTAACATTGGACGTGATCGTCTCTTACTAGGTTGCTAGCTACCGCTGCAACCCGGAAACGTGATTAGGCAGAATGCCGTAGTAGCTAACACTTTTCTTGATTTTCAAGCCAATATATTTCCCTTGCTGTTCATACCAAATGAGAGAAATTTTTCTATACAGGGGTTTCAGACATGGCGGTTCTAATGGTGTACTTTTTAGTTTGGCCTGACTTTGTTTTTATGAGTTATGGGTTTTTATATTTCTTAACATTGGACTTGATCGTCTCTTAATAGGTTGCTAGCTACCGCTGCTACCCGGATTCATTACAAAAGGCACTAGATGTAGCAATTTCCTTCAAAATGAGCCATTATACAGCTCTATATGATTTTCCAGTGCCCAGCTAGCCGAGGAGTCAAATCAAGCGGAAAGAAAAAAAGATGCTGTTTGTGGAGAATATCGTGGTTAAAGTCTATTTTCTTGATTTTCAAGCCAACATATTTTCCTTGTTATTGAAGCCAAGGGACGGTAAGTTTGTTATACAGAGGTTTTGGACAAGGCGGTTCTAATAGTGTACTTCTTGTTTTGATCTGAATATTTTTTCAGGAGTTATGGGTTACTTTAGTTTCTATTATGGGGCGTGATCGTCTCATTCTAGGTTGCTAGCTACCGCTGCAACCCGGATACTAATAAAAATCAAATGCAACCTCGTATGGCGTCATAAATATAAAATACCCTTTTACTTTTCTCTGTTGCATCAGTTACTATGAGATATACTTCAACCCTTACTGTAAATCCGCTCTTTCAAAGAGAATTTTAATCTGTAATTTTGAATGCTTTTTGTGATCCTGGTAAAACATGCGTAAAATGTTTCTCAATTTACGAAAATCAGCCTGCATTTTTGCCATCGTCTTGTATTTCTGAATGTAATTTTTCCCTTTGTCCTTATGCGTTCTTCGGTACAACCTCGCAGAGAATTTAATTTTTTCATTATAGTTAATTACATATACAGCAGTTTTCTTTAAAATGAACCATTACACAGCTCTTTATTATGACCATGAACTGTTTGATTTTATACTTAAGTTACTATGGGTTACAGTTCGTTCCTTATTGTAATATCGGCCTTTAACCGAAAGGTTGGTGGTTCAAAGCCACCCAGGATCATTTTCTGTAATTTGTAATTTAGCTATCAATAAAATCATAGCATTACTGTATCATTAACTAGTATAGGCTTATTTAGTATAGGAAAGAGTTCGTTCTTTATTATACTGGAAACAAAGAAAAGAGAAAAAAATATCCCGTTAAGGCGGAATGTTGTAGTAGCTGCCACTTTTCTTGATTTTTTAGTACTGATTTTTTAACTTGCGTGTAGCTTGCTTTGATCTAACCATTATGTATTCATGAATGAGACCATTTACAGTTTTGACGTTTCTTATATAGTAATTATGACGTCACTGCATCAAAAATACAGTTTTTCTTGGAAAAATTTATTCTCTTTTAGAAATAATTTATTTTAGTTACAAAAGGTTTTTAACCCAATTAATTTCCTTTAAAATGAGCTATTGAACAACCCTCTACGATGTTCCAGTGCCAAGCTATCTCTGGATACAAAAGAAAAAAGAAAAAAATATCCCGTTTGGGGAGAATAACGTGGTAAAAGTCTATTTTCTTGATTTTCAAGCCAATATATTTTCTTTGTTATCCAAGCCAAAGGGCGGTAAGTTTCCTTTATGGAGGATTTGGACAAGGCGGTTCTAATGGTGTACTTTTTGTTTTGATCTGACTCCTCTGTTAGGAACTATGGGTTTTTATATTTCTTAACATTGGACGTGATCGTCTCTTACTAGGTTGCTAGCTACCGCTGCAACCCGGATTTGGCTGTCTCAATTTTTGCATGTCTATAATCTTCATCATTGTGATAACACATCTTGCTGTTTTGTTTTGCTCTCTCAATTATTACTTCTCGATACGCCTGGTCGGTTGAATACCTTTGTTTTGCTCTCTCAATTATTACTTCTCGATACGCCTGGTCGGTTGAATACCTTTGTTTTGCTCTCTCAATTATTACTTCTCGATACGCCTGGTCGGTTGAATACCTTTGTTTTGCTCTCTCAATTTTTACTTCTCGATGCGCCTGGTCGGTTGAATATTTTTGCTTTTCTCTTTTCAAGATACTATCTCTGTTGTTTGTGTAGTACTGTTTTTTCAACTTGCGTGCGACTTGCTTGATTGAAACCATTATGTAATTATGAATGAGAACATTTTCATCTTTGTAGTTCTTAAGTAGTAATTATGACGTCACAGCGTAATGATTTTGTTGACGTCATAGAGCAATGATATTATTTCATGACGTCTTCAGAAACAACAATATAATTTCATGTTTTTCTATTCACGTCATAGCTCTAATATAAAACTATGATGACATTCATTATTTATCTAGTAGGGTTTCAGACAAGGTAATTCTAATGATGTACTTTTGTTTTGATCTGACTCTATTTTTAGGAGTTTTGTTATATTTCTTAGCATTGGACTGATCATCTCTTACTAGGTTGCTAGCTACTGCTGCAACCCAAATTCACATATATATTTATTTATGAGAGGCAGCCTGGCCGAGTGGTCCAAGGCACTGGTGTTAGCCACCAGTCTCTTCGGAGGCGTGGGTTCAAATCTTACCGCTGGTATACGATTATGTTTGAAAGACTGGAGTGTGAAAAGACATCGAAAATGCAGTTTTTGGTGGAAAAATTTATTCTCTTTCAGAAATAATTTATTTTAGTTACAAAGGTTTTTAACCCAATTAATTTACTTTAAAATGAGCTATTGAACAACCCTCTACGATGTTCCAGTGCCAAGCTATCTGTGGAAAAGAAAAAAAAAAGAAAAAAGAAAAAAATATCCCGTTTGGGGAGAATAACGTGGTTAAAGTCAATTTTCTTGATTTTCAAGCCAATATATTTCCCTTGCTGTTCAAGCCAAGGGACAGAAAGTTTCCTATACAGGGGTTTCGGACAAGGCGGTTCTAATGGTGTACTTTTTGTTTTGATCTGACTCCTTTTTTAGGAGCTATGGGTTTTTATATTTCTTAACATTGGACGTGATCGTCTCTTACTAGGTTGCTAGCTACCGCTGCAACCCGGAAATTTTGTAGTACTGATTTTTTAACTTGCGTGTAGCTTGCTTTGATCTAACCATTATGTATTCATGAATGAGACCATTTACAGTTTTGACGTTTCTTATATAGTAATTATGACGTCACTGCATCAAAAATACAGTTTTTATTGGAAAAATTTATTCTCTTTTAGAAATAATTTATTTTAGTTACTATAGATTTTTAACCCAATTAATTTCCTATAGGATGAGCTATTGAACAACCCTCTACGATGTTCCGGTGCCAAGCTATCTGTGGAAAAGAAAAAAGAAAAGAGAAAAAAATATCCCGTTTGGGGAGAATAACGTGGTTAAAGTCAATTTTCTTGATTTTCAAGCCAATGTATTTCCCTTGCTGTTCAAGCCAAGGGACTGAAACTTTCCTATACAGGGGTTTCGGACAAGGCGGTTCTAATGGTGTACTTTTGAATTTGATCTGACTCCTTTTTTAGGAACTATGGGTTTTTATATTTCTTAACATTGGACGTGATCGTCTCTTACTAGGCTGCTAGCTACCGCTGCAACCCGGATTTGTTTTGATCTGACTCTATTTTTAGGAGTTTTGGGTTTTTATATTTCTTAGCATTGGACTGATCGTCTCTTACTAGGTTGCTAGCTACTGCTGCAACTCAAATTCACATATATATTTATTTATGAGAGGCAGCCTGGCCGAGTGTTCCAAGACACTGGTGTTAGCCACCAGTCTCTTCGGAGGTGTGGGTTCAAATCTTACCGCTGGTATACGATTATGTTTGAAAGACTGCAGTGTGAAAAGACATCAAAAATGCAGTTTTTGGTGGAAAAATTTATTCTCTTTTAGAAATAATTTATTTTAGTTACTATAGATTTTTAACCCAATTAATTTCCTTTAAAATGAGCCATTGAACAACTATCTACGATGTTCCAGTGCCAAGCTATCTCTGGATACAAAGAAAAAAAATATCCCGTTTAGGCAGAATGCTGCAGTAGCTGCCACTTTTCTTGATTTTCAAGCCAATATATTTCCCTTGCTGTTCAAGCCAATGGACAGAAAGTTTACTATACAGGGGTTTCGGACAAGGCGGTTCTAATGGTGTACTTTTTGTTTTAATCTGACTCCTTATTTTAGGAACTATGGGTTTTTATATTTCTTAACATTGGACGTAATCGTCTCTTACTAGGTTGCTAGCTACCGCTGCAACCCGGATGATTTGTGTTGCGTCATCATGCATATAGTTTCGTTCCTTAACATGAATTTTATGATGAACTATGTCGATCCTTTAGATAAATTTATTTAACAACAGGAATTTCCAGGTAATAATTTTCTTCTCACTTATAAGTTTTCAAGCAACTCAAAACACTACATGAGTTACGTAGTTACGTATTTTAAAGGTAGAACTCTTTCTAATTGATTACAAACAGGAAAAAACCTACGGCTTTTTCTTCTTTGAAACAGCAAGAGAATAGCCTCAAACAATCAAGTAGCTAACTAAATCAAATGTATGTAATGGGTTTTTATTCCAATGATCGTCTTTTAGTGGAAAATTTTGATATATTGACCTTAAATATAACTGTACTTTACAAACTTTACCATGAACTGTTTGATGGCTTCAAAAATCAGATATCTTTGAAAATCAGCAGCATGAAAAGACATCAAAAATGCAGTTTTTAGTGGAAAAATTTATTCTGTTTTAAAAATAATTTGTTTTAGTTACGAAAGGTTTTTAACCAGATTAATTTCCTTTAAAATGAGCCATTGAAAAACTCTACGATGTTCCAATACCAAACTATCTGTGGAAAAGAAAGAAGAAAAAACAAAGAAAAAAAGATGCCGTTTAGGCAGAATGCTGTAGTAGCTGCCACTTTTCTTGATTTCCAAGCCAATATGTTTCCCTTGCTGTTCAAGCCAAATGACAGAAAGTTTCCTATACAGGGGTTTCAGACATGGCTGTTCTAATAGTGTACGTTTTGTTTTGATCTGACATTTTTTAGGAGTTATGGTTTTTTATATTTCTTAACAATGGACGTGATCGTCTCTTACTAGGTTGCTAGTTACCGCTGCAACCCGGATTTTAAAAAGTAAATTAATTAGTATGGGCTATAGTTGGTTCTTCACTACCTCCACTAATATATTATGTAAAACTCGGAAAAATCACAAAGTGGAAAAAGCCTATGGCTTTTTCTTATTTGGAACAGTGAGAGACAAACCTCGAATAGTCAGGCATCAAACTAAGTCTAATATGTCCAATGGTTTTTTCTTTATTAGATTTATAATGCCGATGAAAATTACATAGTCCCCATTTATTTTCCAGTTAACATTGACTAGATGTCGTTCTTTACTATAAAAAAATACAGAATTCCACATTTTCAGATAGGAGCTTGAAACCTCTTCAGTAAGGTTCTCTAATACGTTGAATCTGATGGTGTGATTTTCATCAAAATTCTATGACTTTTAGGGGGTGTTTATCACTTTTTTCGAAAATAAGGCAAATTTTATCACGCTTGCAACTTTTGATGGATAATACTAAACTTGATGAAACCTACATACTTAGAATAAGCATAAAAATTCAATTCTTTTAATGTATCTATTGATATTAAAATTCCGTTTTTTTAAATTTCGGTTACTATATAGACGAGTCGCTCTTGCTATACAATTCGTTACCACAAACTGTTTGAAACTTTTGTTGAACTAGGTTTCAACTATCTCTGCAGGACTAATCGGTTGCTAGCTAACACTGAAACCCGGATATTAAAAAGAAAAATTCTTAAATATTGTTAGGATGAATTCAAAATTATGTTGGCAAATGACGTCATTGCAATACTGATGGTTAAAGTCCTTTCTCTGCTTTATCACATACTGTTAAAATTCGTTTTCATATGAACGTTTCTTGGTAAAATGGTTAGCACTTAGGACTTTGAATCCTGCAATAGGAGTTCAAATCTCAGTAGAGCTTTTTTATAACTTGTAGCTTACTTCTACAGCTATTTAAGTTTCTGCCGTAATTCTTTCTTTTCAAAATTAAATTAGTTACTATGGCCTAGAGTTCGTTCTTTACCTTATGATTTATTAAGGAATATAATTAAAATAACAATGTATATAAGGAATCCTTTTATTACTTCAGTTACTATTTGTTATTCCAATGATTGTCTTTTAATGTAATTTTATTACTTCAGTTACTATGGGCTATAGCTCGTTCCTTAATGTAATTACATCCTAGCTAAAATACTCAAGACAATATAAATGAGCCACAGGGTTCAGTTTCTCTGGGCTTTAGTTCGTTCTTTACTAAGTTATTACTAGCTTTTAGTCTCCTTATGGGTTTTTCTATTCATTCTTTACTTTAAACATATCGATCCTTTATGTAATCAGTTACTATGGGAGAGAGATCGTTCTTTACTGTAAAATTTTAAGACTAGGCAAAAACAGATGGAAAAGATCGTTCTTTATTATAATTTAATGTGAGTTTTCAAAGCGTGTTTTTTCACTTTTTAATTACTATGGGCTCTGGTTCACCTTTCACTAGGTTTTGCCATCTACAGAAATTATGATTTTCCAAAACATATTTAAAACTTTTAGTTACTATATGCTTTGGTTTGTCTTTCACTTGATTACAGCTATAGCTACAACTATCATTTAGAGCTCGTTCTTTACTATATAAAAATACTAAACTTTTCAGTTAGTAAAGCCTGAAGTTCATTCTTTATTATAAAATAAATTACAAACAGGAAAAAGCCTACGGCTTTTTCTTCTTTGGAATAGTAAGAGACGATCCTCAAATAATCAGGCAGCTAACTAGGTTTATTATTTGTTCTTTAACATAAACTTCATTAATTGGATATTTTAATATATCCTATATTGTCTAGAGGTTGGGATAGCTCTCACCCAGCAGGCTTCAATTTCCGTATGGGAAATTTTTATTTATGATTATTTCTTAAGGAACATAATTAAAATTTCTTAATGTAATAAAAATAATTTGTTTTAATTACAAAAGGTTTTTAACCCCATTAATTTCCTTTAAAATGAGCCATTGAACAACTCTCTACGATGTTTCAGTGCCATGCTATCTGTTGAATTACTAACCTATACTATAATTAAGTGGCGTATAAAATTTAGTATAGGCAAGAGGTCGTTCTTTATTATACTCAAACGATCAAGTAGCTAACTAAGTCCAATGCATGCAATAACTTTTTATCCCAATGATCGTCTTTTAATGTAACATTATTTTTAAAACAAAATCAGGTGAAATTAATTAGCTAATTTGACAAGACATAGGTAACTAAGGGCAAGAGTTCGTTCTTTACTATAAAACAGGCTCGGGTTCGATTCCCGGTGTGGGAAAATTTTTAACTCTATAATCTTCGAATATTTGAACCTTTTATAATTTATAATGATGTATAATATAAATACTGTAATCTTAACTATATTAACTATAGTGAAGTTGCGTATGCAAGCTAGTATAGGGAAGAGTTCGATCTTTATTATAATTTGTTTTGATCTGACTCTTTTTTTAGGAGTTGGGGGGTTTTATATTTCTTAACATTGGAGGTGATCGTCTCTTACTAGGTTGCTAGCTACCGCTGCAACCCGGATTATAAGAGGCAGCCTGGCCGAGTGGTCCAAGACACTGGTGTTAGCCACCAGTCTCTTCGGAGGCGTGGGTTCAAATCTTACCGCTGGTATACGATTATGTTTGAAAGACTGCAGTGTGAAAAGACATCGAAAATGCAGTTTTTGGTGGAAAAATTTATTCTCTTTTAGAAATAATTTATTTTAGTTACTATAGATTTTTAACCCAATTAATTTCCTTTAAAATGAGCTATTGAACAACCCTCTACGATGTTCCAGTGCCAAGCTATCTGTGGAAAAGAAAAAGAAAAAAGAAAAAAATATCCCGTTTGTGGAGAATAACGTGGTAAAAGTCTATTTTCTTGATTTTCAAGCCAATATATTTTCTTTGTTATTCAAGCCAAAGGGCGGTAAGTTTCCTTTATAGAGGATTCGGACAAGGTGGTTCTAATGGTGTACTTTTTGTTTTGATCTGACTCTTTTTTTAGGAGTTGGGGGGTTTTATATTTCTTAACATTGGAGGTGATCGTCTCTTACTAGGTTGCTAGCTACCGCTGCAACCCGGATTACGTAGCCCGGATTAAAAAATTATTATCATATGTAACTTTTAATCTTTAAGTCTTCGATAGTCTAATGGTAAGTATGCCCACTTGTTACCTGGGAGAAGGGGGTTTGATTCCCCGTCGGGGAGAACTTTTAATATGTTGAATTAAAAGCACTATCTTTTCAATTTAAAATTTAAAAAAGAAACTTGTTTATTTACATTCTAGCTAAAATAATGAAGATAGTATGAGTGAACCACAGTGTTCAGTTTCTTTGGACTTGAGTTCGTTTTTTAACTATATTTAGTTTTTACTATGGGGCGTGATTGTCTTTTACTAGGTTGCTAGCTACCGCTGCAACCCGGAAATTTCAATACTTCGTTTACTATGGGCTACAGTTCGTTCTTTATTGTAACTTTTTTCTTGAGTCGGTGTTCCAGGAATTTGTTCTAAATCATTAGTCTTACAAACACATTTACTAATAACCCTAACAGGCTCGTTTTCGCCATAATTGAAAAACATTGCTTTTCCTTCGCTGTTGATAGGTATGCTTGTATATATATTTTTATTGCTGCTACATAAACTGCAATAACTCCTTCCAAAATTAATATACGAATTTTCTAAGAAGTACGCCTCCGTATATTCACTGTGTTGTCGAACATTTTCCATTGCATCTATAAACTGTTCCGCAGTTGCCAATCCATACCTTGGAAGCTTTTCGTTAAACTGACAACATTTCTTTTGGATATTACTATGAAGCTTTGCCAAAGAATTTCTAGCCGACTTTTCAACAGCATCCGCTCTTTCAAAGAGAATTTTAATCTGTAATTTTGAATACTTTTCGTTGTCCCGATAAAACATGCGTAAAATGTTTCTCAATTTACAAAGATCAGCCTGCATTTTTGCCATCTTCTTGTATTTCTGAATGTAATTTTTCCCTTTGTCCTTATGCGATCTTCGGTACAACCTCGCAGAGAATTTAATTTTTTCATTATAGCTTTTGTCACCCCAGTATCTACCCATTATTCTGGTAGCAACTTTTTTCTTATGTTTGTTTCTGTAATCTTCATCATTATCATACCGTTCCTTACTCTTTTGTTTGGCTGTATCAATTTTCGCATGTCTATAATCTTCATCATTTTGATAACACATCTTGCTGTTTTGTTTTGCTCTCTCAATTATTACTTCTCGATACGCCTTGTCAGTTGAATACCTTTGCTTTTTTCTTTCCAAGATGTTGTCTCTGTTTTTTTTATAGTACTGTTTTTTTAAATTACGTATAATAACTCGCTTAGAAGGCATCTTATTACAAAACAAGAAATAATATTTTCATCTAATTAACACTTTTATAACTCGTATCAGGTATCCATAACCTAACAAAAAATAAAACTAATTTTTAAATTTTCAGGTATTTTGTTAGTTTGAATGAAAAGATTAAAATTATTGCTCAGATATCATAAATATTTTTGCAGTTTATATAATAACTTTAGCGATTCTAAACTGAAAAATAAAATATATATTAAAAAATGTAATTTTTTGGTCTGAAAATACATAGTCAATCCCACATTGGGTAGTTAGAACCCAACCAAAAATAAAACTAATTTTAACATTTTAAGGTATTTTTCCAGCTTGTATTGAAATATTTAAACTATTGCTCGGATACCATGGATATTTTTGCAGTTTACACAAGCTGCAAAGAACGCACAGGCTGATCTTTGTAAACTGAAAAAAATTTTACGAATGTTTTACCGGGATTACGAAAAATATTCAAAATTAAAGATTAAAATTATCTCTGAAAGAATAGATTTTGTTGAAAAGTCAGCTAGAGATGCTTTCGCAAAACTTCATAGTAATATCCAAAAGAAATGTTGCATGTTTAGTGAAAAGCTTCCAAGGTATGGACCGGCAACTGTGGAACAGTTTACAGATGTAATGGGAAATCTTATACATCACTGTGAATATATGGAGGCATAATTGTCCTTTACTTAGTTTCAGCTTAAATTCGATGATCGAGCCTTTATGTACTACATCCAACGACTATGACGTCATTGATCAATATTGTATATACAAAATTAAGTTTTTCGTGAAAAATAATTAATAAAAAAAATTAAGTGCAAAAGGCGCTAGATCTAGAGATTTCCTTTAAAATGAGCCATTGAACAACTCTCTACGATGTTCCAGTGCCAAGCTATCTCTGGAAACAAAAGAAAGAAAAAAATATTCCGTTTGTGCAGAATAACGTGGTTAAAGTCAATTTTCTTGATTTTCAAGCCAATATATTTTCTTTGTTATTCAAGCCAAAGGGTGGTAAGTTTCCTTTATAGGGGTTACGGACAAGGCGGTTCTAATGGTGTACTTTTTGTTTTGATCTGACTATTTTTCTAGGAGTTAGGGGTTTTTATATTTCTTAACATTGGACGTGATCGTCTCTTACTAGGTTGCTAGCTACCGCTGCAACCCAGATTATGTAATACTAACTACATCCAATGACTATGACGTCATTGGTCAATATTGTATATAAAAAATTAAGTTTTTCGTAAAAAATAATTAATTGAAAAAAAATTAAGTGCAAAAGGCGCTAGATCTAGAGATTTCCTTTAAAATGAGCCATTGAACAACTCTCTACGATGTTCCCGTGCCAAGCTATCTGTGGAAAAGAAGAAAGAAAAAAATATCCCGTTTAGGCAGAATGTTGTAGTAGCTGCCACTTTTCTTGATTTTCAAGCCAATATATTTCCCTTGCTGTTCAAGCCAAGGGACAGAAAGTTTCCTATACAGGGGTTTCGGACAAGGTGGTTCTAATGGTGTACTTTTTGTTTTGATCTGACTCCTTTTTTAGGAACTATGGGTTTTTATATTTCTTGTCATTGGACGTGATCGTCTCTTACTAGGTTGCTAGCTACCGCTGCAACCCGGATTATATTTCTTAGCATTGGACTGATCGTCTCTTGCTAGGTTGCTAGCTACTGCTGCAACCCAAATTAATAGAGGCAGCCTGGCCGAGTGGTCTAAGGCACTGGTGTTAGCCACCAGTCTCTTCGGAGGCGTGGGTTCAAATCTTACCGCTGGTATACGATTATGTTTGAAAGACTGCAGTGTGAAAAGACATCAAAAATGCAGTTTTTGGTGGAAAAATTTATTCTCTTTTAGAAATAATTTATTTTAGTTACAAAAGGTTTTTAACCCAATTAATTTCCTTTAAAATGAGCTATTGAACAACCCTCTACGATGTTCCAGTGCCAAGCTATCTCTGGATACAAAAGAAAAAAAAGAAAAAAATATCCCGTTTAGGCATAATGTTGTAGTAGCTGCCACTTTTCTTGATTTTCATGCCAATATATTTCCCTTGCTGTTCAAGCTAAGGGACAGAAAGTTTACTATACAGGGGTTTCGGACAAGGCGGTTCTAATGGTGTACTTTTGAATTTGATCTGACTCCTTTTTTAGGAACTATGGGTTTTTATATTTCTTAACATTGGACGTGATCGTCTCTTACTAGGTTGCTAGCTACCGCTGCAACCCGGATCATGTAAAACTAGCAAAACATTTTTTAAGTCTGATGAAGATTTAACTAATGTGTCAAAAGTAAGGTTGCAAGTCGACGATTTTGTTTTGGCCTTATTATAATTGGTATGGTGAGATAATAATATGCATATGGCTCTTAAATCATACTTCTTTATGGTCCCATATGGTCTATTGGCTAGGATAGTTAACTTTCACTTAACAGGGCCGGGTTCGATTCCGGTGTGGGAAAATTTTTAACTCTATAATCTTCAAACATTTGAACCTTTTATAATTTATAATGATGTATAATATAAATTCTTGCTTCTCTGTAATATTCATCATTATCATACCGTTCCTTGCTCTTTTGTCTTGCCTGCTCAATTGTTGCTTCTCTGTAATCTTCATCATTCCCATACCGTTCCTTGATCTTTTGTTTGGCTGTCTCAATTTTTGCATGTCTATAATCTTCATCATTGTGATAATACATCTTGCTGTTTTGTTTGATTACTTCTCGATACGCCTGGTCGGTTGAATACCTTTGCTTTTTTCTTTTCAAGATACTATCTCTGTTGTTTGTGTAGTACTGTTTTTTCAATTTGCGTGCAGCTTGCTTGATTGAAACCATTATGTAATTATGAATGTGAACATTTACAGTTCTGACGCTTCTTATATAGTAATTATGACGTCACAGCGTAATGATTTTATTGACGTCATAGCGCAATGATATTATTTCATGACGTCTTCAGAAACAACAATATAATTTCGTGTTTTTCTATTCACGTCATAGCTCTAATATAAAACTATGACGACATTCAATATTTATCTAGTAGGGTTACAGACAAGGTAATTCTAATGATGTACTTTTGTTTTGATCTGACTCTATTTTTAGGAGTTTTGTTATATTTCTTAGCATTGGACTGATCGTCTCTTACTAGATTGCTAGCTACTGCTGCAGCCCAGATTCACATATATATTTATTTATGAGAGGCAACCTGGCCGAGTGGTCCAAGGCACTGGTGTTAGCCACCAGTCTCTTCGGAGGCGTGGGTTCAAGTCTTACCACTGGTATACGATTATGTTTGAAAGACTGCAGTGTGAAAAGACATCGAAAATGCAGTTTTGGTGGAAAAATTTATTCTCTTTTAGAAATAATTTATTTTAGTTACAAAAGGTTTTTAACCCAATTAATTTCCTTTAAAATGAGCTATTGAACAACCCTCTACGATGTTCCAGTGCCAAGCTATCTCTGGAAACAAAGAAAAAAAGAAAAAAATAAAAACATATCCCGTTTAGGAAGAATGTTGTAGTAGCTGCCACTTTTCTTGATTTTCAAGCCAATATATTTCCCTTGCTGTTCAAGCCAAGGGACAGAAAGTTTCCTATACAGGGGTTTCGGACAAGGCGGTTCTAATGGTGTACTTTTTGTTTTGATCTGACTCCTTTGTTAGGAACTATGGGTTTTTATATTTCTTAACATTGGACGTTATCGTCTCTTACTAGGTTGCTAGCTACCGCTGCAACCCGGATCATATTCGTTTCACAAACATGACGTTTTACGGTTCGTTTTACGTTTTACACGTTCGTTTTACGGTATATTTTGTAGTATATCTTGCTTTTACTCACTTTGTTAATTATTATGTATTCAGTTACTATTGGCTATAGTTTGTTCTTCACATAACGTTCATTAATTATATAATTTATTATATCCTATATAGTCTAGTGGTTAGGATGATTGACTCTGACGCAGTTGACCCGAATTCGATTCCTGGAATGGAAAATTTTTACCTGTAACATCGTGGTTACAGTCACTTTCCTTGTTTTTCAAGCCAATACAATTGCCTTGTTGTTCAAGGTAAGAGACGGTAAGTTTATATAAGGGTTTCGGACTCTTACTAGGTTGCTAGTTACCGCTGCAGCCCGAAAAAAATAGCCAAGTTGCCTATACATGTTAGTGTAGGCAAGAGTTCGTTCTTTATTATATAACCTGCTGCCCAATTTTTGGTTTTGAATGTTTACTCAGATTGTTATAGGTGACTCCAGCCATCATAATTTCTTTGTCAGATCTAGTTTCAGAGCATTTTTCAATAGTTGTCTCGTACTTTCCAGGACAGTTTGTTCTACTACACAGAGCATTTTTTGCCAAATATTCAGTAGAACTAAAAGAACTGTTTAAAACACAGTTAGAAATACTTTTTTCTTGAGTCGGTGTTCCAGGAATTTGTTCTAAATCATTAGTCTTACAAACACATATACTATAACCCTAACAGGCTCGTTTTCGCCATAATTGAAAAACATTGCTTTTCCTTCGCTATTGATGGGTATGCTTGTATACATATTTTTATTGCTGCTACATAAACTGCAATTGCTCCTTCCAAAATTAATATACGAATTTTCTAAGAAGTACGCCTCCGTATATTCACTTTGTTGTCGAACATTTTCCATTGCATCTATAAACTGTTCCACAGTTGCCAATCCATATCTTGGAAGCTTTTCATTAAACTGACAACATTTCTTTTGGATATTACTATGAAGCTTTGCCAAAGCATTTCTAGCCGACTTTTCAACAGCATCCGCTCTTTCAAAAAGAACTTTAATCTGTAATTTTGAATACTTTTCGTGATCCTGGTAAAACATGCGTAAAATGTTTCTCAATTTACGAAGATCAGCCTGCATTTTTGCCATCTTCTTGTATTTCTGAATGTAATTTTTCCCTTTGTCCTTATGCGTTCTTCGGTACAACCTCACAGAGAATTTAATTTTTTCATTATAGCTTTTGTCACCCCAGTATCTACCCATTATTCTGGTAGCAAATTTTTTCTTATATATTTTTCGGTAATCTTCATCATTGTGATAACGCTCCTTGATCTTTTGTCTAGCCTGCTCAATTGTTGCTTCTCTGTAAAGTTTATCATTTTGATAACGCTCCTTGATCTTTTGTTTGGCTGTCTCAATTTTCGCATGTCTATAATCTTCATCATTGTGACAACACATCTTGCTGTTTTGTTTGATTACTTCTCGATACGCCTGGTTGGTTGAATACCTTTGCTTTTTTCTTTTCAAGATGTTGTCTCTGTTTTTTGTATAGTACTGTTGTTTTAAATTACGTATAATAACTCGCTTAGAAGGCATCTTATTACAAAACAAGAAATAATATTTTCATCTAATTAACACTTCTTATGACTCGTATCGAGCATCCATAACCTAACAAAAAGTAAAACTAATTTTTAAATTTTCAGGTATTTTGTTAGTTTGAATGAAAAGATTAAAATTATTGCTCAGATATCATAAATATTTTTGCAGTTTACATAATAACTTTAGCGATTCTAAACTGAAAAATAAAATATATATTAAAAAAGGAATTTTTTGGTCTGAAACTACATAGTCAATCCCACATCGGGAAGTTAGAACCTAACCAAAAATAAAACTAATTTTAACATTTTAAGGTATTTTTCTAGCTTGAATTGAAATGTTCGAACTATTGCTCGGATACCATGGATATTTTTCCAGTTTACACAAGCTGCAAAGAACGCACAGGCTGATCTTTGTAAATTTAGAAAAATTTTACGAATGTTTTACCGGGATCACGACAAATATTCAAAATTAAAGATTAAAATTATCTCTGAAAGAATAGATTTTGTTGAAAAGTCAGCTAGAGATGCTTTCGCAAAACTTCATAGTAATATCCAAAAGAAATATTGCATGTTTAGTGAAAAGCTTCCACGGTATGGACCGGCAACTGTGGAACAGTTTACAGATGTAATGGGAAATCTTATACATCACTGTGAATATATGGAGGCATAATTGTCCTTTACTTAGTTTCAGCTGAAATTCGATGATCGAGCCTTTATGTAATACTAACTACATCCAGCGACTATGACATCATTGATCAATATTGTATATAAAAAATTAAGTTTTTCGTAAAAAATAATTAATTAAAAAAAAATTAAATGCAAAAGGCGCTAGATCTAGAGATTTCCTTTAAAATGAGCTATTGAACAACTATCTACGATGTTCCAGTGCCAAGCTATCTCTGGATACAAAGAAAAAAAATATCCTGTTTAGGCAGAATGTTGTAGTAGCTGCCACTTTTCTTGACTTTAAAGCCAATATATTTCCCTTGCTGTTCAAGCCAAGGGACAGAAAGTTTACTATACAGGGGTTTCGGACAAGGCGGTTCTAATGGTGTACTTTTAGTTTTGATCTGACTCCTGTTTTAGGAACTAAGGGTTTTTATATTTCTTAACCTTGGACGTGATCGTCTCTTACTAGGTTGTTAGCTACCGCTGCAACCCGGATTGCTAGCTGCCGCTGCAACCCGGATGTTTGTTATTCCAATGATCGTCTTTTAATGTATATAAAATTACAAATAGTTTTTAACCCCATAAATTTCCTTTAAAATTAGCCATTAAACAACTAACTACGATATTCCAGTGCCAAGCTATCTGTGGATTTACTAACCTATACTGTAATTAAATGGCGTATAAAATTTAGT
The DNA here is from genome assembly GCA_027921565.1 of Artemia sinica. Taxonomy (NCBI): domain Eukaryota; kingdom Metazoa; phylum Arthropoda; class Branchiopoda; order Anostraca; family Artemiidae; genus Artemia; species Artemia sinica. The sequence goes on along the minus strand of JAPEVW010000093.1, from coordinate 476,825 downwards.
AAAGGCAAAAGGTCGTTCTTTATTAAAATTTAATGTAAAAAAAATATAAATACTGTAATCTTAACTATAGTGAAGTTGCGCATAAAAGTTAGCATAGGGAAGAGTTCGATCTTTATTATAATATGTAAAATTTACTAACCTATACTATAGTTAAGTGGCCTATATAATTTAGTATAGGCAAGAGGTCGTTCTTTATTATAATACACTATACCTCTTTTTCTTTTCTCTGTTGTACTATGAGATAGACTTCGTTCCTTACTGTAAACTTGAAACAAAGAAAAGAGAAAAAAATATCCCGTTAAGGCGGAATGTTGTAGTAGCTGCCACTTTTCTTGATTTTTTAGTACTGATTTTTTAACTTGCGTGTAGCTTGCTTTGATCTAACCATTATGTATTCATGAATGAGACCATTTACAGTTTTGACGTTTCTTATATAGTAATTATGACGTCACTGCATCAAAAATACAGTTTTTATTGGAAAAATTTATTCTCTTTTAGAAATAATTTATTTTAGTTACAAAAGGTTTTTAACCCAATTAATTTCCTTTAAAATGAGCTATTGAACAACCCTCTACGATGTTCCAGTGCCAAGCTATCTCTGGATACAAAAAAGAAAAAAAAAAGAAAAAAATATCCCGTTTGGGGAGAATAACGTGGTAAAAGTCTATTTTCTTGATTTTCAAGCCAATATATTTTCTTTGTTATTCAAGCCAAAGGGCGGTAAGTTTCCTTTATGGAGGATTTGGACAAGGCGGTTCTAATGGTGTACTTTTTGTTTTGATCTGACTCTTTTTTTAGGAGCTACGGGTTTTTATATTTCTTAACATTGGACGTGATCGTCTCTTACTAGGTTGCTAGCTACCGCTGCAACCCGGATAAACAGGAAAAAGCCTATTGCTTTTTCTTCTTTGAAATAGTAAGAGACGCACCTCAAACAATCAAGTAGCTAACTAAGTCCAAATTATGCAATAGTTTGTTATTCCAATGATCGTCTCTTAATGTAATCTTCTTTTAAAGAAGGAAAAGCCAATCTTTTAATATTGATCCCTTACTACAGGTGGATTTGAACCCGCAAACCTCGAATCATGAGGCACACTTTCATCCATTGTGCTGTAGTAAGGTATTCATTGATTTGATTTTTCCACAAATCTGTGTATATACGGATAAATAGATTTTGATAAACGTATTCTAACGGCTATACTAACTTGACTATGCCAGTTAGTATAGCCAAGAGTTATTTTATCATTATAATGACGTCATATACACTATACCTCTTTTTCTTTTCTCTGTTGTACTATGAGATAGACTTCGTTCCTTACTGTAAACTTGAAACAAAGAAAAGAGAAAAAAATATCCCGTTAAGGCGGAATGTTGTAGTAGCTGCCACTTTTCTTGATTTTTTAGTACTGATTTTTTAACTTGCGTGTAGCTTGCTTTGATCTAACCATTATGTATTCATGAATGAGACCATTTACAGTTTTGACGTTTCTTATATAGTAATTATGACGTCACTGCATCAAAAATACAGTTTTTATTGGAAAAATTTATTCTCTTTTAGAAATAATTTATTTTAGTTACAAAAGGTTTTTAACCCAATTAATTTCCTTTAAAATGAGCTATTGAACAACCCTCTACGATGTTCCAGTGCCAAGCTATCTCTGGAGACAAAAAAGAAAAAAAAAAGAAAAAAATATCCCGTTTGGGGAGAATAACGTGGTAAAAGTCTATTTTCTTGATTTTCAAGCCAATATATTTTCTTTGTTATTCAAGCCAAAGGGCGGTAAGTTTCCTTTATGGAGGATTTGGACAAGGCGGTTCTAATGGTGTACTTTTTGTTTTGATCTGACTCTTTTTTTAGGAGCTACGGGTTTTTATATTTCTTAACATTGGAGGTGATCGTCTCTTACTAGGTTGCTAGCTACCGCTGCAACCCGGATTATGTATTCATGAATGAGACCATTTACAGTTTTGACGTTTCTTATATAGTAATTATGACGTCACTGCATCAAAAATACAGTTTTTATTGGAAAAATTTATTCTCTTTTAGAAATAATTTATTTTAGTTACTATAGATTTTTAACCCAATTAATTTCCTTTAAAATGAGCTATTGAACAACCCTCTACGATGTTCCAGTGCCAAGCTATCTCTGGATACAAAAGAAAAAAAAAAAGAAAAAAATATCCCGTTTGGGGAGAATAACGTGGTTAAAGTCAATTTTCTTGATTTTCAAGCCAATATATTTCCCTTGCTGTTCAAGCCAAGGGACAGAAAGTTTCCTATACAGGGGTTTCGGACAAGGCGGTTCTAATGGTGTACTTTTTGTTTTGATCTGACTCCTTTTTTAGGAGCTATGGGTTTTTATATTTCTTAACATTGGACGTGATCGTCTCTTACTAGGTTGCTAGCTACCGCTGCAACCCGGATTGCTAGCTACCGCTGCAACCCCGAAAATTAAAAAACACCATTTATGATGAGCTATATTCGTCGTTTATGTAACTACACCTGGAACCACCATATATCAGTTAGTATGGGAGACTCATCGTTCTTTACTGTAATGAACTAAAAACGAAAATAAAATAAAATAGAATTTTTTTATTATAATCAAGCTAAGGGACAGAAAGTTTCCTATACAGGGCTTTCGGACAAGGCGGTTCTAGTGGTGTACTTTTTGTTTTGATCTGACTTCTTTTTTTTAGGAACTATGGGTTTTTATATTTCTTAACATTGGACGTGATTGTCTCTTACTAGGTTGCTAGCTACCGCTGCAACCCGGAGGTTGCTAGCTACCACTGTAACCCGAATTACATACTTCCAATTTATAATGAGCTATTTTGTTCATTTATGTATTAGTATAAGCAAGAGTTCGTTCTTTATTATAAAAGGAATGATTCCTTAAGCTTCAGTTGAGAAATTTGTTGCACTGAAAACAACATCGTCATCATTCTTAATCAAAATGACTGTTTTTCTACAGCCTGGGGATTTTAATATTTTCATCAAGAGGCTCAAATTACTATTGGGCGTTACCGTGCAGTGATTCGAACCTACATCTTTTATATTTGAAAGAAAGTCTCTGAGCCACCGTGCTGCCGGTGACCAAAAAGGCACCAATGACTAACACCATTTATGATCGATCCTTATGTCCCACTATACAAGTTTGTATTTGTATGGGCAAGAGTTCGTTCTTTATTGTAAATTCTAGCTAAAATAATGAAGATAATATGAATGAACCACAGGGTTCAGTTTCTTTGGACTTGAGTTCGTTTTTTAACTATAAATGCAAACAGGAAAAAGCCTACGGCTTTTTCTTCTTTTAAATAGTAAGAGACGAAACTCAAACAATCAAGCAGCTAACTAAGTCGATGTATGGAATGGTTTGTTATTTCAGTGATCGTCTTTTAATGTAAAGAAAAAAAGAAAAAAGAAAAAAATATCCCGTTTGGGGAGAATAACGTGGTTAAAGTCAATTTTCTTGATTTTCAAGCCAATATATTTCCCTTGCTGTTCAAGCCAAGGGACAGATAGTTTCCTATACAGGGGTTTCGGACAAGGCGGTTCTAATGGTGTACTTTTTGTTTTGATCTGACTCCTTTGTTAGGAACTATGGGTTTTTATATTTCTTAACATTGGACGTGATCGTCTCTTACTAGGTTGCTAGCTACCGCTGCAACTCGGATTTACTAACCTATACTATAGTTAAGTGGCCTATATAATTTAGTATAGGCAAGAGGTCGTTCTTTATTATAATTCTTTAAAATGAGCCATTGAACAACTCTCTATGATGTTCCAGTGCCAAGCTATCTGTTGAATTACTAACCTATACTATAATTAAGTGGCGTATAAAATTTAGTATAGGCAAGAGGTCGTTCTTTATTATAAAACAGAAAAAAGCCTATGGCTTTTTCTTCTTTGGAATAGTAAGAGACGATCCTCAAAGAATCAGGTATCTAACTAAGTCCATAATTTGTTCTTTAACATAAACTTCATTAATCAGATATTATAAAATATCCTACGTGGTCTAATGGTTAGGATAGCTGGCTCTCATCCAGTTAGCTCAAAGGAAATTTTTACCTATGATGATTTCTTAACGAATATAATTAAAATAATCATCTATATAATGATTCCTTTTATTACTCCAGTTACTACGGGCTACAGTTCATTTATTAATGTAACATAAAAAAATAAAGTTATTTCAGTTACCTCCTGGTTGAAATAATGATGATAATATGGATGAACCACAGGGTTCAGTTCCTGAGTCCTTGAGTTCGCTCTTAACTCTAATATATGTAATGAACTACATCGATCCTTAATGTAAATATAAAAAAAGCTAATTGACAAATAACATTTATGATGAACTATTTCGGTCCTTTATGTAAGTTGCTAGCCACCGCTGCAACCCCGATAATAAACTGATTACAAACAGGAAAAAGCCTACGGCTTTTTCTTCTTTGACATAGTAAGAGACAAACATCAAACAATCAAGTAGCTATTTAATTCCAATGTATGCAATTGTTTGTTATTCCAATGATCGTCTTTTAATGTAATGTTGTTGAAGCCAAGAGACTGTAAGTTTTATTTTAAGGAGTTATGGGCTATTGTAGTTCTTATATACGATGTTCCAGTGCCATGCTATCTGTTGAATCACTAACCTATACTATAATTAAGTGGCGTATAAAATTTAGTATAGGCAAGAGGTCGTTCTTTATTATATTCAATTTTTACGTCACGTTGCTCATTAAGTCATAACCCTATTGTGTACTATTATTAGTACACAATAGGTTCTAGATATTACGTCATGTCACTTATTACGTCATATATGGTTATTAGTGGATAATCGGTAAAATATTCGTTCTATATGGTTATTAGTGGATAATCGGTAAATTATTCGTTCTTTATTATAATTATACTGGAAACAAAGAAAAGAGAAAAAAAATATCCCGTTTAGGCAGAATGTTGCAGTAGCTGCCACTTTTCTTGATTTTTTAGTACTGATTTTTTAACTTGCGTGCAGCTTGCTTTGATCTAACCATTATGTATTCATGAATGAGACCTTTTGCAGTTTTGACGTTTCTTATATAGTAATTATGACGTCACTGCATCAAAAATACAGTTTTTATTGAAAAATTTATTCTCTTTTAAAAATAATTTATTTTAGTTACTATAGATTTTTAACCCAATTAATTTCCTTTAAAATGAGCTATTGAACAACCCTCTACGATGTTCCAGTGCCAAGCTATCTCTGGATACAAAAGAAAAAAAAAGAAAAAAAGAAAAAAATATCCCGTTTGGGGAGAATAACGTGGTAAAAGTCTATTTTCTTGATTTTCAAGCCAATATATTTTCTTTGTTATTCAAGCCAAAGGGCGGTAAGTTTCCTTTATGGAGGATTTGGACAAGGCGGTTCTAATGGTGTACTTTTTGTTTTGATCTGACTCTTTTTTTAGGAGCTACGGGTTTTTATATTTCTTAACATTGGAGGTGATCGTCTCTTACTAGGTTGCTAGCTACCGCTGCAACCCAGATTTTAGATAATACGTCATGTCACTTATGACGTCATATATGGTAATTAGTAGATAATCGGTAAAATATTCGTTCTTTATTATAAAATCCGGACAACCCAAATTCACATATATATTTATTTATGAGAGGCAGCCTGGCCGAGTGGTCCAAGGCACTGGTGTTAGCCACCAGTCTCTTCAGAGGCGTGGGTTCAATTCTTACCGCTGGTATACGATTATGTTTGAAAGACTGCAGTGTGAAAAGACATCAAAAATGCAGTTTTTGGTGGAAAAATTTATTCTCTTTTAGAAATAATTTATTTTAGTTACTATAGATTTTTAACCCAATTAATTTCCTTTAAAATGCGCTATTGAACAACCCTTTACGATGTTCCAGTGCCAAGCTATCTGTGGAAAAGAAAAAAGAAAAAAAAAAAGAAAAAAAAAGAAAAAAATATCCCGTTTAGGCAGAATGTTGTAGTAGCTGCCACTTTTCTTGATTTTCAAGCCAATATATTTCCCTTGCTGTTCAAGCCAAGGGACAGAAATTTTACTATGCAGGGGTTTCGGACAAGGCGGTTCTAATGGTGTACTTTTTGTTTTGATGTGACTCTTTTTTTAAGAACAATGGGTTTTTATATTTCTTAACATTGGACGTGATCGTCTCTTACTAGGTTGCTAGCTACCGCTGCAACCCGGAAATTCGATGATCGAGCCTTTATGTAACCCGGATTAAAAAATTATTATCATATCTTATATGTAACTTTTATTTTATAAGTCTTCGATAGTCTAATGGTAAGTATGCCCACTTGTTACCTGGGAGAAGGGGGTTTGATTCCCCGTCGGGGAGAACTTTTAATATGTTGAATTAAAAGCACTATCTTTTCAATTTAAAATTTAAAAAAGAAACTTGTTTATTTACATTCTAGCTAAAATAATGAAGATAATATGAATAAACCACAGTGTTCAGTTTCTTTGGACTTGAGTTCGTTTTTTAACTATAAATACAAACAGGAAAAAGCCTACGGCTTTTTCTTCTTTTAAATAGTAAGAGACGAAACTCAAACAATCAAGTAGCTAACTATGTCCAATGTATGGAATGGTTTGTTATTTCAGTGATCGTCATTTAATGTAAATTAATATAAAGTTCTGTAATCTTAACTATAGTGAAGTTGCGTATGGAAGCTAGTATAGGGAAGAGTTTGATCTTTATTATATGCCAAGCTGTCTGTGGAATTACTAACCTATACTATAATTAAGTGGCATATAAAATTTAGTATAGGCGAGAGGTCGTTCTTTATTATAAAACCCGGAAAAGGAAAAAAAAATATCCCGTTTAGGCAGAATGTGTAGTAGCTGCCACTTTTCTTGATTTTCAAGCCAATATATTTCCCTTGCTGTTCAAGCTAAGGGGCAGAAAGTTTACTATACGGGGTTTTCAGACAAGGCGGTTCTATTGGTGTACTTTTGAATTTGATCTGACTCCTTTTTTAGGAATTATGGGTTTTTATATTTCTTAACATTGGACGTGACCGTCTCTTACTAGGCTGCTAGCTACCGCTGCAACCCGGATGACATTCATTATTGATATAGTAGGGTTTCAGACAAGGTAGTTCTAATGATGTACTTTTGTTACTATATACTATATATTACCTATACTATAGTTAAGTGGCCTATAAAATTTAGTATAGGCAAAAGGTCGTTCTTTATTATAGATTTTTAACCCAATTAATTTCCTTTAAAATGAGCTATTGAACAACCCTCTACGATGTTCCAGTGCCAAGCTATCTCTGGATACAAAAGAAAAAAAGAAAAAAATATCCCGTTTAGGCAGAATAATGTAGTAGCTGCCACTTTTCTTGATTTTCAAGCCAATATATTTCCCTTGCTGTTCAAGCCAAGGGACAGAAAGTTTCCTATATAGGGGTTTCGGACAAGGCGGTTCTAATGGTGTACTTTTTGTTTTGATCTGACTCCTTTGTTAGGAACTATGGGTTTTTATATTTCTTAACATTGGACGTGATCGTCTCTTACTAGGTTGCTAGCTACCACTGCAACCCGGATATACGATATTCCAGTGGGAAGCTATCTGTGGAAAAGAAGAAAGAAAAAAAATATCCCGTTTAGGCAGAATGTTGTAGTAGCTGCCACTTTTCTTGATTTTCAAGCCAATATATTCCCTTGCTGTTCAAGCCAAGGGACAGAAAGTTTCCTATACAGGGGTTTCGGACAAGGAAATTCTAATGGTGTACTTTTTGTTTTGATCTGACTCCTTTTTTAGGAAAAATGGGTTTTTATACTTCTTAACATTGGATGTGATCGTCTCTTACTAGGTTGCTAGCTACCGCTGCAACCCAGATCAGTCCTTTATGTAAACTTTACTAACCTATACAATAATTAAGTGATCTCTAAAATTTAGCATAGGCAAGAGGTCGCTCTTTATTATCAGAGGTAATTTTTCATGTCTTGACTTTAAATATAAATGTACAAGCCTATGCTGTAGTTAAGTTGCCTATGCAAGATAGTATAAGAGGTCGTTCCTTATTATAATTTTTTTTGCTCTCTCAATTATTACTTCTCGATACACCTGGTCGGTTGAATACCTTTGCTTTTTTCTTTTCAAGTTACTATCTCTGTTGTTTGTGTAGTACTCTTTCTTCAACTTGCGTATAGCCTGCTTTGATCTAACCATTATTCTAATCAAGAATGAGAGAATTTTCAGTTTTGACTTTCCTTATATACTAATTATGACGTCACTCTATTCACGTCATAGCTCTAATATAAAACTATGATGATCTTATATAGTAATTATGACGTCACTGCATCAAAAATACAGTTTTTATTGGAAAAATTTATTCTCTTTTAGAAATAATTTATTTTAGTTACTATAGATTTTTAACCCAACTAATTTCCTTTAAAATGAGCTATTGAACAACCCTCTACGATGTTCCAGTGCCAAGCTATCTCTGGATACAAAAAAAAGAAAAAAATATCCCTTTTGACGAGAATAACGTGGTTAAAGTCAATTTTCTTGATTTTCAAGCCAATATATTTCCATTGCTGTTCAAGCCAAGGGACAGAAAGTTTCCTATACAGGGGTTTCGGACAAGGCGGTTCTAATGGTGTACTTTTTGTTTTGATCTGACTCCTTTTTTAGGAGCTATGGGTTTTTATATTTCTTAACATTGGACGTGATCGTCTCTTACTAGGTTGCTAGCTACCGCTGCAACCCGGAAAATACAAACAGGAAAAAGCCTACGACTTTTTCTTCTTTTAAATAGTAAGAGACGAAACTCAAACAATCAAGTAGCTAACTAAGTCCAATGTATGGAATGGTTTGTTATTTCAGTGATCGTCTTTTAATGTAAAAAAAAATATATATACTGTAATCTTAACTATAGTAAAGTTGCTTATGCAAGTTAGTATAGGGAAGAGTTTGATCTTTATTATACTGGAAACAAAGAAAAGAGAAAAAATATCCCGTTAAGGCGGAATGTTGTAGTAGCTGCCACTTTTCTTGATTTTTTAGTACTGATTTTTTAACTTGCGTGTAGCTTGCTTTGATCTAACCATTATGTATTCATGAATGAGACCATTTACAGTTTTGACGTTTCTTATATAATAATTATGACGTCACTGCATCAAAAATGCAGTTTTTGGTGGAAAAATTTATTCTCTTTTAGAAATAATTTATTTTAGTTACTATAGATTTTTAACCCAATTAATTTCCTTTAAAATGCGCTATTGAACAACCCTTTACGATGTTCCAGTGCCAAGCTATCTGTGGAAAAGAAAAAAGAAAAAAAAAAGAAAAAAATATCCCGTTTGGGGAGAATAACGTGGTAAAAGTCTATTTTCTTGATTTTCAAGCCAATATATTTTCTTTGTTATTCAAGCCAAAGGGCGGTAAGTTTCCTTTACGGAGGATTTGGACAAGGCGGTTCTAATGGTGTACTTTTTGTTTTGATCTGACTCTTTTTTTAGGAGCTACGGGTTTTTATATTTCTTAACATTGGAGGTGATCGTCTCTTACTAGGTTGCTAGCTACCGCTGCAACCCGGATTTAATATAACATCTATGTGGCATTAGATATTGCAAAAGAAACATGGCTCAGCATAAAATATGTCTGCATCATGTACTGTTTGAACAATTTCTGATATAGAGGTTTTATGGTTGTAACGGCTAGCACTCCTGACAATGAATCTTGAGATCCGAGTTCAAATCTCGGTGGAGTTTCTTTAAAACTTGTAGCTCACTTATAATAACATATAAGTCTCTGCTGTAATTCCTTGTTTTCAAGATTGAATGAATTATTATTAATTCAGTAGAGTTGGTTCTTTACTATAATATCATTACTATAGCATTAACTATAATTAAGTTGAGTATCTAATCTATTATTGGCAAGAGTTCGTTCTTTATTATAATGATGGAAATTACATAATCCTTATTTATGTTTTAGTTAGCCTGGGCAAGGTGTCGTTCTTTATTGTAACAACCCGGAAAACCTTATCTATAATTATGTGGCGTATAAAATTTAGTATAAGCAAGAGGTCGTTCTTTATTATAAAACAAACAGGAAAAAGCCTACGGATTTTTCTTCTTTTAAATAGTAAGAGACGAAACTCAAACAATCAAGAAGCTAACTAAGTCCAATGTATGGAATGGTTTGTTATTTCAGTGATCGTCTTTTAATGTAAAAATGACAGAAAGTTTCCTATAAAGGGGATTCAGACAAGGCGGTTCTAAAGGTGTACTTTTTGTTTTAATCTGACTCCTTTTTTAGGAGCAATGGATTTTGATATTCCTTAACATTGGACGTGATCGTCTCTTACTAGGTTGCTAGCTACCGCTGCAACCCGGATTACAATTTTAGTTAATGACTTCGTGGTGCCAGTGGCTAGCACGATCGACCGTTAACCGAACAGTTGGTGGTTCAAGGCCACTCGGGGTTGATCTCTTATAGTTCCCAATTACAGTATCGATCCTTTATGCTATTTCAATCAATTGGCTTGGGTTCGAATCCCGGTGTGGGAATTATTTTTAAAACAAAATCAGGTGAAATTAATTAGCTAATTTGACAAGACATAGGTAACTAAGGGCAAGAGTTCGTTCTTTACTATAATTCCAATGACCGCCTTTTAGTGGAACATTTTAATATATTGACCTTAAATATAATAACTGTACTCGCCTATACTATAGTTAAGTGGCCTATAAAATTTAGTATAGGAAAGAGGTCGTTCTTTATTATAATTGAGTTCAAATTTTGTATGGGAAATTTTTACTTATGATGATTTCTTAAGGAACATAATTAAAATTTCTTAATGTAATAAAAATAATTTGTTTTAATTACAAGAAGTTTTTAACCCCATTAATTTTCTTTAAAATGAGCCATTGAACAACTCTCTACGATGTTCCAGTGCCAAGCTATCTGTTGAATTACTAACCTATACTATAATTAAGTGGCGTATAAAATTTAGTATAGGCAAGAGGTCGTTCTTTATTATATTACAATATCGTAACAATTTATTTTATGATAATAATTATTTTTGCTAATTACAAAAGGTTTCTATATACAGCAATTTCCTTTAAAATTAGCCATTAGACAACTCTTTATTATGACCAAGAACTGTTTGATTTAATAATTCAGTTACTATGGGTTACAATTCGTTCCTTATTCTAACTTTTTTAGGAGCTAAGGGTTTTTATATTTCTTAACATTGGACGTGATCGTCTATTACTAGGTTGCTAGCTACCGCTGCAACCCGGATTATTGCTACCCACCGCTGCATCCCGGGCTACTAACAAACAGGAAAAACCCTACGGCTTTTTCTTCTTTGAAATGGTAAGAGACGAACGTACAATAGCTGAACCTAAGTCCAATGTATGCAATGGTTTGTTATTCCAATGATCGTCTTTTAATGTAAAATTATTCCAATAATCGTCTTTTAATGTAATTTTCAAACCAAATTAGCTACTATGGCCTTGAATTCGTTCTTTACAATAATGAGCAATATCAGTCCTTTATGTAAAATTTACTAACCTATACTATAGTTAAATGGCCTATATAATTTAGTATAGGCAAGAGGTCGTTCTTTATTATAATTATAAAAATCAAATATCTTTGAAAAGACTGCAGTATGAAAAGACATCAAAAATGCAGTTTTTGGTGGAAAAATTTATTCTCTTTTAGAAATAATTTATTTTAGTTACTATAGATTTTTAACCCAATTAATTTCCTTTAAAATGCGCTATTGAACAACCCTTTACGATGTTCCAGTGCCAAGCTATCCGTGGAAAAGAAAAAAAAAATCCGATTTAAGCAGAATGTTGTAGTAGCTGCCACTTTTCTTGATTTTCAAGCCAATATATTTCCCTTGCTGTTCAAGCCAAGGGACAGAAATTTTACTGTGCAGGGGTTTTGGACAAGGCGGTTCTAATGGTGTACTTTTTGTTTTGATCTGACTCTTTTGTTAGGAGCTATCGGTTTTTATAGTTCTTAACATTGGACGTGATCGTCTCATGCTAGAAAAATTTTTAACTCTATAATCTTCGAACATTTGAACCTTTTATAATTTATAATGATGTATAATATAAATACTGTAATCTTAACTATAGTGAAGTTGCCTATGCAAGTTAGTATAGGGAAGAGTTCGATCTTTATTATAACTCCTTCCCCCACCTACCAGAAAAAATCTCCTCTGAAAAAGTCTGTATACTTCCCAATAACCAATGCTATATGTTAACATTGAGTAAAGTTCATAACTTTCAGCCCTCTCCCTGGGGACTTTGGGGGATCAAGTCATCCTAAAAGACATTTTTATCATATTTTCGACCATGCTGAACAACATGGCTATCTCAAAATTTTGATCGGGTGACTTTGGGAAAAAAATGAGCGTGGGAGGGGGCCTAGTTGCCCTCCATTTTTTTTGGTCACTTAAAAAGGGCACTAGAACTTTTAATTTCCCTTCCAATGAGCCCTCCCACGATATTCTAGGACCACTGGGTCGATACGATCACCCCTGGGGGAAAAAAAAACAAACAAACAAACAAACAAATAAACACGCATCCGTGATCTTTCTTCTGGCAAAAAATGCAAAAATCCACATTTTTGTAGATAGGAGCTTGAAACCTCTACAGTAGGGTTCTCTGATACGCTGAATATGATGGTGTGATTTTCATTAAGGTTCTATAACTTTTAGGGGGTCTTTCCCCCTTTTTTTGAAAATCAGCCAAATTTTCTCAGGCGCGTAACTTTTGATGGGTAGCTCTAAACTTGATGAAAGTTATATATTTGAAATCAGCATTGAAATCTGATTCTTTTGATATATCTATTGGTATCAAAAACCCGTTTTCTAGAGTTTCGGTTACCATTGAGCCGGGTCGCTCCTTACTTACAGTTCGTTACCACGAACTGTTTGATACAGTATAACGAATGCCCATGCTTTCTTGTGTCCCTGTAATTGATTTCACAATAATCCAAGCCGCCAAGGTAGAAATTAACCACTTTGTCAGTTGAAAATTTTAATGCTATATTATTTTCAAGGATATCAAAAAGAATTTGACATAATTCAATATCCATCGGATAGAGCTTGCAGATATCAGGGTGACATTGCCAAGTAACCTGCTGCCCAATTTTTGGTTTTGAATGTTTACTCGGATTGTTATAGGTGACTTCAGCCATCATAATTTCCTTGTCAGATCTAGTTCTAGAGCATTTTTCAATAGTTGTCTCGTACTTTTCAGGACAGTTTGTTCTACTACACAGAGAATTTTTTGCCAAATATTCAGTAGAACTAAACGAACTGTTTAAAACACAGTTAGAAATGCTTTTTTCTTGAGTCGGTGTTCCAGGAATTTGTTCTAAATCATTAGTCTTACAAACACATTTACTAATAACCCTAACAGGCTCGTTTTCGCCATAATTGAAAAACATTGCTTTTCCTTCGCTGTTGATAGGTATGCTTGTATATATATTTTTATTGCTGCTACATAAACTGCAATTGCTCCTTCCAAAATTAATATACGAATTTTCTAAGAAGTACGCCTCCGTATATTCACTGTGTTGTCGAACATTTTCCATTGCATCTATAAACTGTTCCACAGTTGCCAATCCATACCTTGGAAGCTTTTCGTTAAACTGACAACATTTCTTTTGGATATTACTATGAAGCTTTGCCAAAGAATTTCTAGCCGACTTTTCAACAGCATCCGCTCTTTCAAAGAGAATTTTAATCTGTAATTTTGAATACTTTTCGTGATTCCGATAAAACATGCGTAAAATGTTTCTCAATTTACAAAGATCAGCCTGCATTTTTGCCATCTTCTTGTATTTCTGAATGTAATTTTTCCCTCTGTCCTTATGCGTTCTTCGGTACAACCTCGCAGAGAATTTAATTTTTTCATTATAGATTTTGTCACCCCAGTAACGCTCCTTGATCTTTTGTTTGGCTGTCTCAATTTTTGCTTCTCGATACACCTGGACGGTTGAATACCTTTGCTTTTGGTTTTTCTTATATTTGATGCGGTAATCTTCATCATTGTGATAACTCTCCTTGATCTTTTGTTTGGCTGTCTCAATTTTTGCATGTCTATAATCTTCATCATTGTGATAACACATCTAGCTGTTTTGTTTTGCTCTCTCAATTATTACTTCTCGATCGCCTGGTCGGTTGAATACCTTTGCTTTTTTCTTTTCAAGTTACTATCTCTGTTGTTTGTGTAGTACTGTTTTTTCAACTTGCGTATAGCTTGCTTGATTGAAACCATTATGTAATTATGAATGAGAACATTTTCATCTTTGTAGTTCTTAAGTAGTAATTATGACGTCACAGCGTAATGATTTTGTTGACGTCATAGAGCAATGATATTATTTCATGACGTCTTCAGAAACAACAATATAATTTCATGTTTTTCTATTCACGTCATAGCTCTAATATAAAACTATGATGACATTCAATATTTATCTAGTAGGGTTTCAGACAAGGTAATTCTAATGATGTACTTTTGTTTTGATCTGACTCTATTTTTAGGAGTTTTGTTATATTTCATAGCATTGGACTGATCGTCTCTTACTAGATTGCTAGCTACTGCCGCAACCCAGATTCACATATATATTTATTTATGAGAGGCAGCCTGGCCGAGTGGTCCAAGGCACTGGTGTTAGCCACCAGTCTCTTCGGAGGCCTAGGTTCAAATCTTACCGCTGGTATACGATTATGTTTGAAAGACTGCAGTGTGAAAAGACATCGAAAATGCAGTTTTTGGTGGAAAAATTTATTCTCTTTTAGAAATAATTTATTTTAGTTACAAAAGGTTTTTAACCCAATTAATTTACTTTAAAATGAGCTATTGAACAACCCTCTACGATGTTCCAGTGCCAAGCTATCTCTGGATACAAAAGAAAAAAGAAAAAAATATCCCGTTTGTGCAGAATAACGTGGTTAAAGTCAATTTTCTTGATTTTCAAGCCAATATATTTCCCTTGCTGTTCAAGCCAAGGGACAGAAAGTTTCCTATACAGGGGTTTCGGACAAGGCGGTTCTAATGGTGTACTTTTTGTTTTGATCTGACTCCTTTGTTAGGAACTATGGGTTTTTATATTTCTTAACATTGGACGTGATCGTCTCTTACTAGGTTGCTAGCTACCGCTGCAACCCGGATATGTGCGTAAGTATGTGTTTATGTGTAAGTATGTTTGTGTGTGGGCATGTTTAAGTATGTGTGTGCATGTGTGTGTATGTACGTGTGTATGTGTGTGTGTTTGTGTGTGTATGCATGTTTCTATGTGTGTGTATGTATATGTGTATGTGTGTGTGTATTTGTGTATATTTTTGTGTGTATCTCTGTGTGTATGTATGTATGTTTGCGTTGGTTTTTGTGTACCTGTGTGTACTATAGTGAAGTTGCGTATGCAAGTTAGTATAGGGAAGAGTTCGATCTTTATTATAATGCCTATGCAAGTTAGTATAGGGAAGAGTTCGATCTTTATTATAATTTCTTCTTTGAAATAGTAAGAGACGACCCTCAAAGAATCAGGTAGCTAAAAAAGTCCAATATATACAATCGTTAGTTCTTCTAATGGACTTATTTAAATATAACCTTTATGTTATCCATTTAGTATAGGCTACAGTTCGTTCTTTATTATAAATTTTTAGGAGTTATGGGTTTTTATATTTCTTAACATTGGACGTGATCGTCTCTTACTAGGTTGCTAGCTAAGGCTGCAACCCGGATTATGATGAACTCTATCGGTCCTTTATGTAAACTTTACTATCCTATATTATAGTTAAGTGGCCAATAAAATATAGCATAGGCAAGAGGTCGTTCTTTATTATAACTAGGTTGCTAGCTACCGCTGCAACCCGGATATTCCAATAATTGTCTTTTAATGTAATTCTTTAAAATGAGCCATTGAACAACTCTCTACGATATTCCAGTGCCAAGCTATCTGTTGAATTACAAACCTATACTATAATTAAGTGGCGTATAAAATTTAGTATAGGCAAGCGGTCGTTCTTTATTATAATATCAGTTACTATGCATGAGCGATCGTTCTTTACTGTAAATCAGTCCAATATATGCAATGGTGTGCTTTTCTAATGATCGTCCTTTAATATAAACCCTTTAATAAAAACTATGGACTAAAGTTCGTTCTTTAATGTAAATAATAACGCTGTTTGTCACTATCAATTTTCGCTTCTCGATACGCCTGGTCGGTTGAATACCTTTGCTTTTCTCTTTTCAAGATACTATCTCTGTTGTCTGTGTAGTACTGTTTTTTTTAACTTGCGTGCAGCTTGCTTTGATCTAACCATTATGTAATTCACGAATGAGACCATTTACATCTTTGTCGTTCTTAAGTAGTAAATGTTCTTCGAATGATGATCGCCTTTTCATATATATTCCTTATTATAAAAACTAACAACTCGTCTCTTACTAGGCTGCTCTACTAACGCTGCAAACCGGATGCTAACTGTTTGATAATCTTACCTATAGTTAATTTGCCTATGCAAGTTAGTATAGAAAGAGTTTTTTCATCATTATAATGACGTCATATACGCCACAGACCTCTTTTTCTTTTCCCTGTCACATCAGTTACTATGAGATAGACTTCGGTCCTTACTGTATGTAATGATCTTCTTTTAATGTAATTTCGTAAGAAAAATGATTCTATTTTAAAAATAATTTGTTTTATAATTACAAAAGATTTTTTTCCTATAGAAACAGGAAAAAGCCTACTGTTTTTTCTTCTTTGGAATAGTAAGAGGCGAACCTCAAAGAACCAGGCAGCTAACTAAGTCCAACATAAGCAATGGTTTGTTCTTCTAAGTATCATCTTTAAATTTGGCGTTTCTTACTAGGTTGCTAGCTACCACTGCAATCTGGAATATGTAATTAATAGGTTGCTAGCTACCGCTGCAACCTAGATATTCTTATTTCTGTTACTATGGGCTAAGGTTCGTTCTTTACTGTAAAAACTAGCAAAACAGTTTTTAAGTCTGATGAAGATTTAACTGATGTGTCAAAAGTAAGGTTGCAATTTGACGATTTTGTTTTGGCCTTATTATAATTGGTATGGTTAAATAATAATATGCATATGGTTCTTAAATCATACTTCTTTATGGTCCCATTTGGTCTAGTGGCCACGATAGTTAACTTTCACTTAGGAGGACGGGGTTCGATTCCCGGTGTGGGAAGATTTTTAACTCTATAATCTTCGAACATTCGAACCTTTTATAATTTATAATGATGTATAATATAAATACTGTAATCTTCACTATAGTGAAGTTGCCTATGCAAGTTAGTATAGGGAAGAGTTCGATCTTTATTATAACACAGGAAAAAGCCTACGGCTTTTTCTTCTTTTAAATAGTAAGAGACGAGTCTCAAATAATCAAGTAGCTAGCTAATTCCAAAGGTATTCAATTTTTGTTATTCCAATGATCGTTTTTTATTGTAAATTACCATGAACTGTTTGATTGCTTCAAAATTCAAATATCTTTGAAAAGACTGCAGTATGAAATACATCAAAAATGCAATTTTTTTGAAAAAATTGATTCTACTTTAAAAAGTATTTTATTTTTAAATACAAAAGGCACTAGATGTAGCAATTTCCTTTAAAATGAGCTATTATACAGCTCCCTATGATTTTCCAGTGCCCAGCTAGCTGAGGAGAAAGAAAAAGCGGAAAGAAAAAAATATCCCGTTTGTGGAGAATAACGTGGTAAAAGTCAATTTTCTTGATTTTCAAGCCAATATATTTTCTGTGTTATTCAAGCCAAAGGGCGGTAAGTTTCCTTTATAGAGGATTCGGACAAGGCGGTTCTAATGGTGTACTTTTTGTTTTGATCTGACTCTTTTTTTAGGAGTTGGGGGGTTTTATATTTCTTGACATTGGAGGTGATCGTCTCTTACTAGGTTGCTAGCTACCGCTGCAACCCGGATTAACCCAATTAATTTCCTTTAAAATGAGCCATTGAACAACTCTCTACGATGTTCCAGTGCCATGCTATCTGTTGAATTACTTCTTTATTATAACTAGCTACCGCTGCAACCCGGATGACCTTAAATATAATAACTGTACTAACCTGTGCTATAGTTAAGTGGCCTATAAAATTTAGTATAGGAAAGAGGTCGTTCTTTATTATAACTTTTTTTAGGAGTTATGGGTTACTTTAGTTTTTAC
Organism: Artemia sinica; assembly: GCA_027921565.1. Taxonomy (NCBI): domain Eukaryota; kingdom Metazoa; phylum Arthropoda; class Branchiopoda; order Anostraca; family Artemiidae; genus Artemia; species Artemia sinica. Next base: position 458,644 of record JAPEVW010000093.1, on the reverse strand, counting down.
TATGGGACGTGATCGTTTGTTACTAGGTTTCTAGCTACCGCTACAACCCGGATAATAAACTGATTACAAACAGGAAAAAGCCTATGGCTTTTTCTTCTTTGAAAAATAGTAAGAGACGAACCTCAAACAATCAAGTAGCTAACTAATTCCGATGTATACAATTGTCGTCTTTTAATGTATTTTTAGTGGAAAATTTTAATATATTGACCTTAAATGTAACTGTACTAGCCTAAGCTATAGTTAAGTGGCCTATAAAATTTAGTATAGGCAAGAGGTCGTTCCTTATTAAAATGTTTTGGCCTTATTATAATTGGTATGGTGAAATAATAATATGCATATGGTTCTTAAATCATACTTCTTTATGGTCCCATATGGTCTAGTGTCTAGGATAGTTAACTTTTTTATAATGTGCATATGTGTGTTTATATGTGTGTGTACGTCTGTGTGTGTACGTGCATGTGTATTTGCGTGCAAATCGGTTTGTAAGTTTTTGTATGTTTATGTGTATGTCTTTGTGTGTATAAGTGTTTATGTGTGTATGTGTATTTGTATGTGTCTGTGTGTGTATGTGTATATATGTGCGTAAGTATGTGTTTATGTGTAAGTATGTTTGTGTGTGGGCTTTGTTTTTCATTGATTCATCTTTATATTTCCTAGCGATATTTTCTAGCAATGCCTTTTTTATTTGTCCTGCAATTTCGCTTTCTATTATCACATTTTTTTACACAGGTAACAGTTCCGCCCTGTTGACAAGATTTATTATAAAAATCTTGTACATGGATTAAGGAAAATTTATCATCTATATAATCATTCCTTATAATACTTCAGTTACTTTGGACTACAATTCGTTCTTTAATGTAAAATGTATACTTAACATTGGACGTGATCGTCTCTTACTAGGTTGCTAGCTACCGCTGCAACCCGGACTTTATGTAACCCGGATTAAAAAATTATTATCATATCTTATATGTAACTTTTATTTTATAAGTCTTCGATAGTCTAATGGTAAGTATGCCCACTTGTTACCTGGGAGAAGGGGGTTCGATTCCCCGTCGGGGAGAACTTTTAATATGTCGAATTAAAAGCACTATCTTTTTAATTTAAAATTAAAAAAAAACTTGTTTATTTACATTCTAGCTAAAATAATGAAGATAATATGAATGAACCACAGTGTTCAGTTTCTTTGGACTTGAGTTCGTTTTTTAACTATAAATACAAACAGGAAAAAGCCTACGGCTTTTTCTTCTTTTAAATAGTAAGAGACGAAACTCAAACAATCAAGTAGCTAACTAAGTCCAATGTATGGAATGGTTTGTTATTTCAGTGATCGTCTTTTAAAGTAAAAATATAAATACTGTAATCTTAACTATAGTGAAGTTGCGTATGCAGGTTAGTATAGGGAAGAGTTCGATCTTTATTATATCATTTATATAATTTATAAAGAATATAAATTAATATAGGTAAGAGGTCGTTCTTTATTATACATTTTTTCTACAATTATTTTAGAGTTTGTTCTTTGCTATGTACTATCAACTAAGATTCCAATTATTGTGAGCTAGCGTTCGTTCTTAATTATATCAAGCCAATATATTTCCCATTTTCGTAAAAAACCGGTTCTATTTTAAAGATAATTTGTTTTAGTTATAAAAAATTTTCAACCTCATTAATTTCCTTTAAAATGAGCCATTGAACAACTCTCTACGATGTTACAGTGCCAAGCTATCTGTGTAATTACTAACCTATACTATAATTAAGTAGCGTATAAAATTTAGTATAGGCAAGAGGTCGTTCTTTATTATAATTTGGTCTTTAAGTTATCATATACTGTTAAAATTCTTTCTTATATGAACATTTCTTGGTGTAGTGGTTAGCACTTAAGACTTTGAATCCTGCGATCCGAGTTCAAATCCTGGCGGAAGGTCGTTATTAAATGTAGCTTACTTATACTACCATTTAGGTTTCTGCTGTAATTCTTTCTTTTCAAAATTAAATTAGTTACTATCGCCTAGAGTTAGTTCTTTACCACATCGTAATAATTTGTTTTATAATAATAATTAATTTTTTTAATTACAAAAGGTTTCTATATACAGCAGTTTCCTTTAAAATGAGCCATTACACAGCTCTTTACTATGACAACGAACCGTTTAATTTAATACTTAAGTTACTATGGGTTAAAGTTCGTTCCTTATAGTAAAAATCCTGCGATCCGAGTTCAAATCCTGGCGGAAGGTCGTTATTAAATGTAGCTTACTTATACTACCATTTAGGTTTCTGCTGTAATTCTTTCTTTTCAAAATTAAATTAGTTACTATCGCCTAGAGTTAGTTCTTTACCACATCGTAATAATTTGTTTTATAATAATAATTAATTTTTTTAATTACAAAAGGTTTCTATATACAGCAGTTTCCTTTAAAATGAGCCATTACACAGCTCTTTACTATGACAACGAACCGTTTAATTTAATACTTAAGTTACTATGGGTTAAAGTTCGTTCCTTATAGTAAACTTTTAATGTAAATTTACTAACCTATACTATAGTTAAGTGACCTATATAATTTAGTATAGGCAAGAGGTCGTTCTTTATTATACATTGGACGTGATCGTCTCTTACTAGGTTGCTAGCTACCGCTGCAACCCGGATTATATTTCTTAGCATTGGACTGATCGTCTCTTACTCGGTTGCTTGCTACTGCTGCAACCCAGATTCACATATATATTATTTATGAGAGGCAGCCTGGCCGAGTGGTCCAAGACACTGGTGTTAGCCACCAGTCTCTTCGGAGGCGTGGGTTCAAATCTTACCGCTGGTATAATGTTTGAAATACTGCAGTGTGAAAAGACATCAAAAATACAGTTTTTGGTGGAAAAACTTATTCTCTTTTAGAAATAATTTATTTTAGTTACTATAGATTTTTAACCCAATTAATGTCCTTTAAAATGAGCCATTGAACAACTCTCTACGATGTTCCAGTGCCAAGCTATCTGTGGAAAAGAAAGAAAAAAAGAAAAAAAGAAAGAAAAAAATATCCCGTTTAGGCAGAATGTTGTAGTAGCTGCCACTTTTCTTGATTTTCAAGCCAATATATTCCCCTTGCTGTTCAAGCCAAGGGACAGAAAGTTTCCTATACAGGGGTTTTGGACAAGGCGGTTCTAATGGTGTACTTTTTGTTTTGATCTGACTCCTCTGTTAGGAACTATGGGTTTTTATATTTCTTAACATTGGACGTGATCGTCTCTTACTAGGTTGCTAGCTACCGCTGCAACCCGGATACCGCTGTAACCCTGATAACAAACAGGAAAATATTACAAACAGGAAAAAGCCTACGGCTTTTTCTTCTTTGAAATAGTAAGAGACGAACCTCAAATGGTCAAGTAGCTAACTAAGTCCAATGCATGCAATATATTTTTATTCCAATGATCGTCTTTTAATGTAACATATCAGTTACTATGTGGGAGAGAGATCGTTCTTTACTGTAAAAAACTCTAAACTCTTAACTAAAATATTCATGAATGAGACCATTTACAGTTTTGACGTTTCTTATATAGTAATTATGACGTCACTGCATCAAAAATACAGTTTTTACTGGAAAAATTTATTCTCTTTTAGAAATAATTTATTTTAGTTACAAAAGGTTTTTAACCCAATTAATTTCCTTTAAAATGAGCTATTGAACAACCCTCTACGATGTTCCAAAGCCAAGCTATCTCTGGATACAAAGAAAAAAAGAAAAAAATATCCCGTTTGGGGAGAACAACGTGGTTAAAGTCAATTTTCTTGATTTTCAAGGCAATATATTTCCCTTGCTGTTCAAGCCAAGGGACAGAAAGTTTCCTATAAAGGGGTTTCGGACAAGGCGGTTCTAATGGTGTACTCTTTGTTTTGATCTGACTCCTTTTTTAGGAACTATGGGTTTTTATATTTCTTAACATTGGACGTGATCGTCTCTTACTAGGTTGCTAGCTACCGCTGCAACCCGGATAAATCTTACCGCTGGTATACGATTATGATTTATGTAAAAAAATCAAATATCTTTGAAAAGACTGAAGTATGAAAAGACATCAAAAATGCAGGTTTTAGTGAAAAAATTTATTCTCTCTTAGAAATAATTTATTTTAGTTACAAAAGATTTTTAACCCAATTAATTTCCTTTAAAATGAGCCATTGAACAACTCTCTACGATGTTCCAGTGCCAAGCTATCTTTGGAAAAGAAAAAAAAAATATCAGGTATTGGCAGAATGTTGTAGTAGCTGCCACTTTTCTTGATTTTCAAGCCAATATATTTCCCTTGCTGTTCAAGCCAAGGGACAGAAAGTTTCCTATACAGGGTTTTCGGACAAGGCGGTCTGATTCCTTTGTTAGGAACTATGGGTTTTTATATTTCTTAACATTGGAAGTGATCGTCTCTTACTAGATCTTAGCATTGGACTGATCGTCTCTTACTAGATTGCTAGCTACTGCTGCAACCCGGATTCACATATATATTATTTATGAGAGGCAACCTGGCCGAGTGGTCCAAGGCACTGGTGTTAACCACCAGTCTCTTCGGAGGCGTGGGTTCAAATCTTACCGCTGGTATACGATTATGTTTGAAAGACTGCAGTGTGAAAAGACATGGAAAATGCAGTTTTTGGTGGAAAAATTTATTCTCTTTAGAAATAATTCATTTTAGTTACTATAGATTTTTAACCCAATTAATTTCCTTTAAAATGAGCTATTGAACAACCCTCTACGATGTTCCAGTGCCAAGCTATCTCTGGAAACAAAGAAAAAAAAAAGAAAAAAATATCCCGTTTGGGGAGAATAACGTGGTAAAAGTCTATTTTCTTGATTTTCAAGCCAATATATTTTCTTTGTTATCCAAGCCAAAGGGCGGTAAGTTTCCTTTATGGAGGATTTGGACAAGGCGGTTCTAATGGTGTACTTTTTGTTTTGATCTGACTCCTCTGTTAGGAACTACGGGTTTTTATATTTCTTAACATTGGACGTGATCGTCTCTTACTAGGTTGCTAGCTACCGCTGCAACCCGGATAATGTTTGAAAGACTGGAGTGTGAAAAGACATCGAAAATGCAGTTTTTGGTGGAAAAATTTATTCTCTTTTAGAAATAATTTATTTTAGTTACAAAAGGTTTTTAACCCAATTAATTTACTTTAAAATGAGCTATTGAACAACCCTCTACGATGTTCCAGTGCCAAGCTATCTCTGGAAAAGAAAGAAAAAAGAAAAAAATATCCCGTTTGGGGAGAATAACGTGGTAAAAGTCAATTTGCTTGATTTTCAAGCCAATATATTTCCCTTGCTGTTCAAGCCAAGGGACAGAAAGTTTCCTATACTGGGGTTTCGGACAAGGCGGTTCTAATGGTGTACTTTTTGTTTTGATCTGACTCCTCTGTTAGGAACTATGGGTTTTTATATTTCTTAACATTGGACGTGATCGTCTCTTACTAGGTTGCTAGCTACCGCTGCAACCCGGACTATTGTTCAGACACCATAAATATTTTTGCAGTTTATAACTTTAGCGATTCTGAACTAAAAACGAAAATAAAATAAAAATTATTTTTTTCAATTTTTACGTCACGTCGCTAATTAATTCATATATGGTTGCTAGTACACAATAGGTTTTAGATATTACGTCATGTCACTTATTACGTCATATATGGTTATTAGTAGATAATCGGTAAAATATTCGTTCTTTTTTATAACCCGGATTAAAAAATTATTATCACATCTTATATATAACTTTTATTTTATAAGTCTTCGATAGTCTAATGGTAAGCATGCCTACTTGTTTCTTGGGAGAAGGGGGTTCGATTCCCCGTCGGGGAAAACTTTTAATATGTTGAATTAAAAGCACTATCTTTTAAGTTTAAAATTTAAAAAAGAAACTTGTTTATTTACATTCTAGTTAAAATAATGAATATAATATGAATAAACCACAGGGTTCAGTTTCTTTGGACCTGAGTTCGTTTTTTAACTATAAATACAAACAGGAAAAGGCCTACGGCTTTTTCTTCTTTAATAGTAAGAGACGAAACTCAAACAATAACTAAGTCTAATGTATGGAATGGTTTGTTATTTTAGTTATTGTCTTTTAATGTAAATTTACTAACCTATACTATAGTTAAGTGGCCTATATAATTTAGTATAGGCAAGAGGTCGTTCTTTATTATATTTCTTTTCAAGTTACTATCTCTGTTGTTTGTGTAGTACTGTTTTTTCAATATCCGTGCAGCTTGCTTGATTGAAACCATTATGTAATTATGAATGTGAACTTTTACAGTTCTGAAGCTTCTTATATAGTAATTATGACGTCACAGCGTAATGATTTTGTTGACGTCATAGCGCAATGATATTATTTCATGACGTCTTCAGAAACAACAATATAATTTCGTGTTTGTCTATTCACATCATAGCTCTAATATAAAACTATGACGACATTCAATATTTATCTAGTAGGATTTCAGACAAGGTAGTTCTAATGATGCACTTTTGTTTTGATCTGACTCTATTTTTAGGAGTTTTGTTATATTTCTTAGCATTGGACTGATCGTCTCTTACTAGATTGCTAGCTACTGCTGCAACCCGGATTCACATATATATTATTTATGAGAGGCAACCTGGCCGAGTGGTCCAAGGCACTGGTGTTAACCACCAGTCTCTTCGGAGGCCTAGGTTCAAATCTTACCGCTGGTATACGATTATGTTTGAAAGACTGCAGTGTGAAAAGACATCGAAAATGCAGTTTTTGGTGGAAAAATTTATTCTCTTTTAGAAATAATTTATTTTAGTTACAAAAGGTTTTTAACCCAATTAATTTACTTTAAAATGAGCTATTGAACAACCCTCTACGATGTTCCAGTGCCAAGCTATCTCTTTTCTTAACATTGGACGTGATCGTCTCTTACTAGGTTGCTAGCTACCGCTGCAACCCGGATTTTCTTGATTTTTTAGTACTGATTTTTTAACTTGCGTGTAGCTTGCTTTGATCTAACCATTATGTATTCATGAATGAGACCATTTACAGTTTTGACGTTTCTTATATAGTAATTATGACGTCACTGCATCAAAAATACAGTTTTTATTGGAAAAATTTATTCTCTTTTAGAAATAATTTATTTTAGTTACTATAGGTTTTTAACCCAATTAATTTCCTTTAAAATGAGCTATTGAACAACCCTCTACGATGTTCCAGTGCCAAGCTATCTCTGGATACAAAAGAAAAAAAAAAAAGAAAAAAATATCCCGTTTGGGGAGAATAACGTGGTAAAAGTCTATTTTCTTGATTTTCAAGCCAATATATTTTCTTTGTTATTCAAGCCAAAGGGCGGTAAGTTTCCTTTATGGAGGATTTGGACAAGGCGGTTCTAATGGTGTACTTTTGTTTTGATCTGACTCTTTTTTTAGGAGCTAAGGGTTTTTATATTTCTTAACATTGGAGGTGATCGTCTCTTACTAGGTTGCTAGCTACCGCTGCAACCCGGATCTGTTAAATTACTAACCTATACTATAATTAAGTGGTGTATAAAATTTAGTATAGGCAAAAGGTCGTTCTTTATTATAAACCTATACTACAGTTAAGTGGCCTATAAAGTTTAATATAGGCAAGAGGTCGTTCTATATTATACTGATTTAGCGATTCTGAACTAAAAACGAAAATAAAATAAAAATTAATTTTTTCAATTTTTACGTCAGGTCGCTCATTAAGTCATATATCATGTCACTTATTACGTCATATATGGTTATTAGTAGATAATCGGTAAAATATTCGTTCTTTATTATAATATTCCAATGATCGTCTTTTAATGTAAATTTTTAGTACTGATTTTTTAACTTGCGTGTAGCTTGCTTTGATCTAACCATTATGTATTCATGAATGAGACCATTTACAGTTTTGACGTTTCTTATATAGTAATTATGACGTCACTGCATCAAAAATACAGTTTTTATTGGAAAAATTTATTCTCTTTTAGAAATAATTTATTTTAGTTACAAAAGGTTTTTAACCAATTAATTTCCTTTAAAATGAGCTATTGAACAACCCTCTACGATGTTCCAGTGCCAAGCTATCTCTGGAAAAGAAAGAAAAAAAAAAAGAAAAAAATATCCCGTTTGGGGAGAATAACGTGGTAAAAGTCTATTTTCTTGATTTTCAAGCCAATATATTTTCTTTGTTATTCAAGCCAAAGGGCGGTAAGTTTCTTTTATGGAGGATTTGGACAAGGCGGTTCTAATGGTGTACTTTTTGTTTTGATCTGACTCCTCTGTTAGGAACTACGGGTTTTTATATTTCTTAACATTGGACGTGATCGTCTCTTACTAGGTTGCTAGCTACCGCTGCAACCCGGACTATACACAGGTTTCGGACAAGGCGGCTCTAATGATGTACTTTTTGTTTTGATCTGACTCCTTTTTTAGGAACTATGGGTTTTTATATTTCGTAAAATTGGAGGTGATCGTCTCTTACTAGGTTGCTAGCTACCGCTGCAACCCAGACTAAGTTGCTAGCTCCCGCTGCAACCCGGATAGATGACAAACACCATTTATGATGAGCTATATTCGTTCTTTATGTAACTACACCTGGAACAAACATATATCAGTTAGTATGGGAGAGAGATCGTTCTTTACTGTATACTATGATTTTCCAGTGCCCAGCTATTACAAACAGGAAAAAGCCTACGGCTTTTTCTTCTTTGAAATAGTAAGAGACGAACCTCAAGTAACTACCCCTGGAACCACCATTTATCAGTTACTATGGATGAGAGATCGTTCTTTACTGTAAATATTTCGCACCCTGCCCTGATAAATTATTAAGATTTTGTATCCCCTGACTAATTATTATAGAATAATCGTATCTTACTTGGTTGCTAGCTACTACAGACTTACGATCTGAGTTCAACTCTCTTGGGAGGTTTTTTCTAACTTGTAGCTTACTTACACTACCATGTAAGTTTCTGACGTAATACCTTCTTTGCAAAATCAAATTAATCACTATTGTAATTACTAGCTATCGCTGTAATCTGGATTACAAACAGGAAAAAGCTTATGGCTTTTTCTTAGTTGGAATAGTAAGAGACAAACCTTAGCGTGGCACTATACTTGAGACAAGTAAACTTTTCAAAAGATGCTTGCATTATCTAAACTCTTATTTGCTATGTGCCGTGGATTGTCATTTACTAGGCTTCAGCTATGTCCGATGATCGATCCTTTATGTAAAAAAGACATCAAAAATGCATTTTTTGGTGGAAAAATTTATTCTCTTTTAGAAATAATTTATTTTAGTTACTATAGATTTTTAACCCAATTAATTTCCTTTAAAATGAGCTATTGAACAACCCTTTACGATGTTCCAGTGCCAAGCTATCTGTGGAAAAGAAAAAAAAAGAAAAGAGAAAAAATATCCCGTTTGGGGAGAATAACGTGGTTAAAGTCAATTTTCTTGATTTTCAAGCCAATATATTTCCCTTGCTGTTCAAGCCAAGGGACAGAAAGTTGCCTATACAGGGGTTTCGGACAAGGCGGTTCTAATGGTGTACTTTTTGTTTTGATCTGACTCCTTTGTTAGGAACTATGGGTTTTTATATTTCTTAACATTGGACATGATCGTCTCTTACTAGGTTGCTAGCTACCGCTGCAACCCGGAAATTCGATGATCGAGCCTTTATTTAACCCGGATTAAAAAATTATTATCATATCTTATATGTAACTTTTATTTTATAAGTCTTCGATAGTCTAATGGTAAGTATGCCCACTTGTTATCAGGGAGAAGGGGTTCGATTCCCCGTCGGGGAGAACTATTAATATGTTGAATTAAAAGCACTATCTTTTCAATTTAAAATTTAAAAAAGAAACTTGTTTATTTACATTCTAGCTAAAATAATGAAGATAATATGAATGAACCACAGTGTTCAGTTTCCTTGGACTTGAGTTCGTTTTTTAACTGTAAATACAAACAAGAAAAAGCCTACGGCTTTTTCTTCTTTTAAATAGTAAGAGACGAAACTCAAACAATCAAGTAGCTAACTAAGTCCAATGTATGGAATGGTTTGTTATTTCAGTGATCGTCTTTTAATGTAATTATAACATATCAGTTACTATGGGAGAGAGATCGTTCTTTACTGTAATAATCTTCATCATTGTGATAACTCTCCTTGAACTTTTGTTTGGCTGTCTCAATTTTTGCATGTCTATAATCTTCATCATTGTGATAACACATCTTGCTGTTTTGTTTGATTACTTCTCGATACGCCTGGTCGGTTGAATACCTTTGCTTTTTTCTTTTCAAGATACTATCTCTGTTGTTTGTGTAGTACTGTTTTTTCAACTTGCGTGCAGCTTGCTTGATTGAAACCATTATGTAATTATGAATGTGAACATTTACAGTTCTGACGCTTCTTATATAGTAGGTATTGGAAATTTTTAACTCTATAATCTTCGAACATTAGAAGCTTTAAAACTTTTATTATTTATAATGAACCACATCGATCCTTTATGTAATCAATTTAAAATTTAAAAAAGAAACTTGTTTATTTACATTCTAGCTAAAATAATGAAGATAATATGAATGAACCACAGTGTTCAGTTTCTTTGGACTTGAGTTTGTTTTTTAACTATAAATACAAACAGGAAAAAGCCTACGGCTTTTTCTTCTTTTAAATAATAAGAGACGAAACTCAAACAATCAAGTAGCTAACTAAATCCAATGTATGGAATGGTTTGTTATTTCAGTGATCGTCTTTTAATGTAAGCCCGGGTTCGATTCCCGGTGTGGGAAAATTTTTAACCCTATAATCTTCTAACATTTGAACCTTTTATAATTTATAATGATGTATAATATAAATACTGTAATCTTAAATATAGTGAAGTTGCCTATGCAAGTTAGTATAGGGAAGAGTTCGATCTTTATTATATACTTTCACTTAACAGGCTCGGGTTCGATTCCCGGTGTGGGAAAATTTTTAACTCTATAATCTTCGAACATTTGAACCTTTTATAATCTATAATGATGTATAATATAAATACTGTAATCTTAACTATAGTGAAGTTGCGTATGCAAGTTAGTATAGGGAAGAGTTCGATCTTTATTATAATAATAACAAAATTTAATTAGAGTTCGTTCTTTATTGTTATGTTAGCATTGGACGTGATCGTCTCTTATTGTGATATTCATGAATGAGACCATTTACAGTTTTGACGTTTCTTATATAGTAATTATGACGTCACTGCATCAAAAATACAGTTTTTATTGGAAAAATTTATTCTCTTTTAGAAATAATTTATTTTAGTTACAAAAGGTTTTTAACCCAATTAATTTCCTTTAAAATGAGCTATTGAACAACCCTCTACGATGTTCCAGTGCCAAGCTATCTCTGGATACAAAGAAAAAAAAAAAGAAAAAAATATCTCGTTTGGGGAGAATAACGTGGTAAAAGTCAATTTGCTTGATTTTCAAGCCAATATATTTCCCTTGCTGTTCAAGCCAAGGGACAGAAAGTTTCCTATACAGGGGTTTCGGACAAGGCGATTCTAATGGTGTACTTTTTGTTTTGATCTGACTCCTGCTTTAGGAGCTATGGGTTTTTATATTTCTTAACATTGGACGTGATCGTCTCTTACTAGGTTGCTAGCTACCGCTGCAACCCGGATATCATTTACTATAATTAAGTTGAGTGTGTAATTTAGTATAGGCAAGAGTTCGTTCTTTAATATAACATCATTATCATACCGTTCCTTGCTCTTTTGTCTAGCCTGATCAATTGTTGCTTCTCTATAAAGTTTATCATTGTGATAACGCTCCTTGATCTTTTGTCTAGCCTGCTCAATTCTTGCTTCTCTGTAATCTTCATCATTACCATACCGTTCCTTGCTCTTTTGTCTAGCCTGCTCAATTGTTGCTTCTCTATAAAGTTTATCATTGTGATAACGCTCCTTGATCTTTTGTTTGGCTCTCTCAATTTTTACTTCTCGATACGCCTGGTCGGTTGAATACCTTTGCTTTTCTCTTTTCAAGATACTATCTCTGTTGTTTGTGTAGTACTGTTTTTTCAACTTGCGTGCGACTTGCTTGATTGAAACCATTATGTAATTATGAATGAGAACATTTTCATCTTTGTAGTTCTTAAGTAGTAATTATGACGTCACAGCGTAATGATTTTGTTGACGTCATAGAGCAATGATATTATTTCATGACGTCTTCAGAAACAACAATATAATTTCGTGTTTTTCTATTCACGTCATAGCTCTAATATAAAACTATGATGACATTCATTATTTATCTAGTAGGGTTTCAGACAAGGTAATTCTAATGATGTACTTTTGTTTTGATCTGACTCTATTTTTAGGAGTTTTGTTATATTTCTTAGCATTGGACTGATCGTCTCTTACTAGGTTGCTAGCTACTGCTGCAACCCAAATTCACATACATATTTATTTATGAGAGGCAGCCTGGCCGAGTGGTCCAAGGCACTGGTGTTAGCCACCAGTCTCTTCGGAGGCGTGGGTTCAAATCTTACCGCTGGTATACGATTATGTTTGAAAGACTGGAGTGTGAAAAGACATCGAAAATGCAGTTTTTGGTGGAAAAATTTATTCTCTTTTAGAAATAATTTATTTTAGTTACAAAAGGTTTTTAACCCAATTAATTTACTTTAAAAAGAGCTATTGAACAACCCTCTACGATGTTCCAGTGCCAAGCTATCTGTGGAAAAGAAAAAAAGAAAAAAAGAAAAAAATATCTCGTTTAGGCAGAATGTTGTAGTAGCTGCCACTTTTCTTGATTTTCAAGCCAATATATTTCCCTTGCTGTTCAAGCCAAGGGACAGAAAGTTTCCTATACAGTGGTTTCGGACAAGGCGGTTCTAATGGTGTACTTTTTGTTTTGATCTGACTCCTCTGTTAGGAACGATGGGTTTTTATATTTCTTAACATTGGACGTGATCGTCTCTTACTAGGTTGCTAGCTACCGCTGCAACCCGGATTCTTTGAAATAGTAAGAGACGAACCTCAAACAATCAAGTAGCTAACTAAGTCCAAAGTCTGCAATGGTTTGTTATTGCAATGATCGTCCCTTAATGTAATCCTTGCTCTTTTGTTTGGCTGTCTCAATTTTCGCATGTCTATAAACTACATCATTATAATAACGCTGTTTGTCACTATCAATTTTCGCATCTCGATACGCCTGGTCGGTTGAATACCTTTGCTTTTCTCTTTTAAAGATGCTATCTCTGTTTTTTTGGTAGTACTGTTTTTTTAACTTGCGTGTAGCTTGCTTGACTGAAACCATTATGTAACCATTAGTTGAATGTTTATGTCACGTATCAAGTATCAAGAACCTAACAAAAAATTACACTAATTTTTAAATTTTCAGGTATTTTTCTAGTCTAAATTAAAAGATTAAAACTATTGTTCAGACACTATAAATATTTTTGCAGTTTATAACTTTAGCGATTCTGAACTAAAAACGAAAATAAAGTAAAAATTAATTTTTTCAATTTTTACGTCACGTCGCTCATTAAGTCATATATGGTTATTAGTACACAATAGGTTTTAGATATTACGTCATGTCACTTATTACGTCATATATGGTTATTAATAGATAATCGGTTAAAATATTCGTTCTTTATTATAAACATTTTTTAAGCCTGATGAAGATTTAACTAATTTGTCAAAAGTAAGGTTGCAAGTCGACGACTTTGTTTTGGCCTTATTATAATTGGTATGGTGAAATAATAATACGCACATGGCTCTTAAATCATACTTCTTTATGGTTCAATATGGTCTAGTGGCTAGGATAGTTAACTTTCACTTAACAGGCTCGGGTTCGATTCCCGGGGTGGGAAAATTTTTAACTCTATAATCTTCGAACATTTGAACCTTTTATAATCTATAATGATGTATAATATAAATAATGTAATCTTAACTATAGTGAAGTTGCGTATGCAAGTTAGTATAGGGAAGAGTTCGATCTTTATTATAAAAAATAGCTAACTAAATCAAATGTATGTAATGGGTTTTTATTCCAATGGTCGTCTTTTAATGGAAAATTTTAATATATTGGCCTTAAATATAACTGTACTAGCCTAAACTATAGTTAAGTGGCCTATAAAATTTAGTAGAGGCAAGTGGTCGTTCTTTATTATAATGATCTAACCATTATGTATTCATGAATGAGACCATTTACAGTTTTGACGTTTCTTATATAGTAATTATGACGTCACTGCATTAAAAATACAGTTTTTATTGGAAAAATTTATTCTCTTTTAGAAATAATTTATTTTAGTTACTATAGATTTTTAACCCAATTAATTTCCTTTAAAATGAGCTATTGAACAACCCTCTACGATGTTCCAGTGCCAAGCTATCTCTGGATACAAAAAAGAAAAAAAAAGAAAAAAATATCTCGTTTGGGGAGAATAACGTGGTTAAAGTCAATTTTCTCGATTTTCAAGCCAATATATTTCCCTTGCTGTTCAAGCCAAGGGACAAAAAGTTTCCTATACAGGGGTTTCGGACAAGGCGGTTCTAATGGTGTACTTTTTGTTTTGATCTGACTCCTGCTTTAGGAGCTATGGGTTTTTATATTTCTTAACATTGGACGTGATCGTCTCTTACTAGGTTGCTAGCTACCGCTGCAACCCGGATTACACATAAAAATTCTTTCTGAAAGAGTGGATGTTGTTGAAAAGTCAGCTAGAGATGCTTTCGCAAAATTTCATAGTAATATCCAAAAGAAATGTTGCATTTTTAATGAAAAGCTTCCAAGATATAGACTGGCAACTGTGGAACAGTTTACAGATGTAATGAAAAATATTAGATATCACTGTGAATATACGGAGGCATAATTGTCCTTTATTTAGATTTTAATGTAATTCTTTACTGCAAAACTAGCAAAACAGTTTTTAAGTCTGATGAAGATTTAACTGATGTGTCAAAAGTAAGGTTGCAATTCGACGATTTTGTATTGGCCTTATTATAATTGGTATGGTGAATTAATAATATGCATATGGTTCTTAAATCATACTTCTTTATGGTCCCATTTGGTCTAGTGGCTAGGAAAGTTAACTTTCACTTAGGAGAACCGGGTTCGATTCCCGGTGTGGGAAAATTTTTAACTCTATAATCTTCGAACATTCGAACCTTTTATAATTTATAATGATGTATAATATAAATACTGTAATCTTAACTATAGTGAAGTTGCCTATGCAAGTTAGTATAGGGAAGAGTTCGATCTTTATTATAAGCTCGGGTTCGATTCCCGGGGTGGGAAAATTTTTAACTCTATAATCTTCGAACATTTGAACGTTTTATAATTTATAATGATGCATAATATAAATACTGTAATCTTAACTATAGTGAAGTTGCGTATGCAAGTTAGTATAGGGAAGAGTTCGATCTTTATTATAACTTAAACCCGGATTGTATAATAGGTTGCTAGCTAACGCTGCAACCTAGATATTCTTATTTCTGCTACTATGGGCTAAGGTTCGTTCTTTCATGTAAAATTTGTTTTGATCTGACTCCTCTGTTAGGAACTATGGGTTTTTATATTTCTTAACATTGGACGTGATCGTCTCTTACTAGGTTGCTAGCTACCGCTGCAACCCGGATTATTTTCCAGTTAACATTGGCTAGATGTCGTCCTTTATTATAATGCTAGCTACCGCTGCAACCCGGATAAATACTCTAGAATAATTTACCGATGATAATACTGCCACTAAAGCTAGAGCTACTACTTTTAATTAATATTTCAGTTACTATGAGCAAGCGTTCGTTCTTTATTATAACTGCTAGCTACCGCTGCAACCCGGATACAATTTAGTATAGGCAAAAGGTCGTTCTTTATTATATATAATAGGCCTCTGAACTGTTTAGGAAAAATCAGATTTATTAAAGCCAACTTTACTAATGTATTTTGACTCTGTGTGTAGAATCGCTAAATTTGTTATGTAAAATGCAAAAATATTTATGGTGTGTGATCAATAATTGAAAAATTTTAATTAAAACAAAAAATATCTGAAAATTTAAAAATTACTTTTTAAATTTGATAGTTTCTTGATACTTAACACTTGGTTTGAATCTAAAGGAATAGAAATGTTGCTTGAAACAATTAATATATATTCAGAAAATTCAAATGAGCTAATGAGCTTTTTTATGAGCGTTTTTTCAAAGCTGAAAAAACCTGATAACCAATAGTTGGAATCATCTACGTCTGGCTTTATATTTTCAAGAAGACTATAATGGGAACAGTTGTAAAATAAGAGAGAGTCAAGGTGACCAAAAAACTCCTGTTGGTAAGGAATTCCCTCTTAATTATGAAACTCTATAATCTTCGAACATTTGAACCTTTTATAATTTATAATGATGCATAATATAAATACTGTAATCTTAACTATAGTGAAGTTGCCTATGCAAGTTAGTATAGGGAAGAGTTCGATCTTTATTATAATACGATGTTCCAGTGCCAAGCTATCTCTGGATACAAAGAAAAAAAAAAAGAAAAAAATATCTCGTTTGGGGAGAATAACGTGGTAAAAGTCAATTTGCTTGATTTTCAAGCCAATATATTTCCCTTGCTGTTCAAGCCAGGGGACAGAAAGTTTCCTATACAGGGGTTTCGGACAAGGCGGTTCTAATGGTGTACTTTTTGTTTTGATCTGACTCCTTTGTTAGGAACTATGGGTTTTTATATTTCTTAACATTGGACGTGATCGTCTCTTACTAGGTTGCTAGCTACCGCTGCAACCCTGATTATTATATAACCTCCTTATCGCTCATCTTAACTATAGTGAAGTTGCCTATGCAAGTTAGTATAGGGAAGAGTTCGATCTTTATTATATTCTTTATTATAAAAATCCCTATTTATGTTTTAGTTAACATGGGCAAGGTGTCGTTCTTTATTGTAAGTCGCTCATTAAGTCATATATGGTTATTAGTACACAATAGGTTTTAGATATTACGTCATGTCACTTATTACGTGATATATGGTTATTAGTAGATAATCGGTAAAATATTCGTTCTTTATTATAATAACTCTATAATCTTCGAATATTTGAACCTTTTATAATTTATAATGATGTATAATATAAATACTGTAATCTTAACTATAGTGAAGTTGCGTATGCAAGTTAGTATAGGGAAGAGTTCGATCTTTATTATAACGACCCGGACTAAATAAGTCTAATATTAAGTATAGTTAAGTTGCCTATACATGTTAATATAGGCAAGAGTGCGTTCTTTATTATATACCTTGAACTGTTTGATTTATGTATCATATTGTTAATTTTACAACTTTAATTAATGACGTCATAGTCTAAGTGGCTAACACGATCAGCCGATAATCAAAAGGTTGGTGGTTCAAATCTAGTCGGGGTCGTTTTCTTTTAATTTGTAATTCAGCTATAAATAAAACCATATTATTACTATATCATTAACTATAATTAAGTTGAGTATCTAATACAGCATAGGCAAGAGATCGTTCTTTATTATAAAACATTTGAACCTTTTATAATTTATAATGATGTATAATATAAATACTGTAATCTTAACTATAGTGAAGTTGCGTATGCAAGTTAGTATAGGGAAGAGTTCGATCTTTATTATAATTTTAAATACAAAGGCACTAGATGTTGCAATTTCCTTTAAAATGAGCTATTATACAGCTCTCTATGATTTTCCAGTGCCCAGCTAGCTGAGCAGAAAGAAAAAGCGGAAAGAAAAAAATATCCCGTTTGTGGAGAATAACGTGGTAAAAGTCAATTTTCTTGATTTTCAAGCCAATATATTTTCTTTGTTATTCAAGCCAAAGGGAGGTAAGTTTCCTTTATAGAGGATTCGGACAAGGCGGTTCTAATGGTGTACTTTTTGTTTTGATCTGACTCTTTTTTTAGGAGTTGGGGGGTTTTATATTTCTTAACATTGGAGGTGATCGTCTCTTACTAGGTTGCTAGCTACCGCTGCAACCCGGATTCCTTATAACACTTCAGTTACTATGGACTGAAGATCGTTCTTTAAAGTAATTTATAATGAACCACATTGATCCTTTATGAACTTCAATTACTATGGAAGAAAGTTCGTTCTTTAATGTAATACCACTAACTGTTTCATTGATTCTACTTCAAAAATTATTTGTACTAATTTCAAATGGTTTTAAAATTCATCAATTTCCTTTAAAATGAGCCAGTCGAATATTTTGATGGCGTTATTCTTATATCGTAATGCTTGTGTTATCTTATCTTTTAGTTACTATGTGACATGGTTTGTTCTTTACTAAGTTTCTAGTCTTCTACTAGGTTTTATAATTGCAAATCAAACTAAGTCTAATATGTCCCATGGCTTGTCCTTATTAGGTTTATGATCCCGATGAAATTACATAATCCCCATTTATTTTCCAGTTAACATTGGTTAGATGCCGTTCTTTACTATAAAAACTAATTCCAATGTATGCAATGGTTTGATATTCCAATGCTCGTCTTTTAATGTAAATCAGTCAAATATGGCACCATACCCCAGAGAAGCAACTATTCAAAAGATAATGTGTTATATTATCTTGTCAAAAGATATGTGTGTTGCATCACTTGTCCGTGTCATCATTTATTTTATGTTTCAGTTTCTGTATGCTATAATTCGTTCTTTACTGTAATACCGCTTCAACCAAGATCATAAATTACAAACAGGAAAAAGCCTATGGCTTTTTCTTCTTTGGAATAGTAAGAGACGATCCTCAAATAATCAGACAACTAACTAGGTTTATAATTCTTTCTTTAACATAAACTTCAATTTTCGGGTATTTTAATATATCCTATATGTCTAGAGGTTGGTATAGCTCTCACCCAGTTGGATTGAGTTCAATTTCCGTATTAGAAATTTTTACTTATGATGATTTCTTAAGGAACACAATAAAAATTTCTTAATGTAATAAAAATAATTTTACAAAATGCTTTTAATACCATTAATTTCCTTTAAAATGAGCCATTGAGCAACTCTCTATGATGTTCCAGTGTCAAGCTATCTGTTGAATTACTAACCTATACTACAATTAAGTGGCGTATAAAATTTAGTATAGGCAAGAGGTCGTTCTTTATTGTAACGTGGGTTCAATTCTTACCGCTGGTTATACGATTATGTTTGAAAGACTGCAGTGTGAAAAGACATCAAAATGCAGTTTTTGGTGGAAAAATCCCGTTTAGTATACTGGAAACAAAGAAAAGAGAAAAAAAAATACCCCGTTTTAGGCAGAATGTTGTAGTAGCTGCCACTTTTCTTGATTTTTTAGTACTGATTTTTTAACTTGTGTGTAGCTTGCTTTGATCTAACCATTATGTTATTCATGAATGAGACCATTTACAGTTTTGACGTTTCTTATATAGTAATTATGACGTCACTGCATTAAAAATACAGTTTTTATTGGAAAAATTTATTCTCTTTTAGAAATAATTTATTATAGTTACTATAGATTTTTAACCCAATTAATTTCCTTTAAAATGAGCTATTGAACAACCCTCTACGATGTTCCAGTGCCAAGCTATCTCTGGATACAAAAAAGAAAAAAAGAAAAAAATATCTCGTTTGGGGAGAATAACGTGGTAAAAGTCAATTTGCTTGATTTTCAAGCCAATATATTTCCCTTGCTGTTCAAGCCAAGGGACAGAAAGTTTCCTATACAGGGGTTTCGGACAAGGCGGTTCTAATGGTGTACTTTTGTTTGATCTGACTCCTTTTTTAGGAGCTATGGGTTTTATATTTCTTAACATTGGACGTGATCGTCTCTTACTAGGTTGCTAGCTACCGCTGCAACCCGGATTTCTATGGGCTAGGGTTCGTTCTTTATTGTATTTCAACGTTTAAAATTATTAAGTACACAATACCCTGTGTCGAGTAGCTAAAACCTAGAAACACACAACTAATTTTAACATTTTCAGGTATTTCTCTTGTTTGAATTAAAAAATTAGTATTATTGGTTAGACACCATAAATATTTTTGCAGTTTAAATAATAAGTTTAGCGATTCTGGACTGAAAACTAAAATAATTGAAATTATAAACAATAATATGGAGGTACGTACTTTACGGGTTACAAACCAAAAAAGTTTGGTTCCAGGATACAATAATAACTTTGAACATAGATGAAAAAAATTTTGGTTCCAGGAGAAAAAAAGCAAACTAATTTTAAAATTTCCAAGTATTTTTGTAGTTTAAATTAAGAAATTACTATTACTGGTTAGACATCATAAAACATTTTGGTTCCAGGAGACAAAAAAACAAAACTAATACAAAAATTGTCAGGTATTGCTCTAGTTTGAATTAAAAAATTAGTAATATTGGTTAGACATAATAAATATTTTGCAATTTACATAATAACTTAAGAGATTCTGAACTCAAAACTAAAATAAAAAAAAAATTGAATATTTCTCATTGGAAATATAGGACAACAATATAGAGAGACGTAATTTACGGGTTAAGCCAAAAAATTTTTAACTAAGATGATATAAAATTAATGGCGTATAAAATAGTGTAGCGAGTCAATTGAAGCAAAAGGAAAACCGAACTAATTTTTTAATTTTCAGGTTTTTTTCTGGTTTGAATTAAAAAATGGAAATTATTGTTCAGACACCGTAAATATTTTTGAACTTTGCAGCTAAATAAAATTATTTTTTTAAATTTTCAGGAATTACTCTAGTTTCAGTTGACAAATAAGATTTTTTTCAAGGAATCGAGCAGTCCAATATATACAATGGTATGTTCTTCGAATGATCCATTTAATCAGGTTCCTAGCTACCGCTGCAAACCGGAACTGTTAAAAAATATTCTATCTTTAATTAGAGAAGGAACTAGATGTAGCAAGTTTTACTATTGAGACGAGTCACTCTTACTATACAACATACAGTTCGTTATCAAGAACTGTTTGCTTTGATGTATCTATTGGTACCAAAATTTCGTTCTTTATAGTTTGGGTTACTATTGAGACAAGTGTATCTATTGGTATCAAACTTTTGTTCTTTATAGTTTCGGTTACTATTGAGACAAGTAGCTATTATTACTATAGATTTCATTACCATGAATTGTTTGATTGCTTCAAAATTCAAATATCTTTGAAAAGACTGCAGTATGAAAATACATCAAAAATGCAATTTTTTGGACAAAATTGAATCTACTTTAAAAAGTATTTTATTTTTAATTACAAAAGTGACTAGATGTTGCAATTTCCTTTAAAATGAGTCATTATACAGCTCTCTATGATTTTCCAGTGCCCAGCTAGTTGAGGAGGAAAAAAAAGCGGAAAGAAAAAAATATCCTGTTTGTGGAGAATAACGTGGTTAAAGTCAATTTTCTTGATTTTTAAGCCAATATATTTTCTTTGTTATTCAAGCTAAAGAATGATAAGTTTCCTTTATAGGGGTTTTGGGCCAGGCGGTTCTAATGGTGTAATTTTTGTTTTGATCTGACTCTTTTCTTAGGAGTTAGGGGTTTTTATATTTCTTAACATGGACGTGATCGTCTCTTACTAGGTTGCTAGCTACCACTGCAACCCGGATAATCAGTCCTTTATGTAAACTTTACTAACCTATACTATAGTTAAGTGGTCTATAAAATTTAGCATAGGCAAGAGGTCACTCTTTATTATAACATTTTACAGTTAGATAAAATTATTTAGTTTAAATTTTTCAGGAATTAATCTAGTTTTATTTGACAAAAAGATCTTTTACAAGGAATCAGGCAGCTAGCAAAGTCCAACATAAGCGATGGTATGTTCTTTGAATGATCGTCTTTTAATGTAAAATATTTTAATCCTTCGGTTACTATGGGGTAAAATTCGTTCTTTAATGTAATTTTATATTTCTTAACATTAGACGTGATCGTCTCTTATTAGGTTGCTAGTTACCACTGCAACCTGGTTGCCTATGCAAGTTAGTATACGCAAGAGTTCGTTCTTTACTGTATTTTTTAGGAACTATGAGTTTTTATATTTCGTAATATTGGACGGGATCGTCTCTTACTAGGTTGCTAGCTACCGCTGCAACCCAGACTAGGTTTCTAGCTACCGCTGCAACCCGGATAATTGAAAAACACCATTTATGATGAGCTATATTCTTCCTTTATGTAACTACACCTGGAACCACCATATATCAGTTAGTATGGGAGAGATATCGTTCTTTACTGTACTATAAAGGGTTTTCGGACAAGGCGGTTCTAATGGTGTACTTTTTGTTTTGATCTGACTCCTTTTTTAGGAACTATGGGTTTTTACATTTCTTAACATTGGACGTGATCGTCTCTTACTAGGTTGCAAGCTACCGCTGCAACCCGGATTGCTAGCTACCGCTGCAACCCGGATGTAAGCATCATCTATATAATGGTTCCTTATAACACTTCAGTTACTATGGACTGAAGATCGTTCTTTAATGTAATCTTTAATGTAATTATCTATTAATGTATTATTACAAACAGGAAAAAGCCTACGGCTTTTTCTTCTTTGGAATAGTAAGAGACGAACCTCAAAGAATCAGGCAGCTAACTAAGTCCAATATAAGCAATGGTTTGTTCTTCTAATGATCATCTTTTAATTTGGCGTTTTTTACTAGGTTGCTAGCTACCATTGCAACCCAGATTATGTAATTAATAGGTTGCTAGCTACCGCTGCAACCTAGATATTCTTATTTCTGCTACTATGGGCTAAGGTTCGTTCTTCACGGTAAACAACCGGATAGCAAAACATTTTTTAAGGCTGATGAGATTTAACTGATGTGTCAAAAGTAAGGTTGTAAGTCGACGATTTTGTTTGGCCTTATTATAATTGGTATGGTGAAATAATAATATGCATATGGTTCTTATATCATACTTCTTTATGGTCCCATATGGTCTAGTGGCTAGGATAGTTAACTTTCACTTAACAGGCCCGGGTTCGATTCCCGGTGTGGAAAAATTTTTAACTCTATAATCTTCGAACATTCGAACCTTTTATAATTTATAATGATGTATAATATAAATACTGTAATCTTAACTATAGTGAAGTTGCCTATGCAAGTTAGTATAGGGAAGAGTTCGATCTTTATTATACTATGCTATAATTAAGTAGCGTATAAAATTTAGTATAGGCAAGAGGTCGTTCTTTATTATAAAATTATTCAAGCCAAAGGGCGGTAAGTTTCCTTTATAGAGGATTCGGACAAGGCGGTTCTAATGGTGTACTTTTTGTTTTGATCTGACTCTTTTTTTAGGAGTTGGGGGGTTTTATATTTCTTGACATTGGAGGTGATCGTCTCTTACTAGGTTGCTAGCTACCGCTGCAACCCGGATTAGCCACAGTCTCTTCGGAGGCGTGGGTTTAAATCTTACCGCTGGTATACGATTATGTTTGAAAGACTGCAGTGTGAAAAGACATCAAAATGCAGTTTTTGGTGGAAAAGTTTATTCTCTTTTAGAAATAATTTATTTTAGTTACTATAGATTTTTTAACCCAATTAATTTCCTTTAAAATGAGCTATTGAACAACCCTCTACGATGTTCCAGTGCCAAGCTATCTGTGGAAAAGAAAAAGAAAAAAGAAAAAAATATCCCGTTTGTGGAGAATAACGTGGTAAAAGTCTATTTTCTTGATTTTCAAGCCAATATATTTTCTTTGTTATTCAAGCCAAAGGGCGGTAAGTTTCCTTTATAGAGGATTCGGACAAGGTGGTTCTAATGGTGTACTTTTTGTTTTGATCTGACTCTTTTTTTAGGAGTTGGGGGGTTTTATATTTCTTAACATTGGAGGTGATCGTCTCTTACTAGGTTGCTAGCTACCGCTGCAACCCGGATCAAGCCAATATATTTTCTTTGTTATTCAAGCCACCGGGCGGTAAGTTTCCTCTACAGAGGATTCAGACAAGGCGGTTCTAATGGTGTATTTTTTGTTTTGATCTGACTCTTTTTTTAGGAGTTGGGGGGTTTTATATTTCTTAACAATGGAGGTTATCGTCTCTTACTAGGTTGCTAGCTACCGCTGCAACCCGGATAACATTGGACGTGATCGTCTCTTACTAGGTTGCTAGCTACCGCTGCAACCCGGATCTAGCTACCGCTGCAACCCAGATATACATGATATAATGTTTAGTCAAATGTTACAGTAAGCCTTCGGTAGCTCAGTTGGTAGAGCGGTGGACAATAGATCTATAGGTCGCTGGTTCAAATCCGGCTCGAAGGAAATTTTTACCACCTTTGTTTTCAACTATATTCTGTCCGTGTTTTAAATTAAAAAACCACAGAAAATCAGGCAACTAAGCATCTCCATTACATGTTTTTGTTTATTCTATAGTAATTTTCAGATCGATCCTTAATGTAAATTTTAGAAATGTAGCTTACTTATACTACACATTTAGGTTTCTGCCGTAATTCTTCCTTTTCAAAATTAAATTTGTTACAATGGCCTAGAGTTAGTTCTTTACCATATCGTAAACAATTATTTTATAATAATAACTATTTTAGTTAATTACAAAGGTTTCTATATGTTTTCTATATAAGGTTTCTACAGCAGTTTCTTTTAAAAATGAGCCATTACCACAGTTTTTTATTATGACCACGAGCTGTTTAATTTAATACTTCAGTTACTAGGGGTTACAGTTCGTTCCTTATTGTAAATTTTCTTGATTTTCAAGCCAATATATTTCCCTTGCTGTTCAAGCCAAGGGACAGAAATTTTACTATGCAGGGTTTCGGGACAAGGCGGTTCTAATGGTGTACTTTTGTTTTGATCTGACTCTTTTTTTAAGAACTATGGGTTTTTATATTTCTTAACAGTGGACGTGATCGTCTCTTACTAGGTTGCTAGCTACCGCTGCAACCCGGATAAAACAAAATTTAATTAGAGTTCGTTCTTTATTGTTATGTTAGCATTGGACGTGATCGTCTCTTATTGTGATATTGAATTACTAACCTATACTATAATTAAGTGGTGTATAAAATTTCGTATAGGCAAGAGGTCGTTCTTTATTATAATATTTTAAAAATAATTGTTTTATAAATACAAAAGGTTTTTTAACCCCTTTAATTTCCTTTAAAATGAGCCATTAAACAACTCTCTACGATGTTCCCAGTGCAAAGCTATCTGTGGAATTACTAAGCTATGCTATAATTAAGTAGCGTATAAAATTTAGTATAGGCAAGAGGTCGTTGTTTATTATACTCTTAAAAAAAAAAACTGTAGTCCGACGTTGGTCGTAGCTTAGATTGCTTTCTTTAATATAAATTACTTACCTATACTATAGTTAAGTGGCCTATAAAATTTAGTATAGGCAAGAGGTCGTTCTCTTATTATACTCTTAAAAAAAAAACTGTAGGCCGACGTTTGGTCTTAGCTTAGATTGCTTCTTTGATATAAATTACTAACCTATACTATAGTTAAGTTGCCTATAAAATTTAGTATAGGCAAGAGGTCGTTCTTTATTATAATATCTTTGAAAAGACTGCAGTATGAAAAGACATCAAAAATGCAGTTTTTAGGGGAAAAGTTTATTCTCTCTTAGAAATAATTTATTTTAGTTACAAAAGATGTTTAACTCAATTAATTTCCTTTAAAATTAGCCATTGAACAACTCTCTACGATGTTCTAGTGCCAAGCTATCTGTGGAAAAGAAAAAAAATATCCCGTTTAGGCAGAATGTTGTAGTAGCTGCCACTTATCTTGATTTTCAAGCCAATATATTTCCCTTGCTGTTCAAGCCAAGGACAGAAAGTGTCCTATATAGGGGTTTCGGACAAGGCGGCTGCTAATGGTGTACTTTTTGTTTTGATCTAACTCTTTTTTTTAGAAGCTATGGGTTTTTATATTTCTTAACATTGGACGTGATCGTCTTTTACTAGGTGGCTAGCTACCGCTACAACCCGGATTCTTTTTATAAGTATAACGTGTATGTAAATATTTCATCAATAATAGTGAAGACATCATAGCTTACACACTGGTTGTAACTTTTGTTTTTCCACTACCGACCTTTTCTGGTTCTATTTTTTGTTGTGCAACTTTATAAATAAGTTTTTTTTTGTCTGAAATAAAGTAAATCTAGTGACGTGTCTGACATATATAACCTGGTTACAAACAGGAAAAAGCCTACGGCTTTTTCATCTTTGAAATAGTAAGAGACGAACCTCAAACAATAAAGTAGCTAACTAATTCCAATGTATGCAATTGTTTGTTATTCCAATGATCGTCTTTTAATGTAACAGAACTTAACTTAGGATTTATGAGCTATTTTAATTTTTACTATGGGCAGTGAACCCTAGTTGGCCTGAGTTCGATTCCCGGTATGAGAAATTTTTACCTATGATGAATTCTTAAAGAAAATTCATCATCTATATAATGATTCCTTATAGATACTTCAGTTACTATGGACTAAAGTCTCTTCGGAGGCGTGGGTTCAAATCTTACCGCCGGTATACGATTATGATTTATGTACAAAAATCAAATATCTTTGAAAAGACTGCAGCATGAAAAGACATCAGAAATGCAGTTTTTAGTGGAAAAATTTATTCTCTTTTAGAAATGATTTATTTTAATTACAAAAGATTTTTAACCCAATTAATTTCCTTTAAAAATGAGCCACTGAACAACTCTACGATGTTTCAGTTCAAGCTATCTGTGGAAAAGAAAAAAAGAAAAAAAAGAAAGAAAAAAATATGCCGTTTAGGCAGAATGTTGCAGTAGCTGCCACTTTTCTTGATTTTTAAGCCAATATATTTCCCTTGCTGTTCAAGCCAAGGAACAGAAAGTTTCGTTTACAGGGTTTTGGACAAGGTGGTTCTAATGGTGTACTTCTCGTTTTGATCTGACTCCTTTTTTAGGAGCTATTGGTTTTTATATTTCTTAACATTGGACGTGATCGTCTCTTACTAGGTTGCTAGCTACCGCTGCAACCCGGATTATTACTTCTCGATACGCCTGGTCGGTTGAATACCTTTGCTTTTTTCTTTTCAAGTTACTATCTCTGTTGTTTGTGTAGTACTGTTTTTTCAACTTGCGTATAGCTTGCTTTGATCTAACCATTATCTAATCAAGAATGAGACCATTTACAGTTTTGACTTTTCTTATATACTAATTATGACGTCACGAGCGTAATGATTTTATTTCATGACGTCATGGCGCGATGGTATTATTTCATGACGTCTTCAGAAACAACAATATAATTTCGTGTTTTTCTATTCACGTCATAACTCTAATATAAAACTATGATGACATTCATTATTTATCTTGTAGGGTTTCAGACAAGGTAGTTCTAATGATGTACTTTTGTTTTGATCTGACTCTATTTTTAAGAGTTTCGGGTTTTTATATTTCTTAGCATTGGACTGATTTTTTCTTACTAGGTTGGTAGCTACTGCTGCAACCCAAATTCACATATATATTTATTTATGAGAGGCAGCCTGGCCGAGTGGTCCAAGGCACTGGTGTTAGCCACCAGTCTCTTTGGAGGCGTGGGTTCAAATCTTACCGCTGGTATACGATTATGTTTGAAAGACTGCAGTGTGAAAAGACATCAAAAGTGCAGTTTTTGGTTGAAAAATTTATTCTCTTTTAGAAATAATTTATTTAGAATAAATAATTTAGAATATTTAGAATCTCTCTTTTAGAATAAATAATTTATTACAAGGTAATTCTATTTTAGAATTATTTTAGAATTAGAATTATTTTAGAATTGGAAAAACTTATTCTCTTTTAGAAATAATTTATTTTAGTTACAAAAGGTTTTCAACCCAATTAATTTCCTTTAAAATGAGCTATTGAACAACCCTCTACGATGTTCCAGTGCCAAGCTATCTCTGGATACAAAAAAAAGAAAAGAGAAAAAAATATCCCGTTTGGGGAGAATAATGTGGTTAAAGTCAATTTTCTTGATTTTCAAGCCAATATATTTCCCTTGCTGTTCAAGCCAAGGGACAGAAAGTTTCCTATACAGGGGTTTCGGACAAGGCGGTTCTAATGGTGTACTTTTTGTTTTGATCTGACTCCTTTTTTAGGAACTATGGGTTTTTATATTTCTTAACATTGGACGTGATCGTCTCTTACTAGGTTGCTAGCTACCGCTGCAACCCGGACATATCAGTTACTATGGGAGAGAGATAGTTCTTTACTGTAATGATCGTCTCTTACTAGGTTGCTAGCTACCACTGCATCGTCTTTTAATGTAATGTTTTATAAAAATGAGCCATTACACAGCTCTTTATTATGACCACGAACCATTTGATTTAATACTTAAGTTACTATGGGTTATAGTTCGTTCCTTATTGTAATAATCGGATATTTTAATATATCTAGAGGTCTAGAGGTTGGGATAGCTCTCACCGAGCAGGCTTGAGTTCAATTTCCGTATGGGAATTTTTACTTATGATGATTTCTTAAGGAACATAATTAAAATTTCTTAATATAATAAAAATAATTCGTTTTAATTACAAAAGGTTTTTAACCCCATTAATTTCATTTAAAATGAGCCATTGAACAACTCTCTACGATGTTCCAGTGCCATGCTATCTGTTGAATTACTAACCTATACTATAATTAAGTGGCGTATAAAATTTAGTATAGGCAAGAGGTCGTTCTTTATTATACTAACTAAGTCCAATGTATGGAATGGTTTGTTATTTCAGTGATCGTCTTTTAATGTAAAAAAATATAAATACTGTAATCTTAACTATAGTGAAGTTGCGTATGCAAGTTAGCATAGGGAAGAGTTTGATCTTTATTATACTATAATTAAGTGACGTATAAAATTTAGTATAGGCAAGAGGTCGTTCTTTATTATAACAAGGGACAGAAAGTTTCCTATACAGGGTTTCGGACAAGGCGGTTCTAATGGTGTACTTTTTGTTTTGATCTGACTCCTTTGTTAGGACTATGGGTTTTTATATTTCTTAACATTGGACGTGATCGTCTCTTACTAGGTTGCTAGCTACCGCTGCAACCCGGATTCGATGATCGAGCCTTTATGTAACCCGGATTAAAAATTATTATCATATCTTATATGTAACTTTTATTTTATACGTCTTCGATAGTCTAATCGTAAGTATACCTACTTGTTACCTGGGAGAAGGGGGTTCGATTCCCCGTCGGGGAGAACTTTTAATATGTTGACTTAAAAGCACTATCTTTTCAATTTAAAATTTAAAAAAGAAACTTGTTTATTTACATTCTAGCTAAAATAATGAAGATAATATGAGTGAACCACTGTGTTCAGTTTCTTTGAACTTGAGTTCGTTTTTTAACTATAAATACAAACAGGAAAAATCCTACGGCTTTTTCTTCTTTTAAATAGTAACAGACGAAACTCAAACAATCAAGTAGCTAACTAAGTCCAATGTATGGAATGGTTTGTTATTTCAGTGATCGTTTTTTAATGTAAAAATAAAAATACTGTAATCTTAACTATAGTGAAGTTGCCTATGCAAGTTAGTATAGGGAAGAGTTCGATCTTTATTATAATAATGTATGGTTT
Source organism: Artemia sinica (assembly GCA_027921565.1). Taxonomy (NCBI): domain Eukaryota; kingdom Metazoa; phylum Arthropoda; class Branchiopoda; order Anostraca; family Artemiidae; genus Artemia; species Artemia sinica. Next base: position 429,194 of record JAPEVW010000093.1, on the reverse strand, counting down.
ATTGTAATGCTTTGATGCATCTGTTGGTATCAAAATTTCGTTCTTTAGAGTTTCGGTTACTATTTAGACAAGTAGTTATTATTACTATAGAGTTCATTGCCATGAACTGTTTGATTGCTTCAAAATACAAATATCTTTGAAAAGACTGCAGTATGAAATACATCAAAAATGCAGTTTTTTTTACAAAATTGATTCTACTTAAGAACTATTTTATTTTTAATTACAAAAGTGACTAGATGTAGTAATTTCCTTTAAAATGAGCCATTATACAGCTCTCTATGATTTTGCAGTGTCCATCTAGCTGAGGAGTAAAAAAAAGCGGAAAGAAAAAAAGATGCTGTTTGTGGAGGATATCGTGGTTAAAGTCAATTTTCTTGATTTTCAAGCCAATATAATTTCTTCGTTATTCAAGCCAAAGGACGGGAAGTTTGCTATATAGAAGTTTTGGAAAAGGCGGTTCTAAAAGTGTACTTTTTGTTTTGATCTGAATCTTTTTTCAGGAGTTATCGGTTACATTAGTTTCTACTATGGGGGTGTGATCGTCTCTTACTATGTTGCTAGCTACCGCTGCAACCCAGATGATGGTGCTAGCTACCGCTGCAACCTGGACTTTACTAACCTATACTACAGTTAAGTGGCCTACAAAGTTTAATATAGGCAATTATATGGAGAGAGATCGTTCTTTATTGTATATTCACGTCATAGCTCTAATTTATCTAGTAGGGTTTCAGACAAGGTAGTTCTAATGATGTACTTTTGTTTTGATCTGACTGTATTTTTAGGAGTTTTAGGTTTTTATATTTCTTAGCATTGGACTGATCGTCTCTTGCTAGGTTGCTAGCTACTGCTGCAACCCAAATTATGAGAGGCAGCCTGGCCGAGTGGTCTAAGGCACTGGTGTTAGCCACCAGTCTCTTCGGAGGCGTGGGTTCAAATCTTACCGCTGGTATACGATTATGTTTGAAAGACTGCAGTGTGAAAAGACATCAAAAATGCAGTTTTTGGTGGAAAAATTTATTCTCTTTTAGAAATAATTTATTTTAGTTACTATAGAGTTTTAACCCAATTAATTTCCTTTAAAATGAGCCATTGAACAACTCTCTACGATGTTCCAGTGCCAAGCTATCTCTGGATACAAAAGAAAAAAAAAAGAAAAACAAAATATCCCGTTTAGGCAGAATGTTGTAGTAGCTGCCACTTTTCTTGATTTTCAAGCCAATATATTTCCCTTGCTGTTCAAGCCAAGGGACAGAAAGTTTCCTATACAGGGGTTTCGGACAAGGCGGTTCTAATGGTGTACTTTTTGTTTTGATCTGTCTCCTCTGTTAGGAACTATGGGTTTTTATATTTCTTAACATTGGACGTGATCGTCTCTTACTAGGTTGCTAGCTACCGCTGCAACCCGGATACTATAATTAAGTAGCGTATAAAATTTAGTATAGGCAAGAGGTCGTTCTTTAGTATAAAACCTTTTATAATCTATAATGATGTATAATATAAATACTGTAATCTTAACTATAGTGAAGTTGCGTATGCAAGTTAGTATAGGGAAGAGTTCGATCTTTATTATATATTCATGAATGAGACCATTTACAGTTTTGACGTTTCTTATATAGTAATTATGACGTCACTGCATCAAAAATACAGTTTTTATTGGAAAAATTTATTCTCTTTTAGAAATAATTTATTTTAGTTACAAAAGGTTTTTAACCCAATTAATTTCCTTTAAAATGAGCTATTGAACAACCCTCTACGATGTTCCAGTGCCAAGCTATCTCTGGAAAAGAAAGAAAAAAAAAAGAAAAAAATATCTCGTTTGGGGAGAATAACGTGGTAAAAGTCAATTTGCTTGATTTTCAAGCCAATATATTTCCCTTGCTGTTCAAGCCAAGGGACAGAAAGTTTCCTATACAGGGGTTTCGGACAAGGCGATTCTAATGGTGTACTTTTTGTTTTGATCTGACTCCTGCTTTAGGAGCTATGGGTTTTTATATTTCTTAACATTGGACGTGATCGTCTCTTACTAAGTTGCTAGCTACCGCTGCAACCCGGACTACTTTTTCAAAGTATTTTATTTTTAATTACAAAAGTGACTAGATGTTGCAATTTCCTTTAAAATGAGCTATTATACAGCTCTCTATGATTTTCCAGTGCCCAGCTAGCTGAGAAGAAAAATCAAGCGGAAAGAAAAAATATCCCGTTTGTGGAGAATAACGTGGTAAAAGTCAATTTGCTTGATTTTCAAGCCAATATATTTTCTTTGTTATTCAAGCCAAAGGGCGGTAAGTTTCCTTTATAGAGGATTCGAACAAGGCGGTTCTAATGGTGTACTTTTTGTTTTGATCTGACTCTTTTTTTAGGAGTTGGGGGGTTTTATATTTCTTTACATTGGAGGTGATCGTCTCTTACTAGGTTGCTAGCTACCGCTACAACCCGGATGCTAGCTACCGCTGCAACCCGGATTGGATCTGAATGTTTTTCAGGAGTTATGGGTTACTTTAGTATTTACTATAGGGCATGATCGTCTCCTACTAGGTTGCTAGCTACCGCTGCAACCCGGATGATTACAGACAGGAAAAAGCCTACGGCTTTTTCTTCTTTGAAATAGTAAGAGACTAGCCTCAAATAATAAAGTAGCGAACTAAATCCAATGTATGTGATTGGTTTTTATTCCAATGATCGTCTTTTAATGAAAAATTTTAATATATTGACCTTAAATATAACTGTACTAGACTATACATTACGTAAGTGGCCTATAAAAATTTAGTATAGGCAAGAGGTCGTTCTTTACTGTATATGAGGCGAGTCGTTCTGACTATACAGTTCGTTACCACAAACGTTTTGAAATACCACGAACTGTTTTATTTATGTATCATATTGTTAATTTTACAACTTTAATCAATGAGGCCATAGTCTAAGTGGCTAGCACGATCGGCCGATAACGGAAAGGTTGGTGGTTCGGATCCAGCCAGGGTAGTTTTCTTTTAATTTGTAATTCAGCTATAAATAAAACCATATTATTACTATATCATTAACTATAATTAAGTTGAGTATCTAATATAGTATAGGCAAGAGTTTGCTCTTTATTATAACATTGTGATAACTATCCTTGAACTTTTGTTTGGCTGTCTCAATTTTTGCATGTCTATAATCTTCATCATTGATATAACACATCTTGCTGTTTTGTTTTGCTCTCTCAAGTATTACTTCTCGATACGCCTGGTCGGTTGAATACCTTTGCTTTTTTCTTTTCAAGTTACTATCTCTGTTGTTTGTGTAGTACTGTTTTTTCAACTTGCGTATAGCTTGCTTGATTGAAACCATTATGTAATTATGAATGAGAACATTTACAGTTCTGACGCTTCTTATATAGTAATAATTACAAAAGGTTTTAATCCCATTTATTTCCTTTAAAATGAGCCATTGGACAACTCTCTACGATGTTCCAGTGCCATGCTATCTGTTGAATTACTAACCTATACTATAATAAAGTGGCGTATAAAATTTAGTATAGGCAAGAGGTCGTTCTTTATTATAAGCTTGATTGAAACCATTATGTAACCGTTAGTTGAATGTTTATGTCACGTATCAAGTATCAAGAACCTAACAAAAAATTAAACTAAATTTTAAATTTTTAGGTATTTTTTTAGTCTAAATTAAAAGATTAAAACTATTGTTCAGACACCATAAATATTTTTGCAGTTTATAACTTTAGCGGTTCTGAACTAAAAACGAAAATAAAAAAAATTAATTTTTTCAATTTTTACGTCACGTCACTCATTAAGTCATATATGGTTATTAGTAAAAAAATAGGTTTTAGATATTACATCATTTCACTTATTACGTCATATATGGTTATTAGTAGATAATCGGTAAAATATTCGTTCTTTATTATAACATGACGTCTTCAGAAACAACAATATAATTTCATGTTTTTCTGTTCACGTCATAGCTCTAATATAAAACTATGATGACATTCATTATTTATCTAGTAGGGTTTCAGACAAGGTAATTTTAATGATGTAATTTTGTTTTGATCTGACTCTATTTTTAGGAGTTTTGTTATATTTCTTAGCATTGGACTGATCGTCTATTACTAGGTTGCTAGCTACTGCTGCAACCCAAATTCACATATATATTTATTTATGAGAGGCAGCCTGGCCGAGTGGTCCAAGGCACTGGTGTTAGCCACCAGTCTCTTCGGAGGCGTGGGTTCAAATCTTACTGCTGGTATAATGTTTGAAAGACTGGAGTGTGAAAAGACATCGAAAATGCAGTTTTTGGTGGAAAAATTTATTCTCTTTTAGAAATAATTTATTTTAGTTACAAAAGGTTTTTAACCCAATTAATTTACTTTAAAATGAGCTATTGAACAACCCTCTACGATGTTCCAGTGCCAAGCTATCTCTGGAAAAGAAAGAAAAAAAGAAAAAAAATATCCCGTTTGGGGAGAATAACGTGGTAAAAGTCAATTTGCTTGATTTTCAAGCCAATATATTTCCCTTGCTGTTCAAGCCAAGGGACAGAAAGTTTCCTATACAGGGGTTTCGGACAAGGCGGTTCTAATGGTGTACTTTTGTTTTGATCTGACTCCTCTGTTAGGAACTATGGGTTTTTATATTTCTTAACATTGGACGTGATCGTCTCTTACTAGGTTGCTAGCTACCGCTGCAACCCGGATTAGTTACTATAGATTTTTAACCCAATTAATTTCCTTTAAAATGAGCTATTGAACAACCCTCTACGATGTTCCAGTGCCAAGATATCTCTGGATACAAAAGAAAAAAAGAAAAAAATATCCCGTTTGTGGAGAATAACGTGGTTAAAGTTAATTTTCTTGATTTTCAAGCCAATATATTTCCCTTGCTGTTCAAGCCAAGGGGCGGTAAGTTTCCTTTACAGGGGTTTCGGACAAGGCGATTCTAATGGTGTACTTTTTGTTTTGATCTGACTTCTTTTTTAGGAATATGGGTTTTTACATTTCTTAACATTGGACGTGATCGTCTCTTACTAGGTTGCTAGCTACCGCTGCAACCCGGATAGCCTGAACCATTAACCATTAATAATAACTCTTACTTTGAAAAATAATAACGTCTCTTATTTTGAAATAATAAGAGACGAGCCTAAAACAATCAAATAGCTAACTAAGTTTAATGTATACAATGGTTTGTTATTCCAATGATCGTCTTTTAATGTAATGTAATCAGAAACCACAACATAATATCGTGTTTTTCTATTCACGTCATAGCTCTAATATAAAACTATGACGACATTCATTATTTATCTAGTAAGTTTTCAGACAAGGTAGTTCTAATGATATACTTTTGTTTTGATCTGACTCTATTTTTAGGAGTTTTGTTATATTTCTTAGCATTGGACTGATCGTCTCTTGCTAGGTTGCTAGCTACTGCTGCAACCCAGATTCACATATATATTATTTATGAGAGGCAGCCTGGCCGAGTGGTCCAAGGCACTGGTGTTAGCCACCAGTCTCTTCGGAGGCGTGGGTTCAAATCTTACCGCTGGTATTATGTTTGAAAGACTGCAGTGTGAAAAGACATCGAAAATGCAGTTTTTGGTGGAAAAATTTATTCTCTTTTAGAAATAATTATTTTAGTTACTATAGATTTTTAACCCAATTAATTTCCTTTAAAATGAGCCATTGAACAACTCTCTACGATGTTCCAGTGCCAAGCTATCTGTGGAAAAGAAAGAAAAGAGAAAAAAATATCCCGTTTAGGCAGAATGTTGTAGTAGCTGCCACTTTTCTTGATTTTCAAGCCAATATATTTCCCTTGCTGTTCAAGCCAAGGGACAGAAATTTTACTATACAGGGGTTTCGGATAAGGCGGTTCTAATGGTGTACTTTTTGTTTTGATCTGACTCCTTTTTTAGGAACTATGGGTTTTAATATTTCTTAACATTGGACGTGATCGTCTCTTACTAGGTTGCTAGCTACCGCTGCAACCCGGATCTTTACTGTAATCCTTTTTTAGGAACTATGGGTTTTTATATTTCTTAACATTGGACGTGATCGTCTCTTACTAGGTTGCTAGCTACCGCTGCAACCCGGATCTTTACTATAATTACGATAGGTTATAGCTCGTTGTTTAATGCAATCATTGTCGAAAGAACGTGTATAAATATTGAATTCACTTATTACGTCACATATGGTTATCTTTTAATGTATTATTACAAACAGGAAAAAGCCTACGGCTTTTTCTTCTTTGGAATAGTAAGAGACGAACCTAAAAGAATCAGGCAGCTAAGTCCAATATAAGCAATGGTTTGTTCTTCTAAAGATCATCTTTTAATTTGGCGTTTCTTACTAGGTTGCTAGCTACCACTGCAACCCGGACTATGTAATTAATAGGTTGCTAGCTACCGCTGCAACCTAGATATTCTTATTTCTGCTACTATGGGCTAAGGTGCGTTCTTTACTGTAAACTATAATTAAGTGGCGTATAAAAGTTAGTATAGGCAAGAGGTCGTTCTTTATTATAATGATCGAGCCTTTATGTAATATAACTACATCCAACGACTATGACGTCATTGATCAATATTGTATATAAAAAATTAAGTTTTTCGTAAAAAATAATTGATTAAAAAAAATTAAGTGCAAAAGGCGCTAGATCTAGAGATTTCCTTTAAAATGAGCCATTGAACAACTCTCTACGATGTTCCAGTGCCAAGCTATCTTTGGAAAAGAAGAAAGAAAAAAAATATCCCGTTTAGGCAGAATGTTGTAGTAGCTGCCACTTTTCTTGATTTTCAAGCCAATATATTTCCCTTGCTGTTCAAGCCAAGGGACAGAAAGTTTCCTATACAGGGGTTTCGGACAAGGCGGTTCTAATGGTGTACTTTTTGTTTTGATCTGACTCCTTTTTTTAGGAACTATGGGTTTTTATATTTCTTAACATTGGACGTGATCGTCTCTTACTAGGTTGTTAGCTACCGCTGCAACCCAGACTATATGGTCTAGAGGTTGGGATACCTCTCACCCAGTTGGCTTGACTTCAAATTTTGTATGGGAAATTTTAACTTATGATGATTTCTTAAGAAACATAATTAAAATTTCTCAAGGTACTAAAAACGATTTATTTTAATTAGAAGAAGTTTTAACCCCATGAATTTCCTTTAAAATGAGCCATTGAACAACTCTCTACGATGTTCCAGTGCCAGGCTATCTGTTCAATTACTAACCTATACTATAAACAAGTGGCGTATAAAATTTAGTATAGGTAAGAGGTCGTTCTTTATTATAACACCTTATATCAGTTACTAAGGGCCAGAGATCGTTCTTTACTGTAACACTGATCAATCGTTAACATTACTTATAATCTTATTTTAGCTACAATGGGCTGGAGGTTTGTTCTTTAATGTAAACAAATTCTAATGTATGCAATGGTTTGTTATTCAAATGATCGTCCTTTAATGTAATTTGATCTGACTCCTTTTTCAGGAGCTATGGGTTTTTACACTTCTTAACATTGGACGTGATCGTCTCTTACTAGGTTGCTAGCTACCGCTGCAACCCGGATAAGTCTTCGATAGTCTAATGATAAGCATGCCCACTTGTTACCTGGGAGAAGGGGGTTCGATTCCCCGTCGGGGAGAACTTTTAATATGTTGAATTAAAAGCACTATCTTTTCAATTTAAAATTTAAAAAGAAACTTGTTTATTTACATTCTAGCTAAAATAATGAAGATAATATGAATGAACCACAGGGTTCAGTTTCTTTGGACTTGAGTTCGTTTTTTAACTATAAATACAAACAGGAAAAAGCCTACGGCTTTTTCTTCTTTTAAATAGTAAGAGACGAAACTCAAACAATCAAGTAGCTAACTAAGTCCAATGTATGGAATGGTTTGTTATTTCAGTGATCGTCTTTTAATGTAAATTCACTAACATATACTATAGTGAAGTGGCCTGTATAATTTAGTATATGCAAGAGGTCGTTCTTTATTATAACTTTATTATAAACTATTGCATCAGTTACTATGATATAATCTTTGGTCCTTACTGTTATATTCACGTCATAGCTCTAATATAAACTATGATGATCTTATATAGTAATTATGACGTCACTGCATCAAAAATACAGTTTTTATTGGAAAAATTTATTCTCTTTTAGAAATAATTTATTTTAGTTACTATAGATTTTTAACCCAATTAATTTCCTTTAAAATGAGCTATTGAACAACCCTCTACGATGTTCCAGTGCCAAGCTATCTCTGGATACAAAAAAAAAAGAAAAAAAATATCCCTTTTGGGGAGAATAACGTGGTTAAAGTCAATTTTCTTGATTTTCAAGCCAATATATTTCCCTTGCTGTTCAAGCCAAGGGACAGAAAGTTTCCTATACAGGGGTTTCGGACAAGGTGGTTCTAATGGTGTACTTTTTGTTTTGATCTGACTCCTTTTTTAGGAGCTATGGGTTTTTATATTTCTTAACATTGGACGTGATCGTCTCTTACTAGGTTGCTAGCTACCGCTGCAACCCGGATGGTGAAATAATAATATGCATATGGTTCTTAAATCATACTTCTTTATGGTCCCATTTGGTCTAGTGGCTAGGATAGTTAACTTTCACTTAGGAGGACCGGGTTCGATTCCCGGTGTGGGAAAATTTTTAACTCTATAATCTTCGAACATTCGAACCTTTTATAATTTATAATGATGTATAATATAAATACTGTAATCTTCACTATAGTGAAGTTGTCTATGAAGGATAGTATAGGGAAGAGTTCGATCTTTATTATAAACTTTCGAATTACTAACCTATGCTATAATTAAAAGGCGTATAAAATTTAGTATAGGCAAGAAGTCGTTCTTCATTATAAAATTCTAATTGATTACAAACAGGAAAATGCCTACGGCTTTTTCTTCTTTGAAATAGTAAGAGACTAGCCTCAAACAATCAAGTAGCTAACTAATCAAATGTATGTATTGGGTTTTTTATTCCAATGACCGTCTTTTAGTGGAAAATTTTAATATATTGACCTTAAATATAATAACTGTACTAGCCTACACTATAGTTAAGTGGCCTATAAAATTTAGTATAGGCAAGAGGTCGTTCTTTATTATAATTAACCCACTTAATTTCCTTTAAAATGAGCTATTGAACAACCCTCTACGATGTTCCAGTGCCAAGCTATCTCTGGATACAAAAGAAAAAAAAATAAACTGCAATTGCTCCTTCCAAAATTAATATACGAATTTTCTAAGAAGTACGCCTCCGTATATTCACTGTGTTGTCGAACATTTTCCATTGCATCTATAAACTGTTCCGCAGTTGCCAATCCATACCTTGGAAGCTTTTCGTTAAACTGACAACATTTCTTTTGGATATTACTATGAAGCTTTGCCAAAGAATTTCTAGCCGACTTTTCAACAGCATCCGCTCTTTCAAAGAGAATTTTAATCTGTAATTTTGAATACTTTTCGTGATTCCGATAAAACATGCGTAAAATGTTTCTCAATTTACAAAGATCAGCCTGCGTTTTTGCCATCTTCTTGTATTTCTGAATGTAATTTTTTCCTCTGTCCTTATGCGTTCTTCGGTACAACCTCGCAGAGAATTTAATTTTTTCATTATAGATTTTGTCACCCCAGTAACGCTCCTTGATCTTTTGTTTGGCTGTCTCAATTTTTGCTTCTCGATACACCTGGACGGTTGAATACCTTTGCTTTTGGTTTTTCTTATATTTGATGCGGTAATCTTCATCATTGTGATAACTCTCCTTGATCTTTTGTTTGGCTGTCTCAATTTTTGCATGTCTATAATCTTCATCATTGTGATAACACATCTTGCTGTTTTGTTTTTCTCTCTCAATTATTACTTCTCGATACGCCTGGTCGGTTGAATACCTTTGTTTTGCTCTCTCAATTATTACTTCTCGATACGCCTGGTCGGTTGAATACCTTTGTTTTGCTCTCTCAATTATTACTTCTCGATACGCCTGGTCGGTTGAATACCTTTGTTTTGCTCTCTCAATTATTACTTCTCGATACGCCTGGTCGGTTGAATACCTTTGTTTTGCTCTCTCAATTTTTACTTCTCGATGCGCCTGGTCGGTTGAATATTTTTGCTTTTCTCTTTTCAAGATACTATCTCTGTTGTTTGTGTAGTACTGTTTTTTCAACTTGCGCGCGACTTGCTTGATTGAAACCATTATGTAATTATGAATGAGAACATTTTCATCTTTGTAGTTCTTAAGTAGTAATTATGACGTCACAGCGTAATGATTTTGTTGACGTCATAGAGCAATGATATTATTTCATGACGTCTTCAGAAACAACAATATAATTTCATGTTTTTCTATTCACGTCATAGCTCTAATATAAAACTATGATGACATTCATTATTTATCTAGTAGGGTTTCAGACAAGGTAATTCTAATGATGTACTTTTGTTTTGATCTGACTCTATTTTTAAGAGTTTTGTTATATTTCTTAGCATTGGACTGATCATCTCTTACTAGGTTGCTAGCTACTGCTGCAACCCAAATTCACATATATATTTATTTATGAGAGGCAGCCTGGCCGAGTGGTCCAAGGCACTGGTGTTAGCCACCAGTCTCTTCGGAGGCGTGGGTTCAAATCTTACCGCTGGTATACGATTATGTTTGAAAGACTGGAGTGTGAAAAGACATCTAAAATGCAGTTTTTGGTGGAAAAATTTATTCTCTTTTAGAAATAATTTATTTTAGTTACAAAAGGTTTTTAACCCAATTAATTTACTTTAAAATGAGCTATTGAACAACCCTCTACGATGTTCCAGTGCCAAGCTATCTGTGGAAAAGAAAAAAAAAAGAAAAAAGAAAAAAATATCCCGTTTGGGGAGAATAACGTGGTTAAAGTCAATTTTCTTGATTTTCAAGCCAAGATATTTCCCTTGCTGTTCAAGCCAAGGGACAGAAAGTTTCCTATACAGGGGTTTTGGACAAGGCGGTTCTAATGGTGTACTTTTTGTTTTGATCTGACTCCTTTGTTAGGAACTATGGGTTTTTATATTTCTTAACATTGGACGTGATCGTCTCTTACTAGGTTGCTAGCTACCGCTGCAACCCGGATTAACGTAAACAAAGTCTAATGTTTGCAATGGTTTGTTATTCAAATGATCGTCCTTTAATGTAATTACTAACCTATACTATAATTAAGTGGCGTATAAAATTTAGTATAGGCAAGAGGTCGTTCTTTATTATAAATTGGACCTGATCGTCTCTTACTAGGTTGCTAGCTACCGCTGCAACCCGGAACCATATATCAGTTAGTATGGGAGAGAGATCGTTCTTTACTGTAATGATAATAAACTGATTACACACAGGAAAAAGCCTACGGCTTTTTCTTCTTTTAAATAGTAAGAGACGAGTCTCAAATAATCAAGTAGCTAGCTAATTCCAAAGGTATTCAATTTTTGTTATTCCAATGATCGTTTTTTATTGTAACTAGGTTTCAGCCATCTCTACAGCCATGATACTATTGGAAATTACATAATCCCTATTTATGTTTTAGTTAACATGGACAAGGTGTCGTTCTTTATTGTATGGTAATGAACTCTATAGTAAAAATTTAAATAGGCTAGAGGTCGATCTTTACCATACTATAATGCCTTATGTATGATATCCTAATGATCGTCTTTTTGTAATTCTTTATGGTTCCATATGGTCTAGTGGCTAGGATAGTTTAACTTTCACTTAACAGGCTCGGGTTGGATTCCCGGGGTGGGAAAATTTTTAACTCTATAATCTTCGAACATTTGAACCTTTTATAATTTATAATGATGTATAATATAAATACTGTAATCTTAACTATAGTGAAGTTGCGTATGCAAGTTAGTATAGGGAAGAGTTCGATCTTTATTATAAAACCCTGGAACCACCGTACATAAGTTACTATGGGTGAGAGATCGTTCTTTACTGTACTATTCGAACATTTGAACCTTTTATAATCTATAATGATGTATAATATAAATACTGTAATCTTAACTATAGTGAAGTTGCGTATGCAAGTTAGTATAGGGAAGAGTTCGATCTTCATTATAATTTCCTTTAAAATGAGCCATTGAACAACTCTCTACAATGTTTCAGTGCCATGCTATCTGTTGACTTACTAACCTATACTATAATTAGGTGGCGTATAAAATTTAGTATAGGCAAGATGTCGTTCTTTATTATAATCTAATTGATTACAAACAGGAAAAAGCCTACGGCTTTTTTCTTCTTTGAAATAGTAAGAGACTAGCCTCAAACAATCAAGTAGCTAACTAAATCAAATGTATGTATTGGGTTTTTATTCCAATGACCGTCTTTTAGTGGAAAATTTTAATATATTGGCCTTAAATATAATAACTGTACTAGCCTATGCTATAGTTAAGCGGCCTATAAAATTTAGTATAGGAAAGAGGTCGTTCTTTATTATACATCTCTACAGCCATGATACTATTGGAAATTACATAATCCCTATTTATGTTTTAGTTAACATGGACAAGGTGTCGTTCTTTATTGTACTTTTCAAATTAAATTAGTTACTATCGCCTAGAGTTAGTTCTTTACCACATCGTAATAATTTGTTTTTATAATAATAATTAATTTTTTTAATTAAAAAAGGTTTCTATATACAGCAGTTTCCTTTAAAATGAGCCATTACACAGCTCTTTACTATGACAACGAACCGTTTAATTTAATACTTAAGTTACTATGGGTTAAAGTTCGTTCCTTATAGTAAATATTGTGATATTCATGAATGATACCATTTACAGTTTTGACGTTTCTTATATAGTAATTATGACGTCACTGCATCAAAAATACAGTTTTTATTGGAAAAATTTATTCTCTTTTAGAAATAATTTATTTTAGTTACAAAAGGTTTTTAACCCAATTAATTTCCTTTAAAATGAGCTATTGAACAACCCTCTACGATGTTCCAGTGCCAAGCTATCTCTGGATACAAAGAAAAAAAAAAGAAAAAAATATCTCGTTTGGGGAGAATAACGTGGTAAAAGTCAATTTGCTTGATTTTCAAGCCAATATATTTCCCTTGCTGTTCAAGCCAAGGGACAGAAAGTTTCCTATACAGGGGTTTCGGACAAGGCGATTCTAATGGTGTACTTTTTGTTTTGATCTGACTCCTGCTTTAGGAGCTATGGGTTTTTATATTTCTTAACATTAGACGTGATCGTCTCTTACTAGGTTGCTAGCTACCGCTGCAACCCGGATGTTTTGATCTGACTCCTTTTTTAGGAGCTATGGGTTTTTATATTTCTTAACATTGGACGTGATCGTCTCTTACTAGGTTGCTAGCTACCGCTGCAACCCGGATTCAAGATACTATCTCTGTTGTTTGTGTAGTACTGTTTTTTCAATTTGCGTGCAGCTTGCTTGATTGAAACCATTATGTAATTATGAATGTGAACATTTACAGTTCTGACGCTTCTTATATAATAATTATGACGTCACATCGTAATGATTTTATTGACGTCATAGCGCAATGATATTATTTCATGACGTCTTCAGAAACAACAATATAATTTCGTGTTTTTCTATTCACGTCATAGCTCTAATATAAAACTATGACGACATTCAATATTTATCTAGTAGGGTTTCAGACAAGGTAATTCTAATGATGTACTTTTGTTTTGATCTGACTCTATTTTTAGGAGTTTTGTTATATTTCTTAGCATTGGACTGATCGTCTCTTACTAGAACTGATCGTCTCTTACTAGATTATATAGTAATTATGACGTCACTGCATCAAAAATACAGTTTTTATTGGAAAAATTTATTCTCTTTTAGAAATAATTTATTTTAGTTACAAAAGGTTTTTAACCCAATTAATTTCCTTTAAAATGAGCTATTGAACAACCCTCTACGATGTTCCAGTGCCAAGCTATCTCTGGATACAAAAGAAAAAAAAAGAAAAAAATATCCCGTTTGGGGAGAATAACGTGGTAAAAGTCTATTTTCTTGATTTTCAAGCCAATATATTTTCTTTGTTATTCAAGCCAAAGGGCGGTAAGTTTCCTTTATGGAGGATTTGGACAAGGCGGTTCTAATGGTGTACTTTTTGTTTTGATCTGACTCTTTTTTTAGGAGCTACGGGTTTTTATATTTCTTAACATTGGAGGTGATCGTCTCTTACTAGGTTGCTAGCTACCGCTGCAACCCGGATATAGTAATTATGACGTCACTGCATCAAAAATACAGTTTTTATTGGAAAAATTTATTCTCTTTTAGAAATAATTTATTTTAGTTACAAAAGGTTTTTAACCCAATTAATTTCCTTTAAAATGAGCTATTGAACAACCCTCTACGATGTTCCAGTGCCAAGCTATCTCTGGAAAAGAAAGAAAAAAAAAAGAAAAAAATATCTCGTTTGAGAAGAATAACGTGGTAAAAGTCAATTTGCTTGATTTTCAAGCCAATATATTTCCCTTGCTGTTCAAGCCAAAGGGCGGTAAGTTTCCTTTATAGAGGTTTCGGACAAGGCGGTTCTAATGGTGTACTTTTTGTTTTGATCTGACTCCTTTTTTAGGAACTATGGGTTTTTATATTTCTTAACATTGGACGTGATCGTCTCTTACTAGGTTGCTAGCTACCGCTGCAACCCGGAATATTGTGATATTCATGAATGATACCATTTACAGTTTTGACGTTTCTTATATAGTAATTATGACGTCACTGCATCAAAAATACAGTTTTTATTGGAAAAATTTATTCTCTTTTAGAAATAATTTATTTTAGTTACAAAAGGTTTTTAACCCAATTAATTCCTTTAAAATGAGCTATTGAACAACCCTCTACGATGTTCCAGTGCCAAGCTATCTCTGGATACAAAAAAGAAAAAAAAAAGAAAAAAATATCTCGTTTGGGGAGAATAACGTGGTAAAAGTCAATTTTCTTGATTTTCAAGCCAATATATTTCCCTTGCTGTTCAAGCCAAGGGACAGAAAGTTTCCTATACAGGGGTTTCGGACAAGGCGATTCTAATGGTGTACTTTTTGTTTTGATCTGACTCCTGCTTTAGGAGCTATGGGTTTTTATATTTCTTAACATTGGACGTGATCGTCTCTTACTAGGTTGCTAGCTACCGCTGCAACCCGGATTATCTAGTAGGGTTTCAGACAAGGTATTTCTAATGATGTACTTTTGTTTTGATCTGACTCTATTTTTAGGAGTTTTGGGTTTTTATATTTCTTAGCATTGGACTGATCGTCTATTACTAGGTTGCTAGCTACTGCTGCAACCCAAATTCACATATATATTTATTTATGAGAGGCAGCCTGGCCGAGTGATCCAAGGCACTGGTGTTAGCCACCAGTCTCTTCAGAGGCGTGGGTTCAATTCTTACCGCTGGTATACGATTATGTTTGAAAGACTGCAGTGTGAAAAGACATCAAAAATGCAGTTTTTGGTGGAAAAATTTATTCTCTTTTAGAAATAATTTATTTTAGTTACTATAGATTTTTAACCCAATTAATTTCCTTTAAAATGCGCTATTGAACAACCCTTTACGATGTTCCAGTGCCAAGCTATCTGTGGAAAAGAAAAAAGAAAAAAAAAAGAAAAAAAAAAAAGAAAAAAATATCCCGTTTAGGCAGAATGTTGTAGTAGCTGCCACTTTTTCTTGATTTTCAAGCCAATATATTTCCCTTGCTGTTCAAGCCAAGGGACAGAAATTTTACTATGCAGGGGTTTCGGACAAGGCGGTTCTAATGGTGTACTTTTTGTTTTGATCTGACTCTTTTTTTAAGAACTATGGGTTTTTATATTTCTTAACATTGGACGTGATCGTCTCTTACTAGGTTGCTAGCTACCGCTGCAACCCGGATATTATATTTAAAATGAGCCATTGAACAACTCTCTACGATGTTCCAGTACCATGCTATCTGTTGAATTACTAACCTATACTACAATTAAGTGGCGTGTAAAATTTAGTATAGGCAAGAGGTCGTTCTTTAGTATAATACAGCTTGCAGATATCAGGGTGACATTGCCAAGTAACCTGCTGCCCAATTTTTGGTTTTGAATGTTTACTCAGATTGTTATAGGTGACTTCAGCCATTATAATTTCCTTGTCAGATCTAGTTCTAGAGCATTTTTCAATAGTTGTCTCGTACTTTTCAGGACAGTTTGTTCTACTACACAGAGAATTTTTTGCCAAATATTCAGTAGAACTAAACGAACTGTTTAAAACACAGTTAGAAATGCTTTTTTCTTGAGTCGGTGTTCCAGGAATTTGTTCTAAATCCTTAGTCTTACAAACACATTTACTAATAACCCTAACAGGCTCGTTTTCGCCATAATTGAAAAACATTGCTTTTCCTTCGCTGTTGATAGGTATGCTTGTATATATATTTTTATTGCTGCTACATAAACTGCAATTGCTCCTTCCAAAATTAATATACGAATTTTCTAAGAAGTACGCCTCCGTATATTCACTGTGTTGTCGAACATTTTCCATTGCATCTATAAACTGTTCCGCAGTTGCCAATCCATACCTTGGAAGCTTTTCGTTAAACTGACAACATTTCTTTTGGATATTACTATGAAGCTTTACCAAAGAATTTCTAGCCGACTTTTCAACAGCATCCGCTCTTTCAAAGAGAATTTTGAATACTTTTCATGATCCCGATAAAACATGCGTAAAATTTTTCTCAATTTAAAAAGATCAGCCTTCATTTTTGCCATCTTCTTGTATTTCTGAATTTAATTTTTCCCTTTGTCCTTATGCGTTCTTCGGTACAACCTCGCAGAGAATTTAATTTTTTCATTATAGCTTTTGTCACCCCAGTATCTACCCATTATTCTGGTAGCAACTTTTTCTTATGTTTGTTTCGGTAATCTTCATCATTATCATACCGTTCCTTGCTCTTTTGTCTAGCCTGATCAATTATTGCTTCTCTATAAAGTTTATCATTGTGATAACGCTCCTTGATCTTTTGTCTAGCCTGCTCAATTCTTGCTTCTCTGTAATCTTCATCATTATCATACCGTTCCTTGCTCTTTTGTCTAGCCTGCTCAATTGTTGCTTCTCTATAAAGTTTATCATTGGGATAACGCTCCTTGATCTTTTGTTTGGCTCTCTCAATTTTTACTTCTCGATACGCCTGGTCGGTTGAATACCTTTGCTTTTCTCTTTTCAAGATACTATCTCTGTTGTTTGTGTAGTACTGTTTTTTCAACTTGCGTGCGACTTGCTTGATTGAAACCATTATGTAATTATGAATGAGAACATTTTCATCTTTGTAGTTCTTAAGTAGTAATTATGACGTCACAGCGTAATGATTTTGTTGACGTCAGAGAGCAATGATATTATTTCATGACGTCTTCAGAAACAACAATATAATTTCGTGTTTTTCTATTCACGTCATAGCTCTAATATAAAACTATGATGACATTCATTATTTATCTAGTAGGGTTTCAGACAAGGTAATTCTAATGATGTACTTTTGTTTTGATCTGACTCTATTTTTAGGAGTTTTGTTATATTTCTTAGCATTGGACTGATCGTCTCTTACTAGGTTGCTAGCTACTGCTGCAACCCAAATTCACATATATATTTATTTATGAGAGGCAGCCTGGCCGAGTGGTCCAAGGCACGGGTGTTAGCCACCAGTCTTTTCGGAGGCGTGGGTTCAAATCTTACCGCTGGTATACGATTATGTTTGAAAGACTGGAGTGTGAAAAGACATCGAAAATGCAGTTTTTGGTGGAAAAATTTATTCTCTTTTAGAAATAATTTATTTTAGTTACAAAAGGTTTTTAACCCAATTAATTTACTTTAAAATAAGCTATTGAACAACCCTCTACGATGTTCCAGTGCCAAGCTATCTGTGGAAAAGAAAAAAGGAAAAAAAGAAAAAAATATCTCGTTTAGGCAGAATGTTGTAGTAGCTGCCACTTTTCTTGATTTTCAAGCCAATATATTTCCCTTGCTGTTCAAGCCAAGGGACAGAAAGTTTCCTATACAGGGGTTTCGGACAAGGCGGTTCTAATGGTGTACTTTTTGTTTTGATCTGACTCCTCTGTTAGGAACTATGGGTTTTTATATTTCTTAACATTGGACATGATCGTCTCTTACTAGGTTGCTAGCTACCGCTGCAACCCGGATTCAGTTAACAAATAAATTTTAATAAAATGAAACAGTATTGACAAACACCATTTATGATGAACTATATTGGTCCTTTATGTAAACTTCACTAACCTATACTATAGTTAAGTAGCCTATAAGATTTAGTATTGGCAAGAGGTCGTTCTTTATTATAAAATGGTGTAATTTTTGTTTTGATCTGACTCCTTTGTTAGGAACTATGGGTTTTTATATTTCTTAACTTGTGACGTGATCGTCTCTTACTAGGTTGCTAGCTACCGCTGCAACCCGGACCTGGGTTCTTATATTTCTTAGCATTTGACTGATCGTCTCTTACTAAGTTGCTAGCTACTGCTGCAACCAAGAGGTTGCTAGCTACTGCTGCAACCCAGATTCACAATATGATGAACATGAACAATATGACGAACTATATTGGTCCTTTATGTAAGTTGCTAGCTACCGCTGCAACCCGGATAATAAACTGATTACAAACAGGAAAAAGCCTACGGCTTTTTCTTCTTTGAAACAGTAAGAGACAAACCTTAAACAATCAAGAAGCTAACTAATTCCAATGTATGCAATTGTTTGTTATTCCAATGATCTTCTTTTAATGTAAGCTTGTTTGAGTCATAAACTAGGAAACAGACTCCGGGTTACAGCTGCCGCTGCAACCCGGTTAACGCTGCAATCTGGATAGCTTGCAGCTATCCCTGGAACCACCATATATCATTTACTATTGGCAAGAGATCGTTCTCTACTGTATGCTGCAACCCAAATTCACATATATATTTATTTATGAGAGGCAGCCTGGCCGAGTGGTCCAAGACACTGGTGTTAGCCACCAGTCTCTTCGGAGGCGTGGGTTCAAATCATACCGCTGGTATACGATTATGTTTGAAAGACTGCAGTGTGAAAAGACATCAAAAATGCAGTTTTTGGTGGAAAAATTTATTTTCTTTTAGAAATAATTTATTTTAGTTACTATAGATTTTTAACCCAATTAATTTCCTTTAAAATGAGCTATTGAACAACCCTCTACGATGTTCCAGTGCCAAGCTATCTGTGGAAAAGAAAAAAAAAGAAAAAAAGAAAAAAATATCCCGTTTGGGGAGAATAACGTGGTTAAAGTCAATTTTCTTGATTTTCAAGCCACTATATTTCCCTTGCTGTTCAAGCCAAGGGACAGAAAGTTTCCTATACAGGGGTTTCGGACAAGGCGGTTCTAATGGTGTACTTTTTGTTTTGATCTGACTCCTTTGTTAGGAACTATGGGTTTTTATATTTCTTAACATTGGACGTGATCGTCTCTTACTAGGTTGCTAGCTACCGCTGCAACCCGGATTGCAATTGGAAGCTGTGAAAAAGAAACTATTTGTCAAGACGAAACTTAGTATGTCTGCTAAGAAGCCTTGATTTAAAATATTCTGCATTCCTAATCCGAAAAGGTCTTGCCTTGTCACGCAAGCCATATTTGCCTTTCGGGAAAAGATTTGGAAACACTTTTAGATCAAATTCTTCCTGAAATAAGTCTTCGCTCTCACCTTTTAGTTTCTTGATTTGAAATTGGTCAGTACCAAGATCTTTCATATGCTTAAAATCTTCTATGAAGTCTTTTGGAACCGCTGAATTGAGAGGCTGCAGTCTTTCAAACATAATCGTATACCAGCGGTAAGATTTGAACCCACGCCTCCGAAGAGACTGGTGGCTAACACCAGTGCCTTGGACCACTCGGCCAGGCTGCCTCTCATAAATAAATATATATGTGAATTTGGGTTGCAGCAGTAGCTAGCAACCTAGTAAGAGACGATCAGTCCAATGCTAAGAAATATAAAAACCCAAAACTCCTAAAAATAGAGTCAGATCAAAACAAAAGTACATCATTAGAATTACCTTGTCTGAAACCCTACTAGATAAATAATGAATGTCATCATAGTTCTATATTAGAGCTATGACGTGAATAGAAAAACACGAAATTATATTGTTGTTTCTGAAGACGTCATGAAATAATACCATTGCGCCATGTCGTCATGAAACAAAATCATTACGCCGTGACGTCATAATTAGTATATTAGAAAAGTCAAACTGTAAATTCTCTCATTCTTGATTAGATAATGGTTAGATCAAAGCAAGCTATACGCAAGTTGGAAAAACAGTACTACACAAAAAACAGAGATAGTAACTTGAAAAGAAAAAAGCAAAGGTATTCAACCGACCAGGCGTATCGAGAAGTAATAATTGAGAGAGCAAAACAAAGGTATTCAACCGACCAGGCGTATCGAGAAGTAATAATTGAGACAGCAAAACAAAACAGCAAGATGTGTTATCACAATGATGTAGTTTATAGACATGCAAAAATTGAGACAGCCAAACAAAAGATCAAGGAACGGTATGGTAATGATGAAGATTACAGAGAAGCAACAATTGAGCAGGCTAGACAAAAGAGCAAGGAACGGTATGATAATGATAAAGATTACCGAAACAAACATAAGAAAAAAGTTGCTACCAGAATAATGGGTAGATACTGGGGTGACAAAAGCTATAATGAAAAAATTAAATTCTCTGCGAGGTTGTACCGAAGAACGCATAAGGACAAAGGGAAAAATTACATTCAGAAATACAAGAAGATGGCAAAAATGCAGGCTGATCTTTGTAAATTGAGAAATACTTTACAAATGTTTTATCGGGATCACGAAAAGTATTCAAAATTACAGATTAAAATTCTCTTTGAAAGAGCGGATGCTGTTGAAAAGTCGGCTAGAAATGCTTTGGCAAAGCTTCATAGTAATATCCAAAAGAAATGTTGTCAGTTTAATGAAAAGCTTCCAAGGTATGGACTGGCAACTGCGGAACAGTTTATAGATGCAATGGAAAATGTTCGACAACACAGTGAATATACAGAGGCGTACTTCTTAGAAAATTCGTATATTAATTTTGGAAGGAGCAATTGCAGTTTATGTAGCAGTAATAAAAATATATATACAAGCATACCTATCAGCAGCGAAGGAAAAGCAATGTTTTTCAATTATGGCGAAAACGAGCCTGTTAGGGTTATTAGTATATGTGTTTGTAAGACTAATGATTTAGAACAAACTCCTGGAACACCGACTCTAGAAAAAAGTATTTCTAAGTGTGTTTTAAACAGTTCTTTTAGTTCTACTGAATATTTGGAAAAAAATTCTCTGTGTAGTAGAACAAACTGTCCTGAAAAGTACGAGACAACTACTGAAAAATGCCCTAAAACTAGATCTGACAAGGAAATTATGATGGCTGAAGTCACCTATAACAATCTGAGTAAACATTCAAAACCAAAAATTGGGCAGCAGGTTACTTGGCAATGTCACCCTGATATCTGCGAACTCTATCCGACGGATATTGAATTATGTCAAATTCTTTTTGATATCCTTGAAAATAATATAGCATTAAAATTTTCAACTGACAAAGTGGTTAATTTCTACCTTGGCAAATTGGATTATTGTGAAATCAATTACAGGGACACAAGAAAGCATGGGCATTCGTTATACTGTAGCCCAAATGAGGGATGTCAGAGCTATTTGCGTTGTCTAAGGGCACTAGCTCCACATTTTCCTGTCTTGACCTGTTTCATTAATAGCGTATATAAGGCAGTATCAAAATCTAAGATTATACAACATATTAATCTACTAAAAGTCGAGGGCTCGTACAAGGAATTAAGTCATTATTTAAAAGAAGTGTCAAGTAGACTCTGTCGTAATAGTCAAGACGTCATCTACGGTGATAGCAATATTAGAGTTTCTGTGGATGAAAATACAATAATAAAATTATTTGGTGAGAGCCTTGATAAGGTAGCTAACATCAGGGATGTATACCCCACAATGCATTGTGACAGTTGCGAGCAGATAAAGACAAAATACCAATTGAAGAGTCTAAGATCCCTTTCAAATAAGAAAGGTTTTGATGTAATGTTGGCCACGATTTTAGAACACCTCCAACAGGACATACCCAAAGATGACAGAGAACAGCTAATTCATTGTACAGGTTGGAAAGAGGATGTCATAGATTCATTCTCTGTCTGTGATTACTGTGCTGGGAAAATGTTGAAAAGTCAGGAGAATGTCCGATCAGTATTAAATAACCTTCATATCGACTGTACACCGGAATGCATAAAGTGTTTAAATAATTTTGAAATGGCAATGATTCGATTTGTAATGCCTTGTCTTACGATCGTCAGATTAGGGCAAGTAACTGCATTGAAGAGACCTAGAACAGAACTTGTTGACGCTCTTAAGGGTAGAATAGTATATCTACCTGTTGATGTGCAAGCAAATGCAGATATTCAGCCTGAAAAACTTCTTAACATTGATAGTTTTGTAGTCATTGTCAATGGTCAGCCTACTTACAACAAGCATGTTTGGACTGCACTAATAGACCTGAGAAAAGTCCATGAAGCACTGTTGTGGTTAAGAGAGAACAACAGTCTCTATAAAACAATACGTGCATACACCCTAGAAGATTTAAATAAAATACTTGAAGCGCGTCTTGCTGAAAAAGCGGTTGGTGTTGATAATTTACCTGAAATACCGGAAGCTGCAATCCTTCAGAAACTGACAGAAAGCGCAAAATCTACATTGGTTGAACATTTTTCTGTCCAGCCTCTCAATTCAGCGGTTCCAAAAGACTTCATAGAAGATTTTAAGCAAATGAAAGATCTTGGTACTGACCAATTTCAAATCAAGAAACTAAAAGGTGAGAGCGAAGACTTATTTCAGGAAGAATTTGATCTAAAAGTGTTTCCAAATCTTTTCCCGAAAGGCAAATATGGCTTGCGTGACAAGGCAAGACCTTTTCGGATTAGGAATGCAGAATATTTTAAATCAAGGCTTCTTAGCAGACATACTAAGTTTCGTCTTGACAAACAGTTTCTTTTTCATCCGGGTTGCAGCGGTAGCTAGCAACCTAGTAAGAGACGATCACGTCCAATGTTAAGAAATATAAAAACCCATAGCTCCTAAAAAAGGAGTCAGATCAAAACAAAAAGTACACCATTAGAACCGCCTTGTCCGAAACCCCTGTATAGGAAACTTTCTGTCCCTTGGCTTGAACAGCAAGGGAAATATATTGGCTTGAAAATCAAGAAAATTGACTTTAACCACGTTATTCTCCCCAAACGGGATATTTTTTTCTTTTTTTTTTCTTTTGTATCCAGAGATAGCTTGGCACTGGAACATCGTAGAGGGTTGTTCAATAGCTCATTTTAAAGGAAATTAATTGGGTTAAAAATTTATAGTAACTAAAATAAATTATTTCTAAAAGAGAATAAATTTTTCCAATAAAAACTGTATTTTTGATGCAGTGACGTCATAATTACTATATAAGAAACGTCAAAACTGTAAAGGGTCTCATTCATGAATACATAATTATAATAAAGATCGAACTCTTCCCTATACTAGCTTGCATACGCAACTTCACTATAGTTAATATAGTTAAGATTACAGTATTTATATTATACATCATTATAAATTATAAAAGGTTCAAATGTTCGAAGATTATAGAGTTAAAAATTTTCCCACACCGGGAATCGAACCCGAGCCTGTTTTATAGTAAAGAACGAACTCTTGCCCTTAGTTACCTATGTCTTGTCAAATTAGCTAATTAATTTCACCTGATTTTGTTTTAAAAATAATTCCCACACCGGGATTCGAACCCAAGCCAATTGGTTGAAAGCCAACTATCCTAAACCACTAGACCATATGAGATATGTGTAAAAAGCTAATTAATTGTTTTATGATATTATAATAAAGAACGACCTCTTGCCTATACTAAATTTTATACGCCACTTAATTATAGTATAGGTTAGTACTTCAACAGATAGCATGGCACTGGAACATCGTAGAGAGTTGTTCAATGGCTCATTTTAAAGGAAATTAATGGGGTTAAAAACCTTTTGTAATTAAAACAAATTATTTTTATTACATTAAGAAATTTTAATTATGTTCCTTAAGAAATCATCATAAATAAAAATTTCCCAAACAGAAATTGAACTCAAGCCTACTGGGTGAGAGCTATCCCAACCTCTAGACCATATAGGATATATTAAAATATCCGATTAATGAAGTTTATGTTAAAGAACAAATTATAATCCTAGTTAGCTGCCTGATTATTTGAGGATCGTCTCTTACTATTCCAAAGAAGAAAAAGCCGTAGGCTTTTTCCTGTTTGTAATTTATTTCATAATAAAGTATCCGGGTTGCAGCGGTAGCTAGCAACCTAGTAAGAGACGATCACGTCCAATGTTAAGAAATATAAAAACCCATAGTTCTTAAAAAAAAGAGTCAGATCAAAACAAAAAGTACACCATTAGAACCGCCTTGTCCGAAACCCCTGCATAGTAAAATTTCTGTCCCTTGGCTTGAACAGCAAGGGAAATATATTGGCTTGAAAATCAAGAAAAGTGGCAGCTACTACAACATTCTGCCTAAACGGGATATTTTTTTTCTTTTTTTCTTTTTTTTTCTTTTTTTTTTATAATAAAGATCGAAGTCTTCCCTATGCTAACTGGCATATGCAACTTCACTATAGTTAAGATTACAGTATTTATATTATACATCATTATAAATTATAAAAGGTTCAAATGTTCGAAGATTATAGAGTTAAAAATTTTCCTACACCAGGAATCGAACCCGAGCCTGTTAAGTGAAAGTTAACTACCCTAGCCACTAGACCATATGGAACCATAAAGAAGTATGATTTAAGAGCCATATGCATATTATTATTTCACCATACCAATTATAATAAGGCCAAAACAAAATCGTTGACTTGCAACTTTACTTTTGACACATTAGTTAAATCTTCATCAGGCTTAAAAATGTTTTGCTAGTGTTACATGAAAGAACGAGCCTTAGCCCATAGTAGCAGAAATAAGAATTTCTAGGTTGCAGCTGTAGCTAGCAACCTATTACATAATCCGGGTTTAAGTGGTAGCTAGGAACCTAGTAAGAAACGCACAATTAAAAGATGATCATTAGAAGAACAAACAATTGCTTATATTTGACTTAGTTAGCTGCCTGATTCTTTGAGGTTCGTCTCTTACTACTCCAAAGAAGAAAAAGCCGTAGGCTTTTTCCTGTTTTATAATAAAGATCGAACTTTTTCCTATACTAACTTGCATACGCAACTTCACTATAGTTAAGATTACAGTATTTTTATTTTTACATTAAAAAACGATCACTGAAATAACAAACCATTCCATACATTGGACTTAGTTAGCTACTTGATTGTTTGAGTTTCGTCTGTTACTATTTAAAAGAAGAAAAAGCCGTAGGATTTTTCCTGTTTGTATTTATAGTTAAAAAACGAACTCAAGTTCAAAGAAACTGAACACAGTGGTTCACTCATATTATCTTCATTATTTTAGCTAGAATGTAAATAAACAAGTTTCTTTTTTAAATTTTAAATTGAAAAGATAGTGCTTTTAATTCAACATATTAAAAGTTCTCCCCGACGGGGAATCGAACCCCCTTCTCCCAGGTAACAAGTAGGTATACTTACCATTAGACTATTGAAGACGTATAAAATAAAAGTTACATATAAGATATGATAATAATTTTTAATCCGGGTTACATAAAGGCTCTATCATCGAATCCGGGTTGCAGCGGTAGCTAGCAACCTAGTAAGAGATGATCACGTCCAATGTTAAGAAATATAAAAACCCATAGTTCCTAACAAAGGAGTCAGATCCAAACAAAAAGTACACCATTAGAACCGCCTTGTCCGAAACCCCTGTATAGGAAACTTTCTGTCCCTTGGCTTGAACAGCAAGGGAAATATATTGGCTTGAGAATCAAGAAAATTGACTTTAACCACGTTATTCTCCCCAAACGGGATATTTTTTTCTCTTTTTTTTTTCTTTTCCACAGATAGCTTGGCACTGGAACATCGTAGAGGGTTGTTCAATAGCTCATTTTAAAGGAAATTAATTGGGTTAAAAATCTATAGTAACTAAAATAAATTATTTCAAAAAGAGAATAAATTTTTCCACCAAAAACTGCATTTTTGATGTCTTTTCACACTGCAGTCTTTCAAACATAATCGTATACCAGCGGTAAGATTTGAACCCACGCCTCCGAAGAGACTGGTGGCTAACACCAGTGTCTTGGACCACTCGGCCAGGCTGCCTCTTATAATTTGGGTTGCAGCAGTAGCTAGCAACCTAGTAAGAGACGATCAGTCCCATGCTAAGAAATATAAAAACCCAAAACTCCTAAAAATAGAGTAAGATCAAAACAAAAGTACATCATTAGAACTACCTTGTCTGAAACCCTACTAGATAAATAATGAATGTCGTCATAGCTTTATATTAGAGCTATGACGTGAATATAAAAACACGAAATTATATTGTTGTTTCTGATGACGTCATGAAATAATATCATTGCGCCATGACGTCAATAAAATCATTACGCCGTGACGTCATAATTACTACTTAAGAACGACAAAGATGTAAATTCTCTCATTCTTGATTAGAATAATGGTTAGATCAAAGCAAGCTATACGCAATTTGAAAAAACAGTACTACACAAACAACAGAGATAGTATCTTGAAAGGAGAAAAGCAAAGGTATTCAACCGACCAGGCGTATCGAGAAGTAAAAATTGAGAGAGCAAAACAAAGGTATTCAACCGACCAGGCGTATCGAGATGTAATAATTGAAAGAGCAAAACAAAACAGCAAGATGTGTTATCACAATGATGAAGATTATAGACATGCAAAAATTGAGACAGCCAAACAAAATTTTACATAAAGGATCGATGTGGTTCATTATAAATTATAAAAGGTTTAGAGCTTTTAATGTTCGAAGATTATAGAGTTAAAAATTTTCCTATACCGGGAATCGAACACGGGCCTTCTAGATGAAAGCCAGCTATCCTATCCGCTACACCACATGGGACTATAAAACAGCATGATTTAAGAACCATATGCATATTATTATTTCAACATACCATCCGGGTTGCAGCGGTAGCTAGCAACCTAGTAAGAGACGATCACATCCAATGTTAAGAAATATAAAAACCCCAAACTCCTAAGAAAAGAGTCAGATCAAAACAAAAATTACACCATTAGATTTATAATATAGAACGAACGCTAGCTGATATTAAATAAAATATAAAATAATAGTAGTAGCCTTAGCTTTAGCGGTTGTATTATCATCGGTAAACTTTTCTAGGGTATCTACGCAAAGGATCCGGGTTGCAGCGGTAGCTAGCAATCAGGTTGCAGCGGTAGCTAGCAACCTAGTAAGAGAATATCACGTCCAATGTTAAGAAATATAAAAACCCATAGTTCCTAACAAAAGAGTCAGATCAAAACAAAAAGTACATCATTAGAACCGCCTTGTCCAAAACCCCTGTATAGTAAATTTTCTGTCCCTTGGCTTGAACAGCAAGGGAAACATATTGGTTAGAATAAAGAACGACCTCTTGCCTATACTAAATTATATAGGCCACTTAACTATAGTATAGGTTAGTAAATCCAGGTTGCAGTGGTAGCTGCATTGGCAGATGATTTAGGCATGTTTATAATAAAGAACGACCTCTTGCCTATACTAAATTTTATACGCCACTTAATTATAGTATAGGTTAGTAATTCCACAGATAGCTTGGCACTGGAACATCGTAGTTATTCTCCACAAACGGCATATTTTTTTTCTTCTTTTCCACAGATAGCTTGGCACTGGAACATCGTAGAGTTGTTCAATAGCTCATTTTAAAGGAAATTGATTGGATTAAAAATTTTTAGTAACTAAAATAAATTATTTCTAAAAGAGAATAAATTTTTGCACCAAAAACTGTATTTTTGATGTCTTTTCATGCTGCAGTCTTTTCAAAGATATTTTATTTTTGTACATAAATCATAATTGTATACCAGCGGTAATATGTGGACCAGCACCTCCGAAGAGACTGGTGGTTATCTGGGTTGCAGCGGTAGCTAGCAATCCGGGTTGCGTGGTAGCTAGCAACCTAGTAAGAGACGATCACGTCCAATGTTAAGAAATACAAAAACCCATAGCTCCTAAAAAAGGAGTCAGATCAAAACAAAATTTTACAATAAAGAACGACACCTTGCCCATGTTAACTAAAACATAAATAGGGATTATATAATTTCCATCAGTATCATGGCTGTAGAGATGGCTGAAACCTAGTTACAATAAAAAACGATCATTGGAATAACAAACAATTGCATACATTGGAATTAGCTAGCTACTTGATTGCTTGAGACTCGTCTCTTACTATTTCAAAGAAGAAAAAGCCGTAGGCTTTTTCTTGTTTCCTGTGTGTAATCAGTTTATTATCATAGACAGCGCGCTAGCACTGCCTGAGTAAAGAACGATGTGGGCACAATGTGTTTTTTTCTTATTCAGTCAGGCACTTCGTATCGAAGGAGTCGTCGTATCCGGTTTGCAGCGATTTTACAGTGAAGAACGAACCTTAGCTCATAGTAACAGAAATACGAATATCTAGGTTGCAGCGGTAGCTAGCAACCTATTAATTACATAATACGGGTTGCAGCGGTAGAAATACGGGTTGCAGCGGTTATAATAAAGAACGAACACTAGCTCACAGGAATTGAAATAATAATTAATTGTAGTCCGGGTTGCAGCTTACACAAACCCATACTCATACAAACTGAAGGGGTTGCTAGCTATTGCTGCAACCCGGATCTTTTCTTACATTTAAAGTTCTACCCATAAAATCACATGACGAGTAGTAAAAACCAAACAAAAAAAAACAATTCTTAATTTTTAGGTATTTTTCTAGTTTGAACTAAAAATTTTTAAATTAATGCTCAGGCACAATAAACATTTTTGCAGTTTACACAGTAACTTTAGCTATTCTGAACTGAAAACTAAAACAAAAAAAAAGAATTTCTTTTCTACGGAAATATAGCACAGCGTTATAGAGATACGCACTTTAGGAGTAACTCTAGGAGAACACCATAAACATTTTTGCAGTTTACACAATAACTTTAGTGATTCTGAACTGAAAATATGTAAAAATATACTGATGTCATTCTCAGTCATCCGGGTTGCAGCGGTAGCTAGCAACCTAGTAAGAGACGATCACGTCCAATGTTAAGAAATATAAAAACCCGTAGCTCCTAAAAAAAGAGTCAGATCAAAACAAAAAGTACACCATTAGAACCGCCTTGTCCAAATCCTCCATAAAGGAAACTTACCGCCCTTTGGCTTGAATAACAAAGAAAATATATTGGCTTGAAAATCAAGAAAATAGACTTTTACCACGTTATTCTCCCCAAACGGGATA
Source organism: Artemia sinica (assembly GCA_027921565.1). Taxonomy (NCBI): domain Eukaryota; kingdom Metazoa; phylum Arthropoda; class Branchiopoda; order Anostraca; family Artemiidae; genus Artemia; species Artemia sinica. The sequence continues at coordinate 399,806 of JAPEVW010000093.1, read as the reverse complement.
TTTTTTTCTTTTTTTTTCTTTTTCTTTTCCACAGATAGCTTGGCACTGGAACATCGTAGAGGGTTGTTCAATAGCTCATTTTAAAGGAAATTAATTGGGTTAAAAATCTATAGTAACTAAAATAAATTATTTCTAAAAGAGAATAAATTTTTCCAATAAAAACTGTATTTTTAATGCAGTGACGTCATAATTACTATATAAGAAACGTCAAAACTGCAAATGGTCTCATTCATGAATACATAATGGTTAGATCATTTATCCGGGTTGCAGCGGTAGCTAGCAACCTAGTAAGAGACGATCACGTCCAATGTTAAGAAATATAAAAACCCATAGTTCTTAAAAAAAGAGTCAGATCAAAACAAAAAGTACACCATTAGAACCGCCTTGTCCGAAACCCCTGCATAGTAAAATTTCTGTCCCTTGGCTTGAACAGCAAGGGAAATATATTGGCTTGAAAATCAAGAAAAGTGGCAGCTACTACAACATTCTGCCTAAACGGGATATTTTTTTCTTTTTTTTTTTCTTTTTTTTTCTTTTTTCTTTTCCACAGATAGCTTGGCACTGGAACATCGTAAAGGGTTGTTCAATAGCGCATTTTAAAGGAAATTAATTGGGTTAAAAATCTATAGTAACTAAAATAAATTATTTCTAAAAGAGAATAAATTTTTCCACCAAAAACTGCATTTTTGATGTCTTTTCACACTGCAGTCTTTCAAACATAATCGTATACCAGCGGTAAGAATTGAACCCACGCCTCTGAAGAGACTGGTGGCTAACACCAGTGCCTTGGAACACTCGGCCAGGCTGCCTCTCATAAATAAATATATATGTGAATTTGGGTTGCAGCAGTAGCTAGCAACCTAGTAATAGACGATCAGTCCAATGCTAAGAAATATAAAAACCCGAAACTCCTAAAAATAGAGTCAGATCAAAACAAAAGTACATCATTAGAAATACCTTGTCTGAAACCCTACTAGATAATTATAATAAAGAACGACCTCTTGCCTATACTAAATTATATAGGCCATTTAACTATAGTATAGGTTAGTAAATTTTACATAAAGGACTGATATTGCTCATTATTGTAAAGAACGAATTCAAGGCCATAGTAGCTAATTTGGTTTGAAAATTACATTAAAAGACGATTATTGGAATAATTTTACATTAAAAGACGATCATTGGAATAACAAACCATTGCATACATTGGACTTAGGTTCAGCTATTGTACGTTCGTCTCTTACCATTTCAAAGAAGAAAAAGCCGTAGGGTTTTTCCTGTTTGTTAGTAGCCCGGGATGCAGCGGTGGGTAGCAATAATCCGGGTTGCAGCGGTAGCTAGCAACCTAGTAATAGACGATCACGTCCAATGTTAAGAAATATAAAAACCCTTAGCTCCTAAAAAAGTTAGAATAAGGAACGAATTGTAACCCATAGTAACTGAATTATTAAATCAAACAGTTCTTGGTCATAATAAAGAGTTGTCTAATGGCTAATTTTAAAGGAAATTGCTGTATATAGAAACCTTTTGTAATTAGCAAAAATAATTATTATCATAAAATAAATTGTTACGATATTGTAATATAATAAAGAACGACCTCTTGCCTATACTAAATTTTATACGCCACTTAATTATAGTATAGGCTAGTAATTCAACAGATAGCTTGGCACTGGAACATAGTAGAGAGTTGTTCAATGGCTCATTTTAAAGAAAATTAATGGAGTTAAAAACTTCTTGTAATTAAAATAAATTATTTTTATTACATTAAGAAATTTTAATTATGTTCCTTAAGAAATCATCATAAGTAAAAATTTCCCATACAAAATTTGAACTCAATTATAATAAAGAACGACCTCTTTCCTATACTAAATTTTATAGGCCACTTAACTATAGTATAGGCGAGTACAGTTATTATATTTAAGGTCAATATATTAAAATGTTCCACTAAAAGGCGGTCATTGGAATTATAGTAAAGAACGAACTCTTGCCCTTAGTTACCTATGTCTTGTCAAATTAGCTAATTAATTTCACCTGATTTTGTTTTAAAAATAATTCCCACACCGGGATTCGAACCCAAGCCAATTGGTTGAAATAGCATAAAGGATCGATACTGTAATTGGGAACTATAAGAGATCAACCCCGAGTGGCCTTGAACCACCAACTGTTCGGTTAACGGTCGATCGTGCTAGCCACTGGCACCACGAAGTCATTAACTAAAATTGTAATCCGGGTTGCAGCGGTAGCTAGCAACCTAGTAAGAGACGATCACGTCCAATGTTAAGGAATATCAAAATCCATTGCTCCTAAAAAAGGAGTCAGATTAAAACAAAAAGTACACCTTTAGAACCGCCTTGTCTGAATCCCCTTTATAGGAAACTTTCTGTCATTTTTACATTAAAAGACGATCACTGAAATAACAAACCATTCCATACATTGGACTTAGTTAGCTTCTTGATTGTTTGAGTTTCGTCTCTTACTATTTAAAAGAAGAAAAATCCGTAGGCTTTTTCCTGTTTGTTTTATAATAAAGAACGACCTCTTGCTTATACTAAATTTTATACGCCACATAATTATAGATAAGGTTTTCCGGGTTGTTACAATAAAGAACGACACCTTGCCCAGGCTAACTAAAACATAAATAGGGATTATGTAATTTCCATCATTATAATAAAGAACGAACTCTTGCCAATAATAGATTAGATACTCAACTTAATTATAGTTAATGCTATAGTAATGATATTATAGTAAAGAACCAACTCTACTGAATTAATAATAATTCATTCAATTTTGAAAACAAGGAATTACAGCAGAGACTTATATGTTATTATAAGTGAGCTACAAGTTTTAAAGAAACTCCACCGAGATTTGAACTCGGATCTCAAGATTCATTGTCAGGAGTGCTAGCCGTTACAACCATAAAACCTCTATATCAGAAATTGTTCAAACAGTACATGATGCAGACATATTTTATGCTGAGCCATGTTTCTTTTGCAATATCTAATGCCACATAGATGTTATATTAAATCCGGGTTGCAGCGGTAGCTAGCAACCTAGTAAGAGACGATCACCTCCAATGTTAAGAAATATAAAAACCCGTAGCTCCTAAAAAAAGAGTCAGATCAAAACAAAAAGTACACCATTAGAACCGCCTTGTCCAAATCCTCCGTAAAGGAAACTTACCGCCCTTTGGCTTGAATAACAAAGAAAATATATTGGCTTGAAAATCAAGAAAATAGACTTTTACCACGTTATTCTCCCCAAACGGGATATTTTTTTCTTTTTTTTTCTTTTTTCTTTTCCACAGATAGCTTGGCACTGGAACATCGTAAAGGGTTGTTCAATAGCGCATTTTAAAGGAAATTAATTGGGTTAAAAATCTATAGTAACTAAAATAAATTATTTCTAAAAGAGAATAAATTTTTCCACCAAAAACTGCATTTTTGGTGCAGTGACGTCATAATTATTATATAAGAAACGTCAAAACTGTAAATGGTCTCATTCATGAATACATAATGGTTAGATCAAAGCAAGCTACACGCAAGTTAAAAAATCAGTACTAAAAAATCAAGAAAAGTGGCAGCTACTACAACATTCCGCCTTAACGGGATATTTTTTCTCTTTTCTTTGTTTCCAGTATAATAAAGATCAAACTCTTCCCTATACTAACTTGCATACGCAACTTTACTATAGTTAAGATTACAGTATATATATTTTTTTTTACATTAAAAGACGATCACTGAAATAACAAACCATTCCATACATTGGACTTAGTTAGCTACTTGATTGTTTGAGTTTCGTCTCTTACTATTTAAAAGAAGAAAAAGTCGTAGGCTTTTTCCTGTTTGTATTTTCCGGGTTGCAGCGGTAGCTAGCAACCTAGTAAGAGACGATCACGTCCAATGTTAAGAAATATAAAAACCCATAGCTCCTAAAAAAGGAGTCAGATCAAAACAAAAAGTACACCATTAGAACCGCCTTGTCCGAAACCCCTGTATAGGAAACTTTCTGTCCCTTGGCTTGAACAGCAATGGAAATATATTGGCTTGAAAATCAAGAAAATTGACTTTAACCACGTTATTCTCGTCAAAAGGGATATTTTTTTCTTTTTTTTTGTATCCAGAGATAGCTTGGCACTGGAACATCGTAGAGGGTTGTTCAATAGCTCATTTTAAAGGAAATTAATTGGGTTAAAAATCTATAGTAACTAAAATAAATTATTTCTAAAAGAGAATAAATTTTTCCAATAAAAACTGTATTTTTGATGCAGTGACGTCATAATTACTATATAAGATCATCATAGTTTTATATTAGAGCTATGACGTGAATAGAGTGACGTCATAATTAGTATATAAGGAAAGTCAAAACTGAAAATTCTCTCATTCTTGATTAGAATAATGGTTAGATCAAAGCAGGCTATACGCAAGTTGAAGAAAGAGTACTACACAAACAACAGAGATAGTAACTTGAAAAGAAAAAAGCAAAGGTATTCAACCGACCAGGTGTATCGAGAAGTAATAATTGAGAGAGCAAAAAAAATTATAATAAGGAACAACCTCTTATACTATCTTGCATAGGCAACTTAACTACAGCATAGGCTTGTACATTTATATTTAAAGTCAAGACATGAAAAATTACCTCTGATAATAAAGAGCGACCTCTTGCCTATGCTAAATTTTAGAGATCACTTAATTATTGTATAGGTTAGTAAAGTTTACATAAAGGACTGATCTGGGTTGCAGCGGTAGCTAGCAACCTAGTAAGAGACGATCACATCCAATGTTAAGAAGTATAAAAACCCATTTTTCCTAAAAAAGGAGTCAGATCAAAACAAAAAGTACACCATTAGAATTTCCTTGTCCGAAACCCCTGTATAGGAAACTTTCTGTCCCTTGGCTTGAACAGCAAGGGAATATATTGGCTTGAAAATCAAGAAAAGTGGCAGCTACTACAACATTCTGCCTAAACGGGATATTTTTTTTTCTTTCTTCTTTTCCACAGATAGCTTCCCACTGGAATATCGTATATCCGGGTTGCAGTGGTAGCTAGCAACCTAGTAAGAGACGATCACGTCCAATGTTAAGAAATATAAAAACCCATTTTTCCTAAAAAAGGAGTCAGATCAAAACAAAAAGTACACCATTAGAACCGCCTTGTCCGAAACCCCTATATAGGAAACTTTCTGTCCCTTGGCTTGAACAGCAAGGGAAATATATTGGCTTGAAAATCAAGAAAAGTGGCAGCTACTACATTATTCTGCTTAAACGGGATATTTTTTTCTTTTTTTCTTTTGTATCCAGAGATAGCTTGGCACTGGAACATCGTAGAGGGTTGTTCAATAGCTCATTTTAAAGGAAATTAATTGGGTTAAAAATTTATAATAAAGAACGACCTTTTGCCTATACTAAATTTTATAGGCCACTTAACTATAGTTTAGGTAATATATAGTATATAGTAACAAAAGTACATCATTAGAACTACCTTGTCTAAAACCCTACTATATCAATAATGAATGTCATCCGGGTTGCAGCGGTAGCTAGCAGCCTAGTAAGAGACGGTCACGTCCAATGTTAAGAAATATAAAAACCCATAATTCCTAAAAAAGGAGTCAGATCAAATTCAAAAGTACACCAATAGAACCGCCTTGTCTGAAAACCCCGTATAGTAAACTTTCTGCCCCTTAGCTTGAACAGCAAGGGAAATATATTGGCTTGAAAATCAAGAAAAGTGGCAGCTACTACACATTCTGCCTAAACGGGATATTTTTTTTTCCTTTTCCGGGTTTTATAATAAAGAACGACCTCTCGCCTATACTAAATTTTATATGCCACTTAATTATAGTATAGGTTAGTAATTCCACAGACAGCTTGGCATATAATAAAGATCAAACTCTTCCCTATACTAGCTTCCATACGCAACTTCACTATAGTTAAGATTACAGTATTTATATTTTTTTCCGGGTTGCAGCGGTAGCTAGCAACCTAGTAAGAGACGATCACGTCCAATGTTAAGAAATACAAAAACCCATAGTTCCTAACAAAGGAGTCAGATCAAAACAAAAAGTACACCATTAGAACCGCCTTGTCCAAATCCTCCATAAAGGAAACTTACCGCCCTTTGGCTTGGATAACAAAGAAAATATATTGGCTTGAAAATCAAGAAAATAGACTTTTACCACGTTATTCTCCCCAAACGGGATATTTTTTTCTTTTTTTTTTCTTTGTTTCCAGAGATAGCTTGGCACTGGAACATCGTAGAGGGTTGTTCAATAGCTCATTTTAAAGGAAATTAATTGGGTTAAAAACCTTTTGTAACTAAAATAAATTATTTCTAAAAGAGAATAAATTTTTCCAATAAAAACTGTATTTTTGATGCAGTGACGTCATAATTACTATATAAGAAATTACTATACTAACTTGCATAGGCAACTTCACTATAGTGAAGATTACAGTATTTATATTATACATCATTATAAATTATAAAAGGTTCGAATGTTCGAAGATTATAGAGTTAAAAATTTTCCCACACCGGGAATCGAACCCCGTCCTCTTAAGTGAAAGTTAACTATCCTAGCCACTAGACCAAATGGGACCATAAAGAAGTATGATTTATCCGGGTTGCAGCGGTAGCTAGCAACCTAGTAAGAGACGATCACGTCCAATGTTAAGAAATACAAAAACCCATAGTTCCTAACAAAGGAGTCAGATCAAAACAAAAAGTACACCATTAGAACCGCCTTGTCCGAAACCCCTGTATAGGAAACTTTCTGTCCCTTGGCTTGAACAGCAAGGGAAATATATTGGCTTGAAAATCAAGAAAATTGACTTTAACCACGTTATTCTCCCCAAACGGGATATTTTTTTCTTTTTTCTTTTTTTTTTCTTTTCCACAGATAGCTTGGCACTGGAACATCGTAGAGGGTTGTTCAATAGCTCATTTTAAAGGAAATTAATTGGGTTAAAAATCTATAGTAACTAAAATAAATTATTTCTAAAAGAGAATAAATTTTTCCACCAAAAACTGCATTTTTGATGTCTTTTCACACTGCAGTCTTTCAAACATAATCGTATACCAGCGGTAGGATTTGATTACATTAAAGAACGATCTGTAGTCCATAGTAACTAAAGTGTTATAAGGAATCATTATACAGATGGTGATGCAAAACACACTTATCTTTAGATATGATAGTATTACACAAATAGCACAAATTGTTTTAGTAATTTATATATATATATATATATATATATATATATATATATATATATATATATATATATATATATATATATATATATATATATATATATATATATATATATATATATATATATATATATATATATATATATATATATATAGTGTAAAAAGAGAGTTACCCTCATTGTGGTTGTAGTGGTAAATGTAACCCAGTAAAAGACGAACACTTCCTTTAGTGAACAAGAAATATCCCTAAGCCCCTAAAAATGGTTTTAGGTCAAAATTATAGTAAAGAACGAACTCAAGACCAAGGGAACTGAATCCTATGGTTCATTCATATAATATTCATTATTTTAGTTAGGAGGTAACTAAAACGAGTGTCTATTTTCAGTTTCAAGTTTTATATTAAACGATGATCATTAGAAAAACACATTATAATAAAGAACGGTATTAAAAATTCGCTCCGACAGGGAAATTGAACCCCGGTCTCCCGCGTGACGTGCGGGTATTCGTACCATTGTACCAATATACACTTATACATTGTAAGTTACATATAAGACATAATAATAAATTCATTAATACACTAAAAATTATACAAGGGATCGGCAAAGTTAATTATTATCCGGGTTGCAGCGGTAGCTAGCAACCTAGTAAGAGACGATCACCTCCAATGTTAAGAAATATAAAACCCCCCAACTCCTAAAAAAAGAGTCAGATCAAAACAAAAAGTACACCATTAGAACCACCTTGTCCGAATCCTCTATAAAGAAAACTAACCGCCCTTTGGCTTGAATAACAAAGAAAATATATTGGCTTGAAAATCAAGAAAATTGACTTTTACCACGTTATTCTCCACAAACGGGATATTTTTTTCTTTTTTCTTTTTCTTTTCCACAGATAGCTTGGCACTGGAACATCGTAGAGGGTTGTTCAATAGCTCATTTTAAAGGAAATTAATTGGGTTAAAAATCTATAGTAACTAAAATAAATTATTTCTAAAAGAGAATAAATTTTTCCACCAAAAACTGCATTTTTGATGTCTTTTCACACTGCAGTCTTTCAAACATAATCGTATACCAGCGGTAAGATTTGAACCCACGCCTCCGAAGAGACTGGTGGCAAATTACATTAAAAGACGATCATTGGAATAACAAACAATTGCATACATTGGAATTAGTTAGCTACTTGATTGTTTGAGGTTCGTCTCTTACTATTTCAAAGAAGAAAAAGCCTTAGGCTTTTTCCTGTTTGTAATCAGTTTATTATCCGGGTTGACTTTTACCACGTTATTCTCCCCAAACGGGATATTTTATTCTTTTTTTTTTCTTTTTTCTTTTCCACAGATAGCTTGGCACTGGAACATCGTAAAGGGTTGTTCAATAGCGCATTTTAAAGGAAATTAATTGGGTTAAAAATCTATAGTAACTAAAATAAATTATTTCTAAAAGAGAATAAATTTTTCCACCAAAAACTGTATTTTTGATGCAGTGACGTCATAATTACTATATAAGAAACGTCAAAACTGTAAATGGTCTCATTCATGAATACATAATGGTTAGATCAAAGTTTATAATAAAGATCGAACTCTTCCCTATACTAAATTGCATACGCAACTTCACTATAGTTAAGATTACAGTATTTATATTTTTACATTAAAAGACGATCACTGAAATAACAAACCATTCCATACATTGGACTTAGTTAGCTACTTGATTGTTTGAGTTTCGTCTCTTACTATTTAAAAGAAGAAAAAGCCGTAAGCTTTTTCCTGTTTGTATTTATAGTTAAAAAACGAACTCAAGTCCAAAGAAACTGAACACTGTGGTTCATTCATATTATCTTCATTATTTTAGCTAGAATGTAAATAAACAAGTTTCTTTTTTAATATAATAAAGATCGAACTCTTCCCTATACTAACTTGCATACGCAACTTCACTATAGTTAAGATTACAGTATTCATATTATACATCATTATAGATTATAAAAGGTTCAAATGTTCGAAGATTATAGAGTTAAAAATTTTCCCACACCGGGAATCGAACCCGAGCCTGTTAAGTGAAAGTTAACTATCCTAGCCACTAGACTATATGGAACCATAAAGAAGTATGATTTAAGAGCCATATGCATATTATTATTTCACCATACCAATTATAATAAGGCCAAAACAAAATCGTCGACTTGCAACCTTACTTTTGACACATTAGTTAAATCTTCATCAGGCTTAAAAAATTTTTTGCTAGTTAATTTGTAAATTGTTAATTTGTAGTTAATTTGTAAAGACATCCATTTAGCAAAAGAAAAGTAATATTTTTTATAATAAATTATAGTAAAGAACGAACTTCAGTCCATAGTAACTAAAACAAGATTATAATCAGCTTTGGTATAAAATACTGTTAGCGGTGGGATTCGAACCCATGCCTCCGAATTGAAGAGTGGCTAACACCAGCGCCTTAAACCGCTCGACCACGCTGCCTCACATAACTATGCCGTTATAATGCCATTATAAACGCCATAATACTCTAAATTAAAACTCTAAACTAAAACTTAAACTCTTCTTTGTGTTTTGCTATCAGGCTACCTTTCTATGAAGCTGTCACTGAATATGATGCTATAGAAAAATCAAAACTCTAAGACCATTTAGTTTTAGTTGAAAATTATAATAAAGAACGACCTGTTTCCTATACTAAATTTTATACGCCACTTAATTATAGTATAGGTTAGTAATTCTACATATAGCTTGGTACTGGTACAGTAAAGAACGAACTTCCAGCCCATAGTAACTAAAATAATTATAATAAAGAACGAATATTCTATCGATTGTCTGCTAAGAATCATATATGACGTAATAAGTGGCATGCCGTAATATCTAACAGCAATTGTGTACTAACCATATATAACGTAATGAGTGACGTGACTTAAAATTGAAAAATCAATTTTTATTTTGTTTTAGTTTTCAGTTCATTACAGTAAAGAACAAACTTCCAGCCCATAGTATCCGGGTTGCAGCGGTAGCTAGCAACCTAGTAAGAGACGATCACGTCCAATGTTAAGAAATGTAAAAACCCATAGTTCCTAAAAAAGGAGTCAGATCAAAACAAAAAGTACACCGTTAGAACCGCCTTGTCCGAAACCCCTTGAAAGGAAACTTACCGCCCTTTGGCTTGAACAGCAAGGGAAATATATTGGCTTGAAAATCAAGAAAATTGACTTTAACCACGTTATTCTCCACAAACGGGATATTTTTTTTCTTTTTTTCTACTTTTCCAGAAATAGCTTTGCACTGGAACATCGTAGAGAGTTGTTCAATGGCTCATTTTAAAGGATATTAATTGGGTTAAAAACCTTTTGTAACTAAAACAAATTATTTTAAAACAGGATAAATTTTTCCACTAAAAACTGTATTTTGGATGTCTTTCCATACTGCTGTCTTTTCAAAGACATTTGATTTTTGAAGCAATCAAACAGTTCGTGGTAAGGTTGTATTTTAAACTTTATATTCCATAGATAGCTTAGCACTGGAACATCGTAGAGAGTTGTTCAATGGATGATTTTAAATCCGGGTTGCAGCGGTAGCTAGCAACCTAGTAAGAGACGATCACGTCCAATGTTAAGAAATATAAAAACCCATAGTTCTTAAAAAAAGAGTCAGATCAAAACAAAAAGTACACCATTAGAACCGCCTTGTCCGAAACCCCTGCATAGTAAAATTTCTGTCCCTTGGCTTGAACAGCAAGGGAAATATATTGGCTTGAAAATCAAGAAAAGTGGCAGCTACTACAACATTCTGCCTAAACGGGATATTTTTTTCTTTTTTTTTTTCTTTTTTTTTCTTTTTTCTTTTCCACAGATAGCTTGGCACTGGAACATCGTAGAGGGTTGTTCAATAGCTCATTTTAAAGGAAATTAATTGGGTTAAAAATCTATAGTAACTAAAATAAATTATTTCTAAAAGAGAATAAATTTTTCCACCAAATCTATAATAAAGAACCACCTTTTGCCTATACTATATTTTATACGCCACTTAATTATAGTATAGGTTAGTAATTCCACAGATAGCTTGGCAATGGAACATCGTAGAGAGTTGTTTAATGGCTCATTTTAAAGAAAATTAATGGGGTTCAACACCTTTTGTAATTATAAAATAAATTATTTTTAAAATTACATGAAAAGACGATCATTCAAAGAACTTACCATCGCATATGTTGGACTTTGTTAGCTGCCTGATTCCTTGTAAAAGATCTTTTTTGTCAAATAAAACTAGATTAATTCCTGAAAAATTTAAACTAAATAATTTTATCTAACTGCAAAATGCAAAAATAATTATGGTGTCTCATCAGAAATTTTCATTTTTTAATTAAACCCAGAAAAAAAATTATAATAAAGAACAACATCTTGCCTATATTAATTTTTATTAGAATTATTATATTTAGCTAGGAGGTAGCTAAATTACATTAAAAGACGATCATTGGAATAAAAATTACAGTAAAGAACAAACTTCCAGCCCATAGTATTACATAAAGTTATAATAAAGAACGACCTCTTGCATATACTAAATTGTATACGCCACTTATTTATAGTATAAGTTAGTAATTCAACAGATAGATTGGCACTGGAACATCGTAGAGAATTGTTCAATGGCTCATTTTATAGGAAATTCATGGGGCTAAAAGTTCTTTTAATTAAAATAAATCGTTTTTAGTACCCTGAGAAATTTTAATTATGTTTCTTAAGAAATCATCATAAGTTAAAATTTCCCATACAAAATTTGAACTCAAGCCAACTGGGTGAGAGCTATCCCAACCTCTAGACCATTATAATAATATTATAGAGAACCCACTGTCACTGCAACTGTCATGCCGCTTTGTTGAAATACAAAGGGAACATGCATATTAACATTACACAAATCTGATTTTTTTTTAATAGCCTTTAATATTCGCCGATAAGTAAAATTATTAGCGAAAGAAAAAATCTCTATGACTGTTTTTTTACGTTTCTTAGGCTTGAATTTTCTCTAATATCTTTTCTTTCTCCAGTCCATGTTCATTCCGGGTTGCAGCGGTAGCTAGCAACCTAGTAAGAGACGATCACGTCCAATGTTAAGAAATATAAAAACCCATAGCTCCTAAAGCAGGAGTCAGATCAAAACAAAAAGTACACCATTAGAATCGCCTTGTCCGAAACCCCTGTATAGGAAACTTTCTGTCCCTTGGCTTGAACAGCAAGGGAAATATATTGGCTTGAAAATCAAGCAAATTGACTTTTACCACGTTATTCTCCCCAAACGAGATATTTTTTTCTTTTTTTTTTTCTTTTTTGTATCCAGAGATAGCTTGGCACTGGAACATCGTAGAGGGTTGTTCAATAGCTCATTTTAAAGGAAATTAATTGGGTTAAAAACCTTTTGTAACTAAAATAAATTATTTCTAAAAGAGAATAAATTTTTCCAATAAAAACTGTATTTTTGATGCAGTGACGTCATAATTTTATAATAAAGAACGACCTCTTGCCTATACTAAATTTTATACGTCACTTAATTATAGTATATTACAGTAAAGAACGATCACTCTCCCATACTAACTGAAATATCGTGGTTCCAGGTATAGTTATAAAAAGGACGAATATAGCTAATCATAAATGGTGTTTATCAATTATTCTGGATGCAGCGGTAGCTAGCAACCTAGTCCGGATTGCAGCGGTAGTACAATAAAGAGCGTCACCATGCTCATGTTAACTGACACGTAAAGGGGGATTATGTAATTTCTAATAGTATCATGGCTGTAGAGATGGTTCAAAACTAGTAAAAAACAAATCCGGGTTGCAGCGGTAGCTAGCAACCTCGTAAGAGTTACAGTAAAGGTCATTTCATGTTAAAGATTGATCAACGATATCATAATCATAGTTTGTAGCCAGGTCGTCTCTTACTATTCGAATTAAGAAAAAGCTATAGGCTTTTTCCTGTTTGTAATTTAACATCAAACAAAGAAGGGATCAGATTAGACCAAGAATTACATTAAAAGACGATCACTGGAATAACAAGCAATTGCATTCATTGGAATTAGTTAGCTACTTGATTGTTTTAGGTTCGTCTCTTACTATTTCAAAGAAGAAAAAGCCGTAGGCTTTTTCCTGTTTGTAATCATTTTATTATCCAGGTTGGAGCGGTAGCTAGCAACTTACATAAAGGACCGATATAGTTCATCGTAAATGGTATTTGTCAATTAGGTTTTATTTATATTATCCGGGTTGCAGTGGTAGCTAGCAACCTAGTAAGAGACGATCACGCCCCATTGTAAAAATAAAGTAACCCATAACTCCTGAGAAATAGATTCAGATTAAAATTAAATCAAAGAACAAACTGTAGTCCATAGTAATTACATTAAAAGACGATCATTGGAATAAAAACCATTGCATAAATTGGACTTAGTTTAATATTTAAGGACTGCTAAAAAAGTTTATTTCTAGCAAAAAATATAGTTTATTCTAAACAAATGGTACCCACAAATGGGTTTATAGATACTTAGTTTAGAGGTCTGACTATCTCGTAATGGCTAAGGACAGCTAAAAATATTCATTTTTACCAAAAAATATAGTTTATTCTAAGCAAATGATACCCACAAATGTGTTTATAGATACTTAATTAGAGGTCTGGCTAACTCATAATGGCTAAGGACAGCTAAAAATGTTTATTTGTTGCAGAAAATATAGTTTATTCTAAACAAATGGTACGCAAAAATGGGTTTATAGATCCTTAATTTATTATAATAAAGAACGACCTCTTGCCTATACTAAATTTTATACGCCACTTTATTATAGTATAGGTTAGTAATTCAACAGATAGCATGGCACTGGAACATCGTAGAGAGTTGTCCAATGGCTCATTTTAAAGGAAATAAATGGGATTAAAACCTTTTGTAATTATTACTATATAATTATAATAAAGAACGACCTCTTGCCTGTACTAAATTTTATACGCCACTTAATTATACTAATTCAACAGATAGCATGGCACTGGAACATCGTAGAGTGTTGTCCAATGGCTCATTTTAAAGGATATAATAAAGAACGAACTCTTGCCTATACTAAATTACACACTCAACTTAATTATAGTAAATGATATAGTAATGATATGGTTCTATTGATGTTTTATAAAGTTATAATAAAGAACGAACTCTTGCCTATACTAAATTGCATACTCAACTTAATTATTGTTAATGATATAGCAATGATATGGTTTTATTGATAACTGAATTACAAATTAAAAGAAAATGATCCCGGATGGCTTTGAACCACCAACCTTTCAGTTAAAGGCCGATCGTGCTTGCCACTTGGACTATGACGTCATTCCTTAATGTTGTAAGATTATCAGTATGATAAATATGATAATTTTATCACTTGTCTTTTCATATTGCAATCTTCTCAAAGATATTTGATTTCTTAAGCAATTTATCTTGGTTGCAGCGGTAGCTAGCAACCTAGTAAGAGATGATCACGTCCAATGTTAAGAAATATAAAAACCCGTAACTCCTGAAAAACAGATCAAACAAAAATTACACCATTAGAACCGCCATGTCTGAAACCCCTGTATTGGAAACTTTCTTTCATTTGGCTTGAACAGCAAGTGAAATATATTGGCTTGAAAATCAAGAAAAGTGGCAGCTACTACAGCATTCTCCCTAAACGGCATCTTTTTTCTTTCTTCTTTCTTTTCCACAGATAGATTGGCACTGGAACATCGTAGAGAGTTGTTCAATGGCCCATATTAAAGAAAATCTCTGGATCTAGTGCAATTTGTAATTTTTTTTAATAGAATAATTTTTTACGAAAAACTTCATTTTTATGTACAATATTGATCAATGACGTCATAGTCGTTGGATCTAGTTAGTATACAAAGGCTCGATAATCAAATAAAGCTGAAACTAAGTAAAGGACAATTATGCCTCCATATATTCACAGTGATGTATAAGATTTCCCATTACATCTGTAAACTGTTCCACAGTTTCCGGTCCATACCTTGGAAGCGTTTCATTAAACATGCAACATTTCTTTTGGATATTACTATGAAGTTTTGCCAAAGCATTTCTAGCCAACTTTTCAACAAAATCCGCTTTTTCAGAGAGAATTTTAATCTGTAATTTTGAATATTTTTTGTAATCCCGGTAAAACATTCGTAAAATGTTTCTCAATTAAGAACGAACTCTTGCCCTTAGTTACCTATGTCTTGTCAAATTAGCTAATTAATTTCACCTGATTTTGTTTTAAAAATAATTCCCACACCGGGATTCGAACCCAAGCTTTACAGTAAAGAACGATCTCTCATCCATAGTAACTGATATATAGTGGTTTATCCGGGTTGCAGCGGTAGCTAGCAACCTAGTAAGAGGCGATCACGTCCATCCGGGTTGCAGCGGTAGCTAGCAACCTAGTAAGAGACGATCACGTCCAATGTTAAGTTAAGAAATATAAAAACCCATAGTTCCTAAAATAGGAGTCAGATCAAAACAAAAAGTACACCATTAGAACCGCCTTGTCCGAAACCCCTGTATAGGAAACTTTCAGTCCCTTGGCTTGAACAGCAAGGGAAATATATTGGCTTGAAAATCAAGAAAAGTGGCAGCTACTACAACATTCTGCCTAAACGGGATATTTTTTTTTCTCTTTTCTTTTGTATCCAGAGATAGCTTGGCACTGAAACATCGTAGAGAGTTGTTCAATAGCTCATTTTAAAGGAAATTAATTGGGTTAAAAATCTATAGTAACTAAAATAAATTATTTCTAAAAGAGAATACATTTTTCCACCAAAAACTGCATTTTTTATGTCTTTTCACACTGCAGTTTTTCAAACATAATCGTATACCAGCGGTAAGATTTGAACCCACGCCTCCGAAGAGACTGGTGGCTAACACCAGTGCCTTGGACCACTCGGCCAGGCTGCCTCTCATAAATAATATATATGTGAATTTGGGTTGCAGCAGTAGCTAGCAACCTAGTAAGAGACGATCAGTCCAATGCTAAGAAATATAAAAACCCAAAACTCCTAAAAATAGAGTCAGATCAAAACAAAAGTACATCATTAGAACT
Organism: Artemia sinica; assembly: GCA_027921565.1. Lineage (NCBI taxonomy): Eukaryota > Metazoa > Arthropoda > Branchiopoda > Anostraca > Artemiidae > Artemia > Artemia sinica. Next base: position 383,537 of record JAPEVW010000093.1, on the reverse strand, counting down.
ACCTTGTCTGAAACCCTACTAGATAAATAATGAATGTCATCATAGTTTTATATTAGAGCTATGACGTGAATAGAAAAACACGAAATTATATTGTGGTTTCTGAAGACGTCATGAAATAATACCATTGCGCCATGACGTCAATAAAATCATTACGCCGTGACGTCATAATTACTACTTAAGAACGACAAAGATGTAAATGGTCTCATTCGTTAATTAGATAATGGTTAGATCAAAGCAAGCTGCACGCAAGTTAAAAAAACAGTACTACACAGACAACAGAGATAGTAACTTGAAAAGAAAAAAGCAAAGGTATTCAACCGACCAGGCGTATCGAGAAGTAATAATTGAGAGAGCAAAACAAAACAGCAAGATGTTTTATCAAAATGATGAAGATTATAGACATGCAAAAATTGAGACAGCCAAACAAAAGTTCAAGGAGAGTTATCACAATGATGAAGATTTTCGCATCAAATATAAGAAAAACCAAAAGCAAAGGTATTCAACCGTCCAGGTGTGTACCAGAATAATGGTGTGTACCAGAATAATGGGTAGATACTGGGGTGACAAAATCTATAATGACAAAATTAAATTCTCTGCGAGGTTGTACTGAAGAACGCATAAGGACAAAGGGAAAAATTACATTCAGAAATACAAGAAGATGGCAAAAATGCATGCTGATCTTCGTAAATTGAGAAACATTTTACGCAAGTTTTATCAGGATCACGAAAAGTATTCAAAATTACAGATTAAAATTCTCTTTGAAAGAGCGGATGCTGTTGAAAAGTCGGCTAGAAATGCTTTGGCAAAGCTTCATAGTAATATCCAAAAGAAATGTTGTCAGTTTAATGAAAATTACAGTAAAGAACGAACTTCCAGCCCATAGTAACTAAAATAAGATTTTAATTTCATTACAGTAAAGAACGATCTCTCTCCCATAGTAACTGATATCCGGGTTGCAGCGGTAGCTAGCAACCTAGTAAGAGACGATCACGTCCAATGTTAAGAAATATAAAAACCCATAGTTCTTAACAAAGGAGTGAGATCAAAACAAAAAGTACACCATTAGAACCGCCTTGTCTGAAACCCCTGTATAGGAAACTTTCTGTCCCTTGGCTTGAACAGCAAGGGAAATATATTGGCTTGAAAATCAAGAAAAGTGGCAGCTACTACAACATTCTGCCTAAACGCGATATTTTTTTCTTTCTTTTTTTCTTTTCCAAAGATAGCTTGGCACTGGAACATCGTAGAGGGTTGTTCAATAGCTCATTTTAAAGGAAATTAATTGGGTTAAAAACCTTTTGTAACTAAAATAAATTATTTCTAAAAGAGAATAAATTTTTCCACCAAAAACTGCATTTTTGATGTCTTTTCACACTGCAGTCTTTCAAACATAATCGTATACCAGCGGTAAGATTTGAATCCACGCCTCCGAAGAGACTGGTGGCTAACACCAGTGCCTTGGACCACTCGGCCAGGCTGCCTCTCATAAATAACTATATATGTGAATCTGGGTTGCAGCATCCGGGTTGCAGCGGTAGCTAGCAACCTAGTAAGAGACGATCACCTCCAATGTTAAGAAATATAAAACCCCCAACTCCTAAAAAAAGAGTCAGATCAAAACAAAAAGTACACCATTAGAACCACCTTGTCCGAATCCTCTATAAAGAAAACTTACCGCCCTTTGGCTTGAATAACAAAGAAAATATATTGGCTTGAAAATCAAGAAAATAGACTTTTACCACGTTATTCTCCACAAACGGGATATTTTTTTCTTTTTTCTTTTTCTTTTCCACAGATAGCTTGGCACTGGAACATCGTAGAGGGTTGTTCAATAGCTCATTTTAAAGGAAATTAATTGGGTTAAAAATCTATAGTAACTAAAATAAATTATTTCTAAAAGAGAATAAATTTTTCCACCAAAAACTGCATTTTTGATGTCTTTTCACACTGCAGTTTTTCAAACATAATCGTATACCAGCGGTAAGATTTGAACCCACGCCTCCGAATAGACTGGTGGCTAATTACATTAAAAGACGATCATTGGAATAACAAACAATTGCATACATTGGAATTAGTTAGCTACTTGATTGTTTGAGGTTCGTCTCTTACTATTTCAAAGAAGAAAAAGCCGTAGGCTTTTTCCTGTTTGTAATCAGTTTATTATCCGGGTTGCAGCGGTAGCTAGAAACTTACATAAAGGATCTATAATAAAGAACCACCTTTTGCTTATACTAAATTTTATACGCCACTTAATTATAGTATAGGTTAGTAATTCCACAGATGGCTTGGCAATGGAACATCGTAGAGAGTTGTTTAATGGCTCATTTTAAAGAAAATTAATGGGGTTAAACACCTTTTGTAATTATAAAATAAATTATTTTTAAAATTACATGAAAAGACGATCATTCAAAGAACTTACCATCGCATATGTTGGACTTTGTTAGCTGCCTGATTCCTTGTAAAAGATCTTTTTTGTCAAATAAAACTAGATTAATTCCTGAAAAATTTAAACTAAATAATTTTATCTAACTGCAAAATGCAAAAATAATTATGGTGTCTCATCAGAAATTTTCATTTTTTAATTAAACCCAGAAAAAAATTATAATAAAGAACAATATAATAAAGATCGAACTCTTCCCTATACAAACTTGCATAGGTAACTTCACTATAGTGAAGATTACAGTATTTATATTATACATCATTATAAATTATAAAAGGTTCGAACGTTCGAAGATTATAGAGTTAAAAATTTTCCCACACCGGGAATCGAACCCGGTCCTCCTAAGTGAAAGTTAACTATCCTGGCCACTAGACCAAATGGGACCATAAAGAAATATGATTTAAGAACCATATGCATATTATTATTTCACCATACCAATTATAATAAGGCCAAAACAAAATCGTCGAATTGCAATTCCAATAAAGAACGACACCTAGCCCATGTTAACTGAAACATAAATAGGGATTATGGGATTTATATCAGTATCATTGCTGTAGAGATGGCTGAAACCTAGTAAAGAACAAACCATTACAGTAAAGAACATACTTCCAGCCCATAGTAACTAAAATAAGATTATAATTTCATGTTAAAGATTGATAATTGAATTCATAATCGTAGGTTTTAGCCAGGTCGTCTCTTACTATTACAATTAAGAAAAAGCCATAGGCTTTTTCCTGTTTAATAAAGAACGACCTCTTGCCTATAGTAATTCCACATATAGCTTGGCACTGGTAAAGTAAATCCGGGTTGCAGCGGTAGCTAGCAACCTAGTAAGAGACGATCACGTCCATCCGGGTTGCAGCGGTAGCTAGCAACCTAGTAAGAGACGATCACGTCCAATGTTAAGAAATATAAAAACCCAAAACTCCTAAGAAAAGAGTCCGATCAAAACAAAAAGTACACCATTAGAATCGCCTTGTCCGAAATTTCTATAAGGGAAACTTACCGCCCTTTGGCTTGAATAACAAAGAAAATATATTGGCTTGAAAATCAAGAAAATTGACTTTTACCACGTTATTCTCCTCAAAGGGGATATTTTTTTCTTTCTTCTTCTTTTCCACAGATAGCTTGGCACTGGAACATCGTAGAGAGTTGTTCAATGGCTCATTTTAAAGGAAATTAATGGCGTTAAAAACTTTTTGCACTTAAAACAATGTATTTTTAAAATAGAATCAGTTTTTTACGAAAAATTGCATATTTCATATTAAAGATTGATCAATGACGTCATAATCGTATACCATTGGTAGGATTTGAACCCACACCTACGAAGAGACTGGTGACTAACACCAGCGCCTTGGACCACTCGGCCAAGAAAAATATCCCACAAACGGGATATTTTTTTCTTTCTTTCTTCTTCTTCTTCTTTTCCACAGATAGCTTGGCACTGGGACATTGTAGAGAGTTGTTCAATGGCTCATTTTAAAGGAAATTTCTAGATCTTGTGCCATTTCTACTTAATTTTCTTTTAAATTAATTATTTTTTACGGAAAACTTAATTTTTTATTATAATAAAGAACGAACTCTATTATAATAAAGAACGAATATTTTACCGATTATCTACTAATAACCATATATGACGTAATAAGTGACATGATGTAATATCTAAAACCTATTGTTTACTAATAACCATATATGAATTAATGAGCGACGTGATGTAAAAATTGAAAAAAAATAATTTTTATTTTATTTTCGTTTTTAGTTCAGAATCGCTAAAGTTATAAACTGCAAAAATATTTATGGTGTCTGATCAATAGTTTTAATCTTTTAATTTAGACTAGAAAAAATACCTGAAAATTTAAAATTTAGTTTAATTTTTTGTTATGTTCTTGATACTTGATACGTGACATAAACATTCAACTAATGGTTACATAATGGTTTCAATCAAGCAAGCTACACGCAAGTTAAAAAAACAGTACTACCAAAAAAACAGAAATAGCATCTTGAAAAGAGAAAAGCAAAGGTATTCAACGACCAGGCGTATCGAGATTCGAAAATTGATAGTGACAAACAGCGTTATTATAATAATGTAGTTTATAGACATGCGAAAATTGATAGTGACAAACAGCGTTATTATAATGATGAAGTTTATAGACATGCAACAATTGAGAAAGCCAAAAAAAAGAGCAAGGAACTGTATGATAACGATATAGATTACCGAAACAAACATAAGAAAAAAGTTGCTACCAGAATAGTGGGTAGATACTGGGGTGACAAAAGCTATAATGAAAAAATTAAATTCTCTGCGAGGTTGTACCGAAGAACGCATAAGGACAAAGGGAAAAATTACATTCAGAAATACAAGAAGATGGCAAAAATGCATGCTGATCTTCGTAAATTGAGAAACATTTTACGCATGTTTTACCAGGATCACGAAAAGTATTCAAAATTACAGATTAAAATTCTCTTTGAAAGAGCGGATGCTGTTGAAAAGTCGGCTAGAAATGCTTTGGCAAAGCTTCATAGTAATATCCAAAAGAAATGTTGCCAGTTTATTGAAAAGCTTCCAAGGTATGGATTGGCAACTGCGGAACAGTTTATAGATGCAATGGAACAGGTTCGACAACACAGTGAATATACAGAGGCGTACTTCTTAGAAAATTCGTATATTAATTTTGGAAGGAGTAATTACAGTTTATGTAGCAGCAATAAAAATATATATACAAGCATACCTATCAACAGCGAAGGAAAAGCAATGTTTTTCAATTATGGCGAAAACGAGCCTGTTAGGGTTATTAGTATATGTGTTTGTAAGACTAATGATTTAGAACAAATTCCTGGAACACCGACTCAAGAAAAAAGCATTTCTAACTGTGTTTTAAATAGTTCTTTTAGTTCTACTGAATATTTGGCAAAAAATTCTCTGTGTAGTAGAACAAACTGTCCTGAAAAGTACGATACAACTATTGAAAAATGCTCTGAATCTAGATCTGACAAGGAAATTATGATGGCTGAAGTCACCTATAACAATCTGAGTAAACATTCAAAACCAAAATTTGGGCAGCAGGTTACATGGCAACGTCACCCTGATATCTGCAAGCTCTATCCGACGGATATTGAATTATGTCAAATTCTTTTTGATATCCTTGAAAATAATATAGCATTAAAATTTTCAACTGACAAAGTGGTTAATTTCTACCTTGGCGGCTTGGATTATTGTGAAATCAATTACAGGGACACAAGAAAGCATGGGCATTCGTTATACTGTAGCCCAAATGAGGGATGTCAGAGCTATTTGCGTTCTCTAAGGTCCGGGTTGCAGCGGTAGCTAGCAACCTAGTAAGAGACGATCACGTCCAATGTTAAGAAATATAAAAACCCATAGCTCCTAAAGCAGGAGTCAGATCAAAACAAAAAGTACACCATTAGAACCGCCTTGTCCGAAACCCCTGTATAGGAAACTTTCTGTCCCTTGGCTTGAACAGCAAGGGAAATATATTGGCTTGAAAATCAAGCAAATTGACTTTTACCACGTTATTCTCCCCAAACGAGATATTTTTTTCTTTTTTTTTCTTTGTATCCAGAGATAGCTTGGCACTGGAACATCGTAGAGGGTTGTTCAATAGCTCATTTTAAAGGAAATTAATTGGGTTAAAAACCTTTTGTAACTAAAATAAATTATTTCTAAAAGAGAATAAATTTTTCCAATAAAAACTGTATTTTTGATGCAGTGACGTCATAATTACTATATAAGAAACGTCAAAAACTGTAAATGGTATCATTCATGAATATCACAATATCCGGGTTGCAGCGGTAGCTAGCAACCTAGTAAGAGACGATCACGTCCAATGTTAAGAAATATAAAAACCCATAGCTCCTAAAGCAGGAGTCAGATCAAAACAAAAAGTACACCATTAGAATCGCCTTGTCCGAAACCCCTGTATAGGAAACTTTCTGTCCCTTGGCTTGAACAGCAAGGGAAATATATTGGCTTGAAAATCAAGCAAATTGACTTTTACCACGTTATTCTCCCCAAACGAGATATTTTTTTCTTTTTTTTTTTCTTTTGTATCCAGAGATAGCTTGGCACTGGAACATCGTAGAGGGTTGTTCAATAGCTCATTTTAAAGGAAATTAATTGGGTTAAAAACCTTTTGTAACTAAAATAAATTATTTCTAAAAGAGAATAAATTTTTCCAATAAAAACTGTATTTTTGATGCAGTGACGTCATAATTACTATATAAGAAACGTCAAAACTGTAAATGGTATCATTCATGAATATCACAATATTTACTATAAGGAACGAACTTTAACCCATAGTAACTTAAGTATTAAATTAAACGGTTCGTTGTCATAGTAAAGAGCTGTGTAATGGCTCATTTTAAAGGAAACTGCTGTATATAGAAACCTTTTGTAATTAAAAAAATTAATTATTATTATAAAACAAATTATTACGATGTGGTAAAGAACTAACTCTAGGCGATAGTAACTAATTTAATTTTGAAAAGAAAGAATTACAGCAGAAATTATAATAAAGATCGAACTCTTCCCTATATTATAATAAAGAACGAACTCTTGCCCTTAATTTCCTATGTCTTGTCAAATTAGCTAATTAATTTCACCGGATTTTGTTTTAAAAATAATTCCCACACCGGGATTCGAACCCAAGCTAATTGGTTCAAAGCCAACTATCTTAAGCCACTAGACCATATGAGCTACGTGTAGAAAGCTAATTAATTGTTTTATGATATCTTATAGCATAAATTTCATCAGATATAGCTGAAACCTAGTAAAGAACAAACCAAGGCACATAGTAACTAAAACTTTTAGAATAAAGAATGAACTCTTGCCTATACTAGATTAGATACTCAGCTTAATTATAGTTAATGATAAAGTAATGCACATAATTTCCAATGTTATTAGAATTGTTGCCTATAGTAAATGATAAATTTACTAGATCCGGGTTGCAGCGGTAGCTAGCAACCTAGTAAGAGACGATCACTCCCCATAGTAAAATCAGGGTTGCAAATTAATTTTTTATATACAATATTGATCAATGACGTCTTAGTCGTTGGATGTAGTTAGTACATAAAGGCTCGATTATTGAATTTCCGGGTTGCAGCGGTAGCTAGCAACCTAGTAAGAGACGATCACATCCAATGTTAAGAAATATAATCAGGGTTGCAGCGGTAGCTATCCGGGTTGCAGCGGTAGCTAGCAACCTAGTAAGAGACGATCACGTCCAATGTTAAGAAATATAAAAACCCATAGTTCCTAACACAGGAGTCAGATCAAAACAAAAAGTACACCATTAGAACCGCCTTGTCCGAAACCCCTGTATAGGAAACTTTCTGTCCCTTGGCTTGAACAGCAAGGGAAATATATTGGCTTGAAAATCAAGAAAAGTGGCAGCTACTACAACATTCTGCCTAAACGGGATATTTTTTTTTTTTTGTTTCCAGAGATAGCTATAGTAAAGAACGACATCTACCCAATGTTAACTGGAAAATAAATGGGGATTATGCAATTTTCATCGGCATCATAAAGCTAATAAAGAACAAACTATGGGACATATTAGACTTAGTTTGATGCCTGACTCTTCAAAGTTTTTTCTCTTACTATTCCAAATAAGAAAAAGCCATAGGCTTTTTCCTGTTTGTGATTTTTCCGGGTTGCTTTCAATTTAATAAAGAACGAATATTAAGTTACTGTAATAACATTGAAAAGGTTACTGTTTACAATATGTTGAGAAGATACAAAAGGGATTGATTTTTCTGATACACCCATTTATGACGTAATAAGTTAATGCAATATCCGGGTTGCAGCGGTAGCTAGCAACCTAGTAAGAGATTAAGAAGTATAAAAACCCATAGTTCCTAACACAGGAGTCAGATCAAAACAAAAAGTACACCATTAAAACTGCCTTGTTCGAAACCCCTGTATAGTTAACTTTCTATCCCTTGGCTTGAACAGCAAGGGAAATATATTGGCTTGAAAATCAAGAAAAGTGGCAGCTACTACAAGATTCTGCCTAAACGGGATATTTTTTTCTTTCTTTTTTTCTTTTCCACAGATAGCTTGGCACTGGAACATCGTAGAGGGTTGTTCAATAGCTCATTTTAAAGGAAATTAATTGGGTTAAAAACCTTTTGTAACTAAAATAAATTATTTCTAAAAGAGAATAAATTTTTCCACCAAAAACTGCATTTTTGATGTCTTTTCACACTGCAGTCTTTCAAACATAATCGTATACCAGCGGTAAGATTTGAACCCACGCCTCCGAAGAGACTGGTGGCTAACACCAGTGCCTTGGACCACTCGGCCAGGCTGCCTCTCATAAATAACTATATATGTGAATCGGGGTTGCAGCAGTAGCTAGCAATCTAGTAAGAGACGATCAGTCCAATGATAAGAAATATAACAAAACTCCTAAAAATAGAGTTAAATCAAAACAAAAGTACATCATTAGAATTACCTTGTCTGAAACCCTACTAGATAAATAATGAATGTCGTCATAGTTTTATATTAGAGCTATGACGTGAATAGAAAAACACGAAATTATATTGTTGTTTCTGAAGACGTCATGAAATAATATCACTGCGCTATGACATCATCATGAAATAAAATCATTACGCCGTGACGTCATAATTACTATATAAGAAGCGTCAGAACTGTATTTTACAGTAAAGAATTTATCCGGCTTGCAGCGGTAGCTAGCAACCTAGTAAGAGACGATCACGTCCAATGTTAAGAAATATAAAAACCCATAGTTCCTAACAAAGGAGTCAGATCAAAACAAAAAGTACACCATTAGAACCGCCTTGTCCGAAACCCCTGTATAGGAAACTTTCTGTCCCTTGGCTTGAACAGCAAGGGAAATATATTGGCTTGAAAATCAAGAAAATTGACTTTAACCACGTTATTCTCCCCAAACGGGATATTTTTTTCTTTTTTCTTTTTTTTTTCTTTTCCACAGATAGCTTGGCACTGGAACATCGTAGAGGGTTGTTCAATAGCTCATTTTAAAGTAAATTAATTGGGTTAAAAACCTTTTGTAACTAAAATAAATTATTTCTAAAATTACAATAAAGAACGAACTCTTGCCTATGCAAATCCGGGTTGCAGCGGTAGCTAGCAATCCGGGTTACAGCGGTAGCTAGCAACCTAGTAATCCGGGTTGCAGCGGTAGCTAGCAACCTAGTAAGAGACGATCACGTCCAATGTTAAGAAATATAAAAACCCCTAACTCCTAGAAAAATAGTCAGATCAAAACAAAAATTTACATTAAAGAACGAACTTTAAATCCATAGTTTATATTAACGAAAGATCATTAGAAACGCAAGCCATTGCATACATTGGACTTAGTTATAATATAGAACGACCTCTTGCCTATGTTAAACTTTGTAGGCCACTTAACTGTAGTATAGGTTAGTAAAGTCCAGGTTGCAGCGGTAGCTAGCACCATCATCTGGGTTGCAGCGGTAGCTAGCAACCTAGTAAGAGACAATCACGCCCCATTGTAGAAACTAATGTAACTGATAACTCCTGAAAAAAGATTAAGATCAAAACAAAAAGTACACAATTAGAACCACCTTGTCCAAAACTTCGATATAGCAAACTTACCGTCCTTTGGCTTGAATAACGAAGAAATTATATTGGCTTGAAAATCAAAAAATTGACTTTAACCACGATATCCTCCACAAACAGCATCTTTTTTTCTTTCCGCTTTTTTTGACTCCTCAGCTAGCTGGACACTGGAAAATCATAGAGAGCTGTATAATGGCTCATTTTAAAGAAAATTGCTACATCTAGTCGCTTTTGTAATTAAAAATAAAATAGTTCTTAAGTAGAATCAATTTTGTAAAAAAAACTGCATTTTTGATGTATTTTAATACTGCAGTCTTATCAAAGATATTTGAATTTTGAAGCAATCAAACAGTTCATGGCAATGAACTCTATAGTAATAATAGCTACTTGTCTCAATAGTAACCGAAACTCTAAAGAACGAAATTTTGATACCAACAGATGCATCAAAGCAAACAGTTCGTGATAACGAACTGTATCCAGGTTGCAGCGGTAGCTAACAGCCTAGTAAGAGACGATCACGCCCCATAGTAAAAACTAAAGTAACCCATAACTCCTGAAAAAAGATTAAGATCAAAACAAAAAGTACACAATTAGAACCACCTTGTCCAAACTTCGATATAGCAAACTTACCGTCCTTTGGCTTGAATAACAAACAAAATATATTCCGCTTGAAAATCAAGAAAATTGACTTTAACCACGATATTCTCTACAAACGGCGTCTTTTTTTCTTTCCGCTTTTTTTTTCTCCTCAGCTAGCTGAGCCCTGAGCTATTTGGGCTAGCTGACTCTCATCCAGTTGGCTCGAGTTCGATCCTTGGTATGGGAAATATTATGATTTACACACGATAAAATGGCGTAACGAGTCACTTTAAGCGAAAGAAAAACCAAACTAATTTTAAAATTTTTAGGTATTTTTCTGGTTTGAATTAAAAAATTAAAATTATTGCTCAGACATTATAAATATTTTTGCAGTTTGCAGTTAAATAAAATTATTATATTTAAAATTTTCAGGAATTTCACAATAAAGAACGACACCTTGCCATGTTAACTGAAACCTAACTAGGGATCATGTAATTTCCATCAGTATCATGGCTGTAGAGATGGCTGAAACCATGTCCGGGTTGCAGCGGTAGCTAGCAACCTAGTAAGAGACGATCACGTCCAATGTTAAGAAATATAAAAAACCCATAGCTCCTAAAGCAGGAGTCAGATCAAAACAAAAAGTACACCATTAGAATCGCCTTGTCCGAAACCCCTGTATAGGAAACTTTCTGTCCCTTGGCTTGAACAGCAAGGGAAATATATTGGCTTGAAAATCAAGCAAATTGACTTTTACCACGTTATTCTCCCCAAACGAGATATTTTTTTCTTTTTTTTTTCTTTTTTGTATCCAGAGATAGCTTGGCACTGGAACATCGTAGAGGGTTGTTCAATAGCTCATTTTAAAGAAATTAATTGGGTTAAAAACCTTTTGTAACTAAAATAAATTATTTCTAAAAGAGAATAAATTTTTCCAATAAAAACTGTATTTTTGATGCAGTGACGTCATAATTACTATATAAGTTTCCGGGTTGCAGCGGTAGCTAGCAACCTAGTAAGAGACGATCACCTCCAATGTCAAGAAATATAAAACCCCCCAACTCCTAAAAAAGAGTCAGATCAAAACAAAAAGTACACCATTAGAACCGCCTTGTCCGAATCCTCTATAAAGGAAACTTACCGCCCTTTGGCTTGAATAACACAGAAAATATATTGGCTTGAAAATCAAGAAAATTGACTTTTACCACGTTATTCTCCACAAACGGGATATTTTTTTCTTTCCGCTTTTTCTTTCTCCTCAGCTAGCTGGGCACTGGAAAATCATAGGGAGTTGTATAATAGCTCATTTTAAAGGAAATTGCTACTTCTAGTGCCTTTTGTATTTAAAAATAAAATACTTTTTAAAGTAGAATCAATTTTTTCAAAAAAATTGCATTTTTGATGTATTTCATACTGCAGTCTTTTCAAAGATATTTGAATTTTGAAGCAATCAAACAGTTCATGGTAATGAACTCTATAGTAATAATATCTACTTGTCTCAATAGCAACCGAAACTCCTGGAACCAAAATTTTCTTTTTTTGGCTTAATCGCTAAAGTTATTATGTAAACTGCAAAAATATTCATGATGCCTAATCAGTAATTGTACTTTTTTTAATTTAAACAACAAAAATACATGAAAATTTTAAAATTAGTTTTACTGTTGTCTCCTGGAACCAAAATTTTTTTCATCTCAGTTCAAAGTTATTATTGTATCCTGGAACTAAACTTTTTTTGGTTTGTAACCCGTAAATCCGGGTTGCAGCGGTAGCTAGCAACCTAGTAAGAGACGATCACGTCCAATGTTTTTAAAATAAAGAACGACACCTAGCCCGTGTTAACTGAGACATAAATAGGGATTATGTAATTTCCATCAGTATCATGGCTGTAGAGATGGCTGAAGCCTAGAAAAGAACAAACCATTACAGTAAAAAACATTTCATGTTAAAGATTGATCAATGATATCATAATTATAGTTTGTAGCCATAAGGGTTGCAGCGGTAGCTAGCAACCTAGTAAGAGACGATCACGTCCAATGTTAAGAAATATAAAAACCCATAGTTCCTAACAAAGGAGTCAGATCAAAACAAAAAGTACACCATTAGAACCGTCTTGTCCGAAACCCCTGTATAGTAAACTTTCTGTCCCTTGGCTTGAACAGCAAGGGAAATATATTGGCTTGAAAATCAAGAAAAGTGGCAGCTACTACAACATTCTGCCTAAACGGGATATTTTTTTTTCTTTTTTTCTTTCTTTTCCACAGGTAGCTTGGCACTGGAACATCGTAGAGAGTTGTTCAATGGCTCTTTTTAAAGGAAATTAATTGGGTTAAAAATCTATAGTAACCAAAATAAATTATTTCTAAAAGAGAATAAATTTTTTCACCAAAAACTGCATTTTTGATGTCTTTTCACACTGCAGTCTTTCAAACATAATCGTATACCAGCGGTAAGATTTGAACCCACGCCTCCGAAGAGACTGGTGGTTAGCACCAGTGCCTTGGACCATTTGGCCGGGCTGCCTCTCATAAATAAATATATATGTGAATTTGGGTTGCAGCAGTAGCTAGCAACCTAGTAAGAGACGATCAGTCCAATGCTAAGAAATATAAAAACCCAAAACTCCTAAAAATAGAGTCAGATCAAAACATTACAGTAAAGAACGAACTTCCAGCCCATATTAACTAAAATAAGATTATAATTAATTTTTAAGATTGATCAATGATCCGGTTTGTAGCGGTAGCTAGGAACCTAGTAAGAGACGATCACTTCTAATGTTAAGAAATGTAAAAACCCTTAACTCCTAAAAAAAAGTAAGATCAATCAAAAAGTACACCATTAGAACTGCCTTGTCATAAACCCACAAACTTTCTGTCATTTGGCTTAAACAGCAAGGGAATCCGGGTTGCAGCGGTAGCTAGCAACCTAGTAAGAGACGATCACGTCCCATTTTAAGAAATATAAAAACCCATAGTTCCTAACAAAGGAGTCAGATCAAAACAAAAAGAACACCATTAGAACCGCCTTGTCCGAAACCCCTGTATAGGAAACTTTCTGTCCCTTGGCTTGAACAGCAAGGGAAATATATTGGCTTGAAAATCAAGAAAAGTGGCAGCTACTACAACATTCTGCCTAAACGGGATATTTTTTTTTTCTTTTGTATCCAGAGATAGCTTGGCACTGGAACATCGTAGAGGGTTGTTCAATAGCTCATTTTAAAGGAAATTAATTGGGTTAAAAATCTATAGTAACTAAAATAAATTATTTCTAAAAGAGAATAAATTTTTCCACCAAAAACTGCATTTTTGATGTCTTTTCACACTGCAGTCTTTCAAACATAATCGTATACCAGCGGTAAGATTTGAACCCACGCCTCCGAAGAGACTGGTGGCTAACACCAGTGCCTTGGACCACTCGGCCAGGCTGCCTCTCATAAATAAATATATATGTGAATTTGGGTTGCAGCAGTAGCTAGCAACCTAGTAAGAGACGATCAGTCCAATACTAAGAAATATAAAAACCCAAAACTCCTAAAAATAGAGTCAGATCAAAACAAAAGTACATCATTAGAATTACCTTGTCTGAAACCCTACTAGATAAATAATGAATGTCATCATAGTATATTAGAGCTATGACGTGAATAGAAAAACACGAAATTATATTGTTGTTTCTGAAGACGTCATGAAATAATACCATTGCGCCATGACGTCATGAATAAAATCATTACGCCGTGACGTCATAATTAGTATATAAGAAAAGTCAAAACTGTAAATTCTCTCATTCTTGATTAGATAATGGTTAGATCAAAGCAAGCTATACGCAAGTTAGAAAAACAGTACTACACAAACAACAGAGATAGTAACTTGAAAATAAAAAAGCAAAGGTATTCAACCGACCAGGCGTATCGAGAAGTAATAATTGAGAGAGCAAAACAAAACAGCAAGATGTGTTATCATCCGGGTTGCAGCGGTAGCTAGCAACCTAGTAAGAGACGATCACCTCCAATGTTAAGAAATATAAAACCCCCCAACTCCTAAAAAAAGAGTCAGATCAAAACAAAAAGTACACCATTAGAACCACCTTGTCCGAATCCTCTATAAAGGAAACTTACCGCCCTTTGGCTTGAATAACAAAGAAAATATATTGGCTTGAAAATCAAGAAAATTGACTTTTACCACGTTAGTCTCCACAAAGGGGATATTTTTTTCTTTCTTTTTCTTTTCCACAGATAGCTTGGCACTGGAACATCGTAGAGGGTTGTTCAATAGCTCATTTTGAAGGAAATTAATTGGGTTAAAAATCTATAGTAACTAAAATAAATTATTTCTAAAAGAGAATAAATTTTTCCACCAAAAACTGCATTTTTGATGTCTTTTCACACTGCAGTCTTTCAAACATAATCGTATACCAGCGGTAAGATTTGAACCCACGCCTCCGAAGAGACTGGTGGCTAACACCAGTGTCTTGGACCACTCGGCCAGGCTGCCTCTTATAATTTGGGTTGCAGCAGTAGCTAGCAACCTAGTAAGAGACGTTACATTAAAAGACGATCATTGGAATAACAAAAAATTGCATACATTGGAATTAGTTAGCTACTTGATTGTTTGAGGTTCGTCTCTTACTATTTCAAAGAAGAAAAAGCCTTAGGCTTTTTCCTGTTTGTAATCAGTTTTATTATCCGGGTTGCAGCGGTAGCTAGAAACTTACATAAAGGATCTATAATAAAGAACCACCTTTTGCCTATACTAAATTTTATGCGCCACTTAATTATAGTATAGGTTAGTAATTCCACAGATAGCTTGGCAATGGAACATCGTAGAGAGTTGTTTAATGGCTCATTTTAAAGAAAATTAATGGGATTAAACACCTTTTCTAATTATAAAATAAATTATTTTTAAAATTATATAATAAAGATCGAACTCTTCCCTATACTAACTTGCATACACAACTTCACTATAGTTAAGATTACAGTATTTATATTATACATCATTATAAATTATAAAAGGTTCAAATTGAAGATTATAGAGTTAAAAATTTTCCCACACAGGGAATCGAACCCGAGCCTGTTAAGTGAAAGTTAACTATCCTAGCCACTAGACCATATGGAACCATCAAGAAGTATGATTTAAGAGCCATATGCATATTATTATTTCACCATACCAATTATAATAAGGCCAAAACAAAATCGTCGACTTGCAACCTTACTTTTGACACATTAGTTAAATCTTCATCAGGCTTAAAAAATTTTTTGCTAGTTTTTTATAATAAAGAACGAACTCTAGCCTATACTAACTTGTATGAGCAACTTAACTATAATATAGGCTTATACAGTTTTATTTAAAGTCAACATATTAAAAATTATAATAAAGATCGAACTCTTCCTTATACTAACTTGCATACGCAACTTCACTATAGTTAAGATTACAGTATTTATATTATATATAATAAAGAACGACCTCTTACCTATACTAAATTTTATACGCAACTTAATTATAGAATAGGTTAGTAATTCAACAGATAGCATGGCAATTCAACATTGTAGAGAGTTGTTCAATGGCTCATTTTGAAGGAAATTAATGGGGTTAAAAACCTTTTGTAATTAAAACAAATTATTTTTATTACATTAAGTCCGGGTTGCAGCGGTAGCTAGCAACCTAGTAAGAGACGATCACGTCCAATGTTAAGAAATATAAAAACCCCTAACTCCTAGAAAAATAGTCAGATCAAAACAAAAAGTACACCATTAGAACCGCCTTGTCCGAAACCCCTATAAAAGAAACTTACCACCCTTTGGCTTGAATAACAAAGAAAATATATTGGCTTGAAAATCAAGAAAATTGACTTTAACCACGTTATTCTGCACAAACGGGATATTTTTTTCTTTCTTTTGTTTCCAGAGATAGCTTGGCACTGGAACATCGTAGAGAGTTGTTCAATGGCTCATTTTAAAGGAAATCTCTAGATCTAGCGCCTTTTGCACTTAATTTTTTTTATTAATTATTTTTCACGAAAAACTTAATTTTGTATATACAATATTGATCAATGACGTCATAGTCGTTGGATGTAGTACATAAAGGCTCGATCATTGAATTTAAGCTGAAACTAAGTAAAGGACAATTATGCCTCCATATATTCACAGCGATGTATAAGATTTCCCATTACATCTGTAAACTGTTCCACAGTTGCCGGTCCATACCTTGGAAGCTTTTCACTAAACATGCAACATTTCTTTTGGATATTACTATGAAGTTTTGCGAAAGCATCTCTAGCTGACTTTTCAACAAAATCTATTCTTTCAGAGATAATTTTAATCTTTAATTTTGAATATTTTTCGTAATCCCGGTAAAACATTCGTAAAATTTTTCTCAGTTTACAAAGATCAGCCTGTGCGTTCTTTGCAGCTTGTGTAAACTGCAAAAATATCCATGGTATCCGAGCAATAGTTTGAATATTTCAATACAAGCTGGAAAAATACCTTAAAATGTTAAAATTAGTTTTATTTTTGGTTAGGTTCTAACTACCCGATGTGGGATTGACTATGTATTTTCAGACCAAAAATTACATTTTTTAATATATATCCAAACACTATAAATTTTGCTTTCCGGTTTCAGAAGTAGTAATGCCCCAGAACGGTAAATTCATTCCTACGGATGCATGTAGTCAAAGGCAAAAATTAACATTTTGATTAATAAATATACGTGTATGTATATTAAACTGACAATGCACATTCATTAGTATTTTTTTTCAGTAAAGTGCAAATTCAGTTGTTCGTGATTCAAGTTCTGTAATAACTCTTAGTAAACAAACAAATCCCAGTGCCCCCAAATTTGTAATTCTAGGGTACAGTCAGGCGACAAATAAGTCCTACGGGTACAATTTGCTGGATTTTAATTAGATTACAACGGAGTATTTGCGTTTAGTCACAGATATTTTCAACATAGACATCACTGTATATCTTCCGGTGAACAGTTGAAAGGACTATTAGTTGCCATCATGACACTGAAGAAAATAAACGAAAATAGACAATTATTTTCTGTTCTAAGCCCTTCAAAACCACTACTCAGGAATGCCAAACTCAAAAATGGTGTTGACAAAGAATTTATTAATCTAATATCTGTACTTCGTTGAAATTTAACTGAAGGCAATGTACAGTTGCCAAAAGGTGTTAGACAACGGACAAAGCAACATCGTTCCACTGTACGTGCCTTGGCTTGCAAAAACATAGGAAAATATTTTAAAAGAAAACATCTCTTTCAAGCGGGCGGTAGCTTTTTTACACTTTTACTGCCAATAATCGCAGAACTTGTAAACAGTTTTTTTCTAGATGGCTAAACCCTACAAATGGACTCCAATAACAAATATACAATAATAAACCTATTTCTACACAATGTGTTTCATCAGAGCAAGTGTATGAGGACCCTTGCTTTGAACTGCACCGTCTACATTATCTATAGAAGTTTTTCTATCTGGAAATCAACTATGCTGAACAAAATAGCTATCTCAAAATTTTTATTGGATGTTTTTGGGAGCATGATGGGCGTGGGGGAGGGGGCTAGTTGCCCATAAATTATTGTCGACTATTTAAAAGGGCACTAGCCCTTTCAATTTCCAATTGAATGAGCTTTTTTTTAAGTTTCTACGACAATGCCTTCTTTAAAAACCTTATTTGCCTCCATGGCATAACTTAAAACCCTTGCCCTGAGGGCTGTGGGGGAGTGTCCTCTTCCAACACATATTTTCTATCTGAAAATCAACTAGGCTGAACAAAATGGCTATCTCAAGATTTTGATTGGATTTGTTTGGGGAAATGACGGGCGTGGGGGGGGGGGTAGTTGCCCTCCAATCACTTTAGACTATTAAAATGGTCACTAGCCCTTTGGAATTCCAATCGAATGAGCCTTTTTTGAAGTTTCAACGAAAACACCTTCTATAAAAACGTTATATGCCCCCAGGGTATAACTTAAAACCCTTGCCCCAAGGGCTGTGGGGGAGTGTCCTCCTCAAAAATATATTTTCTATATGGGAATCAACTATGCTGAACGAAATGGCTATCTCAAAATTTTGATTGGATTTGCTTGGGGAAATGATGGGCGTGGGGGCGGCTAGTTGCCCTCCAATCACTTTCGACTATTAAAACTGCACTAGCCCTTTGAATTTCCAATTGAATGAGCCTTTTTTGAAATTACTACCACAAGTCTTTTAAAAAAAGCCCTTATATGTCCCCAGAGCATAACTTAAAACCCTTGCCCATAGGGCTGTGGGGGAGTATCCTCCTCAAAAACATATTTTCTATCTGGATATCAACTACTCTGAACAAAATGGCTATCTCAAAATTTTTAGGGGTTGTATTTGAGGAATGACGGGTGTGGGGGGCCTAGTTGCCCTCAAATCACTTTCGTCTATTAGAAAGGGTACTAGCCCTTCACATTTCCAATTGTCGGAGCCTATTTTGAAGTTTCTACGACAACGCCCTCTATAAAAACCTTATAAGCCACCAGGGCATAAACCCTCGCCCTGAGGATTGTAGGGGATTGTCCTCCTCCAAAAAATATTTTCTATGTGGAAATCAACTACGCTGAACAAAATGGGTATCTCAAAATTTTGATTGGATTTGTTTCGGAAATGGTGGGCGTGGGGGGCTAGTTGCCGTCCAATCACTTTTGACTAGCAAAAAGGGCATTAGAACTCTCAATTTCCAATCGAATGAGCCTTGTTTGAAGTTTATACGACAACGCCTTCTTTAAAAACCTTGTATGCCCCACAGGGTATAACATAAAACCTTTGCCCTAAGGGTGGTGGGGGAGTGTCGTCCTTCAAAACAAATTTTCTATGTGGAAATCAAATGCGCTGAACAAACAGCCTATCTCAAAATTTTGATTTGATATGTTTGGGGGAATGATGGGCGTGGGGGGGAGGCTAGTTGCCCTCCAATCCTTTTTGACTATTAAAGTGGCACTAGCCCTTTGAATTTCCAATCGAATGAGCCTTTTCTGAAGTTTCTATGACAGCGCCTTCTATAAAACCTTTTATGCCCCCAGGGCATAACTTAATACCCCTACCCTGAGGGATGGGGGGGAGTATCCTCCTCAAAAAAATATTTTCTATCTCAAAATCAATTACGTTGAACAAAATGGCTATCTAAAAACTTTTATTTGATGTGTTTTGGGGAGTGAAGGGCTTTGGTGAGGCTAGTTGCCCTCCAATCACTTTCCACCACTAAAAAGAGTACTAAACCTTCAAATTTCCAATTGAATGAGCCTGTTTTGAAGTTTCTACGACAACGCCTTCTATAAAAACCTTATATGGCCCCAAGGCATAACTTAAAACCATTCTCCCGGGGGTTGTGGGGGAGTCTCCTCCTTAAAAAGATGTTTTTCTATCTTGAAATCAACTACGCTTAACAAAATGGCTATCTCAAAATTTTGATTGAATAAGTTTTGGGGAATGATGGGGGTGGGGAGGGGTTAGTTGCCCTCCAATCACTTTTGACTATTGAAAAGGGTCCCAGAAGTCTCGATTTCCAATCAAATAAGTTACAATAAGGAACGAACTTTAACCCATAGTAACTTAAGTATTAAATCAAATTACAGTAAAGAACGATCTCTCGTCCATATTATAAAGACGGTCATTGGAATATTATAATAAAGAACGACCTCTTGCCTATACTAAATTTTATACGCCACTTATCCGGGCTAGCAATATAATAAAGATCAAACTCTTCCCTATACTAACTTGCATACGCAACTTCACTATAGTTAAGATTACAGTATTTATATGAAATAACAAACCATTCCATACATTGGACTTAGTTAGCTACTTGATTGTTTGAGTTTCGTCTCTTACTATTTAAAAGAAGAAAAAGCCGTAGGCTTTTTCCTGTTTGTATTTATAGTTAAAAAACGAACTCAAGTCCAAAGAAACTGAACACTGTGGTTCATTCATATTATCTTCATTATTTGAGCTAGAATGTAAATAAACAAGTTTCTTTTTTAAAATTTATACCTAAAGGATCGATCTGAAAATTAGTAAATGACAAACAACAGCATGTAATTGAATGTCTTAGTTGCCTGATTTTCTGTGGTTTTTTAATTTAAAACACGAGACAGAGTATAGTTGAAAACAAAGGTGGTAAAAAATTCCTTCGACCTGGATTTGAACCAGCGACATACGTCCGTTTGCCGTCCGACGACTCTACCAACTGAGCTACCGAAGGCTTACACTATTATTTGACTAAATATTATATCATGTATATCCGGGTTGCAGCGGTAGCTAGCAACCTAGTAAGAGACGATCACGTCCAATGTTAAGATATATAAAAACCCATAACTCCTAAGAAAAAGATCAAATCAAAACAAAAAGTACTCCATTAGAACTGCCATGTCTGAAACCCCTGTATAGGAAATTTTCTGTCACTTGGATTGAACAGCAATAGAAATATATTGGCTCGAAAATCAAGAAAATTGACTTTAACCACGTTATTTTCCGCAAACGACATATCCGGGTTGCAGCGGTAGCTAGCAACCTAGTAAGAGACGATCACGTCCAATGTTAAGAAATATAAAAACCCATAGTTCCTAACAGAGGAGTCAGATCAAAACAAAAAGTACACCATTAGAACCGCCTTGTCCAAATCCTCCATAAAGGAAACTTACCGCCCTTTGGCTTGGATAACAAAGAAAATATATTGGCTTGAAATCAAGAAAATAGACTTTTACCACGTTATTCTCCACAAACGGGATATTTTTTTCTTTTTTTTTTCTTTGTTTCCAGAGATAGCTTGGCACTGGAACATCGTAGAGGGTTGTTCAATAGCTCATTTTAAAGGAAATTAATTGGGTTAAAAACCTTTTGTAACTAAAATAAATTATTTCTAAAAGAGAATAAATTTTTCCAATAAAAACTGTATTTTTGATGCAGTGACGTCATAATTACTATATAAGAAACGTCAAAACTGTAAATGGTCTCATTCATGAATACATAATCCGGGTTGCAGCGGTAGCTAGCAACCTAGTAAGAGACGATCACCTCCAATGTTAAGAAATATAAAAACCCGTAGCTCCTAAAAAAAGAGTCAGATCAAAACAAAAAGTACACCATTAGAACCGCCTTGTCCAAATCCTCCATAAAGGAAACTTACCGCCCTTTGGCTTGAATAATAAAGAAAATATATTGGCTTGAAAATCAAGAAAATAGACTTTTACCACGTTATTCTCCCAAACGGGATATTTTTTTCTTTTTTTTTTCTTTTTCTTTTCCACAGATAGCTTGGCACTGGAACATCGTAGAGGGTTGTTCAATAGCTCATTTTAAAGGAAATTAATTGGGTTAAAAACCTTTTGTAACTAAAATAAATTATTTCTAAAAGAGAATAAATTTTTCCAATAAAACTGTATTTTTGATGCAGTGACGTCATAATTACTATATAAGAATTATAATAAAGAACGACCTCTTACCTATACTAAATTTTATACGCCACGTAATTATAGTATAGGTTAGTAATTCAACAGATAGCATGGCACTGGAATATTGTAGAGAGATGTTCAATGGCTCATTTTGAAGGAATCCGGGTTGCAGCGGTAGCTAGCAACCTAGTAAGAGACGATCACCTCCAATGTTAAGAAATATAAAAACCCGTAGCTCCTAAAAAAAGAGTCAGATCAAAACAAAAAGTACACCATTAGAACCGCCTTGTCCAAATCCTCCATAAAGGAAACTTACCGCCCTTTGGCTTGAATAACAAAGAAAATATATTGGCTTGAAAATCAAGAAAATAGACTTTTACCACGTTATTCTCCCCAAACGGGATATTTTTTTCTTTTTTCTTTGTCTCCAGAGATAGCTTGGCACTGGAACATCGTAGAGGGTTGTTCAATAGCTCATTTTAAAGGAAATTAATTGGGTTAAAAACCTTTTGTAACTAAAATAAATTATTTCTAAAAGAGAATAAATTTTTCCAATAAAAACTGTATTTTTGATGCAGTGACGTCATAATTACTATATAAGAAACGTCAAAACTGTAAATGGTCTCATTCATGAATACATAATGGTTAGATCAAAGCAAGCTACACGCAAGTTAAAAAATCAGTACTAAAATATTATAATAAAGATCGAACTCTTCCCTATACTAACTTGCATACGCAACTTCACTATAGTTAAGATTACAGTATTTATATTATACATCATTATAGATTATAAAAGGTTCAAATGTTATAATGATAAAATAACTCTTGGCTATACTAACTGGCATAGTCAAGTTAGTATAGCCGTTAGAATACGTTTATCAAAATCTATTTATCCGTATATACACAGATTTGTGGAAAAATCAAATCAATGAATACCTTACTACAGCACAATGGATGAAAGTGTGCCTCATGATTCGAGGTTTGCGGGTTCAAATCCACCTGTAGTAAGGGATCAATATTAAACGATTGGCTTTTCCTTCTTTAAAAGATTACATTAAAAGACGATCATTGGAATAACATACCACTGCATACATTGGACTTAGTTAACTACTTGATTGCTTGAGGTTCGTCTCTTACTATTTCAAAGAAGAAAAAGCCGTAGGCTTTTTCCTGTTTGTAATGATATAGCATAAATTTATAATAAAGATCGAACTCTTCCCTATACTAACTTGCATAGGCAACTTTAATATAGTGAAGATTACAGTATTTATATTATACATCATTATAAATTATTAAAAGGTTCGAATTTTCGAAGATTATAGAGTTAAAAATTTTCCCTCACCGGGAAGCGAACCCGGTCCTCTTAAGTGAAAGTTAACTATCCTAGCCACTAGACCAAATGAGACCATAAAGAATCATGATTTAACAACCATATGCATATTATTATTTCACCATATCCGGGTTGCAGCGGTAGCTAGCAACCTAGTAAGAGACGATCACGTCCAATGTTAAGAAATATAAAAACCCATAGTTCCTAAAAAAGGAGTCAGATAAAAACAAAAAGTACACCATTAGAACCGCCTTGTCCGAAACCCCTGTATAGGAAACTTTCTGTCCCTTGGCTTGAACAGAAAGGGAAATATATTGGCTTGAAAATCAAGCAAATTGACTTTTACCACGTTATTCTCCCCAAACGGGATATTTTTTTTTTCTTTTTTTGTATCCAGAGATAGCTTGGCACTGGAACATCGTAGAGGGTTGTTCAATAGCTCATTTTAAAGGAAATTAATTGGGTTAAAAACCTTTTGTAACTAAAATAAATTATTTCTAAAAGAGAATAAATTTTTCCAATAAAAACTGTATTTTTGATGCAGTGACGTCATAATTACTATATAAGAAACGTCAAAACTGTAAATGGTCTCATTCATGAATATCACAATAAGAGACGATCACGTCCAAACATAACAATAAAGAACGAACTCTAATTAAATTTTGTTAGAGCTATGATGTGAATAGACAAACACGAAATTATATTGTTGTTTCTGAAGACGTCATGAAATAATATCATTGCGCTATGACGTCAATAAAATCATTACCTTGTGACGTCATAATTACTATATAAGAAGCGTCAGAACTGTAAAAGTTCACATTCATAATTACATAATGGTTTCAATCAAGCAAGCTGCACGGATATTGAAAAAACAGTACTACACAAACAACAGAGATAGTATCTTGAAAAGAAAAAAACAAAGGTATTCAACCGACCAGGCATATCGAGAAGTAATAATTGAGAGAGCAAAACAAAGGTATTCAACCGACCAGGCGTATCGAGAAGTAATAATTGAGAGAGCAAAAGAAAACAGCAAGATGTGTTATCACAATGATGAAGATTATAGACATGCAAAAATTGAGACAGCCAAACAAAAGATCAAGGAACGGTATGGTAATGATGAAGATTACCGAAACAAACATAAGAAAAAAGTTGCTACCAGAATAATGGGTAGATACTGGGGTGACAAAAGCTATAATGAAAATATTAAATTCTCTGCGAGGTTGTACCGAAGAACGCATAAGGACAAAGGGAAAAATTACATTCAGAAATATAAGAAGATGGCAAAAATGCAGGCTGATCTTCGTAAATTGAGAAACATTTTACGCATGTTTTACCAGGATCACGAAAAGTATTCAAAATTACAGATTAAAATTCTCTTTGAAAGAGCGGATGCTGTTGAAAAGTCGGCTAGAAATTCCTTGGCAAAGCTTCATAGTAATATCCAAAAGAAATGTTGTCAGTTTAATGAAAAGCTTCCAAGGTATGGATTGGCAACTGCGGAACAGTTTACAGATGCAATGGTTCCGGGTTGCAGCGGTAGCTAGCAACCTAGTAAGAGACGATCACGTCCAATGTTAAGAAATATAAAAACCCGTAGCTCCTAAAAAAAGAGTCAGATCAAAACAAAAAGTACACCATTAGAACCGCCTTGTCCAAATCCTCCATAAAGGAAACTTACCGCCCTTTGGCTTGAATAACAAAGAAAATATATTGGCTTGAAAATCAAGAAAATAGACTTTTACCACGTTATTCTCCCCAAACGGGATATTTTTTTCTTTTTTTTTTTCTTTTGTATCCAGAGATAGCTTGGCACTGGAACATCGTAGAGGGTTGTTCAATAGCTCATTTTAAAGGAAATTAATTGGGTTAAAAACCTTTTGTAACTAAAATAAATTATTTCTAAAAGAGAATAAATTTTTCCAATAAAAACTGTATTTTTGATGCAGTGACGTCATAATTACTATATAAGAAACGTCAAAACTGTAAATGGTCTCATTCATGAATACATAATGGTTAGATCAAAGCAAGCTACACGCAAGTTAAAAAATCAGTACTAAAAAATCAAGAAAATCCGGGTTGCAGCGGTAGCTAGCAACCTAGTAAGAGACGATCACGTCCAATGTTAAGAAAAGAGATAGCTTGGCACTGGAACATCGTAGAGGGTTGTTCAATAGCTCATTTTAAAGTAAATTAATTGGGTTAAAAACCTTTTGTAACTAAAATAAATTATTTCTAAAAGAGAATAAATTTTTCCACCAAAAACTGCATTTTCGATGTCTTTTCACACTGCAGTCTTTCAAACATAATCGTATACCAGCGGTAAGATTTGAACCTAGGCCTCCGAAGAGACTGGTGGTTAACACCAGTGCCTTGGACCACTCAGCCAGGCTGCCTCTCATAAATAATATATATGTGAATCCGGGTTGCAGCAGTAGCTAGCAATCTAGTAAGAGACGATCAGTCCAATGCTAAGAAATATAACAAAACTCCTAAAAATAGAGTCAGATCAAAACAAAAGTGCATCATTAGAATTACCTTGTCTGAAATCCTACTAGATAAATATTGAATGTCGTCATAGTTTTATATTAGAGCTATGATGTGAATATCCGGGTTGCAGCGGTAGCTAGCAACCTAGTAAGAGACGATCACCTCCAATGTTAAGAAATATAAAAACCCGTAGCTCCTAAAAAAAGAGTCAGATCAAAACAAAAAGTACACCATTAGAACCGCCTTGTACAAATCCTCCATAAAGGAAACTTACCGCCCTTTGGCTTGAATAACAAAGAAAATATATTGGCTTGAAAATCAAGAAAATAGACTTTTACCACGTTATTCTCCCCAAACGGGATATTTTTTTCTTTTTTTCTTTTTTTTTTTCTTTTTTTGTATCCAGAGATAGCTTGGCACTGGAACATCGTAGAGGGTTGTTCAATAGCTCATTTTAAAGGAAATTAATTGGGTTAAAAATCTATAGTAACTAAAATAAATTATTTTTAAAAGAGAATAAATTTTTTCAATAAAAACTGTATTTTTGATGCAGTGACGTCATAATTACTATATAAGAAACGTCAAAACTGCAAAAGGTCTCATTCATGAATACATCCGGGTTGCAGCGGTAGCTAGCAACCTAGTAAGAGACGATCACCTCCAATGTTAAGAAATATAAAAACCCGTAGCTCCTAAAAAAAGAGTCAGATCAAAACAAAAAGTACACCATTAGAACCGCCTTGTACAAATCCTCCATAAAGGAAACTTACCGCCCTTTGGCTTGAATAACAAAGAAAATATATTGGCTTGAAAATCAAGAAAATAGACTTTTACCACGTTATTCTCCCCAAACGGGATATTTTTTTCTTTTTTTCTTTTTTTTTCTTTTTTTGTATCCAGAGATAGCTTGGCACTGGAACATCGTAGAGGGTTGTTCAATAGCTCATTTTAAAGGAAATTAATTGGGTTAAAAATCTATAGTAACTAAAATAAATTATTTTTAAAAGAGAATAAATTTTTTCAATAAAAACTGTATTTTTGATGCAGTGACGTCATAATTACTATATAAGAAACGTCAAAACTGCAAAAGGTCTCATTCATGAATACATCCGGGTTGCAGCGGTAGCTAGCAACCTAGTAAGAGACGATCACGTCCAATGTTAAGAAATATAAAAACCCATAGTTCCTAAAAAAGGAGTCAGATCAAAACAAAAAGTACACCATTAGAACCGCCTTGTCCGAAACCTCTATAAAGGAAACTTACCGCCCTTTGGCTTGAACAACAAGGGAAATATATTGGCTTGAAAATCAAGCAAATTGACTTTTACCACGTTATTCTCCCCAAACGGGATATTTTTTTCTTTTTTTTTTTCTTTCTTTTCCAGAGATAGCTTGGCACTGGAACATCGTAGAGGGTTGTTCAATAGCTCATTTTAAAGGAAATTAATTGGGTTGAAAACCTTTTGTAACTAAAATAAATTATTTCTAAAAGAGAATAAATTTTTCCAATAAAAACTGTATTTTTGATGGAGTGACGTCATAATTACTATATAAGAAACGTCAAAACTGTAAATGGTCTCATTCATGAATATCACAATAAGAGACGATCACGTCCAACGTTATAATAAAGAACGACCTCTTGCCTATACTAAATTTTATACGCCACTTAATTATAGTATAGGTTAGTAATCCGGGTTGCAGCGGTAGCTAGCAACCTAGTAAGAGACGATCACCTCCAATGTTAAGAAATATAAAACCCCCCAACTCCTAAAAAAAGAGTCAGATCAAAACAAAAAGTACATATAATAAAGAACGACTTCTTGCCTATACTAAATTTTATACGCCACTTAATTATAGTATAAGTTCAACAGATAGCTTTGCACTGGAACGTCGTAGAGAGTTGTTTAATGGCTCATTTTAAAGGAAATTAATGGGGTTAAAAACCTTTTGTGATTAAAACAAATTATTTTTATTACATGAAGAAATTCTAATTATATTCCTTAAGAAATCATCATAAGTAAAAATTTCCCATACGGAAATTGAATTACATTAAAGAACGATCTGTAGTCCATAGTAATTGATTATAATAAGAGACTGACCTCAAAGAATCAGGCAGCTAACAAAGTCCAATATATGGAAGGGTTTGTTCTTCTTGTGGTATAGTAAAGAGCGAACTCAAGCCCAAAGGAACTGATTCCTGTGGCTTTTTAAAATTTTAAATTTAAAGAATATTGCTTTAACTTCCGTAAATTAAAAGTTCTTCCATAAGAGGAATCGAACCCCAATCTCCCGCGTAAAAATGGATATGCATACAATTGTACCGTCAGAGACTCATCAAATTGAAGTTACATATATGACATGATAATAAATTATAATAAAGAACGACTTCTTGCCTATACTAAATTTTATACGCCACTTAATTATAGTTTAGGTTAGTAATTCAACAGATAGCTTGGCACTGGAACATCATAGAGAGTTGTTCAATGGCTCATTTTAAAGAAAATTAATGGGGTTATTATAATAAAGAACGACTTCTTGCCTATACTAAATTTTATACGCCACTTAATTATAGTTTAGGTTAGTAATTCAACAGATATATAATAAAGAACGACCTCTTGCCTATACTAAATTTTATTACATTAAAGAACGAACTTTCATCCATAGTAATTGATGTATTATAAGAAATCATTATATAGATAATGCATTTTCCTTAATGATTAATATTAGACATAAATTGAAATCTTGTTTGGGGTAAAAGAGCAGTGATTAGATTTTAAACCATAATTACTTTCTGAAAAATTAGGGCCCGACCGGATTCGAACCGGTGACCTATCGATCTGCAGTCGATGGCACTACCTCTGAGCTAAGAACCCATTTTGTTAAGAGAGAATTAAAGATGTTTACATGAATATTAGATATAAATTAAATTACAGTAGAGAACAAACTTCCAGCCCATAGTAACTAAAATAAGATTATAATTAATGTTAAAGATTGATAAATGACATTTTTTTGTGAGGAGTTATAATAAAGATCCAACTCCTGCCTATACTAACTGGTATGGGTCGCTTAACTATAGTGTAGGCTTGTAAAGTTGTATTTAAAGTCAACAAATTAAAAATTCCCTACAACGGGGAATCGAACCCCGATCGCCCTCTTGACAAGCGGTTATGTTTACCATTGTACTATTGGATACTCATGATGAATATGTTACATATAAGACATGATAAAAAATGGTTAACTTACTAAGAAAATTAAATAAGGAATCGGTCTGGTTAATTATAAATGGGGATTATGTAAGTTTAATTGATAGCATAGCTCTAGAGATGGCCAAAACCTAGTAAAGAATAAATCTTGGCACATATTGGGTTTAGTTTGATGCCTCATTTTCTGAATCCGGGTTTTAGTGGTAGCTAGACACCTAGTAAGAGACTATCACGCCCCAGAGTAGAAAATAATTATATTAAAAGACGATCATTAGGATAATTAAATTAAAAGACGATCATTGGAATAGCATACCACTGCATACATTGGACTTTGTTAGCTACTTGATTGCTTGAGGTTCGTCTCTTACTATTTCAAAGAAGAAAAAGCCGTAGGCTTTTTCCTGTTTGTAATGATATAGCATAAAACGAAACCTTAGTTGTAACTGACGTCATCCTGGTTGCTATTGGTAATTTATAATTTATAATAAAGAACGAACTCTTGCCTATACTAAATTGCATACTCAACTTAATTATAGTTAATTATATAGTAATGATATGGTTTATTGATAGCTGAATTACATTTTATAATAAAGAACGACCTCTTGCCTACACTAAATTTTATACGCCACTTAATTATAGTGTAGGTTAGCTTACCTGGTCTTACCGGCACTTCCAGTGCTGTATAATTAAATCTCAAGACAAAATATCAAAGGCAGCGCAGCGCTGCCTATGATATTAGCGATGTGGGCATAATATAATGTTTCGTTTATTAGACCAAGGCACTTCTTATAGAAATCAACTAAAAAAAAAACAAGTTTTTTTTTAACTGAAAGTAAGGAGTGACATTAAAACTTAAAACGAACAGACTTTATTCCGTATATGAATGGGGCTGTCCCCTCCTCAACGCCTCGCTCTTTACGCTAAAGTTTTTTATTCTTTTAAAAAAAAGTTTTGAGACAGAGTCAACCTTTAGCGCAAAGAGCAAGGCGTACTTGGGATACCACCAGATGGCTAATTTGACAGGAAATGGTATTTCCATTTTAAAGGAAATACCATTATAATAAAGAACGAGTATTTTACCGATTATCTACTAATAACCATATGTGACGTAATAAGTGACATGACGTAATATCTAAAACCTATTGTGTACTAATAACCATTACATAAAGGATCGATATAGCTCATCATAAATGGTTTCTTGTCAATACGTTACAATATAAGAAGCGTCAAAACTGTAAATGTTCTCATTCATAATTAGATAATGGTTAGATTCAAGCAAGCTACACGCAAGTTAAAAAAACAGTACTACACAAACAACAGAGATAGTATCTTGAAAAGAAAAAACAAAGGTATTCAACCGACCAGGCGTATCGATAAGTTATAACAAAGAACGACTTTTTGCCTATAGTAAATTTTACAGGCCTTATAATAAAGAACGACCTCTTGCCTATACTAAATTTTATACGCCACTTAATTATAGTATAGGTTAGTAATTCAATAGATAGCTTGGTACTGGAACATCGTAGAGAGTTGTTCAATAGCTCATTTTAAAGAAAATTAATGGGGTTAAAAACTTCTTGTAATTGAAACAAATTATTTTTATTATTACATAAAGGACCGATATAGTTCATCATAAATGGTGTTTGTCAATACGGTTTTTTTTTATAATTATCCATTATTATATAAAATGCAGTATTTTTTTGGGGGACTGTAACATAAAATTCATTTGTTAACTGAAACTAGAATAATCCTGAAAATTTTAAATAAAATAATTTTATTTAACTGCAAACTGTAAAATTATTTATGATGTCTGAGCAGTAAATTTAATTTTTTAATTCAAATTAGAATCATAGGCAACGCAACAGCGCTGCCTAAGTAAAGAACAATATAATAAAGAACGACCTCTTGCCTATACTAAATTATATAGTTATAATAAAGAGTATGTTAGTAAATCACTGAAATAACAAACCATTCCATACATTGGACTTAGTTAGCTACTTGATTGTTTGAGTTTCGTCTCTTACTATTTAAAAGAAGAAAAAGCCGTAGGCTTTTTCCTGTTTGTATTTATATTTACATTAAAGAACGAACTTTAGTCCATAGTTTATATTAAAGGACGATCATTAGAAAAGCACACCATTGCATATATTGGACTGAGTTAGTTTTTCAGTTTAGAATCGCTAAAGTTATTATGTAAACTGCAAAAATATTTATGATATCTGAGCAATAATTTTAATCTTTTCATTCAAACTAATAAAATACCTGAAAATTTAAAAATTAGTTTTACTTTTTCTTAGGTTATGGATACTCGATACGAGTCATAAGAAGTGTTAATTAGGTGAAAATATTATTTCTTGTTTTGTAATAAGATGCCTTCTAAGCGAGTTATTATACGTAGTTTAAAAAAACAGTACTATACAAAAAAAAAGAGACAACATCTTGAAATTGTAATAAAGATCGAACTCTTCCCTATACTAACTTGCATAGGCAACTTCACTATAGTTAAGATTACAGTATTTATATTATGACAGTGCAAAAGGTATGAGAAAAAAGTGCAAAACTCTGTAAACTGCAAAAATATTTAAAATGTTTGAGTAACAATTTCACTTTATGAAAATCCGGGTTGCAGCGGTAGCTAGCAACCTAGTAAGAGACGATCACGTCCAATGTTAAGAAATATAAAAACCCCTAACTCCTAAAAACAGAGTCAGATCAAAACAAAAAGTACACCATTAGAACCGCCTTGTCCGAAACCCCTATAAAGGAAACTTACCGCCCTTTGGCTTGAATAATATAATAAAGAACGAACTCTTCTGTATACTAACTTGCATAGGCAACTTCACTATGGTTAAGATTACAGAATATATATTATGACAATGCAAAAGGTATGAGAAAAAAGTGCAAAACTCTGCAAACTGCAAAAATATTTACAATGTTTGAGTAACAATTTCATTTAAAGTAAAAAATGATCTCTCGCCCATAGTAACTGATATATGGTGGTTCCAGGGGCAGTCCAGGTTGCAGCGGTAGCTAGCAACCTAGTAAGAGACGATCATGTCCAATGTTAAGAAATATAAAAACCTATAACTCCTAAAAAAATTTATTCAAAGCCTGTCACATACCGAGTGCCGGGACCCGGGCTCGAAATTGGCTACATAGTTGTTGTTTTTTCTTAAAACTGGCAATATTGACATTTCTGGCCACAAAACCGATCTAAAAAGGTCACGACTTTAATGAAGAATTTGTATTTCCAAGAGTGGTTGTATCGAACCTATGGTGATGCCATGACATCAAGAAGAGGCTGCGGTTAGAAGACGAGCGACAATGAGAAACAGTATATAAAAACCTGTTGCGCAGCCGTTCAGGCTTGTAATGGTAAACGACAATTCGACAATGAAGAACCAAGAAACACACGGTTAGAATACTTGCGGCAACGACAATTACAACGATTCAAAATTGAAAGTGAAGAACAATGCAATATCCAGTTAGAAGATAAGCGACAATGAGAATTAAAGCGAGTCAAAAATAAAAGTGAATAACAAAGAAATATGCAGTCAAAAGACATACGACAACGAGTAGCAGAACGAATTAAAAATGTAAGTTAAGAAAAAAGAAATATGCTGTTAAAATATATGCCACAGCGAGAACAAAGAAATATGTATATGAGTGACGTCGTATTTATGAGCACATTTCAAGAGAATAAATTACATCATTTTCCTCTCTGGAGTGATCGTATCGTTTTATATCTATGACGCATGCAACATTGCAAAAGGAACATAGCTAAGTATAAAATACCAAAAGTAATAAGTCTATTTATAAAAGCATTTTAAGCAGCTTAGTAAATCCTAGAGGACAATTGAATAACCTAAACCTTCAATTGTGACAAACCAATCCAAGGAGCGAAGGTAAAGGGTATTGAAAAATTTCTGAACTAATGATAAACAAAATGAAAAACAAAGAAATATACTACTGGGATTCTTGCGTTAACAACAATTACAACGAGTTAAAAACAGAAGCGAAAAAAAAATACCCAGTTAGAAGATAAGCGGCAGCAAGAATTAAGACGAGCCAAAAATAAAAGTGAAGAACAAAGCAATATGCGGTTACAAGACACGCAACAGCGAAAAATATGAAGAAATATGCTGCTAGAAGAAACACGGCAGCAAAAATATCAAGGGACATCGAAAATGAGAACATGTCAAAAATGGAGAGCTCCTCCATTTTCTCGGGGAAAGAGAAGTAAACAAAAGTTATTCATTAGAAGGTTGCTACTTACAACAAGAATCAACATATACAATCTTGCGGCGCAGCCGTGCCGGGGCCCAGCCTCGAATGTGCAACGTAGTTGTTTTTTCTTAAACTGGTATATTAAGGAACGAACTGTAGCCCACTGTAACTAAAGTAATACAAGGAATCATTATATAGATGATTGTTTTAATTATATCCGTTAAGAAATCGTCATAAGTAATCACAGTAAAGAACGGACAGTAAAGCCCATAATAACTGTACTACTCAAAGACTAAAAGTTTGCAATAAAACCTTACTTTCCTAGGAACCAGCATCATCCGTTTAAAATTAACAGAGAAAGTTGCCCAGGTGAGGCTTGAACTCACAACCTTAGGATTATGAGACTTACGGTCTACCGACTAAGTTCTCCGGGTTGCAGCGGTAGCTAGCAACCTAGTAAGAGACAACCAAGCAACCCGTAACTCCTAAAAATAGACTCAGATCAAAACAAAAAGTACACCATTAGAACTGCCTTGTTCGGAACCTTCATATTGGAAACTTACTTCCTCTTGGCTTGAACAACAAGGGAAATATATTTGCTTGAAAATCAAGAAAAGTAGCAGCTACTACAGCATTCTGCCTAAATTGCATCTTTTTTTTCTCTTCCACAGATAGCTTGGCACTAGAACATCGTGGAGAGTTGTTCAAAGGCTCATTTTAAAGGAAATTGCTAGATCTAGTGCTATTGGTAATATAAAAAATATTTAAAAAATAGAAGCAATTCTTCCACTAAAAACTGTATTTTATGGCCAATCTTGATGAATGACGCCATAATTGTAGGTAGTAACCATATATGAAGTAATAAGTGAATGCAATATTTATTACAAGATAATGTAAGACATACATTATGGATCGATATAGTTCATTATAAATGGGGACTTTGTAAATTTCAGCGGATATAGCTGAAACCTAGTATAGAAAAACTACAGCGCATAGTGACTAAAAATAAGATAATACAACCATCTTTTGAAATATTGCTTAGATGGGGTATTACATTAAAAGATGATCATTGGAATAACAAACCATTGCATACATCTGACTTAGTTAGCTATTTGATTGTTTGAGGTTTGTCTCTTAATCTTTCAAAGAAGAAAAAGACTTAGGATTTTTCCTGTTTGTAATCATGTAGCATAAAACAAACCCCTATTGCAACTGAATCAAACAGTTCGTGGTAACGAACTGTAAGTAAGGAGCGACCAGGCTCAATACTAACCGGAACTCTAAA
Source organism: Artemia sinica (assembly GCA_027921565.1). NCBI lineage: Eukaryota > Metazoa > Arthropoda > Branchiopoda > Anostraca > Artemiidae > Artemia > Artemia sinica. The sequence continues at coordinate 348,999 of JAPEVW010000093.1, read as the reverse complement.
AAACGGAATTTGGATACCAATAGATACATCAAAAGAATCAGATTTTTATGCTGATTTCAAATATATAAGCTACATTAAGTTTAAACCTACCCATCAAAAGTTACGTGCCTGAGAAAATTTGCCCTATTTTCGAAAAAAGGGAGAAACATCCCCTAAAAGTTATAGAACTTCAATGAAAATCACACCATCAGATTCAGTGTATTAGAGAACCCTACTATAGAAGTTTCAAGCTCTTATCCGAAAAATGTCGAATTTTGTATTTTTTGGCTGAGGAAGATCACGGATGCGTGTTTATTTGTTTTTTTTTCCCAGGGGTGATCGTATTGACCCAGTGATCCTAGACTATCGTCGGAGGGCTCATTCGAACGGAAATTAAAAATTGTAGTGCCCTTTTTAAGTGACCAAAAAAATGGAGGGCATCTAGGCCCCCTTCCACGCTCATTTTTTTCCAAAGTCACCCGATCAAAATTTTGAGATAGCCATTTTGTTCAGCATGGTCGAAAAATATAACAACTATGTCTTTGAGGATGACGTAAGCCCCACAGTCCCCGGGGAAGGTCTGCAAGTTTATGAACTTTGCCCAAAGTTTACGTATAGTATTGGTTATATGGGAAGTATACAGAAGTTTTCAGAGGGTATTTTTCTAGTAGTGGGGGGGGGGAGGTGAGAAAGCCATTTAGCCAAAAAATAAGTAAAATTAACACGCAAATTGTGTTTTAATTATTCATGTACGGTGAGCCAAAATCAAATCTGCATTAATTCAAAAACGTTCAGAAATTAAATTTAAAAAACACGAGTTTTTTTAACTGAAAGTAATTATAATAAAGATCGAACTCTTCCCTATACTAACTTGCATAGGCAACTTCACTATAGTGAAGATTACAGTATTTATATTAAACATCATTATAAATTATAAAAGGTTCGAATGTTCGAAGATTATAGAGTTAAAAATTTTCCCACACCGGGAATCGAACCCGGTTCTCCTAAGTGAAATTTAACTATCCTAGCCACTAGACCAAATGGGACCATAAACAAGCATGATTTAAGAACCATATGCATATTATTATTTCACCATACCAATTATAATAAGGCCAATACAAAATCGTCGAATTGCAACCTTACTTTTGACAAATCAGTTAAATCTTCATCAGACTTAAAAACTGTTTTGCTAGTTTTGCAGTAAAGAATTACATTAAAAGTATAATAAAGAACGAACTCTTGCCCTTAGTTACCTATGTTTTGTCAAATTAGCTAATTAATTTCACCATATTTTGTTTTAAAAATAATTCCCACACCGGGTACAATAAAGAACGACACCTTGCCCATGTTAACTAAAACATAAATAGGGATTATGTAATTTCCAATAGTATCATGGCTTTAGAGATGGCTGAAACCTAGTTACAATAAAAAATGATCATTGGAATAACAAAAATTGCATACCTTTGGAATTAGCTAGCTACTTGATTATTTGAGACTCGTCTCTTACTATTTAAAAGAAGAAAAAGCCATAGGCTTTTTCCTGTGTGTAATCAGTTTATTATCATAGGCAGCGCGCTAGCACTGCCTGAGTAAAGAACGATATGGGCACAATGTGTTTTTTTTCCGGGTTGCAGCGATAGCTAGCAACCTAGTAAGAGACGATCACGTCCAATGTTAAGAAATATAAAAACCCATAGTTCCTAACAAAGGAGTCAGATCAAAACAAAAAGTACACCATTAGAACCGCCTTGTCCTAAACCCCTGTATAGAAAACTTTCTGTCCCTTGGCTTGAACAGCAAGGGAAATATATTGGCTTGAAAATCAAGAAAATTGACTTTAACCACGTTATTCTCCCCAAATGGGATATTTTTTTCTCTTTTCTTTTTTTTTCTTTTCCACAGATAGCTTGGCACTGGAACATCGTAGAGGGTTGTTCAATAGCTCATTACATGAAGGATCGGTATAGCTCTATAAATTGGGATTATGTAAGTTTCATCGGTATCATGGTTCTATAGTAAAGAACGATAAGAAGCCTATGGTTGTGTAAAGTAATATAAAAGGGGATGTCGGTGTTGTGGATGAAGAGATATTTGAAATCTGGTAAAGAACAAACCACGGCATTTAGTAACTGAATATAATAAAGAACGACCTCTTGCCTATACTAAATTTTATACGTCACTTAATTATAGTATCCGGGTTGCAGCGGTAGCTAGCAACCTAGTAAGAGACGATCACGTCCAATGTTAAGAAATATAAAAACCCCTAACTCCTAAAAAAAGTCAAGAAAATTGACTTTAAACCACGTTATTCTGCACAAACGGGATATTTTTTTCTTTCTTTTGTTTCCAGAGATAGCTTGGCACTGGAACATTGTAGAAAGTTGTTCAATGGCTCATTTTAAAGGAAATCTCTAGATCTAGCGCCTTTTGCACTTAATTTTTTTTATTAATTATTTTTCACGAAAAACTTAATTTTGTATTATAATAAAGATCGAATTCTTCCCTATACTAACTTGCATACGCAACTTCACTATAGTTAAGATTACAGTATTTATATTTTTACATTAAAAGACGATCACTGAAATAACAAACTATTCCATACATTGGACTTAGTTAGCTACTTGATTGTCTGAGTTTCGTCTCTTACTATTTAAAAGAAGAAAAAGCCGTAGGCTTTTTCCTGTTTGTATTTATTTATCCGGGTTGCAGCGGTAGCTAGCAACCTAGTAAGAGATCCGGGTTGCAGCGGTAGCTAGCAACCTAGTAAGAGACGATCACCTCCAATGTTAAGAAATATAAAACCCCCCAACTCCTAAAAAAGACTCAGATCAAAACAAAAAGTACACCATTAGAACCGCCTTGTCCGAATCCTCTATAAAGGAAACTTACCGCCCTTTGGCTTGAATAACAAAGAAAATATATTGGCTTGAAAATCAAGAAAATTGACTTTTACCACGTTATTCTCCACAAACGGGATATTTTTTTCTTTCCGCTTTTTTTTCCTGCTCGGCTAGCTGGGCACTGGAAAATCATAGAGAGCTGTATAATAGCTCATTTTAAAGGAAATTGCAACATCTAGTCACTTTTGTATTTAAAAATAAAATACTTTTTAAAGTAGAATCAATTTTGTCAAAAAAATTGCATTTTTGATGTATTTTCATACTGCAGTCTTTTCAAAGATATTTGAATTTTGAAGCAATTTATAATAAAGAACTAATTCTTGTTATCTGGGTTGCAGCAGTAGCTAGCAACCTAGTAAGAGATCCGGGTTGCAGTGGTAGCTAGCAACCTATCAAGAGACGATCACGTCCAATGCTAAGAAATATAAAAACCCATAGCTCCTAAAAATGATTCAGATCAAAACAAAAAGTACACCATTAGAACCGCCTTGTCCGAAACCCCTGTATAGAAAACTTAATGTCATTTGGCTTGAACAGCAAGGGAAATATATTGGCTTGAAAATCAAGAAAATTGACTATAACCAAGTTATTCTCCACAAACGGCATATTTTTTTTCTTTTTTTCTTTCTTTTCCACAGATAGCTTGGCACTGGAACATCGTAGAGAGTTGTTCAATAGCTCATTTTAAAGGAAATTAATTGGGTTAAAAATCTATAGTAACTAAAATAAATTATTTCTAAAAGAGAATAAATTTTTCCACCAAAAACGGTATTTTTGATGTCTTTTCATGCTACAGTCTTTTCAATTACAATAAGGAACGAACTGAACCCATAGTAACTTAAGTATTAAATCAAACAGTTCGTGGTCATAATAAAGAGCTGTGTAATGGCTCATTTTAAAGAAAACTGCTGTATGTAGAAACCTTCTGTAATTAACAAACTTAGTTATTGTTATAAAACAAATTGTTACGACATGCTATAGAACTAACTCATGGCGATAGTAACTAATTTAATTTTGAAAAGAAAGAATTACAGCTGGAAACCTAAATGGTAGCATAAGTAAGCTACATTTCTTAAGAACTGCCCACCGGAATTTGAACTCAGATCGCTGGATTCAAAGTCTTATGTTTTAACCACTACACCAAGAAACGTTCATTTAAGAAAGAATTTTAACGGTATATGATAACTTAAATACCGAACTAAGTGCTAACCACTACACCAAGAAACATTCATATAAAAAATTACATTAAAAGACGATCATTTAAAGAACATACCTTCGCATATATTGGACTTTGTTAGCTGCCTGATTCCTTGTAAAAGATCTTTTTTGTCAAATAAAACTAGATTAATTCCTGAAAATTTAAGCTAAATAATTTTATCTAATAGCAAAATGCAAAAATAATTATGGTGTCTGATCAAAAATTTTCATTTTTTAATTAAACCCAGAAAAAAAACTGAAAGTTTAAAAATTAGTTTGGTTTTCCTCTTGCTTCAAATGACTCGTTACGGCATTTCACATTAAAACTTTTTACATAAAGTATCCGGGTTGCAGCGGTAGCTAGCAACCTAGTAAGAGACGATCACGTCCAATGTTAAGAAATATAAAAACCCATAGTTCCTAACAAAGGAGTCAGATCAAAACAAAAAGTACACCATTAGAACCGCCTTATCCGAAACCCCTGTATAGTAAAATTTCTGTCCCTTGGCTTGAACAGCAAGGGAAATATATTGGCTTGAAAATCAAGAAAATTGACTTTAACCACGTTATTCTCCCCAAACGGGATATTTTTTTCTTTTTTCTTTTTTTTTCTTTTCCACAGATAGCTTGGCACTGGAACATCGTAGAGGGTTGTTCAATAGCTCATTTTAAAGTAAATTAATTGGGTTAAAAACCTTTTGTAACTAAAATAAATTATTTCTAAAAGAGATATAATAAAGATCAAACTCTTCCCTATACTAACTTGCATACGCAAATTCACTATAGTTAAGATTACAGTATTTATATTTTTACATTAAAAGACGATCACTGAAATAACAAACCATTCCATACATTGGACTTAGTTAGCTACTTGATTGTTTGAGTTTCGTCTCTTACTATTTAAAAGAAGAAAAAGCCGTAGGCTTTTTCCTGTTTGTATTTATAGTTAATCCGGGTTGCAGCGGTAGCTAGCAACCTAGTAAGAGACGATCACGTCCAATGTTAAGAAATATAAAAACCCATAGTTCCTAACAAAGGAGTCAGATCAAAACAAAAAGTACACCATTAGAACCGCCTTATCCGAAACCCCTGTATAGGAAACTTTCTGTCCCTTGGCTTGAACAGCAAGGGAAATATATTGGCTTGAAAATCAAGAAAATTGACTTTAACCACGTTATTCTCCCCAAACGGGATATTTTTTCTTTTTTTTTTTTTTTTTTTTCTTTTCCACAGATAGCTTGGCACTGGAACATCGTAGAGGGTTGTTCAATAGCTCATTTTAAAGTAAATTAATTGGGTTAAAAACCTTTTGTAACTAAAATAAATTATTTCTAAAAGAGAATAAATTTTTCCACCAAAAACTGCATTTTCGATGTCTTTTCACACTCCAGTCTTTCAAACATAATCGTATACCAGCGGTAAGATTTGAACCCACGCCTCCGAAGAGACTGGTGGCTAACACCAGTGCCTTGGACCACTCGGCCAGGCTGCCTCTCATAAATAAATATATATGTGAATTTGGGTTGCAGCAGTAGCTAGCAACCTAGTAAGAGATGATCAGTCCAATGCTAAGAATTACAGTAAAGAACGATCTCTCGCCAATAGTAACTGATATACGGTGGCTCCAGGGGTAGCTACATTACATTAAAAGACGATCACTGAAATAACAAACCATTCCATACATTGGACTTAGTTAGCTACTTGATTGTTTGAGTTTCGTCTCTTACTATTTAAACGAAGAAAAAGCCGTAGGCTTTTTCCTGTTTGTTTACAATAAAGAACGACACCTAACCCATGTTAACTGAATTACATTAAAAGACGATCACTGAAATAACAAACCATTCCATACATTGGACTTAGTTAGCTACTTGATTGTTTGAGTTTCGTCTCTTACTATTTAAAAGAAAAAAAAGCCGTAGGCTTTTTCCTGTTTGTATTTATAGTTAAAAAACGAACTCAAGTCCAAAGAAACTGAACACTGTGGTTCATTCATATTATCTTCATTATTTTAGCTAGAATTTATAATAAAGAACGACCTCTTACCTATGCTAAATATTATACGCCACTTAATTATAGTATAGGTTATCCGGGTTGCTACAGTAAAGAACGATCTCTCATCCATAGTAACTGATAAATGGTGGTTCCAGGGGTAGTACACTTGAGGTTCGTCTCTTACTATTCAAAAGAAGAAAAAGCCGTAGGCTTTTTCCTGTTTGTAATGATATAGCATAAAAGAAAACCCAAGTGGTAACTGATCCGGGTTGCAGCGGTAGCTAGCAACCTAGTAAGAGACGATCACGTCCAATGTTAAGAAATATAAAAACCCATAGTTCCTAACAAAGGAGTCAGATCAAAACAAAAAGTACACCATTAGAACCGCCTTGTCCGAAACCCCTGTATAGGAAACTTTCTGTCCCTTGGCTTGAACAGCAAGGGAAATATATTGGCTTGAATTACATAAGGGCTCGATCATCGAATTTAAGCTGAAACTAAGTAAAGGACAATTATGCCTCCATATATTCACAGTGATGTATTACATTAAAAGACGATCACTGAAATAGCAAACCATTCCATACATTGGATTTAGCTACTTGATTGTTTATGTTTCGTCTCTTACTATTTAAAGGAGGAAAAAGCCGTAGGCTTTTTCCTGTTTGTATTTACAGTTAAAAAACGTTACAATAAAAGACGATCATTGGAATAACAAACAATTGCATACATTGGAATTAGCTAGCTACTTGATTGTTTGAGACTCGTCTCTTACTATTTCAAAGAAGAAAAAGCCGTAGGCTTTTTGCTGTGTGTAATCAGTTTATTATCATAGGCAGCGCGCTTTATTTTACAGTAGATCCGGGTTGCAGAGGTAGCTAGAAACCTAGTAAGAGACGATCACGTCCAATGTTAATTACATAAAGGCTCGATCATCGAATTTAAGCTGAAACTAAGTAAAGGACATCCGGGTTGCAGCGGTAGCTAGCAACCTAGTAAGTGACGATCACGTCCAATGTTAAGAAATATAAAAACCCATAGTTCCTAACAAAGGAGTCAGATCAAAACAAAAAGAATATAATAAGGAACGACCTCTTGCCTATACTCAATTTTATAGGCAACTTAACTATAGTTCAGGTTAGTAAAGTTTTCATAAAGGACTGATATAGTTGTTTATGGTAAAGAACGATTTCTAGGCCATAGTAACTAATTTAATTTTGAAAAGAAGAAATTTACGCAGAAATCTATATGGTAGCATAAATAAGCCACAAGTTATAATCAACAGTTCGTAGTAACGAACTGTATTATGTAACGTAGTAATGTAACTTACATTAAAAGACGATCATTGGAATAAAAAACCATTGTACAAATTGAATTTAGTTAGCTACTCGATTGTTTGAGGTCTAAGAAGAAATTTACGCAGAAACCTACATGGTAGCATCAATAAGCCACAAGTTATAATCAAACAGTTCGTAGTAACGAACTGTATAGTCTCCGGGTTGCAGCGGTAACTAGCAATCCGGGTTGCAGCAGTAGCTAGCAACCTAGTAAGAGACGATCACGTCCAATGTTAAGAAATATAAAAACCCATAGTTCCTAAAAAAAGAGTCGGATCAAAACAAAAAGTACACCATTAGAACCGCCTTGTCCGAAACCCCTGTATAGGAAACTTTCTGTCCCTTGGCTTGAACAGCAAGGGAAATATATTGGTTTGAAAATCAAGAAAAGTGGCAGCTACTACAACATTCTGGCTAAACGGGATATTTTTTTTCCCCGTGGTTTGTTCTAATATCGTGGTTTGTTCATGGTTTGCTCCAATAATCGCTTATGCAATTACTAATTGCGTTCCTACTGGAACGCAATTCATGGGATAATACTATCCCATTAATCCTAATTTACTATGCAAGGTCAGGTGAACATGGGGTTACCTAATTGGCAATTAGGTAACCCCATGTTCACCTGACCTTGCATAGTAAATTAGGATTAATGGGATAGTATTATCCCATTATATAGGTAAGAGGTCATTCTTTACTATAAAAAAAACAATTTTTAGAATAAAATCAATTTTTTTGACACAAAAAAGCATTTTCGTGCACAAGATGATATACTTTAATGGATGTTTTAGGTAACAGCGATGACGACAAAGTTCGTTTTTTGCAATTTCCTGCTATATTCCGTCTTAATATATATTATTTTTCATAAACTGTGATATATTATTTAAGATCTGTTTTATAACGAGTATTGTTAAATTCTTCGACATGGTAACAAGATAAGAGAATTATGAAACTATCTTTGGTGAATTACATTCTCGATTAAGGGATATTAATTTTTTTTTTTTCACCAGCCTGTTGAAACTCGATTTCATTATGCTTAGTCAAACGTCATTGACAACATCGACTGAAAAATTACGCCATTATTTTTTCTTGGCACAGGTTTTTCTAAAATTATCTTTTTACTTTTTTTTAAGACAGAGTTAAATGTAGCAAAATAATTGGAGTATTTGGGGCTTCATATTTTGGAGTCAAATGTTTTGATTAGTAGAATATTTAAATTTGAACAAGAATCACACTACGATTTAATTCTAAACGGTTAAAGAGCTGAAGTGGGCCGACGGCATTGCAAGAGCCCCCTATGACTAATATAAAACAATGCAAGAGAGTACATTTCTCCTTCAGTGAAGTATCTGTTTTTCAATAATTAAGTATATTTCATGAAACACTGGCCAATATGCATTTCTAGTTAAGGCTAAAATAGACATTACTTAAAACACTGATAAAACTAATTACACCTCTGGCACTCCCCTTTCCCATCGCTAACTAATCTGGACAGGGGTAGGAATTGGTATCATGCAAGTAATTTCAATCGAGTTGGCCCTTGCCTTTTCCAACTCTCGAGAGTTGGCCCTTGCCTTCTCCTACTCTCGAGAGCTGGTCCTTGCCTTCTCCAACTCTCCATGTCACTGTACTAATTAATTTTCTTTTATTGCGTAAAAACAGGCATGCTGCTCGTCGTTAGAAGTGGATTCATGCAAGAAATTTTATCTTTGATGAATGGAGGGTCAAAGTGACCTGCTCAATACTATCTCTCACCAGCTTCTCAGAAAAATGTAACCATGTTTTTACCCATCAGTCCCTTGAAACTGTTTCTGCAAGTAACTTTGCCTTGAAGGACATGAGATTGGTGAGTCTCCGAGATCTACTCTTCAGAAACATTCTGAAATTTTTGAGGGACTGATAAATTCATTGCTGCGATGTACTATGGGGAAAAATTCGTAAATCAGTATGAAAAAGAGGCAAGTAGTGATTCAGTCAAAAACGATTTTGAGGCACAAAATGGGCTCATCCCATTCTTCCCATTTGCATTTTACCAGAAGATTAGGCATGTTTCTCTTCATTTGAAGGAGAATGACGCGAACATTTTTGATGTTTGTTATCAGAGGCACAAAATGGGCTCATCCTCTTCTTCCTATTTGCTTTTTTCCAGAAGATTAGGCATGTTTCTCTTCATTTGAAGGAGAATGACGCAAACATTTTTGATGTTTGTTATCAGAGGCAGAAAGTGGGCCCCCTATAATGTAACATTCTCCCTTTTCTCCTTCCATTATCAGCTATTTCAAAGAAATTTAGGGATACTCCAGATTATTTGACTTAGCATCACAGTGCAATATTCATTTTGGATGATTAAACAGGCCTTTTAACAGCCCCCTATGACATATCTAAGGAGGCAAGAGGGTGCACTTATCTCTGATCCCCGCGTTTGTTGGGATATCATTTAGGTATATTTCAGGATATACTGACCCACCTAGATTAATAGATAAAACAGACGTTAGGTTGGGCACTGAAAAATCTACCTACACATCTGACACTCGCCTCCCCCATTCCCATCTTCTCTTGAGAAAGATAGGCGTTTCATTCCTTGTTTGAACTGGAATATACAATTTTTTTCAATCTGTATAAGTTGAAGAAAACATTTTGCCCATGTCCTCCCCTTCCCAATTAAATAAAGATTAAAGATGATTTTAAGCAGAAGCAGCAGATATTAAAGGAACGTGTCAAAGTTTCCTTTTAAAGATTTTTTTTCCTTGAGATAGATCGTTTTTAAAGAATTATATAATTATAATTAAACATCTAATTGATGGCAAACAAATAAAACCGAAGTATTGCTTTCCCATCACTTTAAGCGGCGTGAACGACCAAAGGTTGCTGCGAACCTTCACATATCTTAAGAAACGTAACCCTTACTTCCGTTTACTTTTAGGCATCGGTTATATATATTTGTGAAATTTCTGAAGGATCGATGTAAATCAATATTTTAGAATAAAAAAAGGCAGTCGGAATGTTGGATTGTCATAGATATGTATTTTTCAAGACTTTTTCATAATAATATAGAAGAGGTCCCAATTTTGCGGCCTCAGACCCCAAGGAAATAAATTTGCATGAGCCACCCATTATTGGGTGTGAGTAAAAAAAAAATATTAATGAATTAGAAAAAAAAGCTAGGGAGTTTGCAAGCTTATTGCTTGACTAATTTATCAATTCTTATTCTAAATCATAATAATTACAACAATCTCTAGATATATTGCAATATCATGTTTTGGGTTCCCATTTTACTTCTTGATTATTTCGAGTAATTTATCCAAAGGTTTATTTAAACCAAGTCTTTTTCTTCTTTTTAGGGGAAAGATGTCAATTTATATTGGTATGAAACACAGAGAGTGAAAAACTGCTCATACTAAAGAGAAAAGGGGGAGGAAAAGGGAGATTTTTCGTAATATGCACGTCATCTAATATGTAATGAAATTGAATGGCAAATGCTCGATGACCATTTTTTGGATCCGTTGTGGTGACTCAAACAAATATTTTCAGCTCTTTTGCTTCTTTCCTTCACTGGGTCTTGAAAAGTTACAATAATACATCATACATATTAAAGACTTTTTATTTAGCAAAGGCTTCTTTCTTTCTTTGGTAGAATGTGTCAGTTATGTGGTTACAGCACGAAATAAAAACAGAATAAAGAACGGACTACACTACAGTCAAGGAAATGAAAAAAAGAAAGTGAATCAAGAACTCCGTTTAACTATTTTGGAGATAGTTAGAATTGAACTACAAAAGTTTCATTTTATTATCCATTGCACCGAGTCAAACCTACAATTTTAGTTCCTTCACTTATAGTACAGTCGATCTGAATCAATTTTAGGGGTTACCTTAAACAAATTACAAAATTTTATTTTGGTATCATTCACACCGAATTTTTTTTTCTACATTATGTAAGAAATTAGCCAAAATCAGTCAATGTGAAATTGACGTTTCTTTGTCTTTTCTTATAAGATAAAGACTTTTAAAAAAGTAACTTTTCCTTTAAAAAGTCGGTGATAGGGAAATCTTGTGCGTAGATCACAAATGTGGACATGTTTCTGTGTTTTTACCACCCCTGAGCCATTTCTCCCCCCTCTCTCTCCCCACACGCGCAATAGAGACTGTGCAATAATATTTGAATATTTGGTGAAAATTAAAAAAAAAAAAAAACATTAGTAAGAGTATCATCTAGCCTTCATGTCTCAAGGAATAATTCCTATTTTGGGTGATTGATCCTTTCAAAAGTTAAACTGAAAAAACTGTTTTAGGTTGGTCAATTTTTTTCTTGGACCTTGAACATTGGTGTGTTAAGCGACAATGTATTATGTTCTTCTTCATTCAGGATTAGAATAAGATAAGATTTCGAACTTATATGTACTTTGGCTTACGCCGTGGCATCTCAAGCAACCAAGGCGAGGTAGGAGTTGAACGGTTCAGTCAAGACCGAGACGGAGTTGAACGAGACCATCCCGGTAAAGCCACCTTTTCTTTCCTTCAATGATCGATCTACCTTCAAGCGACAAGAATTTTATCCTTTCTATACTGAGATTCATTGCACATCTGGTTATCCCTCTATCTGGCTGAACGGTAGGGATTTACTCTGGTGGTAACCTTTGACCTGCCGTTGTGGTGGAAACCCATAAAGATTATTGCTGTAGAAGGGCCTGGAAGTAACGTTGCAAAAGTAATGAGACTAAGAGGATTCCATACCCTCATGAGTTTTGTCAGTGCCATTGGATCTTTGATGTATGGATCTGGACTAAAAGAAATATTTGAATTTATGTACGCTTCCGATACAGCTCTTCATTTTCTAAGTGGTAAGACTATTTCTCGAGTACTATGAGCCCATACCATCGTAGACGCAGCACTTCATTCTATTCTCATAAAGGAACTTGTAGACGAGGATTCAGATGCGGAACTTGAATTGAATACAGAACTGGCAAGTCACCATCCAATGACGCAAGTCACCTTTCATACGCAGATGACATTCTTCTGCTGTCTGATAAATTGCAATCACTGCAGGCTGCTGTGAACAGCCTTTATGCCGGGTGGTCTGACATCGGACTGTCAGTTGCTTCTGCTAAAATTGAATTTCTCGTTTTTGGTTTTCATCACACTCCCAATTCAAAATTCAGCTTGGCCCTGATTCAATTTCTACCACTGATTCACTCAAGTACCTTGGACTTGCATTCGGGACCTCAATTCGAACAACAAGGTCTTGAACAATAAGTATTGCAGTGGTTGTGATGGCTTCAGTTATGTACAAGATCGAAGGTCTCACAGAATTTCAATCCATACAAACAATAACCGAAATTCTTAAGAAATAATATTAACAAGGTCTTTTTACCAGAGTTACTATTAATCGCCCATTTTTTAAGTATATTCAAATTTATCCAAAATTGATATTGCAAGTTTAAACGAAGGACGGTACTAATCAACGTACGATTATTGATTTACACATTTTAAAAGCAATTAACCCGGGATTTAAGGGACCGGTACCTCAAACTATATCCTGGTTAGGCCTGGGTATTATTTGGTAAACAATCTGAAATTAAATAAAAAAAAGAGCGTTTCAAATGAAAACAAGGAACAAATTTGAAACCTATTTGAACAAATTACTCTTTATATGAAGAGGACTGCCTCCTCTTTAGCTCATTACTCTTTACTGTGAAGTTTGGCTTTTTTCAAATTTTTTAAGAAATTTCGCAATTAGAAAAATAAGATTTTTCAAAGCACTAAAAAACTTTTGTTTAATGAGCAAGGTGTTGAGAAGGGGACAGTCCCCCTTATATACAGAGCAATTTATGCTTGTTTTAAATTTTAAACTTGCTCCTTACTTTAATTGAAAAACCCTTTTCTATTTGTTTAATTACATGTCATGAAACAGTAAAGTTTTATGAATAAAACACTTTTGGTAACTCAGAAACAACGATCAATATTTCAATGATCTCTGTTTGGATTTTTAGTGGTAATCAAACAATTCGTAGTAACGAACTGTAAGTAAGGAGCGACCCGGCTCAATAGTAACCAAGACTCTAAAAAACTGATTTTTATACCAATAGATGTATCAAAAGATTTAGCTTATTATGCTCATTCCAAATATAAGTTAAGTTTAGTTTTACCCATCCAAAGCTAAGAGCCTGAGAAAATTTGTCTGATTTTCGAAAAAAGAAAGAAAGACCTCTTTGAAGTCATAGAATTTTAATGAAAATCACACCATCAGCTTCAGCGTATCGAAGAACCCAACTGTAGAGGTTTCAAACTCATATCAGCAAAAATGTGGAATTTTGTAATTTTTGCCAGAGGAAAGATCACGGATGCGTGTTTATTTGTTTCTTTGTTGTTTTTTTTCCGAGGGTGATCATGTCGATCCAGTGGGCCTAAAATATCGATAGAGGGCTGATTCTAACGAAAATGAAAAGTTCAAGTACCCTTTGTAAGTGACCAAAAAATTGGAGGGCAACTAGTCCCCCTCTCACACCACTTTTTTTTTTCCAAAATCGTCTGATCAAAATTTTGAGATAGTTTTGTTTCAGTATAGTTGAAAGGCCCAATAACTATGTGTTTAGAGATAAAATGATCCCCTACAGCCCCTGGGAAAGGATTTAAAGTTATAAAATTTACCTACTGTTTTATTTGTTATTGGAAAGTATGCATAGCCTACATTTTTCGAGTGGGGAGGGGAGGAAGGATTCAATGCTGGAAGGATTTTGCACGATGAAAATTTTCCATGGAGAGGGAAGTTTCCAGGGGGTAAAATTTTCAGGGGAAATTTACACTGAGTGAGACAGTTTTGTTCTTCAGCATAGTTGAAAGGCCCAATAGCTATGTCTTTAGAGATAAAATGACCCAGTACAGCCCATAGGGAAAAGTTTTTAAGCTATAAAATTTACCTATTGTTTTTATTTGTTATTGGGAAGCGTGCATACCCTACATTTTTCGAGTGGGGAGGAGAGTACGGATTTTCTGCAGGAAGGATTTTGCACGATGAGAATTTTCCATGGAGAGGGAAGTTTCCAGGGGAAAATTACACTGGGTGAATTACACTGGGTGAGATAGCTCTGTTCTTCAGCATAGTTGAAAGGCCCAATAACTATGTCTTTAGAGATAAAATGACCCCCTACAGCCCCCTGGGGAAAGGTTTTTAAGTTATAAAATTAACTATTGTTGTATTTGCTAAATAAATTATAATAAAACACAAAAAACATATCCGTTAAGGGGGAAAATACAAAAATTCCCAGCATACCGTTCAGGGGAAACATTTCTGATTATAGTGGCTTCATATATCAGCTCAAGGATACTCTTGCAATGCAAGCAACAGTGGGTGGCAGTAGAGAGGGGGGTACCAGCCCCACGAGAACACAGGTGCTGCCATCTACAATTGAGTCTGACTCTGATCCCACACCATATGGTCATAGCCTCCCTAGGGGAAATGGATTTCCGAGAAATTGATTGCGTAACCTAACCTAACCTCATGAGTTCCGGAACAAACACCATATATGGGCATAGCCTCCCTAGGGGAAATGAATTTCCGAGAAATTGATTGCGTAGTCGAAGGGAAAGTGAATTTCTGAGAAATTGATTTGTTGGAGTTCGTCCAGGAGAATTGTGTCCGGGCGAAGTTTGTTAATGTCTATGGTGTTCGTCCAGGAGAA
Source organism: Artemia sinica (assembly GCA_027921565.1). Taxonomy (NCBI): domain Eukaryota; kingdom Metazoa; phylum Arthropoda; class Branchiopoda; order Anostraca; family Artemiidae; genus Artemia; species Artemia sinica. The sequence goes on along the minus strand of JAPEVW010000093.1, from coordinate 333,924 downwards.
TTGTTTCCGGGCAAAGTTTATTAATGTCTGACGGATGGTGTCAAGGTTGATTGATTTGTTTGTGTTCATCCAGGAGAATTATCTCCGGGCGAATGTTTTGATCTTAGAGATGAAGAGATTAACGCGGGAAAGGGTTTTCTAGGAATTTCAAATGTGACAGCGCAGGGATGTCAAAACAAAAGGAACACACAGATATTACGTTTAGAGACTATTTGGGCGAAACCATTTTGAGACATTTTAGAAGATGATTTAAGCGAAAACGTTTGAGGCATTTTAGAAGATGATTTTAGAAGATGATTTAGAAGAGGATTTGAGGGTGAAACTCTGTGTCACAGTTACATTCTCTCGATTTTTCAAATTTCATTTTGAATTTCTTTCATTGAAATGCAAGAGTTGGATTATTTCAGTAGTAGTTAGTCATGGTTTACCATTTTACAGTTATATTCTCTTGATTTTTAAAAGTTCATTTTCGATTTCTTTCGTTGAAATGCAAGAGTTGGAATATTTCAGTAGTGTTTTGTTGTGGTTTACCTTGTCACAGTTACATTTTCTTGATTTTTCAAAGTTCATTTTCGATTTCTTTCGTTGAAATGCAAGAGTTGGAATATTTCAGTAGTGTTAGGTCGTGGTTTACTTTATCACAGTTACATTCTCTTAATTTTTCAAAGTTTATTTTGAATTTCTTTCATTGAAATGCAAGAGTTGGAATATTTCAGTAGTGGTTTGTCGTGGTTTACCTTGTCACAGTTACATTCTCTCGATTTTTCAAAGTTCATTTTGAATTTCTTTCATTGAAATGCAAGAGTTGGATTATTTCAGTAGTGGTTTGTCGTGGTTTACCATTTCACAGTTACATTCTCTTGATTTTTAAAAGTTCATTTTCGATTTCTTTCGTTGAAATGCAAGAGTTGGAATATTTCAGTAGTGTTTTGTCGTGGTTTACCTTGTCACAGTTACATTCTCTTGATTTTTCAAAGTTCATTTTGAATTTCTTTCATTGAAATGCAAGAGTTGGAATATTTCAGTAGTGGTTTGTTGTGGTTTACCTTGTCACAGTTACATTCTCTTTATTTTTCAAAGTTCATTTTGAATTTCTTTCATTGAAATGCAAGAGTTGGATTATTTCAGTAGTGGTTTGTCGTGGTTAAACCATTTCACAGTTACATTCTCTTGATTTTTAAAAGTTCATTTTGGATTTCTTTCGTTGAAATGCAAGAGTTGGAATATTTCAGTAGTGTTATGTCGTGGTTTACATTGTCACAATTACATTCTCTTGATTTTTCAAAGTTCATTTTGGATTTCTTTCGTTGAAATGCAAGAGTTGGAATATTTCAGTAGTGTTTTGTCGTGGTTTACCTTGTCACAGTTACATTCTCTTGATTTTTCAAAGTTCATTTTGGATTTTTTCTTTCATTGAAATGCAAGAGTCGAAATATTTCAGTAGTGTTTTGTCGTGGTTTACCTTGTCACAGTTACATTCTCTTGATTTTCCAAAGTTCATTTTGAATTTCTTTCGTTGAAATGCAAGAGTTGGAATATTTCAGTAGTGTTTTGTTGTGCTCTACCTTGTCACAGCTACAATTTCTTGATTTTCCAAAGTTCATTTTGAATTTCTTTGTTGAAATGCAAGAGTTGGAATATTTTAGTAGTGTTTTATCATGGTTTATCTTGTCACAGCTACATTCTCTTGATTTTTCAAAGTTCATTTTGAAATGCAAGAGTTGGAATATTTCAGTAGTGTTTTGTAGTGGTTTACCTTGTCACAGCTACATTCTCTTGATTTTTCAAAGTTCATTTTGGATTTTTTCTTTCATTGAAATGCAAGAGTCGGAATATTTCAGTAGTGTTTTGTCGTGGTTTACCTTGTCAGAAATACATTCTCTTGATTTTCAAAAGTTCATTTTGGATTTCTTTCGTTGAAATGCAAGAGTTGGAATATTTCAGTAGTGTTTTGTCGTGGTTTACCTTGTCACAGTTACATTCTCTTGATTTTTCAAAGTTCATTTTGAATTTCTTTCATTGAAATGCAAGAGTTGGAATATTTCAGTAGTGTTTTGTTGTGGTTTACCTTGTCACAGTTACATTCTCTTTATTTTTCAAAGTTCATTTTGAATTTCTTTCATTGAAATGCAAGAGTTGGATTATTTCAGTAGTGGTTTGTCGTGGTTAAACCATTTCACAGTTACATTCTCTTGATTTTTAAAAGTTCATTTTGGATTTCTTTCGTTGAAATGCGAGTTGGAATATTTCAGTAGTGTTATGTCGTGGTTTACATTGTCACAATTACATTCTCTTGATTTTTCAAAGTTCATTTTGGATTTCTTTCGTTGAAATGCAAGAGTTGGAATATTTCAGTAGTGTTTTGTCGTGGTTTACCTTGTCACAGTTACAATCTCTTGATTTTTCAAAGTTCATTTTGGATTTTTTCTTTCATTGAAATGCAAGAGTCGAAATATTTCAGTAGTGTTTTGTCGTGGTTTACCTTGTCACAGTTACATTCTCTTGATTTTCCAAAGTTCATTTTGAATTTCTTTCGTTGAAATGCAAGAGTTGGAATATTTCAGTAGTGTTTTGTTGTGCTCTACCTTGTCACAGCTACAATTTCTTGATTTTTCAAAGTTCATTTTGAATCTCTTTGTTGAAATGCAAGAGTTGGAATATTTCAGTAGTGTTTTATCATGGTTTATCTTGTCACAGCTACATTCTCTTGATTTTTCAAAGTTCATTTTGAAATGCAAGAGTTGGAATATTTCAGTAGTGTTTTGTAGTGGTTTACCTTGTCACAGCTACATTCTCTTGATTTTTCAAAGTTCATTTTGGATTTTTTCTTTCATTGAAATGCAAGAGTCGGAATATTTCAGTAGTGTTTTGTCGTGGTTTACCTTGTCAGAGTTACATTCTCTTGATTTTCAAAAGTTCATTTTGGATTTCTTTCGCTGAAATGCAAGAGTTGGAATATTTCAGTAGTGTTTCGTTGTGCTCTACCTTGTCACAGCTACAATTTCTTGATTCTTCAAAGTTCATTTTGGATTTCTTTCGATGAAATGCAAGATTTGGAATACTTCAGTAGTGTTTTGTCGTGGTTTACCTTGTCACAATTACATTCTCTTGATTTTTCAAAGTTCATTTTGGATTTCTTTTGATAAAATGCAAGAGTTGGAATATTTCAGTAGTGTTCTGTTGTGGTTTACATTGTCACAGTTACATTCTCTTGATGTTTCAAAGTTCATTTTGGATTTCTTTCGTTGAAATGCAAGAGTTGGAATATTTCAGTAGTGTTTTGTTGTGGTTTACCTTGTCACAGTTAGATTCTCTTGATTTTTCAAAGTTCATTTTTGATTTCATTCATTGAAATACAAGAGTTGGAATATTTCAGTAGTGTTTTGTTGTGCTTTACCTTGTCACAGTTACATTCTCTTGATTTTTCAAAGTTCATTTTGGATTACTTTCATTGAAATGCAAGAGTTGGAATATTTCAGTAGTGTTTTGTTGTGGTTTACCTTGTCACAGTTACATTTTCATGATTTTTCAAAGTTCATTTTGAATTTATTTTGTTGAAATGCAAGAGTGGGAATATTTCACTAGTGTTTTGTCGTCGTTTACCTTGTCACAGTTACATTCTCCTGCTTTTTCAAAGTGAATTTGGAATTTCTTTCGTTAAAATGCAAGAGTTGGAATATTTCACTAGTGTTTTGTCATGGTTTACATTGTCAAAGTTACATTCTCTTGATTAATTACATTCTCTTGATGTTTCAAAGTTCATTTTGGATTTCTTTCGTTGAAATGCAAGAGTTGGAATATTTCAGTAGTGTTTTGTTGTGGTTTACCTTGTCACAGTTACATTCTCTTGATTTTTCAAAGTTTATTTTGGATTTCGTTCGTTGAAATGCAAGAGTTGGAATATTTCAGTAGTGTTTTGTTGTGCTTTACCTTGTCACAGTTACATTCTCATGATTTTTCAAAGTTCATTTTGAATGAAAGAAATCCAAAATGAATTTGAAAAATCAATAGAATGTAAGTGTGATAAGGTAAAGCATTACAAACACTACTGAAATATTCCAACTCTTGCATTTCAATGAAAGAAATCCAAATTGAACTTTGAAAAATCAAGAGAATGTAACTTTGACAATGTAAACCATGACCAAAACTAGTTAAATATTCCAACTCTTGCATTTCAACGAAAGAAATCCAAAATGAACTTTGAAACATCAAGAGAATGTAATAAATCAAGAGAATGTAACTTTGACAATGTAAACCATGACAAAACACTAGTGAAATATTCCAACTCTTGCATTTCAACGAAAGAAATTCCAAATTCACTTTGAAAAAGCAGGAGAATGTAACTGTGACAAGGTAAACCACAACAAAATACTACTGAAATATTCCAACTCTTGCATTTCAATGAAAAAAAATCCAAAATGAACTTTGAAAAATCAAGAGAATCTAACTGTGAAAAGGTAAACCACAACAAAACACTACTGAAATATTCCAACTCTTGTATTTAAACGAAAGAAATCCAAAATGAACTTTGAAACATCAAGAGAATGGAAGTGTGACAAGGTAAACCACAACAAACACTACTGAAATATTCCAACTCGTGCATTTCAACGAAAAAAATCCAAAATGAACTTTGAAACATCAAGAGAATGTAACTGTGACAATGTAAACCACAACAAAACACTACTGAAATATTCCAACTCTTGCATTTTAACGAAAGAAATCCAAAATGAACTTTGAAAAATCAAGAGAATGTAATTGTGACAAGGTAAACCACGACAAAACACTACTGAAATATTCCGACTCTTGCATTTCAATGAAAGAAAAAATCCAAAATGAACTTTGAAAAATCAAGAGAATGTAGCTGTGACAAGGTAAACCACGACAAAACACTACTGAAATATTCCAACTCTTGCATTTCAACCTGTAACTGTGACTGTGACAAGGTAAACCACAACAAACCACTACTGAAATATTCCAACTCTTGCATTTCAATGAAAGAAATTCAAAATGAACTTTGAAAAATCAAGAGAATGTAACTGTGACAAGGTAAACCACAACAAACCACCACTGAAATATTCCAACTCTTGCATTTCAATGAAAGAAATTCAAAATGAACTTTGAAAAATCAAGAGAATGTAACTGTGACAAGGTAAACCACGACAAAACACTACTGAAATATTCCAACTCTTGCATTTCAACGAAAGAAATCGAAAATGAACTTTTAAAAATCAAGAGAATGTAACTGTGAAATGGTAAACCACAACAAACTACTACTGAAATAATCCAACTCTTGCATTTCAATGGAAGAAATTCAAAAAGAAAATTTGAAAAATCGAGAGAATGTAACTGTGACAAGGTAAACCACAACAAACCACTACTAAAATATTCCAACTTTTGCATTTCAATGAAAGAAATTCAAAATAAACTTTGAAAAATTAAGAGAATGTAACTGTGATAAAGTAATTTACTATAAGGAACGAACTTTAACCCATAGTAACTTAAGTATTAAATTAAACGGTTCGTTGTCATAGTAAAGAGCTGTGTAATGGCTCATTTTAAAGGAAACTGCTGTATATAGAAACCTTTTGTAATTAAAAAAATTAATTATTATTATAAAACAAATTATTACGATGTGGTAAAGAACTAACTCTAGGCGATAGTAACTAATTTAATTTTGAAAAGAATCCGGGTTGCAGCGGTAGCTAGCAACCTAGTAAGAGACGATCACCTCCAATGTCAAGAAATATAAAACCCCCCAACTCCTAAAAAAAGAGTCAGATCAAAACAAAAAGTACACCATTAGAACCGCCTTGTCCGAATCCTCTATAAAGGAAACTTACCTCCCTTTGGCTTGAATAACAAAGAAAATATATTGGCTTGAAAATCAAGAAAATTGACTTTTACCACGTTATTCTCCACAAACGGGATATTTTTTTCTTTCCGCTTTTTCTTTCTGCTCAGCTAGCTGGGCACTGGAAAATCATAGAGAGCTGTATAATAGCTCATTTTAAAGGAAATTGCAACATCTAGTGACTTTTGTATTTAAAAATAAAATACTTTTTAAAGTAGAATCAATTTTGTCAAAAAAATTGCATTTTTGATGTATTTTCATACTGCAGTCTTTTCAAAGATATTTGAATTTTGAAGCAATAAAACAGTCCATGTAATGAACTCTATAGTAATAATAGCTACTTGTCTCAATAGTAACCGAAACTCCTGGAACCAAAATTTTCTTTTTTGGCTTAATCGCTAAAATTATTATGTAAACTGCAAATTATAATAAAGAACGACCTCTTGCCTATACTAATTCTTATAAGGATAATAATAATAAAGAACGAACTCTTGCCTATACAAAATTAAATTAAAAGACAATTATTGGATATTACTTAAAGGATGGACGTGGTTCATTAGAACTTTCTGTTATTTGGCTTGAACAGCAAGAGAAATATATTGGCCTGAAAATCAAGAAAAGTGGTGGAAATATATTGGCTTGAAAATCAGGATAAGTGAAAATCAAGAAAAGTGGAAAAATGGTTTGAGTTTTTTTTTTACATTAAAAGACTATCACTGAAATAACAAACCATTCCATACATTGGACTTAGTTAGCTACTTGATTGTTTGAGTTTCGTCTCTTACTATTTAAAAGAAGAAAAAACCATAGGCTTTTTCCTGTTTGTATTTATAGTTAAAAAACGAACTCAAGTCCAAAGAAACTGAACACTGTGGTTCATTCATATTATCTTCATTATTTTAGCTAGAATGTAAATAAACAAGTTTCTTTTTTAAATTTTAAATTGAAAAGATAGTGCTTTTAATTCAACATATTAAAAGTTCTCCCCGACGGGGAATCGAGCCCCCTTCTCCAGGTTACAAGTGGGCATACTTACCATTAGACTATCGAAGACTTATAAAAAAAAGTTTTTACATTAAAGGACGAGCTATAGCCCATAGTAACTGGAATCCGGGTTGCAATAGTAGCTTACAACCTATTCGGGTTGAGGCGGTAGCTAGAGCCTAGTAAGAGACGATCACGCCTCACAGTAAAAAATGAAATAGTTAAATTGAAAGACGATCATTGGAATAAAAACCATTGCATACATTGGAATAAGTTGGCTACTTGATCATTGGAGGTTCGTCTATTACTATTTTAAAGAAAAAAAAGCCGTAGGCTTTTCCTGTTTTCCGGGTTGCAGCGGTATCTAGCAACATAGTCCGGGTTGAAGTGGTAGCTAGCAACCTAGTAAGAGACGATCACGTCCAATGTTAAGAAATATAAAAACCCATAGTTCCTAAAAAAAGGAGTCATATCAAAACAAAAAGTACACCATTAGAACCGCCTTGTCCGAAACCCCTGTATAGGAAACTTTCTGTCCCTTGGCTTGAACAGCAAGGGAAATATATTGGCTTGAAAATCAAGAAAAGTGGCAGCTATTACAACATTCTGCCTAAACGGGATATTTTTTTTCTCTTTTCTTTTGTATCCAGAGATAGCTTGGCACTGGAACATCGTAGAGGGTTGTTCAATAGCTCATTTTAAAGGAAATTAATTGGGTTAAAAATCCATAGTAACTAATTCGTTAAAGGACGATCATTGGAATAACAAACCATTGCATACATTGGACTTTGTTTAGCTACCTGATTGTCTTAGGTTCGTCTCTTACTATTTCAAAGAAGAAAAAGCCGTAGGCTTTTTCCTATTTTTAATCAGGATGTTTAGAACACAGAGTGTGACTTTTCTTACTAATGAAGGAGATTGCATAGAAGTAGTAATTAAAAGTGAAGATAATTATAATTAAGAACGACCTTTTGAATATAATAAATTTTATACGCCACTTAAGTATAGTATAGGTTAGTAATCCTGGTTGCATCGGTAGCTAGCAACCTAGTAAGAGACGATCACGTCCAATGTTAAGAAATGTAAAACCTTCATAGTTCCTAAGAAAGGAGTCAGATCAAAACAAAAAGTACACCATTAGAACTGCCTTGTCCGATAACCCTTGAAAGGAAACTTACCGCCCTTTGGTTTGAACAGCAAGGGAAATATATTGGCTTGAAAATCATTACAATAAAGAACGACACCTAGCCCATGTTAACTGAAACATAAATAGGGACTAGCAAGAGACGATCACGCCCCATATTATAAAATGAAATAGTTACATTAAAAGACGATCATTGGAAAAAAAAACCATTGCATACATTGGAATTAGTTAGCTACTTGATATTTTGAGGTTCGTCTCTTACTATTTCAAAGAAAAAATTACATTAAAGAACGAATTGTAGTCCAAAGTAACTGAAGTATTATAAGGAATGATTATATAGATGATAAATTTTCCTTAATCCATGTACAAGATTTTTATAATAAATCTTGTCAACAGGGCGGAACTGTTACCTGTGTAAAAAAAAATGTGATAATAGAAAGCGAAATTGCAGGACAAATAAAAAAGGCATTGCTAGAAAATATCGCTAGGAAATATAAAGATGAATCAATGAAAAACAAAGTTCCAGCAAAAGTTACTATCATTGATCAAACAGTCAATGAGCCAAATAATAGCAAAGATGAAATGCATATTGAACATGTGGATGACCCCCTAGTAAAAATGTGTTCACATGATAGTGTTATTGTAGCATTGAATAATGACAAGGAGAAGTATTTGAACTATGAAACAAGTACAACTGGTAGCACTATCGGAAACATATGCGTGCGTTGTCATGACAGTGAGAGTTTAGATTTCTATGGAGTACCCAAGAATTTCCATTATACACGTTCTGGATATGCGAAAGTATCATTTTTAGAGATGACTGCACTCAAAGAGAATGCCAACATAAAAATAATCGTAGATGATAGAGGACAACTCCTTGCTAGTGTTGCTGGTAACACATTAGCTATTGATACATCCTATCGTTAGCTTTTGGGTATTACCATTCAACGGAAGGTCAAAAGAAGAAAGGCCTACTCTTCTACTAATACCATAAACCATATCTTGTCCACGTGCCGGAGCTGTTACATGTGTAAAAATAATGTTGTAATAGACAGTGATATTGCCGAAAAAATGAAAAGGGCATTGGTAGAAAATATCACTAAGGAATAGAAAGATGAATCAATGGAAGTGCCAGCAAAAGTTACTATCATCATTGATCAAACAGTCAATGAACCAAATAATACCAAAGACGAAACAAATATTGAACCTGTCGTTGATACACCAGTAAAAATTGTGTATGACTCAAAATGGATTAATGATTATTCTACTGATTACGAACTATGAGAAGAGAGTAACTATAGCATCAAGAGAGAACATGATGAATTATTTTATGGAACAGATTCAAAATGTCCAAAGTTGTTCAATGATATTAACAATATGTGATAATGTATTTTTTTACTAACATCCTACATGACATTATTTCATTACAAATATATTATGCATTACATTGTCATGTGTTCATTATTTTTAGAGTATGCTAGCATATCAAACGTTTAGAATGTTCATTAAAACATCGGAGATGTAAGAAAAGGAATTTGCATATATCATATGTTTAATAGATAGGTTAACATGAAGAAAATTTAAGTATCAGAATGAATAAATTCCTTATCAACACCTTTTGTCGGATAGTTCAGGATAAAATTGATAAAATCTAAGTATCAGAGTGAATATATTCTTTATCCACATTCTTTGCCTAATATGTCCGTTAACATTATCTAAACCTAAGTGTCAGAGTGATGCATTAGCATAAAGAGCCAACTCTATTAATGTATCCTGAATTACAAACCCTAACTGTTAAGCTGGCTTAACCAGTTATCCGGGTTGCAGCGGTAGCTAGCAACCTAGTAAGAGACGATCACGTCCAATGTTAAGAAATATAAAAACCCGTAGTTCCTAACAGAGGAGTCAGATCAAAACAAAAAGTACACCATTAGAACCGCCTTGTCCAAATCCTCCATAAAGGAAACTTACCGCCCTTTGGCTTGAATAACAAAGAAAATATATTGGCTTGAAAATCAAGAAAATAGACTTTTACCACGTTATTCTCCCCAAACGGGATATTTTTTTTCTTTTTTTTTTCTTTGTTTCCAGAGATAGCTTGGCACTGGAACATCGTAGAGGGTTGTTCAATAGCTCATTTTAAAGGAAATTAATTGGGTTAAAAACCTTTTGTAACTAAAATAAATTATTTCTAAAAGAGAATAAATTTTTCCAATAAAAACTGTATTTTTGATGCAGTGACGTCATAATTACTATATAAGAAACGTCAAAACTGTAAATGGTCTCATTCATGAATACATAATGTTTAGATCAAACCAAGCTACACGCAAGTTAAAAATTATAATAAAGAACGAATATTTTACCGATTATCTACTAATAACCATATATGACGTAATAAGTGACATGACGTAATATCTAAAACCTATTGTGTACTAATAATTTACATTAAAAGACGATCACTGAAATAACAAACCATTCCATACATTGGACTTAGTTAGCTACTTGATTGTTTGAGTTTCGTCTCTTACTATTTAAAAGAAGAAAAAGCCGTAGGCTTTTTCCTGTTTGTATTTATAGTTAAAAAACGAACTCAAGTCCAAAGAAACTGAACCCTGTGGTTCATTCATATTATCTTCATTATTTTAGCTAGAATGTAAATAATCCGGGTTGCAGCGGTAGCTAGCAACCTAGTAAGAGACGTCACGTCCAATGTTAAGAAATATAAAAACCCATAGCTCCTAAAGCAGGAGTCAGATCAAAACAAAAAGTACACCATTAGAATCGCCTTGTCCGAAACCCCTGTATAGGAAACTTTCTGTCCCTTGGCTTGAACAGCAAGGGAAATATATTGGCTTGAAAATCAAGCAAATTGACTTTTACCACGTTATTCTCCCCAAACGAGATATTTTTTTCTTTTTTTTTTCTTTGTATCCAGAGATAGCTTGGCACTGGAACATCGTAGAGGGTTGTTCAATAGCTCATTTTAAAGGAAATTAATTGGGTTAAAAACCTTTTGTAACTAAAATAAATTATTTCTAAAAGAGAATAAATTTTTCCAATAAAAACTGTATTTTTGATGCAGTGACGTCATAATTACTATATAAGAAACGTCAAAACTGTAAATGGTATCATTCATGAATATCACAATATCCGGGTTGCAGCGGTAGCTAGCAACCTAGTAAGAGACGATCACGTCCAATGTTAAGAAATATAAAAACCCATAGTTCTTAAAAAAAGAGTCAGATCAAAACAAAAAGTACACCATTAGAACCGCCTTGTCCGAAACCCCTGCATAGTAAAATTTCTGTCCCTTGGCTTGAACAGCAAGGGAAATATATTGGCTTGAAAATCAAGAAAAGTGGCAGCTACTACAACATTCTGCCTAAACGGGATATTTTTTTCTTTTTTTTTTTCTTTTTTTCTTTCTTTTTTCTTTTCCACAGATAGCTTGGCACTGGAACATCGTAAAGGGTTGTTCAATAGCGCATTTTAAAGGAAATTAATTGGGTTAAAAATCTATAGTAACTAAAATAAATTATTTCTAAAAGAGAATAAATTTTTCCACCAAAAACTGCATTTTTGATGTCTTTTCACACTGCAGTCTTTCAAACATAATCGTATTAATAGTAAGGAACGAACTCTTGCCCTTAGTAGTCTATGTCTTGTCAAATTAGCTAATTAATTTCTTCCGATTATTTTTAAAAAATTAAATTCAGGAATGTACTTATAAGAAAAGAAATTAGGAAAGGATATTTTTCTAACAACAATTTCCACTATGCTTCAAACTTTTGGTTTCCTTTCTTAAGGCTTTTGATTTACTATAAGGAACGAACTTTAACCCATAGTAACTTAAGTATTAAATTAAACGGTTCGTTGTCATAGTAAAGAGCTGTGTAATGGCTCATTTTAAAGGAAACTGCTGTATATAGAAACCTTTTGTAATTAAAAAAATTAATTATTATTATAAAACAAATTATTACGATGTGGTAAAGAACTAACTCTAGGCGATAGTAACTAATTTAATTTTGAAAAGAAAGAATTACAGCAGAAACCTAAATGGTAGTATAAGTAAGCTACATTTAATAACGACCTTCCGCCAGGATTTGAACTCGGATCGCAGGATTCAAAGTCTTAAGTGCTAACCACTACACCAAGAAATGTTCATATAAGAAAGAATTACATTAAGGAGCGAACTATAGCCCATAGTAAATGAAGTATAGTGATGATGATGCACAGCGTAAGTATCTTCAGAAATGATAGTATAGCACAAATTTATTTTAACTATATTACTTAAGAAAGCATCATAAGTGAAAATTTACCATGCCCGGAATCGAACTCTGGCCAAATGGGTGAATGCCAGTTATCCATACCCCTAGACCACTTAGGATATTTTAAAATATATGATTAATGAAATTTATGTTAAAGAAAAAATTATATTAAAAGACGATCATTAGAAGAACTAATCACTGCATATATTGGACTTAGTTAGCTGCCCGATTGTTTGAGGATCGTTTCTTACTATTCCAAAGAAAAAAGCCGTAGGCTTTTTCCTGTTTGTTGTCATTAAGTAAAGAATGAAGAGTAAAGCCTATAAGAACTGGATATTACTAAGAGACTGAAAGTTATAGTAAATAACGAACTGTTACCCAAAGTAATTGATAAATTTTCTAGTAACGATCCGGGTTGCAGCGGCAGCTAGTGTAGGGTAAAGAACAAACTGTAGCCCACAATGACTAATTTAATTTTGAAATGACAGATTTACGGCATAAGCCTACATGGTAGTATAAAAAAGCTACAAGTTATAAAAAGACTCCACCGAGATTTGAACTCGGATCGGAGGATTCAAAGTCCTGAGTGCCAACCATTACACCATGAAATTTTCACATGGCAAATTATTTTAATAGCAGGTTATATATATATATACTTGATAGAACTTATCCCTGAGGTCGAAGAATTTCAATTTAGTTTTACATTAAAAGACAATCATTGGAATAAAAAGTTATTGCATGCATTGGACTTAGTTAGCTACTTGATCGTTTGAGGTTCGTCTCTTACTATTTCAAAGAAGAAAAAGCCGTAGGCTTTTTCCTGTTTGTAATATAATAAAGACCGAACTCTTCCCTATACTAACTTGCATACGCAACTTCACTATAGTTAAGATTACAGTATTTATATTATACATCATTATAAATTATAAAAGGTTCAATGTTCGAAGATTATAGAGTTAAAAATTTTCCCACACCGGGAATCGAACCCGAGCCTGTTAAGTGAAAGTTAACTATCCTAGCCACTAGACCATATGGAACCATAAAGAAGTATGATTTAAGAGCCATATGCATATTATTATTTCACTATACCAATTATAATAAGGCCAAAACAAAATCGTCGACTTGCAACCTTACTTTTGACACATTAGTTAAATCTTCATCAGGCTTAAAAAATGTTTTGCTAGTTTTACATGAAAGAACGAAACTTAGCCCATAGTAGCAGAAATAAGAATATCTAGGTTGCAGCGGTAGCTAGAAACCTATTACATAATCCGGGTTTAATTGGTAGCTAGCAACCTAGTAAGAAACGCCAAATTAAAAGATGATCATTAGAAGAACAAACAATTGCTTATATTGGACTTAGTTAGCTGCCTGATTCTTTGAGGTTCGTCTCTTACTATTCCAAAGAAGAAAAAGCCGTAGGCTTTTTCCTGTTTGTAATTATTATAATCCGGGTTGCTAGCTGATAGCTAGCAACCTAGTAAGAGACGATCACGTCCAATGTTAAGAAATATAAAAACCCATAGTTCCTAACAAAGGAGTCAGATCAAAACAAAAAGTACACCATTAGAACCGCCTTGTCCGAAACCCCTGTATAGGAAACTTTCTGTCCCTTGGCTTGAACAGCAAGGGAAATATATTGGCTTGAAAATCAAGAAAATTGACTTTAACCACGTTATTCTCCCCAAACGGGATATTTTTTTCTTTTTTTTTCTTTTTCTTTTCCACAGATAGCTTGGCACTGGAACATCGTAGAGGGTTGTTCAATAGCTCATTTTAAAGGAAATTAATTGGGTTAAAAATCTATAGTAACTAAAATAAATTATTTCTAAAAGAGAATAATTTTTTCCACCAAAAACTGCATTTTTGATGTCTTTTCACACTGCAGTCTTTCAAACATAATCGTATACCAGCGGTAAGATTTGAACCCACGCCTCCGAAGAGACTGGTGGCTAACACCAGTGTCTTGGACCACTCGGCCAGGCTGCCTCTCATAAATAAATATATATGTGAATTTGGGTTGCAGCAGTAGCTAGCAACCTAGTAAGAGACGATCAGTCCCATGCTAAGAAATATCACAAAAGTCCTAAAAATAGAGTAAGATCAAAACAAAAGTACATCATTAGAACTACCTTGTCTGAAACCCTACTAGATAAATAATGAATGTCGTAGCTTTATATGAGAGCTATGAAGTGAATAGAAAAACACGAAATTATATTGTTGTTTCTGATGACGTCATGAAATAATATCATTGCGCCTTGACGTCAATAAAATCATTACGCCGTGACGTCATAATTACTACTTAAGAACGACACAGATGTAAATTCTCTCATTCTTGATTAGAATAATGGTTAGATCGAAGCAAGCTATACGCAATTTGAAAAAACAGTACTACACAAACAACAGAGATAGTATCTTGAAAAGAGAAAAGCAAAGGTATTCAACCGACCAGGCGCATCGAGAAGTAAAAATTGAGAGAGCAAAACAAAGGTATTCAACCGACCAGGCGTATCGAGAAGTAATAATTGAGAGAGCAAAACAAAGGTATTCAACCGACCAGGCGCATCGAGAAGTAAAAATTGAGAGAGCAAAACAAAGGTATTCAACCGACCAGGCGTATCGAGAAGTAATAATTGAGAGAGCAAAACAAAGGTATTCAACCGACCAGGCGTATCGAGAAGTAATAATTGAGAGAGCAAAACAAAACAGCAAGATGTGTTATCACAATGATGAAGATTATAGACATGCAAAAATTGAGACAGCCAAACAAAAGATCAAGGAGCGTTACTGGGGTGACAAAATCTATAATGAAAAAATTAAATTCTCTGCGAGGTTGTACCGAAGAACGCATAAGGACAAAGGGAAAAATTACATTCAGAAATACAAGAAGATGGCAAAAATGCAGGCTGATCTTTGTAAATTGAGAAACATTTTACACATGTTTTATCGGGATCACAAAAAGTATTCAAAATTACAGATTAAAATTCTCTTTGAAAGAGCGGATGCTGTTGAAAAGTCGGCTAGAAATTCCTTGGCAAAGCTTCATAGTAATATCCAAAAGAAATGTTGTCAGTTTAACGAAAAGCTTCCAAGGTATGGATTGGCAACTGCGGAACAGTTTATAGATGCAATGGAAAATGTTCGACAACACAGTGAATATACGGAGGCGTACTTCTTAGAAAATTCGTATATTAATTTTGGAAGGAGCAATTGCAGTTTATGTAGCAGCAATAAAAATATATATACAAGCATACCTATCAACAGCGAAGGAAAAGCAATGTTTTTCAATTATGGCGAAAACGAGCCTGTTAGGGTTATAAGTAAATGTGTTTGTAAGACTAATGATTTAGAACAAATTCCTGGAACACCGACTCAAGAAAAAAGCATTTCTAACTGTGTTTTAAACAGTTCGTTTAGTTCTACTGAATATTTGGCAAAAAATTCTCTGTGTAGTAGAACAAACTGTCCTGAAAGTACGAGACAACTATTGAAAAATGCTCTAAAACTAGATCTGACAAGGAAATTATGATGGCTGAAGTCACCTATAACAATCTGAGTAAACATTCAAAACCAAAAATTGGGCAGCAGGTTTTATAATAAAGATCGAACTCTTCCCTATACTAACTTGCATACGCAACTTCACTATAGTTAAGATTACAGTATTTATATTATACATCATTATAGATTATAAAAGGTTCAAATGTTCGAAGATTATAGAGTTAAAAATTTTCCCACACCGGGAATCGAACCCGAGCCTGTTAAGTGAAAGTTAACTATCCTAGCCACTAGACCATATGGAACCATAAAGAAGTATGATTTAAGAGCCATATGCATATTATTATTTCACCATACCAATTATAATAAGGCCAAAACAAAATCGTCGACTTGCAACCTTACTTTTGACACATTAGTTAAATCTTCATCAGGCTTAAAAATGTTTTTGCCAGTTTATAATAAAGATCGAACTCTTCCCTATACTAACTTGCATACGCAACTTCACTATAGTTAAGATTACAGTATTTATATTATACATCATTATAGATTATAAAAGGTTCAAATGTTCGAAGATTATAGAGTTAAAAATTTTCGCACACCGGGAATCGAACCCGAGCCTGTTAAGTGAAAGTTAACTATCCTAGCCACTAGACTATATGGAACCATAAAGAAGTATGATTTAAGAGCCATATGCATATTATTATTTCACCATACCAATTATAATAAGGCCAAAACAAAATCGTCGACTTGCAACCTTACTTTTGACACATTAGTCCGGGTTGCAGCGGTAGCTAGCAACCTAGTAAGAGACGATCACGTCCAATGTTAAGAAATATAAAAGCCCATAGTTCCTAACAAAGGAGTCAGATCAAAACAAAAAGTACACCATTAGAACCGCCTTGTCTGAAACCCCTGTATAGGAAACTTTCTGTCCCTTGGCTTGAACAGCAAGGGAAATATATTGTCTTGAAAATCAAGAAAATTGACTTTAACCACGTTATTCTCCCCAAACGGGATATTTTTTTCTTTTTTTCTTTTTTTTTTTTTTGTATCCAGAGATAGCTTGGCACTGGAACATCGTAGAGGGTTGTTCAATATAATAAAGGACGACCTCTTGCCTATACTAAATTTTATACACCACTTAATTATAGTATAGGTTAGTAATTCAACAGATAGCATGGCACTTGAACATTGTAGAGAGTTGTTCAATGGCTCATTTTAAAGGAAATTAATGGGGTTAAAAACTGTTTGTAATTAAAACAAATTATTTTTATTACATTAAGGAATTTTAATTATGTTCCTTAAGAAATCATCACAAGTAAAAATTTCTCATACGGAAATTGAACTCAAGCCTACTGGGTGAGAGCTAGCCCAACCTCTAGACCATATAGCATATATTAAAATATCCGATTAATGAAGTTTATGTTAAAGAACAAATTATAAACCTAGTTAGCTGCCTGATTATTTGAGGATCGTCTCTTACTATTCCAAAGAAGAAAAAGCCGTAGGCTTTTTCCTGTTTGTAATTTATTTTATAATAAAGAATGAACTTCAGGCTTTACTAACTGAAAAGTTTAATATTTTATATAATAAAGAACGAGCTCTAAATGATGGTTATAGCTATAGCTGCAATTAATTGAAAGACAAACCGAAGCATATAGTAACTAAAAGTTTAAAATATGTTTTGAAAAATCATAATTGCTGTAGATGGCACAACCTAGTGAAAGGCGAACCAGAGCCCATAGTAACCAAAAAGTGAAAAAACATGTTTTTAAAACTCATATTAAAAGACAATCATTAGAATAACAAACCATTGCATACATTGGACTTAATTAGCTACTTTATTGTTTGAGGTTCGTCTCTTTCAAAGAAAAAAAGCCGTAGGCTTTTTCCTGTTTGTTTTTACATTAAAGAATAAACTGTAGCCCATAGCAACTGAGGTATTGGAAGGAATTATTATATTGATGATGATGCAACACTATATTGATGATTATTTTTATCCGGGTTGCAGCGGTAGCTAGCAACCTAGTAAGAGACGATCACGTCCAATGTTAAGAAATATAAAAACCCACAGTTCCTAACAAAGGAGTCAGATCAAAACAAAAAGTACACCATTAGGACCGCCTTGTCCGAAACCCCTGTATAGGAAACTTTCAGTCCCTTGGCTTGAACAACAAGGGAAATATATTGGCTTGAAAATCAAGAAAAGTGGCAGCTACTACAACATTCTGCCTAAACGGGATATTTTTTTTTTACATTAAAAACGACCTCTAGCCCATGTTAAATGAAATACAGTAAAGAATGTTACATAAAGTTATGATATCCGGGTTGCAGCGGTAGCTAGCAACCTAGTAAGATTATAATAAAGAACGACCTCTTGCCTATACTAAATTTTATAGGCCCCTTAACTATAGTATAGGTTAGTAATTTATTAAAGAAGCAATGCAAGCTACGACCAACGTCGGCCTACAGTTTTTTTTAATCCGGGATGCAGCGGTAGCTAGCAACCTAGTAAGAGACGATCACGTCCAATGTTAAGAAATATAAAAACCCATAGTTCCTAACAGAGGAGTCAGATCAAAACAAAAAGTACACCATTAGAACCGCCTTGTCCGAAACCTCTATAAAGGAAACTTACAGCCCTTTGGCTTGAATAACAAAGAAAATATATTGGCTTGAAAATCAAGAAAATAGACTTTTACCACGTTATTCTCCACAAACGGGATATTTTTTCTCTTTCTTTCTTTTCCAGAGATAGCTTAGCACTGGAACATCGTAGAGAGTTGTTCAATAGCTCATTTTAAAGGAAATTAATTGAGTTAAAAACCTTTTGTAACTAAAATAAATTATTTCTAAAAGAGAATAAATTTTTCCACTAAAAACTGCATTTTCGATGTCTTTTCACACTGCAGTGTTTCAAACATTATACCAGAGGTAAGATTTGAACCCACGCCTCCGAAGAGACTGGTGGCTAACACCAGTGCCTTGGACCACTCGGCCAGGCTGCCTCTCATAAATAATATATGTGAATCTGGGTTGCAGCAGTAGCTAGCAACCTAGTAAGAGACGATCAGTCCAATGCTAAGAAATATAACAAAACTCCTAAAAATTAGTCAGATCAAAACAAAAGTACATCATTAGAACTACCTTGTCTGAAACCCTACTAGATAAATAATGAATGTCGTCATTGTTTTATATTAGAGCTATGACGTGAATAGAAAACACGATATTATGTTGTGGTTTCTGAAGACGTCATGAAATAATATCATTGCGCTATGACGTCAATAAAATCATTACGCCGTGACATCATAATTACTATATAAGAAGCGTCAGAACTGTAAATGTTCTCATTCATAATTACATAATGGTTTCAATCAAGCAAGCTGCACGCAACTTAAAAAAAAACAGTACTACACAAACAACAGAGATAGTATCTTGAAGAGAGAAAAGCAAAGGTATTCAACCGACCAGGCGTATCGAGAAGTAAAATTGAGAGAGCAAAACAAAACAGCAAGATGTGTTATCAAAATGATGAAGATTATAGACATGCAAAAATTGAGACAGCCAAACAAAAGTTCAAGGAGATTTATAATAAAGAACGACCCTTTGACTATACTAAATTTTATACGCCACTTTATTATAGTATAGGAGAGTAATTCAACAGATAGCTTGGCACTGGAACATCGTAGAGAGTTGTTCAATGGCTCATTTTAAAGGAAATTAATGGGGTTAAAAATTATAATAAGGACCAAAGTCTATCTCATAGTAATTGATGCAACAGAGAAAAGAAAATTATAATAAAGAAAGAACTCTTGCCTACACTTGTTAATAATATAGTAATGAAATGGTTTTATTGATAGCTAAATTACAAATTAAAGAAAATGATCCCAGGTGGCTTTGAACCACCTAACTTGCGGTTAAAGGCTGATCGTGCTTTCCACTTGGACTATAACGTCACTAATTAAGGTTGTAAAATTAACAATTTGATACATATGATACTTTTATCACTTGTCTTTTCATAATGCAGTCTTTCAAAGATGTTTGATTTATTAAGCTTACATAAAGGACCGATATAGCTGATCATTGGTAGGCAGCGGTAGCTAGCAACCTAGTAAGAGACGATCACGTCCAATGTTATCCGGGTTGCAGCGGTAGCTAGCTCCGGGTTGCAGCGGTAGCTAGCAACCTAGTAAGAGACGATCACGTCCAATGTTAAGAAATATAAAAACCCATAGTTCCTAAAAAAGGAGTCAGATCAAAACAAAAAGTACACCATTAGAACCGCCTTGTCCGAAACCCCTGTATAGTAAACTTTCTGTCCCTTGGCTTGAACAGAAAGGGAAATATATTGGCTTGAAAATCAAGAAAAGTGGCAGCTACTACAACATTCTTCCTAAACGGGATATTTTTTTCTTTTTTTTCTTTGTTTCCAGAGATAGCTTGGCACTGGAACATCGTAGAGGGTTGTTCAATAGCTCATTTTAAAGGAAATTAATTGGGTTAAAAACCTTTTGTAACTAAAATAAATTATTTCTAAAAGAGAATAAATTTTTCCACCAAAAATTACATTAAAAGACGATCACTGAAATAACAAACCATTCCATACATTGGACATAGTTAGCTACTTGATTGTTTGAGTTTCGTCTCTTACTATTTAAAATAAGAAAAAGCCGTAGGCTTTTTCCTGTTTGTATTTATAGTTAAAAAACGAACTCAAGTCCAAAGAAACTGAACACTGTGGTTTATTCATATTATCTTCATTATTTTAGCTAGAATGTAAATAAACAAGTTTCTTTTTTAAATTTTAAATTGAAAAGATAGTGCTTTTAATTCAACATATTAAAAGTTCTCCCCGACGGGGAATCGAACCCCCTTCTCCCAGGTAACAAGTGGGCATACTTACCATTAGACTATCGAAGACCTATAAAATAAAAATTACATATAAGATATGATAATAATTTTTTAATCCGGGTTACATAAAGGCTCGATCATCGAATTTCCGGGTTGCAGCGGTAGCTAGCAACCTAGTAAGAGACGATCACGTCCAATGTTAAGAAATATAAAAACCCATTGTTCTTAAAAAAAGAGTCAAATCAAAACAAAAAGTACACCATTAGAACCGCCTTGTCCGAAACCCCTGCATAGTAAAATTTCTGTCCCTTGGCTTGAACAGCAAGGGAAATATATTGGCTTGAAAATCAAGAAAAGTGGCAGCTACTACAACATTCTGCCTAAACAAGATATTTTTTTCTTTTTTTTTTCTGTTTTTTTCTTTTTTCTTTTCCACAGATAGCTTGGCACTGGAACATCGTAAAGGGTTGTTCAATAGCGCATTTTAAAGGAAATTAATTGGGTTAAAAATCTATAGTAACTAAAATAAATTATTTCTAAAAGAGAATAAATTTTTCCACCAAAAACTGCATTTTTGATGTCTTTTCACACTGCAGTCTTTCAAACATAATCGTAT
This sequence comes from Artemia sinica, assembly GCA_027921565.1. NCBI lineage: Eukaryota > Metazoa > Arthropoda > Branchiopoda > Anostraca > Artemiidae > Artemia > Artemia sinica. Next base: position 312,715 of record JAPEVW010000093.1, on the reverse strand, counting down.
ACCAGCGGTAAGAATTGAACCCACGCCTCTGAAGAGACTGGTGGCTAACACCAGTGCCTTGGACCACTCGGCCAGGTTGCCTCTCATAAATAAATATATATGTGAATTTGGGTTGTCCGGGTTTTATAATAAAGAACGAATATTTTACCGATTATCTACTAATTATCATATATGACGTCATAAGTGACATGACGTATTATCTAAAATCCGGGTTGCAGCGGTAGCTAGCAACCTAGTAAGAGACGATCACGTCCAATGTTAAGAAATATAAAAACCCATAGCTCCTAAAGCAGGAGTCAGATCAAAACAAAAAGTACACCATTAGAACCGCCTTGTCCGAAACCCCTGTATAGGAAACTTTCTGTCCCTTGGCTTGAACAGCAAGGGAAATATATTGGCTTGAAAATCAAGCAAATTGACTTTTACCACGTTATTCTCCCCAAACGAGATATTTTTTTCTTTTTTTTTTCTTCTTTGTATCCAGAGATAGCTTGGCACTGGAACATCGTAGAGGGTTGTTCAATAGCTCATTTTAAAGGAAATTAATTGGGTTAAAAATCTATAGTAACTAAAATAAATTATTTCTAAAAGAGAATAAATTTTTCCAATAAAAACTGTATTTTTAATGCAGTGACGTCATAATTACTGTATAAGAAACGTCAAAACTGTAAATGGTCTCATTCATGAATACATAATGGTTAGATCAAAGCAAGCTACACACAAGTTAAAAAATCAGTACTAAAAAATCAAGAAAAGTGGCAGCTACTACAACATTCTGCCTAAACGGGGTATTTTTTTTCTCTTTTCTTTGTTTCCAGTATACTAAACGGGATTTTTCCACCAAAAACTGCATTTTGATGTCTTTTCACACTGCAGTCTTTCAAACATAATCGTATACCAGCGGTAAGAATTGAACCCACGCCTCCGAAGAGACTGGTGGCTAACACCAGTGCCTTGGACCACTCAGCCAGGCTGCCTCTCATAAATAAATATATATGTGAATTTGGGTTGCAGCAGTAGCTAGCAACCTAGTAATAGACGATCAGTCCAATGCTAAGAAATATAAAAACCCAAAACTCCTAAAAATAGAGTCAGATCAAAACAAAAGTACATCATTAGAAATACCTTGTCTGAAACCCTACTAGATAAATAATGAACGTCATCATAGTTTTATATTAGAGCTATGACGTGAATAGAGTGACGTCATAATTAGTATATAAGGAAAGAAAAAACTGAAAATTCTCTCATTCTTGATTAGAATAATGGTTAGATCAAAGCAGGCTATACGCAAGTTGAAGAAAGAGTACTACACAAACAACAGAGATAGTAACTTGAAAAGAAAAAAGCAAAGGTATTCAACCGACCAGGTGTATCGAGAAGTAATAATTGAGAGAGCAAAACAAAGGTATTCAACCGACCAGGCGTATCGAGAAGTAATCAAACAAAACAGCAAGATGTGTTATCACAATGATGAAGATTATAGACATGCAAAAATTCAGACAGCCAAACAAAAGATCAAGGAACGGTATGGTAATGATGAACATTACAGAGAAGCAAGTTATAATAAAGATCGAACTCTTCCCTATACTAACTTGCATACGCAACTTCACTATAGTTAATATAGTTAAGATTACAGTATTTATATTATACATCATTATAAATTATAAAAGGTTCAAATATTCGAAGATTATAGAGTTAAAAATTTTCCCACACCGGGAATCGAACCCGAGCCTGTTTTATAGTAAAGAACGAACTCTTGCCCTTAGTTACCTATGTCTTGTCAAATTAGCTAATTAATTTCACCTGATTTTGTTTTAAAAATAATTCCCACACCGGGATTCGAACCCAAGCCAATTGGTTGAAAGCCAACTATCCTAAACCACTAGACCATATGAGATATGTGTAAAAAGCTAATTAATTGTTTTATGATATTATAATAAAGAACGACCTCTTGCCTATACTAAATTTTATACGCCACTTAATTATAGTATAGGTTAGTACTTCAACAGATAGCATGGCACTGGAACATCGTAGAGAGTTGTTCAATGGCTCATTTTAAAGGAAATTAATGGGGTTAAAAACTTTTTTTAATTAAAACAAATTATTTTTATTACATTAAGAAATTTTAATTATGTTCCTTAAGAAATCATCATAAGTAAAAATTTCCCAAACAGAAATTGAACTCAAGCCTACTGGGTGAGAGCTATCCCAACCTCTAGACCATATAGGATATATTCAAATATCCGATTAATGAAGTTTATGTTAAAGAACAAATTATAATCCTAGTTAGCTGCCTGATTATTTGAGGATCGTCTCTTACTATTCCAAAGAAGAAAAAGCCGTAGGCTTTTTCCTGTTTGTAATTTATTTCATAATAAAGTATTACAGTAAAGAACGATCTTTCACCCGTAGTAACTGATATATGGTGGTTCCAGGGGTAGTCCGGGTTGCAGCGGTAGCTAGCAACCTAGTAAGAGACTATCACCTCCAATGTTAAGTAATATAAAACCCCCCAACTCCTAAAAAAAAGTCAGATCAAAACAAAAAGTACACCATTAGAACCGCCTTGTCCGAAACCTCTATAAAGGAAACTTACCGCCCTTTGGCTTGAATAACAATTTCCGGGTTGCAGCGGTAGCTAGCAACCTAGTAAGAGACGATCACCTCCAATGTTAAGAAATATAAAAACCCGTAGCTCCTAAAAAAAGAGTCAGATCAAAACAAAAAGTACACCATTAGAACCGCCTTGTCCAAATCCTCCATAAAGGAAACTTACCGCCCTTTGGCTTGAATAACAAAGAAAATATATTGGCTTGAAAATTAAGAAAATAGACTTTTACCACGTTTTTCTCCCCAAACGGGATATTTTTTTCTTTTTTTTTCTTTTTCTTTTCCACAGATAGTTCTAAGTAAAGGGTCTCTGTGATTCAGGAGTCATTTCTAAGGACTGGTAAAAAATTTGAACTTTAGCGTTCCAAGAGCGAGGTATTGACGAGGAGGTGACCCCCTTACATACGTAATAGTTTCTGTTCGTTTTAAGTTTTAACTTTGTTCCTCACTTTCAGCAGAAAAAAAACTTGTTGTTTTTATTTAATTGGTCAAGTTACATAAAGGCTCGATCATCGAATTTAAGCTGAAACTAAGTAAAGGACAATTATGCCTACATATATTCACAGTGATGTATAAGATTTCTTATCCGGGTTGCAGCGGTAGCTAGCAACCTAGTAAGAGACGATCACGTCCAATGTTAAGAAATATAAAAACCCATAGTTCCTAACAGAGGAGTCAGATCAAAACAAAAAGTACACCATTAGAACCGCCTTGTCCGAAACCCCTTTATAGGAAACATTCTGTCCCTTGGCTTGAACAGCAAGGGGAATATATTGGCTTGAAAATCAAGAAAAGTGGCAGCTACTACAACATTCTGCCTAAACGGGATATTTTTTCCTTCCTTTTTTTCTTTTTTTCTTTCTTTTCCACAGATAGCTTGGCACTGGAACATCGTAGAGAGTTGTTCAATGGTTATAATAAAGAACGACCTCTTGCCTATACTAAATTTTATACGCCACTTAATTATAGTATAGGTTAGTACTTCAACAGATAGCATGGCACTGGAACATCGTAGAGAGTTGTTCAATGGCTCATTTTAAAGGAAATTAATGGGGTTAAAAACCTTTTGTAATTAAAACAAATTATTTTTATTACATTAAGAATATAATATAGAACGACCTCTTGCCTATATTAAACTTTATAGGCCACTTAACTGTAGTATAGGTTAGTAAAGTCCAGGTTGCAGCGGTAGCTAGCACCATCATCTGGGTTGCAACGGTAGCTAGCAAACTAGTAAGAGACGATCACGCCCCATATTAGAAACTAATGTAACCGATAACTCCTGAAAAAAGATTCAGATCAAAACAAAAAGTACACTTTTAGAACCGCCTTTACCAAAACTTCTATATAAAAAACTTCCCGTCCTTTGGCTTGAATAACGAAGAAATTATATTGGCTTGAAAATCAAGAAAATTGACTTTAACCACGATATCCTCCACAAACAGCATCTTTTTTTCTTTCCGCTTTTTTTTACTCCTCAGCTAGATGGACAATGCAAAATCATAGAGAGCTGTATAATGGCTCATTTTAAAGGAAATTACTACATCTAGTCGCTTTTGTGTATAATAAAGATCGAACTCTTCCCTATACTAACTTGCATACGCAACTTCACTACAGTTAAGATTACATTATAGTGTAGGTTAGTAACTCAATCCGGGTTGCAGCAGTAGCTAGCAACCTAGTAAGAGACGATCACCTCCAATGTTAAGAAATATAAAACCCTCCCACTCCTAACAAAAGAGTCGGATCAAAACAAAAAGTACACCATTACAACCGCCTTGTCCGAATCCTCTGTAAAGGAAACTTACCGCCCTTTGGCTTGAATAACAAAGAAAATATATTGGCTTGAAAATCAACAAAATAGACTTTTACCACGTTATTCTCCACAAACGGAATATTTTTTTTCTTTTTTCTTTTTTCTTTTCCACAGATAGCTTGGCACTGGAACATCGTAGAGGGTTGTTCAATAGCTCATTTTAAAGGAAATTAATTGGGATAAAAATCTATAGTAACTAAAATAAATTATTTCTAAAAGAGAATAAATTTTTCCACCAAAAATTGCATTTTTGATGTCTTTTCACATTGCAGTCTTTCAAACATAATCGTATACCAGCGGTAAGATTTGAACCCACGCCTCCGAAGAGACTGATGGCTAACACCCGTGTCTTGGACCACTCGGCCAAGCTGCCTCTTATAATTTGGGTTGCAGCAGTAGCTAGCAACCTAGTAAGAGACGATCAGTCCCATGCTAAGAAATATAAAAACCCAAAACTCCTAAAAATAGAGTAAGATCAAAACAAAAGTACATCACTAGAACTACCTTGTCTGAAACCCTACTAGATAAATAATGAATGTCGTCATAGCTTTATATTAGAGCTATGACGTGAATAGAAAAACACGACATTATATTGTTGTTTCTGATGATGTCGTGAAATAACATCATTGCGCCATGACGTCACTAAAATCATTACGCCGTGACGTCATAATTACTACTTAAGAACGACAAAGATGTAAATTCTCTCATTTTTGATTAGAATAATGGTTAGATCGAAGCAAGCTATACGCAATTTGAAAAAACAGTACTACACAAACAACAGAGATAGTATCTTGAAAAGAGAACAGCAAAGGTATTCAACCGACCAGGCATATCGAGAAGTAAAAATTGAGAGAGCAAAACAAAGGTATTCAACCGACCAGGCGTATCGAGAAGTAATAATTGAGAGAGCAAAACAAAACAGCAAGATGTGTTATCATCCGGGTTGCAGCGGTAGCTAGCAACCTAGTAAGAGACGATCACGTCCAATGTTAAGAAATATAAAAACCCATAGTTCTTAAAAAAAGAGTCAGATCACAACAAAAAGTACACCATTAGAACCGCCTTGTCCGAAACCCCTGCATAGTAAAATTTCTGTCCCTTGGCTTGAACAGCAAGGGAAATATATTGGCTTGAAAATCAAGAAAAGTGGCAGCTACTACAACATTCTGCCTAAACGGGATATTTTTTTCTTTTTTTCTTTTTTTTTTCTTTTTTTGTATCCAGAGATAGCTTGGCACTGGAACATTGTAGAGGGTTGTTCAATAGCTCATTTTAAAGGAAATTAATTGGGTTAAAAATCAATAGTAACTAAAATAAATTATTTCTAAAAGAGAATAAATTTTTCCACCAAAAACTGCATTTTGATGTCTTTTCACACTGCAGTTTTTCAAATATAATCGTATACCAGCGGTAAGAATTGAACCCACGCCTCTGAAGAGACTGGTGGCTAACACCAGTGCCTTGGACCACTCGGCCAGGCTGCCTCTCATAAATAAATATATATGTGAATTTGGGTTGCAGCAGTATTACATAAAGGATCGATGTGGTTCATTATAAATTATAAAAGGTTTAGAGCTTCTAATGTTCGAAGATTATAGAGTTAAAAATTTTCCAATACAGAGAATCGAACCCGGGCCTTCTAGATGAAAGCCAGCTATCCTATCCGCTACACCATATGGGACTATAAAACAGCATGATTTAAGAACCATATGCATATTATTATTTCATCGTATTTTCCGGGTTGCAGCGGTAGCTAGCAATCCGGGTTGCAGCGGTAGCTAGCAACCTAGTAAGAGACGATCACGTCCAATGTTAAGAAATATAAAAACCCCTAACTCCTGAGAAAATTTATAATAAAGATCGAACTCTTCCCTATACTAATCCGGGTTGCAGCGGTAGCTAGCAACCTAGTAAGAGACGATCATGTTTACGGGTTGCAGCGGTAGCTAGTCAGGGTTGCAGCGGTAGCTAGCAACCTAGTAAGAGACGATCACCTCCAATGTTAAGAAATATAAAACCCCCCAACTCCTAAAAAAAGAGTCACATCAAAACAAAAAGTACACCATTAGAACCGCCTTGTCCGAATCCTCTATAAAGGAAACTTACCGCCCTTTGGCTTGAATAACAAAGAAAATATATTGGCTTGAAAATCAAGAAAATTGACCACGTTATTCTACCACGTTATTCTCCACAAACGGGATATTTTTTTCTTTCCGCTTTTTTTTCCTGCTCAGCTAGCTGGGTACTGGAAAATCATAGAGAGCTGTATAATAGCTAATTTTAAAGGAAATTGTAACATCTAGTCACTTTTGTAATTAAAAATAAAATACTTTTTAAAGTAGAATCAATTTTGTCAAAAAAATTTCATTTTTGATGTATTTTCATACTGCAGTCTTTTCAAAGATATTTGAATCTTGAAGCAATCAAACATCCGGGTTGCAGCGGTAGCTAGCAACCTAGTAAGAGACGATCACGTCCAATGTTAAGAAATATAAAAACCCATAGTTCTTAAAAAAAGATTACAATAAAGAACGACACCTAGCTCATGTTAACTGAAACATAAATAGGGATTATGTAATTCCCATCAGTATCATGGCTGTTTACATTAAAAGACGATCATTGGAATAACATACCACTGCATACATTGGACTTAGTTAGCTACTTGATTGCTTGAGGCTCGTCTCTTACTATTTCAAAGAAGAAAAAGCCGTAGGTTTTTTCCTGTTTGTAATAAAATAATATAGCATGAAACGAAACCCAAGTTGTAAGTGACGTCATTGGAACATACAGTAAAGAACGATCTCTCTCCCATACTAACTGATATATGGTGGTTCCAGGTGTAGTTACATTACATAAAGGATCGATGTGGTTCATTATAAATTATAAAAGGTTTAAAGCTTCTAATGTTCGAAGATTATAGAGTTAAAAATTTTCCAATACAGAGAATCGAACCCGGGCCTTCTAGATGAAAGCCAGCTATCCTATCCGCTACACCATATGGGACTATAAAACAGCATGATTTAAGAACCATATGCATATTATTATTTCATCGTATTTTCCGGGTTGCAGCGGTAGCTAGCAATCCGGGTTGCAGCGGTAGCTAGCAACCTAGTAAGAGACGATCACGTCCAATGTTAAGAAATATAAAAACCCCTAACTCCTGAGAAAATTTATAATAAAGATCGAACTCTTCCCTATACTAATCCGGGTTGCAGCGGTAGCTAGCAACCTAGTAAGAGACGATCATGTTTACGGGTTGCAGCGGTAGCTAGTCAGGGTTGCAGCGGTAGCTAGCAACCTAGTAAGAGACGATCACCTCCAATGTTAAGAAATATAAAACCCCCCAACTCCTAAAAAAAGAGTCAGATCAAAACAAAAAGTACACCATTAGAACCGCCTTGTCCGAATCCTATATAAAGGAAACTTACCGCCCTTTGGCTTGAATAACAAAGAAAATATATTGGCTTGAAAATCAAGAAAATTGACTTTTACCACGTTATTCTCCACAAACAGGATATTTTTTTCTTTCCGCTTTTTTTTCCTGCTCAGCTAGCTGGGTACTGGAAAATCATAGAGAGCTGTATAATAGCTAATTTTAAAGGAAATTGTAACATCTAGTCACTTTTGTAATTAAAAATAAAATACTTTTTAAAGTAGAATCAATTTAGTCAAAAAAATTGCATTTTTGATGTATTTTCATACTGCAGTCTTTTCAAAGATATTTGAATTTTGAAGCAATCAAACATCCGGGTTGCAGCGGTAGCTAGCAACCTAGTAAGAGACGATCACGTCCAATGTTAAGAAATATAAAAACCCATAGTTCTTAAAAAAAGAGTCAGATCAAAACAAAAAGTACACCATTAGAACCACCTTGTCCGAAACCCCTGCATAGTAAAATTTCTGTCCCTTGGCTTGAACAGCAAGGGAAATATATTGGCTTGAAAATCAAGAAAAGTGGCAGCTACTACAACATTCTGCCTAAACGGGATATTTTTTTCTTTTTTTTTTCTTTTTTTTTCTTTTTTCTTTTCCACAGATAGCTTGGCACTGGAACATCGTAAAGGGTTGTTCAATAGCGCATTTTCAAGGAAATTAATTGGGTTAAAAATCTATAGTAACTAAAATAAATTATTTCTAAAAGAGAATAAATTTTTCCACCAAAAACTGCATTTTTGATGTCTTTTCACACTGCAGTCTTTCAAACATAATCGTATACCAGCGGTAAGAATTGAACCCACGCCTCTGAAGAGACTGGTGGCTAACACCAGTGCCTTGGACCACTCGGCCAGGCTGCCTCTCATAAATAAATATATATGTGAATTTGGGTTGCAGCAGTAGTTATAATAAAGAACGACCTCTTGCCTATACTAAATTATATAGGCCACTTAACTATAGTATAGGTTGGTAAATTTAAATTAAAAGACAATCATGAAATAACAAACCATTCCATACATTGGACTTAGTTAGCTACTTGATTGTTTGAGTTTCGTCTCTTACTATTTAAAAGAAGAAAAAGCCGTAGGCTTTTTCCTGTTTGTATTTATAGCTAAAAAACGAACTCAAGCCCAAAGAAACTGAACCCTGTGGTTCATTCATATTATCTTCATTATTTTAGCTAGAATGTATAATAAAGACCGAACTTTTCCCTATACTAACTTGCATAGGCAACTTCACTATAGTGAAGATTACAGTATTTATATTATACATCATTATAAATTATAAAAGGTTCGAATGTTCAAAGATTATAGAGTTAAAAATTTTCCCACACCGGGAATCGAACCTGGTCCTCCTAAGTGAAAGTTAACTATCCTAGCCACTAGACCAAATGGGACCATAAAGAAGTATGATTTAAGAACCATATATATATTATTATTTCACCATACCAATTATAATAAGGCCAAAACAAAATCGTTGAATTGCAACCTTACTTTTGACACATCAGTTAAATCTTCATCATACTTAAAAACTGTTTTGAGAGTTTTGCAGTATCCGGGTTGCAGCGGTAGCTAGCAACCTAGTAAGAGACGATAACGTCCAATGTTAAGAAATATAAAAACCCATAGTTCTTAAAAAAAGAGTCAGATCAAAACAAAAAGTACACCATTAGAACCGCCTTGTCCGAAACCCCTGCATAGTAAAATTTCTGTCCCTTGGCTTGAACAGCAAGGGAAATATATTGGCTTGAAAATCAAGAAAAGTGGCAGCTACTACAACATTCTGCCTAAACGGGATATTTTTTTCTTTTTTCTTTTTTTTTTCTTTTTTTGTATCCAGAGATAGCTTGGCACTGGAACATCGTAGAGGGTTGTTCAATAGCTCATTTTAAAGGAAATTAATTGGGTTAAAAATCTATAGTAACTAAAATAAATTATTTCTAAAAGAGAATAAATTTTTCCACCAAAAACTGCATTTTGATGTCTTTTCACACTGCAGTCTTTCAAACATAATCGTATACCAGCGGTATCCGGGTTGCAGCAGTAGCTAGCAACCTAGTAAGAGACGATAACGTCCAATGTTAAGAAATATAAAAACCCATAGTTCTTAAAAAAAGAGTCAGATCAAAACAAAAAGTACACCATTAGAACCGCCTTGTCCGAAACCCCTGCATAGTAAAATTTCTGTCCCTTACCTTGAACAGCAAGGGAAATATATTGGCTTGAAAATCAAGAAAAGTGGCAGCTACTACAACATTCTGCCTAAACGGGATATTTTTTTCTTTTTTTTTTTCTTTTTTTTTTGTTTTTTCTTTTCCACAGATAGCTTGGCACTGGAACATCGTAAAGGGTTGTTCAATAGCGCATTTTCAAGGAAATTAATTGAGTTAAAAATCTATAGTAACTAAAATAAATTATTTCTAAAAGAGAATAAATTGTTCCACCAAAAACTGCATTTTTGATGTCTTTTCACACTGCAGTCTTTCAAACATAATCGTATACCAGCGGTAAGAATTGAACCCACGCCTCTGAAGAGACTGGTGGCTAACACCAGTGCCTTGGACCACTCGGCCAGGCTGCCTCTAATAAATAAATATATATGTGAATTTGGGTTGCAGCAGTAGTTATAATAAAGAACGACCTCTTGCCTATACTAAATTATATAGGCCACTTAACTATAGTATAGGTTGGTAAATTTAAATTAAAAGACAATCATGAAATAACAAACCATTCCATACATTGGACTTAGTTAGCTACTTGATTGTTTGAATTTCGTCTCTTACTATTTAAAAGAAGAAAAAACCGTAAGCTTTTTCCTGTTTGTATTTATAGCTAAAAAACGAACTCAAGCCCAAAGAAACTGAACCCTGTGGTTCATTCATATTATCTTCATTATTTTAGCTAGAATGTAAATAAACAAGTTTCTTTTTTAAATTTCCAAGTTTAATGAAAAGCTTCCAAGGTATGGATTGGCAACTGCGGAAAAGTTTATAGATGCAATGGAAAATCAAACAGTTCGTGGTAACGAACTATAAGTAAGGAGCGACCCGGCTCAATGGTAACCGAAACTCTAGAAAACGGGTTTTTGATACCAATAGATATATCAAAAGAATCAGATTTCAATGCTGGTTTCAAATATATAACTTTCATCAAGTTTAGTGCTACTCATCAAAAGTTACGCGCCTGAGAAAATTTGGCTGATTTTCGAAAAAAGGGGGAAAGACCCCCTAAAAGTTATAGAACCTTAATGAAAATCACACCATCATATTCAGCGTATCAGAGAACCCTACTGTAGAGGTTTCAAGCTCCTATATACAAAAATGTGAAATTTTCCATTTTTTGCCAGAAGAAAGATCACGGATGCGTGTTTATTTGTTTGTTTGTTTTTTTTTTCCCCAGGGGTGATCGTATTGACCCAGTGGTCCTAGAATATCGTGGGAGGGCTCATTGGAACGGGAATTAAAAGTTCTAGTGCCCTTTTTAAGTGACCAAAAAAATGGAGGACAACTAGGCCCCTCCCACGCTCATTTTTTTCCCAAAGTCACCCGATCAAAATTTTGAGATAGCCATTTTGTTCAGCATGGTCGAAAATATGATAAAAATGTCTTTTAGGATGACTTGATCCCCCAAATTATAATAAAGAACGACCTCTTGCCTATACTAAATTATATAGGCCACTTAACTATAGTATAGGTTAGTAAATCCGAGTTGCAGCGGTAGCTAGCAACCTAGTAAGAGACAATCACGTCCAATGTTAAGAAATATAAAAACCCATAGTTCCTAAAAAAAAGGAGTCAGATCAAAACAAAAAGTACACCACTAGAACCGCCTTGTCCGAAAGCCCTGTATAGGAAACTTTCTGTCCCTTAGCTTGATTATAATAAAAAAATTCTATTTTATTTTATTTTCGTTTTTAGTTCATCCGGGTTGCAGCGGTAGCTAGCAACCTAGTAAGAGACGATCACGTCCAATGTTAAGAAATATAAAAACCCATAGTTCCTAACAGAGGAGTCAGATCAAAACAAAAAGTACACCATTAGAACCGCCTTGTCCGAAACCCCTGTATAGGAAACTTTCTGTCCCTTGGCTTGAACAGCAAGGGAAATATATTGGCTTGAAAATCAAGCAAATTGACTTTTACCACGTTATTCTCCCCAAACGGGATATTTTTTTCTTTTTTTTTTCTTTTTTGTATCCAGAGATAGCTTGGCACTGGAACATCGTAGAGGGTTGTTCAATAGCTCATTTTAAAGTAAATTAATTGGGTTAAAAACCTTTTGTAACTAAAATAAATTATTTCTAAAAGAGAATAAATTTTTCCAATAAAAACTGTATTTTAATGCAGTGACGTCATAATTACTATATAGAAACGTCAAAACTGTAAATGGTCTCATTCATGAATATTTTAGTTATTATAATAAAGATCGAACTCTTCCCTATACTAACTTGCATAGGCAACTTCACTATAGTTAAGATTACAGTATTTATATTATACATCATTATAAATTATAAAAGGTTCAAATGTTCGAAGATTATAGAGTTAAAAATTTTCCCACACCGGGAATCGAACCCGGGCCTGTTAAGTGAAAGTTAACTATCCTAGCCACTAAACCATATGGGACCATAACGAAGTATGATTTAAGAGCCATATGCATATTATTATTTCACCATACCTTATAATAAAGTCCGGGTTGCAGCGGTAGCTAGCAACCTAGTAAGAGACGATCACCTCCAATGTTAAGAAATATAAAAACCCGTAGCTCCTAAAAAAAGAGTCAGATCAAAACAAAAAGTACACCATTAGAACCGCCTTGTCCAAATCCTCCATAAAGGAAACTTACCGCCCTTTGGCTTGAATAACAAAGAAAATATATTGGCTTGAAAATCAAGAAAATAGACTTTTACCACGTTATTCTCCCCAAACGGGATATTTTTTTCTTTTTTTTTTTTCTTTTGTATCCAGAGATAGCTTGGCACTGGAACATCGTAGAGGGTTGTTCAATAGCTCATTTTAAAGGAAATTAATTGGGTTAAAAACCTTTTGTAACTAAAATAAATTATTTCTAAAAGAGAATAAATTTTTCCAATAAAAACTGTATTTTTGATGCAGTGACGTCATAATTACTATATAAGAAACGTCAAAACTGTAAATGGTCTCATTCATGAATACATAATGGTTAGATCAAAGCAAGCTACACGCAAGTTAAAAAATCAGTACTAAAAAATCAAGAAAATCCGGGTTGCAGCGGTAGCTAGCAATCACAATAAGAGACGATCACGTCCAATGCTAACATAATACAGTATTTATATTAAACATCATTATAAATTATAAAAGGTTCAAATGTTCGAAGATTATAGAGTTAAAAATTTTCCCACACCGGGAATCGAACCCGAGCCTGTTAAGTGAAAGTTAACTATCCTAGTCCGGGTTGCAGCGGTAGCTAGCAACCTAGTAAGAGACGATCACGTCCAATGTTAAGAAATATAAAAACCCATAGCTCCTAAAGCAGGAGTCAGATCAAAACAAAAAGTACACCATTAGAATCGCCTTGTCCGAAACCCCTGTATAGGAAACTTTCTGTCCCTTGGCTTGAACAGCAAGGGAAATATATTGGCTTGAAAATCAAGCAAATTGACTTTTACCACGTTATTCTCCCCAAACGGGATATTTTTTTCTTTTTTTTTTTCTTTTTTGTATCCAGAGATAGCTTGGCACTGGAACATCGTAGAGGGTTGTTCAATAGCTCATTTTAAAGGAAATTAATTGGGTTAAAAACCTTTTGTAACTAAAATAAATTATTTCTAAAAGAGAATAAATTTTTCCAATAAAAACTGTATTTTGATGCAGTGACGTCATAATTACTATATAAGAAACGTCAAAACTGTAAATGGTCTCATTCATGAATATCACAATAAGAGACGATCACGTCCAATGCTAACATAACAATAAAGAACGAACTCTAATTAAATTTTATAATAAAGATCGAACTCTTCCCTATACTAACTTGCATAGGCAACTTCACTATAGTGAAGATTACAGTATTTATATTAAACATCATTATAAATTATAAAAGGTTCGAATGTTCGAAGATTATAGAGTTAAAAATTTTCCCACACCGGGAATCGAACCCGGTTCTCCTAAGTGAAATTTAACTATCCTAGCCACTAGACCAAATGGGACCATAAACAAGCATGATTTAAGAACCATATGCATATTATTATTTCACCATACCAATTATAATAAGGCCAAAACAAAATCGTCGAATTGCAACCTTACTTTTGACAAATCAGTTAAATCTTCATCAGACTTAAAAACTGTTTTGCTAGTTTTCCGGGTTGCAGCGGTAGCTAGCAACCTAGTAAGAGACGATCACGTCCAATGTTAAGAAATATAAAAACCCATAGCTCCTAAAGCAGGAGTCAGATCAAAACAAAAAGTACACCATTAGAATCGCCTTGTCCGAAACCCCTGTATAGGAAACTTTCTGTCCCTTGGCTTGAACAGCAAGGGAAATATATTGGCTTGAAAATCAAGCAAATTGACTTTTACCACGTTATTCTCCCCAAACGGGATATTTTTTTCTTTTTTTTTTTTTTTTGTATCCAGAGATAGCTTGGCACTGGAAAATCGTAGAGGGTTGTTCAATAGCTCATTTTAAAGGAAATTAATTGGGTTAAAAACCTTTTGTAACTAAAATAAATTATTTCTAAAAGAGAATAAATTTTTCCAATAAAAACTGTATTTTTGATGCAGTGACGTCATAATTACTATATAAGAAACGTCAAAACTGTAAATGGTATCATTCATGAATATCACAATATCCGGGTTGCAGCGGTAGCTAGCAACCTAGTAAGAGACGATCACCTCCAATGTTAAGAAATATAAAAACCCGTAGCTCCTAAAAAAAGAGTCAGATCAAAACAAAAAGTACACCATTAGAACCGCCTTGTCCAAATCCTCCATAAAGGAAACTTACCGCCCTTTGGCTTGAATAACAAAGAAAATATATTGGCTTGAAAATCAAGAAAATAGACTTTTACCACGTTATTCTCCCCAAACGGGATATTTTTTTCTTTTTTTTTTCTTTGTCTCCAGAGATAGCTTGGCACTGGAACATCGTAGAGGGTTGTTCAATAGCTCATTTTAAAGGAAATTAATTGGGTTAAAAACCTTTTGTAACTAAAATAAATTATTTCTAAAAGAGAATAAATTTTTCCAATAAAAACTGTATTTTTGATGCAGTGACGTCATAATTACTATATAAGATCCGGGTTGCAGCGGTAGCTAGCAACCTAGTAAGAGACGATCACGTCCAATGTTAAGAAATATAAAAACCCGTAGTTCCTAACAGAGGAGTCAGATCAAAACAAAAAGTACACCATTAGAACCGCCTTGTCCAAATCCTCCATAAAGGAAACTTACCGCCCTTTGGCTTGAATAACAAAGAAAATATATTGGCTTGAAAATCAAGAAAATAGACTTTTACCACGTTATTCTCCCCAAACGGGATATTTTTTTCTTTTTTTTTTCTTTCTTTTCCAGAGATAGCTTGGCACTGGAACATCGTAGAGGGTTGTTCAATAGCTCATTTTAAAGGAAATTAATTGGGTTAAAAACCTTTTGTAACTAAAATAAATTATTTCTAAAAGAGAATAAATTTTTCCAATAAAAACTGTATTTTTGATGCAGTGACGTCATAATTACTATATAAGAAACGTCAAAACTGTAAATGGTCTCATTCATGAATACATAATGGTTAGATCAAAGCAAGCTACACGCAAGTTAAAAAATCAGTACTAAAAATTTACATTAAAAGACGATCATTGGAATATTATAATAAAGAACGAATATTTTACCGATTATCTACTAATAACCATATATGACGTAATAAGTGACATGATATATGACTTAATGAGCGACCTGACGTAAAAATTGAAAAATTAATTTTTATTTTATTTTCGTTTTTAGTTCAGAATCGCTAAATCAGTATAATATAGAACGACCTCTTGCCTATATTAAACTTTATAGGCCACTTAACTGTAGTATAGGTTTATAATAAAGAACGACCTTTTGCCTATACTAAATTTTATACACCACTTAATTATAGTATAGGTTAGTAATTTAACAGATTATAATAAAGAACGACCTCTTGCCTATACTAAATTATATAGGTCACTTAACTATAGTATAGGTTAGTAAATTTACATTAAAAGTTTACTATAAGGAACGAACTTTAACCCATAGTAACTTAAGTATTAAATTAAACGGTTCGTTGTCATAGTAAAGAGCTGTGTAATGGCTCATTTTAAAGGAAACTGCTGTATATAGAAACCTTTTGTAATTAAAAAATTAATTATTATTATAAAACAAATTATTACGATGTGGTAAAGAACTAACTCTAGGCGATAGTAACTAATTTAATTTTGAAAAGAAAGAATTACAGCAGAAACCTAAATGGTAGTATAAGTAAGCTACATTTAATAACGACCTTCCGCCAGGATTTGAACTCGGATCGCAGGATTTTTACTATAAGGAACGAACTTTAACCCATAGTAACTTAAGTATTAAATCAAACGGTTCGTTGTCATAGTAAAGAGCTGTGTAATGGCTCATTTTAAAGGAAACTGCTGTATATAGAAACCTTTTGTAATTAAAAAAATTAATTATTATTATAAAACAAATTATTACGATGTGGTAAAGAACTAACTCTAGGCGATAGTAACTAATTTAATTTGAAAAGAAAGAATTACAGCAGAAACCTAAATGGTAGTATAAGTAAGCTACATTTAATAACGACCTTCCGCCAGGATTTGAACTCGGATCGCAGGATTCAAAGTCTTAAGTGCTAACCACTACACCAAGAAATGTTCATATAAGAAAGAATTTTAACAGTATATGATAACTTAAAGACCAAATTATAATAAAGAACGACCTCTTGCCTATACTAAATTTTATACGCTACTTAATTATAGTATAGGTTAGTAATTACACAGATAGCTTGGCACTGTAACATCGTAGAGAGTTGTTCAATGGCTCATTTTAAAGGAAATTAATGAGGTTGAAAATTTTTTATAACTAAAACAAATTATCTTTAAAATAGAACCGGTTTTTTACGAAAATGGGAAATATTGGCTTGATATAATTAAGAACGAACGCTAGCTCACAATAATTGGAATCTTAGTTGATAGTACATAGCAAAGAACAAACTCTAAAATAATTGTAGAAAAAATGTATAATAAAGAACGACCTCTTACCTATATTAATTTATATTCTTTATAAATTATATAAATGATATAATAAAGATCGAACTCTTCCCTATACTAACCTGCATACGCAACTTCACTATAGTTAAGATTACAGTATTTATATTTTTACTTTAAAAGACGATCACTGAAATAACAAACCATTCCATACATTGGACTTAGTTAGCTACTAGATTGTTTGAGTTTCGTCTCTTACTATTTAAAAGAAGAAAAAGCCGTAGGCTTTTTCCTGTTTGTATTTATAGTTAAAAAACGAACTCAAGTCCAAAGAAACTGAACACTGTGGTTCATTCATATTATCTTCATTATTTTAGCTAGAATGTAAATAAACAAGTTTTTTTTAATTTTAAATTAAAAAGATAGTGCTTTTAATTCGACATATTAAAAGTTCTCCCCGACGGGGAATCGAACCCCCTTCTCCCAGGTAACAAGTGGGCATACTTACCATTAGACTATCGAAGACTTATAAAATAAAAGTTACATATAAGATATGATAATAATTTTTTAATCCGGGTTACATAAAGTCCGGGTTGCAGCGGTAGCTAGCAACCTAGTAAGAGACGATCACGTCCAATGTTAAGTATACATTTTACATTAAAGAACGAATTGTAGTCCAAAGTAACTGAAGTATTATAAGGAATGATTATATAGATGATAAATTTTCCTTAATCCATGTACAAGATTTTTATAATAAATCTTGTCAACAGGGCGGAACTGTTACCTGTGTAAAAAAATGTGATAATAGAAAGCGAAATTGCAGGACAAATAAAAAAGGCATTGCTAGAAAATATCGCTAGGAAATATAAAGATGAATCAATGAAAAACAAAGCCCACACACAAACATACTTACACATAAACACATACTTACGCACATATATACACATACACACACAGACACATACAAATACACATACACACATAAACACTTATACACACAAAGACATACACATAAACATACAAAAACTTACAAACCGATTTGCACGCAAATACACATGCACGTACACACACAGACGTACACACACATATAAACACACATATGCACATCCGGGTTGCAGCGGTAGCTAGCAACCTAGTAAGAGACGATCACGTCCAATGTTAAGAAATATAAAAACCCATAGTTCTTAAAAAAAGAGTCAGATCAAAACAAAAAGTACACCATTAGAACCGCCTTGTCCGAAACCCCTGCATAGTAAAATTTCTGTCCCTTGGCTTGAACAGCAAGGGAAATATATTGGCTTGAAAATCAAGAAAAGTGGCAGCTACTACAACATTCTGCCTAAACGGGATATTTTTTTCTTTTTTTTTTTCTTTTTTCTTTCTTTTTTCTTTTCCACAGATAGCTTGGCACTGGAACATCGTAAAGGGTTGTTCAATAGCGCATTTTAAAGGAAATTAATTGGGTTAAAAATCTATAGTAACTAAAATAAATTATTTCTAAAAGAGAATAAATTTTTCCACCAAAAACTGCATTTTTGATGTCTTTTCACACTGCAGTCTTTCAAACATAATCGTATTAATAGTAAGGAACGAACTCTTGCCCTTAGTAGTCTATGTCTTGTCAAATTAGCTAATTAATTTCTTCCGATTATTTTTAAAAAATTAAATTCAGGAATGTACTTATAAGAAAAGAAATTAGGAAAGGATATTTTTCTAACAACAATTTCCACTATGCTTCAAACTTTTGGTTTCCTTTCTTAAGGCTTTTGATTTGTTGTAATCCCTTGTTAAAATATACAGAAATATTTTTGAAATTAGTAACCGGGTTACAGCGGTAACTATCAACCTAGTAAAAGGCGACCTCGCCCCATAGTAAAACATTAAGGATTATTATATCACACATTAAAAAACGGTCATTGGAATAACAAACCATTGCATACATTGGACTTAGTTAGCTAATTGATTGTTTGAGGTTCGTCTTTTACCGTTTCAAAAAAGAAAGAGCCGTAGGCCTTTTCCTGTTTGCAATCAGGTTTTATAATAATACATATAAAGTGGACGTTGTTTGTCTCTGAGAGACAATGACGTCATATCCAGCAGAAATAGCTGTCATTTCAACAAACATGTCGCACCCTACTTTTACACAAAGGATCGATATAGTTCATTATAAATTTGGACTAGTTAGTTTCATCAGATATTCTTTTACATTAAGGATTTAAAAATTGCCTGTGGTAGGAATTAAACCTGCGACATTCGGATTAGAATTCCTACACACTATCCATTGCACCGCGCATGCTATCATAACACCAAATTTAAAATAGTTTATGTCATTGCAACTAAGGACTCTGGTTCCTCCTTTACTAGCTTGCAACTACCCCTGCAACCATGATGGTTTTAACCTGTGATCCGGGTTGCAGAGGTAGTATAATAAAGAACGACCTCTTACCTATACTAAATTTTATACGCAACTTAATTATAGAATAGGTTAGTAATTCAACAGATAGCATGGCATTTCAACATTGTAGAGAGTTGTTCAATGGCTCATTTTGAAGGAAATTAATGGGTTAAAAACCTTTTGTAATTAAAACAAATTATTTTTATTACATTAAGAAATTTTATATGTTCCTTAAGAAATCATCATAAGTAAAAATTTCCCATACAGAAATTGAACTCAAGCCTACTGGGTGAGAGCTATCCCAACCTCTAGACCATATAGGATATATTAAAATATCCGATTAATGAAGTTTATGTTAAAGAACAAATTATAAATCTAGTTAGCTGCCTGATTATTTGAGGATCGTCTCTTACTATTCCAAAGAAGAAAAAGCCGTAGGCTTTTTCCTGTTTGTAATTTATTTTATATCCGGGTTGCAGTGGTAGCTAGCAACCTAGTAAGAGACGATCACCTCCAATGTAAAGAAATATAAAACCCCTAACTCCTAAAAAAAGAGTCAGATCAAAACAAAAAGTATACCATTAGAACCACCTTGTCCGAAACCCCTATTAAGTATTATATAACAAGGCCTTTGGGGTTGAAACAATCCCCAGAGATTAGGGGCAAGAGTTGTAAGCTACGCCCAGGGGGTATTTAAGGTTTTTATGGAAAGAATACTTGTTTAGCCTTAGAAAAGGCTCAGTCTCTCTCCCTGAGAAAGACTACGTCAATATAAAACGAACAGGAATTAATTAAAAAAAACTTTTTCAACAAAATAGGCTTAAAAAAAATTACAATAAAGAACGACACCTAGCCCATGTTAACTGAAACATAAATAAGGACTAGCAAGAGACGATCACGCCCCATAGTATAAAAAGAAATAGTTACATTAAAAGACGATCATTGGAATAAAAACCATTGCATACATTGGAATTAGTTAGCTACTTGACATTTTGAGGTTCGTCTCTTACTATTTCAAAGAAGAAAAATTACAGTAAAGAACGAACTCTCAGCTATAGTAAATATCGAATTCTAAATTATCATGGTGGCAGCTGTAGTTGCAACGTAGTAAAAGGCCAGCCGTGGCCCATAGTAGCCAAAGGGTAATATAATAAAGAACGACCTCTTGCCTATACTAAATTATATAGGCCACTTAACTATAGTATAGGTTAGTAAATCACTGAAATAACAAACCATTCCATACATTGGACTTAGTTAGCTACTTGATTGTTTGAGTTTCGTCTCTTACTATTTAAAAGAAGAAAAAGCCGTAGCCTTTTTCCTGTTTGTATTTATAGTTAAAAAACGAACTCAAGTCCAAAGAAACTGAACCCTGTGGTTCATTCATATTATCTTCATTATTTTAGCTAGGATGTAAATAAACAAGTTTCGTTTTTAAATTTTAAATTGAAAAGATAGTGCTTTTAATTCAACATATTAAAAGTTCTCCCCTACGGGGAATCGAACCCCCTTTCTCCCAGGCAACAAGTGGGCATGCTTACCATTAGACTATCGAAGACTCATAAAATGAAAGTTACATATAAGATCCGGGTTGCAGCGGTAGCTAGCAACCTAGTAAGAGACGATCACGTCCAATGTTAAGAAATATAAAAACCCATAGTTCTTAAAAAAGAGTCAGATCAAAACAAAAAGTACACCATTAGAACCGCCTTGTCCGAAACCCCTGCATAGTAAAATTTCTGTCCCTTGGCTTGAACAGCAAGGGAAATATATTGGCTTGAAAATCAAGAAAAGTGGCAGCTACTACAACATTCTGCCTAAACGGGATATTTTTTTCTTTTTTTTTTTCTTTTTTTCTTTCTTTTTTCTTTTCCACAGATAGCTTGGCACTGGAACATCGTAAAGGGTTGTTCAATAGCGCATTTTAAAGGAAATTAATTGGGTTAAAAGTCTATAGTAACTAAAATAAATTATTTCTAAAAGAGAATAAATTTTTCCACCAAAAACTGCATTTTTGATGTCTTTTCACACTGCAGTCTTTCAAACATAATCGTATTAATAGTAAGGAACGAACTCTTGCCCTTAGTAGTCTATGTCTTGTCAAATTAGCTAATTAATTTCTTCCGATTATTTTTAAAAAATTAAATTCAGGAATGTACTTATAAGAAAAGAAATTAGGAAAGGATATTTTTCTAACAACAATTTCCACTATGCTTCAAACTTTTGGTTTCCTTTCTTAAGGCTTTTGATTTGTTGTAATCCCTTGTTAAAATATACAGAAATATTTTTGAAATTAGTAACCGGGTTACAGCGGTAACTATCAACCTAGTAAAAGGCGACCTCGCCCCATAGTAAAACATTAAGGATTATTATATCACACATTAAAAAACGGTCATTGGAATAACAAACCATTGCATACATTGGACTTAGTTAGCTAATTGATTGTTTGAGGTTCGTCTTTTACCGTTTCAAAAAAGAAAGAGCCGTAGGCCTTTTCCTGTTTGCAATCAGGTTTTATAATAATACATATAAAGTGGACGTTGTTTGTCTCTGAGAGACAATGACGTCATATCCAGCAGAAATAGCTGTCATTTCAACAAACATGTCGCACCCTACTTTTACACAAAGGATCGATATAGTTCATTATAAATTTGGACTAGTTAGTTTCATCAGATATTCTTTACATTAAGGATTTAAAAATTGCCTGTGGTAGGAATTAAACCTGCGACATTCGGATTAGAATTCCTACACACTATCCATTGCACCGCGCATGCTATCATAACACCAAATTTAAAATAGTTTATGTCATTGCAACTAAGGACTCTGGTTCCTCCTTTACTAGCTTGCAACTACCCCTGCAACCATGATGGTTTTAACCTGTGATCCGGGTTGCAGAGGTAGTATAATAAAGAACGACCTCTTACCTATACTAAATTTTATACGCAACTTAATTATAGAATAGGTTAGTAATTCAACAGATAGCATGGCATTTCAACATTGTAGAGAGTTGTTCAATGGCTCATTTTGAAGGAAATTAATGGGGTTAAAAACCTTTTGTAATTAAAACAAATTATTTTTATTACATTAAGAAATTTTATATGTTCCTTAAGAAATCATCATAAGTAAAAATTTCCCATACAGAAATTGAACTCAAGCCTACTGGGTGAGAGCTATCCCAACCTCTAGACCATATAGGATATATTAAAATATCCGATTAATGAAGTTTATGTTAAAGAACAAATTATAAATTTAGTTAGCTGCCTGATTATTTGAGGATCGTCTCTTACTATTCCAAAGAAGAAAAAGCCGTAGGCTTTTTCCTGTTTGTAATTTATTTTATATCCGGGTTGCAGTGGTAGCTAGCAACCTAGTAAGAGACGATCACCTCCAATGTAAAGAAATATAAAACCCCTAACTCCTAAAAAAAGAGTCAGATCAAAACAAAAAGTATACCATTAGAACCACCTTGTCCGAAACCCCTATTAAGTATTATATAACAAGGCCTTTGGGGTTGAAACAATCCCCAGAGATTAGGGGCAAGAGTTGTAAGCTACGCCCAGGGGGTATTTAAGGTTTTTATGGAAAGAATACTTGTTTAGCCTTAGAAAAGGCTCAGTCTCTCTCCCTGAGAAAGACTACGTCAATATAAAACGAACAGGAATTAATTAAAAAAAACTTTTTCAACAAAATAGGCTTAAAAAAAATTACAATAAAGAACGACACCTAGCCCATGTTAACTGAAACATAAATAAGGACTAGCAAGAGACGATCACGCCCCATAGTATAAAAAGAAATAGTTACATTAAAAGACGATCATTGGAATAAAAACCATTGCATACATTGGAATTAGTTAGCTACTTGACATTTTGAGGTTCGTCTCTTACTATTTCAAAGAAGAAAAATTACAGTAAAGAACGAACTCTCAGCTATAGTAAATATCGAATTCTAAATTATCATGGTGGCAGCTGTAGTTGCAACGTAGTAAAAGGCCAGCCGTGGCCCATAGTAGCCAAAGGGTAATATAATAAAGAACGACCTCTTGCCTATACTAAATTATATAGGCCACTTAACTATAGTATAGGTTAGTAAATCACTGAAATAACAAACCATTCCATACATTGGACTTAGTTAGCTACTTGATTGTTTGAGTTTCGTCTCTTACTATTTAAAAGAAGAAAAAGCCGTAGCCTTTTTCCTGTTTGTATTTATAGTTAAAAACGAACTCAAGTCCAAAGAAACTGAACCCTGTGGTTCATTCATATTATCTTCATTATTTTAGCTAGAATGTAAATAAACAAGTTTCTTTTTTAAATTTTAAATTGAAAAGATAGTGCTTTTAATTCAACATATTAAAAGTTCTCCCCTACGGGGAATCGAACCCCCTTTCTCCCAGGCAACAAGTGGGCATGCTTACCATTAGACTATCGAAGACTCATAAAATGAAAGTTACATATAAGATCCGGGTTGCAGCGGTAGCTAGCAACCTAGTAAGAGACGATCACGTCCAATGTTAAGAAATATAAAAACCCATAGTTCTTAAAAAAAGAGTCAGATCAAAACAAAAAGTACACCATTATAACCGCCTTGTCCGAAACCCCTGCATAGTAAAATTTCTGTCCCTTGGCTTGAACAGCAAGGGAAATATATTGGCTTGAAAATCAAGAAAAGTGGCAGCTACTACAACATTCTGCCTAAACGGGATATTTTTTTCTTTTTTTTTTTCTTTTTTTCTTTCTTTTTTCTTTTCCACAGATAGCTTGGCACTGGAACATCGTAAAGGGTTGTTCAATAGCGCATTTTAAAGGAAATTAATTGGGTTAAAAATCTATAGTAACTAAAATAAATTATTTCTAAAAGAGAATAAATTTTTCCACCAAAAACTGCATTTTTGATGTCTTTTCACACTGCAGTCTTTCAAACATAATCGTATTAATAGTAAGGAACGAACTCTTGCCCTTAGTAGTCTATGTCTTGTCAAATTAGCTAATTAATTTCTTCCGATTATTTTTAAAAAATTAAATTCAGGAATGTACTTATAAGAAAAGAAATTAGGAAAGGATATTTTTCTAACAACAATTTCCACTATGCTTCAAACTTTTGGTTTCCTTTCTTAAGGCTTTTGATTTGTTGTAATCCCTTGTTAAAATATACAGAAATATTTTTGAAATTAGTAACCGGGTTACAGCGGTAACTATCAACCTAGTAAAAGGCGACCTCGCCCCATAGTAAAACATTAAGGATTATTATATCACACATTAAAAAACGGTCATTGGAATAACAAACCATTGCATACATTGGACTTAGTTAGCTAATTGATTGTTTGAGGTTCGTCTTTTACCGTTTCAAAAAAGAAAGAGCCGTAGGCCTTTTCCTGTTTGCAATCAGGTTTTATAATAATACATATAAAGTGGACGTTGTTTGTCTCTGAGAGACAATGACGTCATATCCAGCAGAAATAGCTGTCATTTCAACAAACATGTCGCACCCTACTTTTACACAAAGGATCGATATAGTTCATTATAAATTTGGACTAGTTAGTTTCATCAGATATTCTTTTACATTAAGGATTTAAAAATTGCCTGTGGTAGGAATTAAACCTGCGACATTCGGATTAGAATTCCTACACACTATCCATTGCACCGCGCATGCTATCATAACACCAAATTTAAAATAGTTTATGTCATTGCAACTAAGGACTCTGGTTCCTCCTTTACTAGCTTGCAACTACCCCTGCAACCATGATGGTTTTAACCTGTGATCCGGGTTGCAGAGGTAGTATAATAAAGAACGACCTCTTACCTATACTAAATTTTATACGCAACTTAATTATAGAATAGGTTAGTAATTCAACAGATAGCATGGCATTTCAACATTGTAGAGAGTTGTTCAATGGCTCATTTTGAAGGAAATTAATGGGGTTAAAAACCTTTTGTAATTAAAACAAATTATTTTTATTACATTAAGAAATTTTATATGTTCCTTAAGAAATCATCATAAGTAAAAATTTCCCATACAGAAATTGAACTCAAGCCTACTGGGTGAGAGCTATCCCAACCTCTAGACCATATAGGATATATTAAAATATCCGATTAATGAAGTTTATGTTAAAGAAGAAATTATAAATCTAGTTAGCTGCCTGATTATTTGAGGATCGTCTCTTACTATTCCAAAGAAGAAAAAGCCGTAGGCTTTTTCCTGTTTGTAATTTATTTTATATCCGGGTTGCAGTGGTAGCTAGCAACCTAGTAAGAGACGATCACCTCCAATGTAAAGAAATATAAAACCCCTAACTCCTAAAAAAAGAGTCAGATCAAAACAAAAAGTATACCATTAGAACCACCTTGTCCGAAACCCCTATTAAGTATTATATAACAAGGCCTTTGGGGTTGAAACAATCCCCAGAGATTAGGGGCAAGAGTTGTAAGCTACGCCCAGGGGGTATTTAAGGTTTTTATGGAAAGAATACTTGTTTAGCCTTAGAAAGGCTCAGTCTCTCTCCCTGAGAAAGACTACGTCAATATAAAACGAACAGGAATTAATTAAAAAAACTTTTTCAACAAAATAGGCTTAAAAAAAATTACAATAAAGAACGACACCTAGCCCATGTTAACTGAAACATAAATAAGGACTAGCAAGAGACGATCACGCCCCATAGTATAAAAAGAAATAGTTACATTAAAAGACGATCATTGGAATAAAAACCATTGCATACATTGGAATTAGTTAGCTACTTGACATTTTGAGGTTCGTCTCTTACTATTTCAAAGAAGAAAAATCCGGGTTGCAGCGGTAGCTAGCAACCTAGTAAGAGACGATCACCTCCAATGTTAAGAAATATAAAAACCCGTAGCTCCTAAAAAAAGAGTCAGATCAAAACAAAAAGTACACCATTAGAACCGCCTTGTCCAAA
This sequence comes from Artemia sinica, assembly GCA_027921565.1. Taxonomy (NCBI): domain Eukaryota; kingdom Metazoa; phylum Arthropoda; class Branchiopoda; order Anostraca; family Artemiidae; genus Artemia; species Artemia sinica. The sequence goes on along the minus strand of JAPEVW010000093.1, from coordinate 286,349 downwards.
TCCTCCATAAAGGAAACTTACCGCCCTTTGGCTTGAACAGAAAGGGAAATATATTGGCTTGAAAATCAAGAAAATAGACTTTTACCACGTTATTCTCCCCAAACGGGATATTTTTTTTTTTCTTTTTTTGTCTCCAGAGATAGCTTGGCACTGGAACATCGTAGAGGGTTGTTCAATAGCTCATTTTAAAGGAAATTAATTGGGTTAAAAACCTTTTGTAACTAAAATAAATTATTTCTAAAAGAGAATAAATTTTTCCAATAAAAACTGTATTTTTGATGCAGTGACGTCATAATTACTATATAAGAAACGTCAAAACTGTAAATGGTCTCATTCATGAATACATAATGGTTAGATCAAAGCAAGCTACACGCAAGTTAAAAAATCAGTACTAAAATATTATAATAAAGATCGAACTCTTCCCTATACTAACTTGCATACGCAACTTCACTATAGTTAAGATTACAGTATTTATATTATACATCATTATAGATTATAAAAGGTTCAAATGTTATAATGATAAAATAACTCTTGGCTATACTAACTGGCATAGTCAAGTTAGTATAGCCGTTAGAATACGTTTATCAAAATCTATTTATCCGTATATACACAGATTTGTGGAAAAATCAAATCAATGAATACCTTACTACAGCACAATGGATGAAAGTGTGCCTCATGATTCGAGGTTTGCGGGTTCAAATCCACCTGTAGTAAGGGATCAATATTAAACGATTGGCTTTTCCTTCTTTAAAAGAAGATTACATTAAGAGACGATCATTGGAATAACAAACTATTGCATAATTTGGACTTAGTTAGCTACTTGATTGTTTGAGGTGCGTCTCTTACTATTTCAAAGAAGAAAAAGCCGTAGGCTTTTTCCTGTTTGTATACATTAAAGAACGACACCTAGCCCATTAAAAATGAAACATAAATAGGGATTATGTAATTTCCATCAGTATCATGGCTGTAGAGACGGCTGATACCTAGTAAAGAACAAATCATTACAGCAAAGAACACTTCATGTTAAAGATTTTACATTAAAGAACGATCTTCAGTCCATAGTAACCTATACTAAATTTTATACGCCACTTAATTATAGTATAGGTTAGTAATTCAACAGATAGCATGGCACTGAAACATCGTAGAGAGTTGTTCAATGGCTCATTTTAAAGGAAATTAATGGGGTTAAAAACTTTTTGTAATTAAAACAAATTATTTTTATTACATTAAGAAATTTTAATTATGTTCCTTAAGAAGTTTACATTAAGGAGCGAACTATAGCCCATAGTAAATGAAGTATAGTGATGATGATGCACAGCGTAAGTATCTTCAGAAATGATACTATAGCACAAATTTATTTTAACTATATTACTTAAGAAAGCATCATAAGTGAAAATTTACCATGCCCGGAATCGAACTCTGGCCAAATGGGTGAATGCCAGTTTAAATAAAGGACCGATATAGCTCATCATAAATGGTATTTGTCAATTAGGTTTTTTATATTATAATAAAGAACGACCTCTTGCCTATACTAAATTTTATACGCCACTTAATTATAGTATAGGTTAGTAATTCAACAGATAGCTTGGCACTGGAACATCGTAGAGAGTTGTTCAATGGCTCATTTTAAAGGAAATTAATGGGGTTAAAAACCTTTTGTAATTAAAACAAATTATTTTTATTACATTAAGAAATTTTAATTATGTTCCTTAAGAAATCATCATAAGTAAAAATTTCCCAAACAGAAATTGAACTCAAGCCTACTGGGTGAGAGCTATCCCAACCTCTAGACCATATAGGATATATTAAAATATCCGATTAATGAAGTTTATGTTAAAGAACAAATTATAATCCTAGTTAGCTGCCTGATTATTTGAGGATCGTCTCTTACTATTCCAAAGAAGAAAAAGCCGTAGGCTTTTTCCTGTTTGTAATTTATTTCATAATAAAGTATTACAGTAAAGAACGATCTTTCACCCGTAGTAACTGATATATGGTGGTTCCAGGGGTAGTCCGGGTTGCAGCGGTAGCTAGCAACCTAGTAAGAGACGATCACCTCCAATGTTAAGTAATCCGGGTTGCAGCGATAGCTAGCAACCTAGTAAGAGACGATCACCTCCAATGTTAAGAAATATAAAAACCCGTAGCTCCTAAAAAAAGTCAGATCAAAACAAAATGTACACCATTAGAACCGCCTTGTACAAATCCTCCATAAAGGAAACTTACCGCCCTTTGGCTTGAATAACAAAGAAAATATATTGGCTTGAAAATCAAGAAAATAGACTTTTACCACGTTATTCTCCCCAAACGGGATATTTTTTCTTTTTTTCTTTTTTTTTTTTCTTTTTTTGTATCCAGAGATAGCTTGGCACTGGAACATCGTAGAGGGTTGTTCAATAGCTCATTTTAAAGGAAATTAATTGGGTTAAAAATCTATAGTAACTAAAATAAATTATTTTTAAAAGAGAATAAATTTTTTCAATAAAAACTGTATTTTTGATGCAGTGACGTCATAATTACTATATAATATAATAAAGAACGACCTCTTGCCTATACTAAATTTTATACGCCACTTAATTATAGTATAGGTTAGTAATTCCACAGATAGCTTGGCACTGGTACATCATAGAGAGTTGTTTAATGGCTCATTTTAAAGTTATATAAAGGACCGATATAGTTCATCATGAATACTATTTGTCAATTATTACAATAAAATACGATAATTGGAATAACAAACCATTGGAAACATTGGACTTAGTTAGCTACTTGATATAACAACAGACATTTTGAAGGAAATTAATGGGGTTAAAAACTTTTTGTAATTAAAACAATTATTTTTATTACATTAAGAAATTTTATATGTTATAATAAAGAACAACCTCTTGCCTATACTAAATTTTATACACCACTTAATTATAGTATAGGTTAGTAATTCAACAGATATCATGGCACTGGAACATTGTAGAGAGTTGTTCAATGGCTCATTTTAAAGCAAATTAACGGGGTTAAAAATATTTTGTAATGAAAACAAATTATTTTTAAAATAGAATCAGTTTTTTGCGAAAAATTGCATATTTCATATTAAAGTTACATTATAAGACGATCATTAAAATACCACTGCTTTGCATACATTGGACATAATTAGCTGCCTGATTCTTTGAGGTTCGTCTCTTACTATTCCAAAAAAGAAAAAGCCGAAGGCTTCTTCCTGTTCGTAATCAGGTATATATATTATAGTAAAGTTACTATATTAAAGGCCACAAAGTAACAATGGTCTCATTCAACTAATGATTACATAATGGTTAAATCGAAGCAAGCTAAACGCAAGTTAAAAAAACAGTACTACACAAAAAACAGAGATAGCATCTTGAAAAGAGAAAAGGAAAGGTATTCAACCGACCAGGCGTATCAAGAAGTTACAATTGAAAGAGCAAACCGAAACAGCAGGGATAGCATCTTGAAAAGAGAAAAGCAAAGGTATTCAACCGACCAGGCGTATTGAGAAGTAAAAATTGAGAGAGCCAAATCCGGGTTGCAGCGGTAGCTAGCAACCTAGTAAGAGACGATCACGTTCAATGTTAAGAAATATAAAAACCCATAGCTCCTAAAGCAGGAGTCAGATCATCCGGGTTGCAGCGGTAGCTAGCAACCTAGTAAGAGACGATCACCTCCAATGTTAAGAAATATAAAAACCCGTAGCTCCTAAAAAAAGAGTCAGATCAAAACAAAAAGTACACCATTAGAACCGCCTTGTCCAAATCCTCCATAAAGGAAACTTACCGCCCTTTGGCTTGAATAACAAAGAAAATATATTGGCTTGAAATCAAGAAAATAGACTTTTACCACGTTATTCTCCCCAAACGGGATATTTTTTTCTTTTTTCTTTGTCTCCAGAGATAGCTTGGCACTGGAACATCGTAGAGGGTTGTTCAATAGCTCATTTTAAAGGAAATTAATTGGGTTAAAAATCTATAGTAACTAAAATAAATTATTTCTAAAAGAGAATAAATTTTTTTAATAATTACAGTAAAGAACGACACCTAGCCCCTGTTAACTGAAACATAAATAGAGATTATGTAATTCCCATCAGTATTATAGCTGTAGAGATGGCTAAAACCTAGTAAAGAACAATACATAAAAGGTCGATGCCAGTCAAGAGGATCTAATGTAGTTTATAGTAACAACGACAATATTAACTGACATTATAATAAAGAACGACCTCTTGCCTATACTAAATTATATCGGCCACTTAACTATAGTATAGGTTAGTAAACTTTACATAAAGAACTGATATTATTCATTATTGTAAAGAAAGAATACTAGGCCATAGTAACTAATTTGGTTTGAAAATAACAATAAAAGACGATCATTGGAATAATTTTACATTGAAAGACGATCATTTGAGTAATTATAATAAAGAACGAATATTTTACCAATTATCTACTAATAACCATATATGACGTAATAAGTGACATGACGTAATATGTAAAACCTATTGTGTACTAATAACCATATATGACTTAATGAGCGACGTGACGTAAAAATTGAAAAAATTAATTTTTATTTTATTTTCGTTTTTAGTTCAGAATCGCTAAAGTTATAAACTGCAAAAATATTTATGGTGTCTGAACAATAGTTTTAATCTTTTAATTTAGACTAGAAAAATACCTGAAAATTTAAAAATTAGTTTAATTTTTTGTTAGGTTCTTGATACTTGATACGGGACATAAAAATTCAACTAATGGTTACATAATGGTTTCAATCAAGCAAGCTACACGCAAGTTAAAAAAAGAGTACTACCAAAAAAACAGAGATAGCATCTTGAAAAGAGAAAAGCAAAGGTATTCAACCGACCAGGCGTATCGAGATGCGAAAATTGTCTTTATTAAGATCCATAATAGTTATAGAAACATGCTTATAATAAAGAACGACCTCTTGCCTATACTAAATTTTATACTCCACTTAACTTCTTGTAATTAAAATAAATTTATAATAAAGAACGACCTCTTGTCTATTCTAAATTTTAACGACCACTTAACTATAGTATTTGCTAGTACAGTTATATTTAAGGTCAATAATATAGTTAAGGATATAGTTATGATATGGTTTTATTTATAGTTTACATTAAAGGACGATCATTGAAATAACAAACCATTGCATACATTGGCCTTAGTTAGCTACTTGATTGTTTGAGGTTCGTCTCTTACTATTTCAAAGAAAAAAAAGCCGTAGGCTTTTTCCTGTTTGTAATCAGGTTTGATAATAATATATATGATTACATAAAGGATCGATCTAGTTTACATAAAGAATCGATCTAGTTTAATATATATTTATTAGAGTAAAGAGCAAACTCAATACCAAAGGAACTGACCACTGTGGTTTATCCATATTAACTTCATTATTTTAGCCAGGAAGTAACTAAAACAGGTTTCTTTTTAAAGTTTTAAAGGGTCGATACTATAAATGTGAATATGGCAAGCATCAGCAGTATTATGGTTTTATTGATAGCTGAATTACAAACTGAAAAAAATCGACCCCGGGTAGCCTTGAACTATCAATCTTTCGGTTAACGGCCGATAGTGCTACCCACTTGCACCACGACGTCATTAATTAAAGTTGTAAAATTAACAATATGATCTGTTTAAATAGAAATAAAAGAGGGATAGAACCAAAACTTCAATAGCCAAGAAAATAAGCAAAATACTTTACTTTGTCTAGAAGCAATTACTGTAGCAAAGAAATTATAATAAAGAACGACCTCTTGCCTATACTAAATTTTATACGCCACTTAATTATAGTATAGGTTAGTAATTCAACAGATAGAATGGCACTGTACACCATCAAAAGTACACCATTAGAACCGCCTTGTCCGAAACCCCTGTATAGTAAACTTTCTGTCCCTTAGCTTGAACAGCAAGGGAAATGTATTGGCTTGAAAATCAAGAAAAGTGGCAGCTACTACAACATTCTACCTAAACGGGATATTTTTTTCTTTTTTTTTCTTTTGTATCCAGAGATAACTTGGCACTGGAACATCGTAGAGGGTTGTTCAATAGCTCATTTTAAAGGAAATTAATTGGGTTAAAACCTTTAGCAACTAAAATAAATTATTTCTAAAAGAGAATAAACTTTTCCACCAAAAACTGCATTTTTGATGTCTTCACACTGCAGTCTTTCAAACATAATCGTATACCAGCGGTAAGATATGAACCCACGCCTCCGAAGAGACTGGTGGCTAACACCAGTGCCTTAGATCACTCGGCCAGGCTGCTTCTCATAATTTGGGTTGCAGCAGTAGCAAGCAACCTAGCAAGAGACGATCAGTCCAATGCTAAGAAATATAAAAACCCAAAACTCCTAAAAATAGAGTCAGATCAAAACAAAGGTGCATCATTAGAATTACCTTGTCTGAAACCCTACTAGATAAATTAGAGCTATGACGTGAATAGAAAAACACGATATTATGTTGTGGTTTCTGAAGACGTCATGAAATAATATCATTGCGCCATGACGTCATCATGATCCGGGTTGCAGCGATAGCTAGCAACCTAGTAAGAGACGATCACGTCCAATGTTAAGAAATATAAAAACCCATAGTTCCTAAAAAAGGAGTCAGATCAAAACAGAAAGTACACCATTAGAACCGCCTTGTCCGAAACCCCTGTATAGGAAACTTTCTGTCCCTTGGCTTGAACAGCAAGGGAAATATATTGGCTTGAAAATCAAGAAAATTGACTTTAACCACGTTATTCTCCCCAAACGGGATATTTTTTTCTTTTTTTCTTTGTATCCAGAGATAGCTTGGCACTGGAACATCGTAGAGGGTTGTTCAATAGCTCATTTTAAAGGAAATTAATTGGGTTAAAAACCTTTTGTAACTAAAATAAATTATTTCTAAAAGAGAATAAATTTTTCCAATAAAAACTGTATTTTTGATGCAGTGACGTCATAATTACTATATAAGAAACGTCAAAACTGTAAATGGTCTCATTCATGAATACATAATGGTTAGATCAAAGCAAGCTACACGCAAGTTAAAAAATCAGTACTAAAAATCAAGAAAATTACTACTTAAGAACGACACAGATGTAAATTCTCTCATTCTTGATTAGAATAATGGTTAGATCGAAGCAAGCTATACGCAATTTGAAAAACAGTACTACACAAACAACAGAGATAGTATCTTGAAAAGAGAAAAGCAAAGGTATTCAACCGACCAGGCGCATCGAGAAGTAAAAATTGAGAGAGCAAAACAAAGGTATTCAACCGACCAGGCGTATCGAGAAGTAATAATTGAGAGAGCAAAACAAAGGTATTCAACCGACCAGGCGTATCGAGAAGTAATAATTGAGAGGGCAAAACAAAACAGCAAGATGTGTTATCACAATGATGAAGATTATAGACATGCAAAAATTGAGACAGCCAAACAAAAGTTCAAGGAGGGTTATCACAATGATGAAGATTACCGCATCAAATATAAGAAAAACCAAAAGCAAAGGTATTCAACCGTCCAGTTAAAATAAGGAACGAACTTTAAGGTTCGTTGTCATAGTAAAGAGCTGTGTAATTACAAAAATCAAACAGTTTGTGGCCATAATAAAGGGCTGTGTAACTTAAAGGAAACTGCTGTATATAGAAATCTTTTGTACTTATCAAAATTAAATATCATTATAAAATAAATTGTTACAATATGATAAAGAACTAACTCTAGGCGATAGTAACTAATTTAGTTTTGAAAAGAAAGAATTACCGCAGAAACCTAAGTGGTAGTATAAGTAAGCTACATTTCATAAGAACCGTCCACCAGGATTTGAACCCGGATCGCAGGGTTTAAAGTCTTAAGTGCTAACCACTACACCAAGTAACGCTCATATAAGAAAGAATTTTAACAGTATATGATAACTTAAAGACCGAACTCTAACCATCAGTATTGTCAATCAGTTCGTGTTTTATTAAAAAATTTTCCCATACCAAGAATCGAACCCGAGCCTGTTAAGTGAAAGTTAACTATCCTAGCAACTAGACCATATGGAACCATAGAGAAGTATGATTTAAGAGCCATATGCATATTATTATTTCACCATACCAATTATAAAAAGGCCAAAACAAAATCGTCGACTTGCAACCTTACTTTTAACACATTAGTTAAATCTTCATCAGGCTTAAAAAATGTTTTGCTAGCTTTATCCGGGTTGCAGCGGTAGCTAGCAACCTAGTAAGAGACGATCACGTCCAATGTTAAGAAATATAAAAACCCATAGTTCCTAACAAAGGAGTCAGATCAAAACAAAAAGTTATAATAAAGAACGAACTCTTGCCTATACTAAATTACACACTCAACTTAATTATAGTAAATGATATAGTAATGATACGGTTCTATTTATGTTTTATAAAGGACCGATATAGTTCATCATGTAATAAAGATATCCGGGTTGCAGCGGTAGCTAGCAACCTAGTAAGAGACGATCACGTCCAATGTTAAGAAGTATAAAAACCCATAGTTCCTAACAAAGGAATCAGATCAAAACAAAAAGTACACCATTAGAACCGCCTTGTCCGAAACCCCTGTATAGGAAACTTTCTGTCCCTTGGCTTTAACAGCAAGGGAAATATATTGGCTTGAAAATCAAGAAAATTGACTTTAACCACGTTATTCTCCCCAAACGGGATATTTTTTTCTTTTTTTTTTTTTTTTTCTTTTCCACAGATAGCTTGGCACTGGAACATCGTAGAGGGTTGTTCAATAGCTCATTTTAAAGGAAATTAATTGGGTTAAAAATCTATAGTAACTAAAATAAATTATTTCTAAAAGAGAATAAATTTTTCCAATAAAAACTGTATTTTTGATGCAGTGACGTCATAATTTATAATAAAGAACGACCTCTTGCCTATACTAAATTTTATACGCCACTTAATTATAGTATAGGTTAGTGATTCAACAGATAGCATGGCACTGGAACATCGTATATAAGAACTACAATAGCCCATAACTCCTTAAAATAAAACTTACAGTCTCTTGGCTTCAACAACATTACATTAAAAGACGATCATTGGAATAACAAACAATTGCATACATTGGAATTAAATAGCTACTTGATTGTTTGATGTTTGTCTCTTACTATGTCAAAGAAGAAAAAGCCGTAGGCTTTTTCCTGTTTGTAATCAGTTTATTATCCGGGTTGCAGCGGTGGCTAGCAACTTACATAAAGGACCGAAATAGTTCATCATAAATGTTATTTCTCAATTAGCTTTTTTTATATTTACATTAAGGATCGATGTAGTTCATTACATATATTAGAGTTAAGAGCGAACTCAAGGACTCAGGAACTGAACCCTGTGGTTCATCCATATTATCATCATTATTTCAGCCAGGAGGTAACTGAAATAACTTTATTTTTTTATGTTACATTAATGAATGAACTGTAGCCCGTAGTAACTGGAGTAATACATGGAATCATTATATAGATGATTATTTTAATTATATTCGTTAAGAAATCATCATAGGTAAAAATTTCCTTTGAGCTAACTGGATGAGAGCCAGCTATCCTAACCATTAGACCACGTAGGATATATTATAATATCTCATTAATGAAGTTTATGTTAAAGAACAAATTATGGACTTAGTTAGATACCTGATTCTTTGAGGATCGTCTCTTACTATTCCAAAGAAGAAAAAGCCATAGGCTTTTTTCTGTTTGTAATACGGTTTCTTTACATGTATTATGAAAGATTATACGTTTTGAGACAATATCAAAAAAGAGTATTGCATAGAGAAACGGGATAGTTTAGGGAGAATATGTAAGTTTCATCTTTTCCGGGTTGCAGTGGTAGCTAGCAACTTAGTAAGAAACGATCGCGCCCCATAGTAAAAACTAAAGTAACCTGTAACTCCTGAATATAGATTCAGATCAAAACAAGAAGTACACTATTAGATCCGCCTTGTCCAAAACCTCTATACAGCAAACTTACCGTCCCTTGGCTTTAATAACAAGGAAAATATATTAGCTTGAAAATCAAGCAAAACGGCTGCAGCTACGGTATTCTCCACATACAGCAACTTTTTTCTTTCCGTTGTTTCCTCCTCAGCTTGCTGGGTACAGGAAAATAATAGAGAGCTTTATAATGGCTCATTTAAAAGGAAATTGCTAAATCTATTTTACTTTGTAATTAAAAATAAAAAAAATTAAATAGAATCAATTTTGACAAAGAAACTGCATTTCCATGTATTACATTAAAGGACCAACTACAGCCCATTGCAACTAGAATCCGGGCTGCGGCGGTACTTAGCAACCTAGTAAGAGACGATCACGCCCCATAGTAGCAAAAAAACACATCCAATGTTGGGAAAAAAAACCGATAGTCCCTAAAAACGGAGTCCGATCAAAACAAAAAATACACCATTAGAACCGCCTCGTCCGAAACCACTGTATAGGAAACTTTCTGTCCCTTGGCTTGAACAGCAAGGGAAATATATTGGCTTGGAAATCAAGAAAAGCGGCAGCTACTACAACATTCTGCCTAAACGGCATATTTTTTCTTTTTTCTTTTTTCTTTCTTGTTTTTCACAGATAGCTTGGCACTGGAACATCGTAGAAGGTTGTTCAATGGCTCATTTTAAAGGAAATTAGTTGGGTTGAAAATCTTTTGTAACTAAAATAAATTATTTCTAAGAGAGAAAAAATTTTTCAACTAAAACTGCATTTTTGATGTCTTTTCATACTGCAGTCTTTTCAAAGATATTTGATTTTTGTACATAAATCATAATCGTATACCAGCGGTAAGATTTGAAACCACGCCTCCGGAGAGACTGGTGGCGCCTTGAAACACTCGTCCTCGCTGCCTTTCATAACTATATATATGAATCCGGGTTGCAGCAGTAGCTAGCATCGCAGTAAGAAACGATCAGTCCAATGCTAAGAAATATAAAAAACCAGAACTCCTAAAAATAGAGTCAGATCAAAACAAAAGTACATCATTAGAACCACCTTGTCTGAAACCCTACTAGATAAATAATGAATGTCGTCATAGTTTTATTAGAGCTATGACGTGAATAGAAAAACATGACATTATGTTGTTTCTAAAGACGTCATGAAATAATATCATTACGCCATGGCGTCAAAATTACTATATAAAAACGACAAAAATGTAAATGGTCTCATTCATTATTACATAATGGTTAGATCAAAGCAAGGTACACGCAAGTTAAAAAAACAGTACTACAAAAAAAACAGAGATAGCATCTTGAAAAGAAAAAAGCAAAGGTTTTTTTTTTTTTTTTTTTTTTTTTTTTTTTTTTTAGCCAAGTAATTACCGTAATACATTATAAGAAAAAAGAAATGCAAAGGTATTCAACCGACCAGGTGTATCGAGAAGTAAAAATTGAGAGAGCCACACAAAACATCAAGGAGCGTTATTTTAATAAAGAACGTTTCTGGAACGTTACATTACCGTTTCTGGATGTATTAATTATTCGTAGCATTGATAAAGTGGATATAACAATTAACAGAAAACCCAAATAAAACAACAGATATCTACATTTTAATTCAATCACCCCCCACAAGTTAAAAGAGCGATTGTTAAATCTCTTGTCGATCGTACTCTAAACATTTGCTTTGAATCTCACTTCACAGATGAACAAACTTTATTAGAGACATACTTTTTGGAAACGGTTATCCTATTGTCTGTATCAATAATACAATTACTCGAAGAATGGCAAGACTCTCCCGGAAAACCAAGGGTCTTTTACCATGCGAAGATCCCGCAAAGCTTTCAAATATAATTTACCTTCCATATATTCCAAAAGTCACTACAAATTTAAAAAAAGTTTGCACACAAAATAACTTTTATTCTTCAAAGAGGGGCTTATCAAATACAATGTGACTGTGGCAACTAATATGTTGGTAGAACCCATCAAAATTTAGAAAAAACGCCTACAACAGCACAAAGATGACATAACTAAAGCTTTAAATTTTAATAGGTCAAGTATCTCTTTTGATTCTGCTTTAAGCAGTCATATCTTTTATAATCCTAGCCATAAATTGTTTTTTTAAGAAACTTCCCTTATTAGCAATGATTTAGGCATAAAACAGGTTGATCGAGAGGCAATTGAAATTAAAATCAAAATAAATAGCAATACTTCTTCAAATAGGAATTTGGGGGTATATTCACTTAATGCCTTATATACAAATTTAGCTAATAATGATTGAACTGATTATATTAAAAACCATTAAACAATTCCAATCAACCTGTTACGGATACACCTTCTAGACTGGCTGCCAAAAAGGCAAGATTAGCTTTAAGAGATTGTTTGTAAATGTTTTTATTACATTTGATTCAAATGTCTTTTTTCACTTCGCTTGATGTACCTATCCTGGTTGAACTTCCTTGAAGTAATGATGCTAGGGTTGTTTTGTAAATACTTTAGTTTTAAAGATTGTATTTTAATGTGAGTTCTTTTATATTCGTTTTTTTTTCATTTGTTTTGCTGAGATTATAATAAAGAACGAATATTTTACCGATTATTTACTAATAACCATATATGACGTAATAAGTGACATGACGTAATATCTAAAACCTATTGTGTACTAGTAACCTAATATGACTTAATGAGCGACATGACGTAAAAATTGAAAAAATTAATTTTTATTTTATTTTCGTTTTTAGTTCAGAATCGCTAAAGTTATCAACTGCAAAAATATTTATGGTGTCTGAACAATAGTTTTAATCTTTTAATTTAGACTAGAAAAATACCTGAAAATTTAAAAATTAGATTAATTTTTTGTAAGTTTCTTGATACTTGATACGGGACATAAAAATTCAACTAATGGTTACATAATGGTTTCAATCAAGCAAGCTACACGCAAGTTAAAAAAAGAGTACTACCAAAGAAACAGAGATAGCATCTTGAAAAGAGAAAAGCAAAGGTATTCAACCGACCAGGCGTATCGAGATGCGAAAATTGATAGTGACAAACAGCGTTATTATAATGATGTAGTTTATAGACATGCGAAAATTGAGACAGCCAAACAAAGAGCAAGGAACGGTATGATAACGATATAGATTACCGAAACAAACATAAGAAAAAAGTTGCTACCAGAATAATGGGTAGATACTGGGGTGACAAAAGCTATAATGAAAAAATTAAATTCTCTGCGAGGTTGTACCGAAGAACGCATAAGGACAAAGGGAAAAATTACATTTAGAAATACAAGAAGATGGCAAAAATGCAGGCTGATCTTTGTAAATTGAGAAACATTTTACGCATGTTTTATCGGGATCACGAAAGGTATTCAAAATTACAGATTAAAATTCTCTTTGAAAGAGCGGATGCTGTTGAAAAGTCGGCTAGAAATGCTTTGGAAAAGCTTCATAGTAATATCCAAAAGAAATGTTGTCAGTTTTACAATAAAGAACGACACCTAGCCCATGTTAACTGAAACATAAATAGGGATTATTTTATTTCCATCAGTGTCATGGCTGTAGAGATGGCTGAAACCTAGTAAAGAACAAACCATTACAGTAAAGAACAAACTTACAACCCATAGAAACTAAAATAAGATTATAATTTCATTTTAAAGATTGATCAATGATGTCATAATCGTAGGTTTTAGCCAGGTCGTCTCTTACTATTCCAATTAAGAAAAAGCCATAGGCTTTTTCCTGTTTGTAATATAGTAAGGATTTCAGTAAAGGGCCGACAATATTCCAGTAAAAGATGCTTCAAATGAGAGGAAAGAAGACACCATTTCTCATTCTGGCAGTAAGATCCGGGTTGCAGCGGTAGCTAGCAACCTAGTAAGAGACGATCACGTCCAATGTTAAGAAATATAAAAACCCATATGGTCCTAAAAAAGGAGTCAGATCAAAACAAAAAGTACACCATTAGAACCGCCTTGTCCGAAACCCCTTGAAAGGAAACTTACCGCCCTTTGGCTTGAACAGAAAGGGAAATATATTGGCTTGAAAATCAAGAAAAGTGGCAGCTACTACAACATTCTTCCTAAACGGGATATTTTTTTCTTTTTTCTTTCTTTTCCAGAGATAGCTTTGCACTGGAACATCGTAGATAGTTTTTTAAGGACCGGGATAGGAGACTTTTTTCTGGTTATGTCTTTGAGTGTTCTATACAACCTTCTTGTGTCATTATTTCTGGCTGTTTTTTCCATATCTAGGGCAACCTCATTCCAAAATTGCTGGCAGTCCTGATGTAAACTGGTTTTAATATGTTTACGTAATGACTTCTTTACAGCGGTTGATGCGTTTGATGCCTATCGTCAAGCCTCAACTAGTCTTGCAGTTTTTTCTGAGACATAATTTTTTCAGCTTTACAGGAGCATAGCCGATAACTTCGCAGCCAGCTTTTCAGTAATATCCCGGAACTGTTTCCATAGGGTGATAGGATCTTCATCACAGTCTGTCAGGCTTACAAACTAGTTCTGTAAGTTTCAGGCAGAAGTCGTCTTTCACTGACTGAATTTTCAGTTTGTCTACGTCTAACTTCCTTTTTGGGGGGTTACCTCTTCCTCACACTCTGCTTCAGGAGTATCTTTGCACCTATAAGCGTATGATCACTTCCAGATTTATGTCCCGTGCACTCTCCTCTGTAAGTTCCAGAATCAATGACTGAGGGAAGCCAGCGCTGACTGATCAATATATGGCCAGTTTCTGCAGCTGTGGAGCCATAGTTTAAGCGCTAAGCTATCCTTTGAGAGGTTTTTATAATAAAGATCGACCTCTTGCCTATGCTAAAATAAAAATCCATTACATACATTTGATTTAGTTAGCTACTTGATTGGTTGTTATCCGAGTTGCAGCGGTAGCTAGCAACCTAGTAAGAGACGATCACGTCCAATGTTAAGAAATATAAAAACCCATAGCTCCTAAAAAAGGAGTCAGATCAAAACAAAAAGTACACCATTAGAACCGCCTTGTCCGAAACCCCTTTATAGGAAACTTTCTGTCCCTTGGCTTGAACAGCAAGGGAAATATATTGGCTTGAAAATCAAGAAAATTGACTTTAACCACGCTATTCTCCCCAAACGGGATATTTTTTTCTCTTTTCTTTGTATCCAGAGATAGCTTGGCACTGGAACATCGTAGAGGGTTGTTCAATAGCTCATCCTAAAGGAAATTAATTGGGTTAAAAATCTATAGTAACTAAAATAATTTCTCACAGAAGATAAAAAAGTTCAAGTTCTCTTCTGAATTTTACCAAAGAACACAATTCAATTCTAATTTCTCCAGAAAAAATAAAAATCTTCCACTTCAGGTTTAAGTTCACCAAAGACATAAAGAACTTTAAAGTTCAATTCTAAATTTTTCGGTGGAAGATAGAAAAAGTATTAGCATACTTGTGAATATTTTCACGGAAGATAAAAAGTTCTAGTTCAATTTTTAAATTTTCTCAACGAAGTGAAGAAAAGTTCAAGTTCTATTCTGAATTTCCTCTATAAAAAAGAAATAAGTTATTGATCATTTCTATTTTTCCAAATAATATAAAAAATTTTCCACTTCAGTTCTTTATTTCACAAAGTCATAAAGAAATTTAAAGTTCTATTCTAAATTTTTCGGTGGAAGATAGAGAAAATAATATCATAGTTGTGAATATTTTCCCGGGAGATAAAAAGTTCTACTTCAATTTTAAATTTTCTCAACGAAGTGAAGAAAAGTTCAACTTCTCTTCTGAATTTTCTCTATGGAAAAGAAATAAGTTATTGATTAACTCTATTTTTCTAGGAAAAATAAAAATTTTCCACTTCAGTTCTTTATTTCACAAAGACATAAAGAACTTTAAAGTTCTATTCTAAATTTATCCGTAGTAGATAGAAAAAGCTATACCTTAGATGCGAATATTTTCCCGGAAGACAAAAAGTTCCACTTTAATTTTAAATTTTCTCAATGAAGCTAAGAAAGGTTCAAGTTCTCTTCTAATTTTTCCAAGAAAATAAAAAGGTTCTGGTTTTTCTCAAAGAACCAAATTTTTCATAGAAGATAGAAAAGTCCAAGTTCTCTTCTGAATTTTATCAAAGAACACAATCCAATTCAAAATTCTCCAGAGAAAATAAAAATCTTCCACTTCACTTCTTTATTTCGCAAAAACATAAAGAAATTTAAAGTTCTATTCTAAATTTTTCGATGGAAGACAGAAAAAGTAATACCATAGTTGTGAATATTTTCCCGGAAGATAAAAAGTTCTACTTCAATTTTAAATTTTCTCAACGAAGTGAAGAAAAGTTCAAGTTCTATTCTGAATTTTCTCAATGAAAAAGAAATAAGTTATTGATCAATTCTATTTTTCCAAATATTATAAAAATTATCCATTTCAGTTCTGATTTTTCTCAAAGAGATGAAAAAATTTTAAATACTGTTCCAAATTTTTCACAGAAGATAGAAAAGTTCAAGTTCTCTTCTGAATTTTACCAAAGAACACAACTCAATTCCAATTTTCTCCAAAGAAAATAAAAAACTCAGACTTTTCTAATAAACATTCTAAGCGTCGACATGCTAACCTATCCTAAATAATAGAAATATAACAAAGTAATGCATAAAATATTTTTATTGAAATAACAACATGTAGGATATTAACATAAAAGTATATTACATACATTATAATACACTATTAATATATATGAGTCACTTTAAACATTTTGAATCTGTTCCATATAGAAATATAACAAAGTAATGCATAAAATATTTTTATTGAAATAACAACATGTAGGATATTAACATAAAAGTATATTACATACATTATAATACACTATTAATATTTATGAGTCACTTTAAACATTTTGAATCTGTTCCATAAACTAAATCATTAAGTTCTCTCTTGGTAATAGAGTTACTCACTTCTCTTAGTTCATAACCACTTGAATAATCATTATTCCATTTTGAATCATATACAATTTTTACTGGGATGTCACATACAGGTTCAATACACATTTCATCTTTGCTATTACTTAATTCATTGACCATATGATCTTCGGTAGTAATAATGTTCACTTATGCTTTATTCTCCTTTAATTTATCTTGACATTCATTAGTGATATTGGCAGCCAAAGCTCTTTTTATTTTGTCTGTGATTTCGTTGTCTATTATCACATTATTTTTACAGAGGTAACAGTTCTGGCACGTTGACAAGATATGATTTATGATGTTGGTGCAGCTGTATGCATGTCTTCTTTTTCCCTTTGCTTTCATTCGAATGCTAACACCGGAAAGATGTCGATAAGATCTATGAAAGGCTAACATGTTACCAGAACCATTAGCTAGAAGTTGTCCCTCTACATCAACTATTATTTTTACGTTGGCATTCTCTTTGACTACTAACTTCTCTGGAAATGATACTTTCTTATATCCACCATTTGTATTATGGAAATTCTTGAGTACTTCAAAGGATTTTAACTCCTCACTTTTATGACAATGTAGGCATACATTCCCAATAAGATCTCCACTACTACTTTTTTCATAGTTCAAATATATCTCTTTGTCAGCATTCAAGGCAACGATGACTTTATCATGCATACACACTTTCCTCGAATAATTCATTTTCACTTCCTTTTAAATATGATGTCGTGTTTATCCGTCCAATGGATGAAAATTACTAATCTAATACATGCAATAAACTAGATAGTCTCGATAACCTACCATGGAGTACCACTGGGAAAGCCGCTTCTGATGTAAGAGCAAGCATAGAGTACGATTACTATAGCCGCAAGTATTTTTCTTATCATTATAGATGGCAGCACACCCCGTTTGAACACACAGTCATAGTGAGAGAGATATGCAAAAAGTTAGGTTAATTTAGGTTCACTTAGAGTGGTGCGTCACTCTAAGTGAACCTAAGAAACCATAGGTTAGATGTCTGTGAAATAAAGACCTGAAGTGGAAGATTTTTGTTTTTTCTAGAGAAATTAGAATTGAAGTGTGTTCTTTGGTAAAATTCAGAAGAGAACTTGAACTTTTCTTCACTTCGTTGAGAAAATTAAAAATTGAACTAGAACTTTTTATCTTCCGGGAAAATATTCACAACTATGGTATAGCTTTTCTATCTACTACGGAAAAATTTAGAAAAGAACTTTAAATTTCTTTATGTCTTTGGTGAACTTAAAACTGAAGTGGAAGATTTATATTTTCTCTGGAGAAATTACAATTGAAGTGTGTTCTTTGGTAAAATTCAGAAGAGAACTTGAACTTTTCTATCTTCCATGAAAAATTTGGAACAGTATTTAAAATTTTTTCATCTCTGAGAAAAATCTGATCCGAAGTGAAAAATTTTTATATTATTTGGAAAAATAGAATTGATCAATAGCTAATTTCTTTTTCATTGAGAAAATTCAGAAGAATGAACTTTTTTATCTTCTGTGAAAATTTTGGAAGAGTATTTAAAATTTTTCATCTCTTTGAGATAGATCTGAACTGAAGTGGAAAAGTTTTATATTATTTGGAAAAATAGAAATGATCAATAACTAATTTCTTTTTCATTGAGAACATTCAGAATAGAACTTGAACTTTCCTTGACTTCGTTGAGAAAATTGAAAATTGAACTAGAACTTTTTGTCGTCCGGGAAAATATTCACAACTATGGTATAGCTTTTCTATCTACTACGGATAAATTTAGAATAGAACTTTAAAGTTCTTTATGTCTTTGGTGAACTTAAAACTGAAGTGGAAGATTTTTATTTTCTCTGGAGAAATTAGAATTGAATTGTGTTCTTTGGTAAAATTCAGAAGAGAACTTGAACTTTTCTATCTTCTATGAAAAATTTGGAACAGTATTTAAAATTTTTTTCATCCCTTTGAGAAAAATCTGAACCGAAGTGGAAAATTTTTATATTATTTGGAAAAATAGAATTGATTAATAACTAATTTCTTTTTCATTGAGAAAATTCAGAAGAAAACTTGAACTTTTCTTCACTTCATTGAAAAAATTTAAAATTGAAATAGAACTGCTTATCTTCCGAGAAAAAATTCACAACTATGATATAGCTTTTTCTATCTACTAAGGAAAAATTTAGAATTTGTAAAATTGGTTTAAGAAGGATATTAAGAAAAGAACTTGTTCTGAAAAGATATAATAAAGCCTTTTGAAAAGTATTGCTTGATCTTGGGGTGTGCAAAAAAGTCGTAAAGTAAAGTTATGGTGAAAAAGATAACTACTCCAACTTGTAAAATTGGTTTAGGAAGGACATTAATAAAAGAACTTGTTCTGAAAAGATATAATAAAGCCCTTTGGAAAGTATTGCTTGATGTTTGGGTTTACAAAAAAGTCGTAAAGTAAAGTTGTGGGGGAAAAGATAACTACTTCAACTTGTAAAATGGGTTTAGGAAGAAAATTACGTAAAGAACTTGTTCTGAAAAGATATAATAAAGCCTTTTGAAAAGTATTGCTTGATGTTGGGGTATTCAAAAAGCCTTATAGTAAAGTTGTGGGGAAGAGATGAGTACTTCAACTTGTAAAATGGGCTTAGGAAGGACATTAAGAAAAGAACTTGTTCTGAAATGCCCTTTGAAAAGTATTGATTGGTTTTGGAGCATTCAAAAAAGCTGTAAAGTAAAGTTGTGGGTGAAATGGACGGGTTCTTCAATTTGTAAAATGGATGGGTTCTTCAATTTGTAAAATAGGTTTAGGACGGTCACTAAGAAAAGAACTTGTTCTGAAATGCCATTTGAAGTATTGCTTGGTGTTGGGCATTCAAAAAGCTGTAAAGTAAATTTGTGGGTGAAAAAGATAGGTACTTCAACATGTAAAAATGGGTTTAGGATGGACATTATGAAAATAACTTGTTCTAAAATGCATTTGAAAAGTATTGCTTGGTGTTAATTGTGTTGCATTTGAAAAGTAGTGCAAGCTGTAAAGTAAAGTTGTGGTGAAAAGGATGGGTACTTCAATTTGTAAAATGGGTTTAGGAGGAACATTATGAAAAGAACTTGTTCTAAAATGCCTTTTGAAAAGTATTGCTTGGTGTTGGGGCATTCAAAAAAGCTGTAAAGTAAATTTGTGGGTGAAAAGGATGGGACCTTCAACTTGTAAAATGGGTTTAGCAAGGACATTAAGAAAAGAAATTGTTCTGAAATGCCCTTTGAAAAGTTCTGCCCGGTGTTGGAGCATTCAAAAAGCTGTAAAGTAAAGTTGTGGGTGAAAAGGATGGGTACTTCAAATTTGTAAAATGGGTTTAGGACGGTCACTAAGAAAAGAACTTGTTCTGAAATGCCTTTTGAAAAGTATTGCTTGGTGTTGGGGCACTCAAAAAGCTGTAAAGTAAATTTGTGGGTGAAAAGGATGGGACCTTCAACTTGTAAAATGGGTTTAGGAAGGACATTATGAAAATAACTTGTTCTGAAATGCCCTTTGAAAAGTATTGCTTGGTGTTGGAGCATTCAAAAAGCAGTATAGTAAAGTTGTGGGTGAAAATCCGGGTTGCAGCGGTAGCTAGCAACCTAGTAAGAGACGATCACCTCCAATGTTAAGAAATATAAAAACCCGTAGCTCCTAAAAAAAGAGTCAGATCAAAACAAAAAGTACACCATTAGAACCGCCTTGTCCAAATCCTCCATAAAGGAAACTTACCGCCCTTTGGCTTGAATAACAAAGAAAATATATTGGCTTGAAAATCAAGAAAATAGACTTTTACCACGTTATTCTCCCCAAACGGGATATTTTTTTCTTTTTTCTTTGTCTCCAGAGATAGCTTGGCACTGGAACATCGTAGAGGGTTGTTCAATAGCTCATTTTAAAGGAAATTAATTGGGTTAAAAACCTTTTGTAACTAAAATAAATTATTTCTAAAAGAGAATAAATTTTTCCAATAAAAACTGTATTTTTGATGCAGTGACGTCATAATTACTATATAAGAAACGTCAAAACTGTAAATGGTCTCATTCATGAATACATAATGGTTAGATCAAAGCAAGCTACACGCAAGTTAAAAAATCAGTACTAAAATATTATAATAAAGATCGAACTCTTCCCTATACTAACTTGCATACAATAATAATAAAGAACGACCTCTTGCCTATACTAAATTTTATATGCCACCTAATTATAGTATAGGTTATTAATTCAACAGACAGCTTGGCACTAGAAGATCGTAGAGAGTTGTTCAATGGTTCATTTTAAAGGAAATTAATGGGGTTAAAAACCTTTTTTAATTAAAACAAATTATTTTTATTACATTAAGAAATAAAGAACGAATGCTAGCTCATAGGAACTAAATACATTAAAAGACGATCACTGAAATAGCAAACCATTCCATACATTGGATTTAGCTACTTGATTGTTTGAGTTTCGTCTCTTACTATTTAAAGGAAGAAAAAGCCGTAGGCTTTTTCCTGTTTGTATTTACAGTTAAAAAACGAACTCAAGCCCAAAGAAACTGAACCCTGTGGTTCATTCATATTTTTATAATAAAGAACGAATATTTTACCGATTATCTACTAATAACCATATATGACGTAATAAGTGACATGACGTAATTTACAATAAAGAACGACACCTAGCTCATTTTAAATGAAACATAAATAGGGATTATGTAATTTCCATCAGTATCATGGCTGTAGAGACGGCTGATACCTAGTAAAGAACAAACCATTACAGCAAAGAACATTTCATGTTAAAGATTGATCAATGATGCCATAATCCTAGTTTATAGCCAGGTCGTCTCTTACTATTCCAATCAAGAAAAAGCCATAGGCTTTTTCCTGTTTGTAGTTTTTACAGTAAAGAACGATATCTCTCCCATACTAACTGATATATGGTGGTTCCAGGTGTAGTTACATAAAGGACGAATATAGCTCATCATAATCCGGGTTGCAGCGGTAGCTAGCAACCTAGTAAGAGACGATCACGTCCAATGTTAAGAAATATAAAAACCCGTAGCTCCTAAAAAAAGAGTCAGATCAAAACAAAAAGTACACCATTAGAATTTATAATAAGGAACGACCTCTTGCCTATACTAAATTTTATACGCCGCTTTATTATAGTACACGGATAGGTCAGTAATTCCACAGATAGCTTGGCAGTGGAACATAGTAGAGAGTTGTTCAATGGCTCATTTTAAAGAAAATTAACGGGGTTAAAAATCTTTTGTAATTTAAACAAATTATTTTTAAAATAGCATCAGTTTTTTGCGAAAAACTGCATATTTCATATTTTACAATAAGGAACGAACTGAACCCATAGTAACTTAAGTAATAAATCAAACAGTTCGTGGTCATAATAAAGAGCTATGTAATGGCTCATTTTAAAGGAAACTGCTGTATATAGAAACCTTTTGTAATTAACAAAATTAATTATTATTATAAAACAAATTATTACGATATGGTAAAGAAATAACTCTAGGCGATAGTAACTAATTTAATTTTGAAAAAAAAGAATTTATTAATAAAGAACGACCTCTTGCTTATACTAAATTTTATACGCCACTTAATTATAGTATAGGTTAGTAATTCCACAGATAGCTTGGCACTGGAAAATTTTACATTAAAAGACGATCACTGAAATAGCAAACCATTCCATACATTGGACTTAGTTAGCTACTTGATTGTTTGAGTTTCGTCTCTTACTATTTAAAAGAAGAAAAAGCCGTAGGTTTTTTCCTGTTTGTATTTATAGTTAAAAAACGAACTCAAGTCCAAAGAAACTGAACACTGTGGTTCATTCATATTATCTTCATTATTTTAGCTAGAATGTAAATAAACAAGTTTCTTTTTTAAATTTTAAATTGAAAAGATAGTGCTTTTAATTCAACATATTAAAAGTTATCCCCGACGGGGAATCGAACCCCCTTCTCCCAGGTAACAAGTGGGCATACTTACCATTAGACTATCGAAGACTTATAAAATAAAAGTTACATATAAGATGTGATAATAATTTTTTAATCCGGGTTACATAAAGGCTCGATCATCGAATTTTTTAATAAAAAACGACCTCTTGCCTATACTAAATTTTATACGCTACTTAATTATAGCA
This sequence comes from Artemia sinica, assembly GCA_027921565.1. Lineage (NCBI taxonomy): Eukaryota > Metazoa > Arthropoda > Branchiopoda > Anostraca > Artemiidae > Artemia > Artemia sinica. The sequence continues at coordinate 263,383 of JAPEVW010000093.1, read as the reverse complement.
TAGGTTAGTCATTCCACAGATAGCTGGGCACTGGAACATCGTAGAGAGCTGTTTAATGGCTCATTTTAAAGGAAATTAATGGGGTTAAAAATCCGGGTTGCAGCGGTAGCTAGCAACCTAGTAAGAGACGATCACGTCCAATGTTAAGAAATATAAAAACCCATAGCTCCTAAAGCAGGAGTCAGATCAAAACAAAAAGTACACCATTAGAATCGCCTTGTCCGAAACCCCTGTATAGGAAACTTTCTGTCCCTTGGCTTGAACAGCAAGGGAAATATATTGGCTTGAAAATCAAGCAAATTGACTTTTACCACGTTATTCTCCCCAAACGAGATATTTTTTTCTTTTTTTTTTTCTTTCTTTTCCAGAGATAGCTTGGCACTGGAACATCGTAGAGGGTTGTTCAATAGCTCATTTTAAAGGAAATTAATTGGGTTTAAAAACCTTTTGTAACTAAAATAAATTATTTCTAAAAGAGAATAAATTTTTCCAATAAAAACTGTATTTTTGATGCAGTGACGTCATAATTACTATATAAGAAACGTCAAAACTGTAAATGGTCTCATTCATGAATATCACAATAAGAGACGATCACGTCCAATGCTAACATAACAATAAAGAACGAACTCTAATTAAATTTTGTTATTATTATATTACAGTAAGGAACGAAGTCTATCTCATAGTATAACAGAGAAAAGAAAAAGAGGTATAATGTATATGAAGTCATTATAATGATAAAATAACTCTTGGCTATACTAACTGGCATAGTCAAGTTAGTATAGCCGTTATTATAATAAAGAACGAACTCTTGCCTATACTAATAAATAAAGGATCGAAATATTTCATTATAAAAATTATAATAAAAAAATTATTTTTTAGCTCATTATAAAAATAGTTCATCATCGAATAAAGCTGAAACTAAGTAAAGGGCAATTATGCCTCCAAATATTCACAGTGATGTTTAATATTTTCCATTACATCTGTAAACTGTTTCACAATTGCCAGATCATACCTTTGAAGGTTTCATATCCGGGTTGCAGCGGTAGCTAGCAACCTAGTAATTATAATAAAGAACGAATATTTTACCAATTATCTACTAATAACCATATATGACGTAATAAGTGACATGACGTAATATGTAAAACCTATTGTGTACTAATAACCATATATGACTTAATGAGCGACGTGACGTAAAAATTGAAAAAATTAATTTTTATTTTATTTTCGTTTTTAGTTCAGAATCGCTAAAGTTATAAACTGCAAAAATATTTATGGTGTCTGAACAATAGTTTTAATCTTTTAATTTAGACTAGAAAAATACCTGAAAATTTAAAAATTAGTTTAATTTTTTGTTAGGTTCTTGATACTTGATACGGGACATAAAAATTCAACTAATGGTTACATAATGGTTTCAATCAAGCAAGCTACACGCAAGTTAAAAAAAGAGTACTACCAAAAAAACAGAGATAGCATCTTGAAAAGAGAAAAGCAAAGGTATTCAACCGACCAGGCGTATCGAGATGCGAAAATTGTCTTTATTAAGATCCATAATAGTTATAGAAACATGCTTATAATAAAGAACGACCTCTTGCCTATACTAAATTTTATACTCCACTTAACTTCTTGTAATTAAAATAAATTTATAATAAAGAACGACCTCTTGTCTATTCTAAATTTTAACGACCACTTAACTATAGTATTTGCTAGTACAGTTATATTTAAGGTCAATAATATAGTTAAGGATATAGTTATGATATGGTTTTATTTATAGTTTACATTAAAGGACGATCATTGAAATAACAAACCATTGCATACATTGGCCTTAGTTAGCTACTTGATTGTTTGAGGTTCGTCTCTTACTATTTCAAAGAAAAAAAAGCCGTAGGCTTTTTCCTGTTTGTAATCAGGTTTGATAATAATATATATGATTACATAAAGGATCGATCTAGTTTACATAAAGAATCGATCTAGTTTAATATATATTTATTAGAGTAAAGAGCAAACTCAATACCAAAGGAACTGACCACTGTGGTTTATCCATATTAACTTCATTATTTTAGCCAGGAAGTAACTAAAACAGGTTTCTTTTTAAAGTTACAGTAAAGAACGAACTCTCAGCTATAGTAAATATCGAATTCTAAATTATCATGGTGGCAGCTGTAGTTGCAACGTAGTAAAAGGCCAGCCGTGGCCCATAGTAGCCAAAGGGTAATATAATAAAGAACGACCTCTTGCCTATACTAAATTATATAGGCCACTTAACTATAGTATAGGTTAGTAAATCACTGAAATAACAAACCCTTCCATACATTGGACTTAGTTAGCTACTTGATTGTTTGAGTTTCGTCTCTTACTATTTAAAAGAAGAAAAAGCCGTAGCCTTTTTCCTGTTTGTATTTATAGTTAAAAAACGAACTCAAGTCCCAAGAAACTGAACCCTGTGGTTCATTCATATTATCTTCATTATTTTAGCTAGGATGTAAATAAACAAGTTTCGTTTTTAAATTTTAAATTGAAAAGATAGTGCTTTTAATTCAACATATTAAAAGTTCTCCCCTACGGGGAATCGAACCCCCTTTCTCCCAGGCAACAAGTGGGCATGCTTACCATTAGACTATCGAAGACTCATAAAATGAAAGTTACATATAAGATATGATAATAATTTTTTAATCCGGGTTTAATATTATCCGGGTTACAGCGGTAGCTAGCAACCTAGTAAGAGAGGATCACGTCCAATGTTAAGAAATATAAAAACCCATAGTTCCTAAAAAAGGAGTCAGATCAAATTCAAAAGTACCCCATTAGAACCGCCTTGTCCGAAACCCCTGTATAGGAAACTTTCAGTCCCTTGGCTTGAACAGCAAGGGAAATATATTGGCTTGAAAATCAAGAAAAGTGGCAGCTACTACAACATTCTGCCTAAACGGGATATTTTTTTTTTCTTGTTTTCTTTTCCACAGATAGCTTGGCACTGGAACATCGTAGAGAGTTGTTCAATGACTTATTTTAAAGGAAATTAATTGGGTTAAAAATCTATAGTAACTAAAATAAATTATTTCTAAAAGAGAATAAATTTTTCCACCAAAAACTGCATTTTTGATGTCTTTTCACACTGCAGTCTTTCAAACATAATCGTATACCAGCGGTAAGATTTGAACCCATAAGTAAATGGTAGCATAAGTAAGCTACATTTCTTAAGAACTGCCCACCGGAAAACGAACTTAGATCGCCGGATTCAAAGTCTTATGTTTTAACCACTACACCAAGAAACGTTCATTTAAGAAAGAATTTTAACGGTATATGATAACTTAAATACCGAACTAAGTGCTAACCACTACACCAAGAAAAATTCATATAAAAAAGATTTACATAAAGGATCTATACCAAAATTAGGGATTATGTAAGTTTTCCGGGTTGCAGCGGTAGCTAGCAACCTAGTAAGAGACGATCACCTCCAATGTTAAGAAATATAAAACCCCCCAACTCCTAAAAAAAGAGTCAGATCAAAACAAATTATAATAAAGAACGACCTCTTGCCTATACTAAAATAAAAATCCATTACATACATTTGATTTAGTTAGCTACTTGATTGGTTGTTATCCGGGTTGCAGCGGTAGCTAGCAACCTAGTAAGAGACGATCACGTCCAATGTTAAGAAATATAAAAACCCATAGCTCCTAAAAAAGGAATCAGATCAAAACAAAAAGTACACCATTAGAACCGCCTTATCCAAAGCCCCTGTATAGTAAACTTTCTGTCCCTTGGCTTGAACAGCAAGAGAAATATATTTCCTTGAAAATCAAGAAAAGTTGCAGCTACTACAACATTCTTCCGAAACGGAATTTTTTTTTCTTTTGTATCCAGAGATAGCTTGGCACTGGAACATCGTAGAGAGTTGTTCAATAGCTCATTTTAAAGGAAATTAATTGGGTTAAAAATCATTAGTAACTAAAATAAATTATTCCTAAAAGAGAATAAATTTTTCCACCAAAAACTGCATTTTTGATGTCTTTTCATGCTGAACTCTTTTCAAAGATATTTGATTTTCCGGGTTGCAGCGGTTGGCTTGAAAATCAAGAAAATAGACTTTTACCACGTTATTCTCCACAAACGGGATATTTTTTTCTTTCCGCTTGATTTTTCTCCTCAGCTAGCTGGGCACTGGAAAATCATAGAGAGCTGTATAATAGCTCATTTTAAAGGAAATTGCAACATCTAGTCACTTTTGTAATTAAAAATAAAATACTTTTTAAAGTAGAATCAATTTTGTCAAAAATTGCATTTTTGATGTATTTTCATACTGCAGTCTTTTCAAAGATATTTGAATTTTGAAGCAATAAAACAGTTCATGGTAATGAACTCTATAGTAATAATAGCTACTTGTCTCAATAGTAACCGAAACTCCTGGAACCAAAATTTTCTTTTTTGGCTTAATCGCTAAAATTATTATGTAAACTGCAAAAATATTTATGATGCCTAATCAGTAATAGTAATTTTTTAATTTAAACATCAAAAATACATGAAAATTCTAAAATTAGTTTTGCTTTTTGTCTCCTGGAAGAAAAATTTTTTCATCTCAGTTCAAATTTATTATTGTATCCTGGAACCAAACTTTTTTTGGTTTGTAACCCGTAAAGTACATATCTCCATATTATTGTCTCATAATTGCAATTATTTTAGTTTTCAGTCCAGAATCGCTAAACTTATTATGTAAACTGCAAAATTATTTATGGTGTCTAACCAATAATAATAATTTTGTAATTCAAACAAGATAAATACCTGAAAATTTTAAAATTAGTTTTGTTTTATGCTAGGTTTTTAGATACTCAACACTTTGTGTACTTAATAATTTTAAACCTTGAAAAAATATGGTCTCACGCGAGTGGAAAAAAAGAAAGAATAACCAAAAAAAATATCAAAATAGAGCAATCCAAATTTCTACTAGTAGAAAACTTTACTACATAAAAAAAAGCTAACATCCTGAAATATCAGAAAAGTTTATTTAAAAGAGATAAAAATGCCACCGAACGCAATAAAGCTCGAGAACGCGTAAGGATTGCTACTAAGATGTCTTGTGATCCAGGATTTAAGAAAATGATAACATTACAAGACGATCATTGGAATAACATACCACTGCACACATTGGACTAAGTTAGCTACTTGATTGCTTGAGGTTCGTCTCTTGCTATTTCAAAGAAGAAAAATCCATAGGCTTTTTCCTGTTTGTGATGATATAGCATAAAACGAAACCCAAATTGTAACGGACGTCATCCTGGTTGTTATAGTAAAAACCAATAAAGAGAAAAACCTCAATGAAAAAAAAAACAACAAACGAGACTGCGGCCAGTGGAGAGAAAAGAAAAGACAAATGCAAAATAACGCGGATATTTCGCCTGTATCACAAACAAGGCATCTTCAGCACGAAAGACAGAAGAAGAACAAGATAAAAAAAAAACAAGTTAAAACTAAAAAACCAATAAAACCACCACCAAAACAAAAAATATACAATTGGCGCAAACTGATCCACGTAGGGAAAAGATGCTAATATGGAGTTACTTCAGTGAGAACACCAGAGCAACTGCGGAAAAATAAAAAAATGGAAATTACTTTAACTATTCTGTTCCGAAATAATTCTTTTGTTGGCTATTATTGATTATAATAAAGAACGACCTCTTGCCTATACTAAATTTTATACGCCACTTAATTATAGTATAGGTTAGTAATTCAACAGATAGCATGGCACTGGAACATCGTAGAGAGTTGTTTAATGGCTCATTTTAAAGGAAATTAATCCGGGTTGCAGCGGTAGCTAGCAACCTAGTAAGAGACGATCACGTCCAATGTTAAGAAATATAAAAACCCATAGTTCCTAAAAAAGGAGTCAGATCAAAACAAAAAGTACACCATTAGAACCGCCTTGTCCGAAACCCCTGTATAGGAAACTTTCTGTCCCTTGGCTTGAACAGCAAGGGAAATATATTGGCTTGAAAATCAAGAAAACTGACTTTAACCACGTTATTCTCCCCAAACGAGATATTTTTTTTTCTTTTTTCTTTTTTTTTCTTTTCCACAGATAGCTTGGCACTGGAACATCGTAGAGGGTTGTTCAATAGCTCATTTTAAAGTAAATTAATTGGGTTAAAAACCTTTTGTAACTAAAATAAATTATTTCTAAAAGAGAATAAATTTTTCCACCAAAAACTGCATTTTCGATGTCTTTTCACACTCCAGTCTTTCAAACATAATCGTATACCAGCGGTAAGATTTGAACCCACGCCTCCGAAGAGACTGGTGGCTAACACCAGTGCCTTGGACCACTCGGCCAGGCTGCCTCTTATAAATAAATATATATGTGAATTTGGGTTGCAGCAGTAGCTAGCAACCTAGTAAGAGATGATCAGTCCAATGCTAAGAAATATAACAAAACTCCTAAAAATAGAGTCAGATCAAAACAAAAGTACATCATTAGAATTACCTTGTCTGAAACCCTACTAGATAAATAATGAATGTCATCATAGTTTTATATTTTATAATAAAGAACGAACTCTTGCCTATACTAATGCATAAATGATCGAAATAGTTCATTATAAATGGGATGCATGTAATCCGGGTTGCAGCGGTAGCTAGCAACCTCCGGGTTGCAGCGGTAGCTAGCAACCTAGTAAGAAACGATCACGTCCAATGTTAAGAAATATAAAAACCCATAGTTCCTAAAAAAGGAGTCAGATCAAAACAAAAAATACACCATTAGAACCGCCTTGTCCGAAACCCCTGTATAGGAAACTTTCTGTCCCTTGGCTTGAACAGCAGGGGAAACATATTGGCATGAAAATCAAGAGAAGTGGCAGCTACTACAACGTTCTGCCTAAACGGCATATTTTTTTCTTTTTTGTTTTTTTGCTTTCATGTTTTCCACAGATAGCTCGGCACTGGAACATCGTAGAGAGTTGTTCAATGGCTCATTTTAAAGCAAATTAATTGGGTTTTCCACTAAAAACTGCATTTTTGATGTCTTTTCATACTGCAGTCTTTTCAAAGATATTTGATTTTTTTTACATTAAAGAACGATGTTCAGTCCATAGTAACTGAAGTGTTATTAGGAACCATTATATAGATGAGGCTTACAGTACTCAAAGGTTACTGTTTACAATGTGTTGAAAAGATATAAAGACTATAATTGGAAAACCACACCATTGCATACATTAGAATTGGTTAGCCACTTGTTTACATTAAAAGACGATCACTGAAATAACAAACCATTCCATACATTGGACTTAGTTAGCTACTTGATTGTTTGAGTTTCGTCTCTTACTATTTAAAAGAAGAAAAAGCCATAGGCTTTTTCCTGTTTGTATTTATAGTTAAAAAACGAACTCAAGTCCAAAGAAACTGGACACTGTGGTTCATTCATATTATCTTCATTATTTTAGCTAGAATGTAAATAAACAAGTTTCTTTTTTAAAGTTTAAATTGAAAAGATAGTGCTTTTAATTCAACATATTAAAAGTTCTCCCGACGGGGAATCGAACCCCCTTCTCCCAGATAACAAGTGGGCATACTTACCATTAGACTATCGAAGACTTATAAATAAAAGTTACATATAAGATATGATAATAATTTTTAATTATAATAAAGAACGACACCTAGCCCATTTTAAATGAAACATAAATAGGGATTATGTAATTTCCATCAGTATCATGGCTGTAGAGACGGCTGATACCTAGTAAAGAACAAACCATTACAGTAAAGAATATTTCATGTTAAAGATCGATCAATGATGCCATAATCATAGTTTGTAGCCATACAATCCGGGTTGCAGCGGTAGCTAGCAACCTAGTAAGAGACGATCACGTCCAATGTTAAGAAATATAAAAACCCAAAACTCCTAAGAAAAGAGTCCGATCAAAACAAAAAGTACACCATTAGAATCGCCTTGTCCGAAATTTCTATAAGGGAAACTTACCGCCCTTTGGCTTGAATAACAAAGAAAATATATTGGCTTGAAAATCAAGAAAATTGACTTTTACCACGTTATTCTCCTCAAAGGGGATATTTTTTTCTTTCTTCTTCTTTTCCACAGATAGCTTGGCACTGGAACATCGTAGAGAGTTGTTCAATGGCTCATTTTAAAGGAAATTAATGGCGTTAAAAACTTTTTGCACTTAAAACAATGTATTTTTAAAATAGAATCAGTTTTTTACGAAAAATTGCATATTTCATATTAAAGATTGATCAATGACGTCATAATCGTATACCATTGGTAGGATTTGAACCCACACCTCCGAAGAGACTGGTGACTAACACCAGCGCCTTGGACCACTCGGCCAAGAAAAATATCCCACAAACGGGATATTTTTTTCTTTCTTTCTTCTTCTTCTTCTTTTCCACAGATAGCTTGGCACTGGGACATTGTAGAGAGTTGTTCAATGGCTCATTTTAAAGGAAATCTCTAGATCTTGTGCCATTTCTACTTAATTTTCTTTTAAATTAATTATTTTTTACGGAAAACTTAATTTTTTATTATAATAAAGAACGAACTCTATTATAATAAAGAACGAATATTTTACCGATTATCTACTAATAACCATATATGACGTAATAAGTGACATGATGTAATATCTAAAACCTATTGTTTACTAATAACCATATATGAATTAATGAGCGACGTGATGTAAAAATTGAAAAAAATAATTTTTATTTTATTTTCGTTTTTAGTTCAGAATCGCTAAAGTTATAAACTGCAAAAATATTTATGGTGTCTGATCAATAGTTTTAATCTTTTAATTTAGACTAGAAAAAATACCTGAAAATTTAAAATTTAGTTTAATTTTTTGTTAGGTTCTTGATACTTGATACGTGACATAAACATTCAACTAATGGTTACATAATGGTTTCAATCAAGCAAGCTACACGCAAGTTAAAAAAACAGTACTACCAAAAAAACAGAAATAGCATCTTGAAAAGAGAAAAGCAAAGGTATTCAACCGACCAGGCGTATCGAGATTCGAAAATTGATAGTGACAAACAGCGTTATTATAATAATGTAGTTTATAGACATGCGAAAATTGATAGTGACAAACAGCGTTATTATAATGATGAAGTTTATAGACATGCAACAATTGAGAAAGCCAAAAAAAGAGCAAGGAACTGTATGATAACGATATAGATTACCGAAACAAACATAAGAAAAAAGTTGCTACCAGAATAGTGGGTAGATACTGGGGTGACAAAAGCTATAATGAAAAAATTAAATTCTCTGCGAGGTTGTACCGAAGAACACATAAGGACAAAGGGAAAAATTACATTCAGAAATACAAGAAGATGGCAAAAATGCATGCTGATCTTCGTAAATTGAGAAACATTTTACGTATGTTTTACCAGGATCACGAAAAGTATTCAAAATTACAGATTAAAACTCTCTTTGAAAGAGCGGATGCTGTTGAAAAGTCGGCTAGAAATGCTTTGGCAAAGCTTCATAGTAATATCCAAAAGAAATGTTGCCAGTTTAATGAAAAGCTTCCAAGGTATGGATTGGCAACTGCGGAACAGTTTATAGATGCAATGGAAAAGGTTCGACAACACAGTGAATATACAGAGGCGTACTTCTTAGAAATTCGTATATTAATTTTGGAAGGAGTAATTACAGTTTATGTAGCAGCAATAAAATATATATACAAGCATACCTATCAACAGCGAAGGAAAAGCAATGTTTTTCAATTATGGCGAAAACGAGCCTGTTAGGGTTATTAGTATATGTGTTTGTAAGACTAATGATTTAGAACAAAGTCCTGGAACACCGACTCAAGAAAAAAGCATTTCTAACTGTGTTTTAAATAGTTCTTTTAGTTCTACTGAATATTTGGCAAAAAATTCTCTGTGTAGTAGAACAAACTGTCCTGAAAAGTACGATACAACTATTGAAAAATGCTCTGAATCTAGATCTGACAAGGAAATTATGATGGCTGAAGTCACCTATAACAATCTGAGTAAACATTCAAAACCAAAATTTGGGCAGCAGGTTACATGGCAACGTCACCCTGATATCTGCAAGCTCTATCCGACGGATATTGAATTATGTCAAATTCTTTTTGATATCCTTGAAAATAATATAGCATTAAAATTTTCAACTGACAAAGTGGTTAATTTCTACCTTGGCGGCTTGGATTATTGTGAAATCAATTACAGGGACAAAAGAAAGCATGGGCATTCGTTATACTGTAGCCCAAATGAGGGATGTCAGAGCTATTTGCGTTCTCTAAGGGCACTAGCTCCATATTTTCCTGTCTTGACCTGTTTCATTAATAGCGTATGTAAGGCAGTATCAAAATCTAAGATTATACAACATATTAATCTGCTAAAGTCAAGGGCTCGTACAAGGAACTAAGTCATCATATAGAAGAAGTGTCAAGTAGACTCTGTCGTAATAATAGTCAAGATTTCATCTACGGTGAGAGCAATATTAGAGTTTCTGTGGATGAAAATACAATAATAAAATTATTTGGTGAGAGCCTTGATAAGGTAGCTAAAATCAGGGATGTATACCCCACAATGCATTGTGACAGTTGCGAGCAGTTAAGACAAAATACCAATTGAAGAGTCTAAGATCCCTTGAAGAGTCTTGAACAGCAGGGGAAATATATTGGTTTGAAAATCAAGAAAAGTGGCAGCTACTACAACATTCTGCCTAATCCGGGTTGCAGCGGTAGCTAGCAACCTAGTAAAAGACGATCACGTCCAATGTTAAGAAATATAAAAACCCATAGTTCCTAAAAAGGAGTCAGATCAAAACAAAAAGTACACCATTAGAACCACCTTGTCCAAAACCCCTGTATAGGAAACTTTCTGTCCCTTGGCTTGAACAGCAAGGGAAATATATTGGCTTGAAAATCAAGAAAAGTGGAAGCTACTACAACATTCTGCCTAAACGGGATATTTTTTTCTTTCTTGTTATCCAGAGATAGCTTTGCACTGGAACATCGTAGAAAGTTGTTCAATGGCTCATTTTAAAGGAAATTAATTGGGTTAAAAACCTTTTGTAACTAAAACAAATTATTTTAAAGCAAGATAAATTTTTCCACTAAAAACTGTATTTTTGATGTATTTCCATACTGCTGTCTTTTCAAAGACATTTGATTTTTGAAGCAATCAAACAGTTCGTGGTAAGGTTGTATTTTAAACTTTATATTCCATAGATAGCTTAGCACTGGAACATCGTAGAGAGTTGTTCAGTGGATCATTTTAAAGTAAATTAATAACATTCAAGGACGTATCCAAAGGGTTTAGTGGGTTAGAACCCCCCTCCCCCAAAATGTTTTTCAGATTCATAATAACGAATATAAAATGAATAAACAAAATTGAATATAAAAAAATATACAAAAATGAATATGAACAACTTTTTTATGCGTTTTTGAAGTTTTTATAATATTACATTAAAAGACGATCATTGGAATTACAAACAATTGCATACATTGGAATTAGTTAGCTACTTGATTGTTTGAGGTTCGTCTCTTACTATTTCAAAGAAGAAAAAGCCTTAGGCTTTTCCTGTTTTTATAGTAAAGAACGATCTCTAGCCTGTGTTAAATGATTACATTAAAGAACGAACTCTAGTCCATAGTTTATATTAAAGGACGATCATTAGAAAAGCACACCATTGTATATATTGGACTGAGTTAGTTTTTCAGTTTAGAATCGCTAAAGTTTTACAGTAAGGACCGAAGTCTATCTCATAGTAAACTAATGCAACGGGAAAAAGAAAAGAGTCTGTGGTATATCCGGGTTGCAGCGGTAGCTAGCAACCTAGTAAGAGACGATCACGTCCAATGTTAGAAATATAAAAATCCATAGTTCCTAACAAAGGAGTCAGATCAAACAAAAAGTAAACCATTAGAACCGCCTTGTCCGAAACCCCTGTATAGGAAACTTTCTGTCCCTTGGCTTGAACAGCAAGGGAAATATATTGGCTTGAAAATCAAGAAAATTGACTTTAACCACGTTATTCTCCCCAACGGGATATTTTTTTCTCTTTTCTTTTTTTGTATCCAGAGATAGCTTGGCACTGGAACATCGTAGATAGTTGTTCAATAGCTCATTTTAAAGGAAATAATTGGGTTAAAAATCTATAGTAACTAAAATAAATTATTTCTAAAAGAGAATAAATTTTTCCACCAAAAACTGCATTTTCGATGTCTTTTCACAATGCAGTCTTTCAAACATAATCGCATACCAGCGGTAAGATTTGAACCCACGCCTTTGAAGAGACTGGTGGCTAACACCAGTGCCTTGGACCACTCGGCCAGGCTGCCTCTCACAAATAAATATATATGTGAATTTGGGTTGCAGCAGTAGCTAGCAACCTAGTAAGAGACGATCAGTCCAATGCTAAGAATATAACAAAACTCCTAAAAATAGAGTCAAATCAAAACAAAAGTACATCATTAGAATTACCTTGTCTGAAACCCTACTAGATAAATAATGAATGTCATCATAGTTTTATATTAGAGCTATGACGTGAATAGAAAAACATTACATTAAAAGACGATTCTTGGAATAACATACCACTGCATACATTGTACTTAGTTAGCCACTTGATTGCTTTAGGTTCGTCTCTTACTATTTCAAAGATATTTCTTAAGATTGGACGTGATCGTCTCTTACTAGGTTGCTAGCTACTGCTGCAACCCGGATTTGTTAAAACCCCCCAGAAATTACTGCATTTTACATAATAATGGAATATTATATAAAAAAACAATTGACAAACACCATTTATGATGATCTATATCGATCCTTTATGTAATCTAAAACGGCGGATTTTGTTGAAAAGTCGGCTAGAAATGCTTTCGCAAAACTTCATAGTAATATCCAAAAGAAATATCGCATGCTTGATGAAAAGTTTCCAAGTTATGGACCGGCAACTGTGGATCTTGACTAATAATGAACTGTATCAATCCCTTATGTAAAATCAACTGAAACCATAAAATTGGTATTACAATATTTTAGTATTTAATAATGATAATATTGTATCAAGTTGTTTAAACATTAAGATAAAATAAGACTCAATTAAACATTTTTAGAAATGTATATAGTTTCTTTTCATAAAGTAAAATTGTTACTCAAAAATTCTAAATATTTTTGCAGTTTACAGAGTTTTGCACTTTTTTCTCATACCTTTTGTATTGTCATAATATAAATACTGTAATCTTAACTATAATTGCGTATTTTATATTTTTTAACATTGGACCTGATCGTCTCTTACTAGGTTGCTAGCTACCACTGCAACCTGGATTACTATTAAGACAACTAGCTATTATTACTATAGAGTTCATTACCATGAACTGTTTAATTGCTTCAAAATTCAATATCTTTGAAAAGACTGCAGTATGAAAATACATCAAAAATGCAGCTTTTTGACAAAATTGATTCTACTTTAAAAGTATTTTATTTTTAATTACAAAAGTGACTAGATGTTGCAATTTCCTTAAAATGAGCTATTATACAGCTCTTTATGATTTTCCAGTGCCCAGCTAGCTGAGGGGGAAGGAAAATCGGAAACTCTAATATTGCTATCACCGTAGATGACGTCTTGACTTTTACAATAGAGTCTACTTGACACTTCTTCTAAATAATCACTTAGTTCCTTGCACGAACCCTCGACTTTTAGTAGATTAATATGTTGTATAATCTTAGATTTTGATACTACCTTATATACGCTATTAATGAAACAGGTCAAGACAGGAAAATGTGGAGCTAGTGCTCTTAGAGAACGCAAATAGCTCTGACATCCCTCATTTGGGCTACAGTATAACGAATGCCCATGCTTTCTTGTGTCCCTGTATTTGATTTCACAATAATCCAAGCCTTAAAGGTAGAAATAAAGTAGAAATGCTATATTATTTTCCAGGATTTCAAAAGAATTTGACATAATGCAATATCCGTCGGATAGAGCTTGCAGATATCAGGACACAGAGCATTTTTTGCCCAAATATTCAGTAGAACTAAAAGAACTGTTTAAAACACAGTTAGAAATACATTTTTCTTGAGGAAGAATCTTTAAAAGACATATACTAATAACCCTAACAGGTTCGTTTCTGCTATAATTGAAAAACATTGCTTTTCCTTCGCTGTTGATAGGTATGCTTGTATATATATTTTTATTGCTGCTACATAAACTGCAATTGCTCCTTCCAAAATTAATATACGAATTTTTTAAGAAGTACGCTCCCATATATTCACTGTGTTGTCTAGAATTTTCCACTGCATCTAAAAACTGATCCAATGTTGCCAGTCCATAGCTTGGAAGCTTTTCATTAAGCTGACAGCATTTCTTTTGAATATTACTATGAAGTTTTGCCAGAGCATTTCTAGCCGACTTTTCAACAGCATCCGCCCGGGGTGTTCCCATTTGAGCGCTTTCCCATTTGAGCGCCACGGAATTTTGTTCCATTTGAGCGCCATGGAATTTTGTTCCCATTTGAGCGCCACGGAGTACCATTTGAGCGCCAAACCCAAAATTGTGATTTTGCGGTGGATGAAGCGTGGTTTGCTGCCACATTGACCTGTAGAAATATTTATTGCCACGAAGACAACGAACAAAACTGAGGATTTTATTGGGTCAATGGTTGTGAAATAACTCTGTACTGAGAGTTAAGAAGCTAAACGTTTGTTAAGCTTGTGAAAATATAAGTGAAGATTTTACGCACGTTCATAGGGTAAGAACTGATTGCCGCTGAAGAAGGCTTACCTAACCTAACCTAACCTAACCTAACCTAACCTAACCTAACCTAACCTAACCTAACCTAACCTAACCTAACCTAACCTAACCTAACCTAACCTAACCTAACCTAACCTAACCTAACCTAACCTGAAAAACCTAACCTAACCTAACCTAACCTGAAACGCAAAATATTATCTGGCGCTCAAATGGGACACAACTGAACTAATTAAAATACGGCGCGCAAATGGGAATTTCCCATTTGCGCGCCATGGCGCTCAAATGGGAAAGCGCTCAAATGGGATACACCCATCCGCCCTTTCAAAAAGAATTTTAATCTGTAATTTTGAATACTTTTCGTAATCCTGGTAAAACAATCGTAAAATGTTTCTCAATTTACGACGATCAGCATGCATTTTTGCCATCTTCTTGGACTTCTGAATGTAATTTTTAATTTTGTCCTTATGCGTTCTTTGGTAAAGCCTCGCAGAGGTTTTAGTTTTTTCATTATAGCTTTTGTCACCCCAGTATCTACCCATTATTCTGGTAGCAACAGTTTTCTTATGTTCGTTTCGGTAATCTTTATCATTATAATACCGTTCCTTGCTCTTTTGTTCGGCTGTCTCAATTTTCCCTTCTCGATACCCCTGATCCGTTACATACCTCTGTTTTGATCTGTCATATTTCATTTTCTTAAATCCTGGATTGCAAGACATCTTAGTAGCAATCCTTACGCGTGCTTGAGCTTTATTGCGTTCGGTGGCATTTTTATCTCTTTTAAATAAACTTTTCTTATATTTCAGGATGTTAGCTTTTTTTGTGTAGTAAAGTTTTTTATTAGTAGAAATTTAGATTGCTCTATTTTGATTTTTTTTTGTTTATTCTTTCTTTTTTTCCATTCGCGTGAGACCATGTTTTTCGATGTTTAAAATTATTAAGTACACTATACCACGTGTCGAGTAGCTAAAACCTAGCATAAAACAAAACTAATTTTAAAATTTTCAGGTATTTCTCTAGTTTGAATTAAAAAATTAGTATTATTGGTTAGACACCATAAATATTTTTGCAGTTTACATAATAACTTTAGCGATTCTGAACTGAAAACTAAATAATTGGAATTATAAGACAACAATATGGAGATACGTACTTTAGGCTACGGGTTACAAACCAAAAAAAGTTTGGCTCCAAAACTAATTTTAAAATTTTCATATATTTTTGTATTTTAAATTAAGAAATTACTATTATTGGTTAGACATCATAAATATTTTTGCAGTTTACATAATAACTTTAGCGATTAAGCCAAAGACAAATTTTGGTTCCAGGAGACAAAGAACAAAACTAATTCAAAAATCGTCAGGTGTTGTTCTAGTTTGAATTAAAAAATTAGCATTATTGGTTAGACATAATAAATATTTTTGCAGTTTACATAATAACTTTAGAGATTCTGAACTAAAAACTAAAATAAAAAAAAATTTAATATTTCTCATTGGAAACATAGGATAACAATATAGAGATACGTAATTTACGGTTTAAGCCAAAAAAGTTTGAACTAAGATGATATAAAATTAATGGCGTAAAAAAAGGCGTAGCGAGTCAATTGAAGCAAAAGGAAAACCAAACTAATTTTAAATTTTCAGGTTTTTTTCTGGTTTGAATTAAAAATGGAAATTATTGTTCAGACACCATAAATATTTTTTTGCACTTTGCAGCTAAATAAAATTATTTTATTTAAAATTTTCAGGAATTATTCTAGTTTCAGTTGACAAATAAGATTTTTTTTCAAGCAATCGAGCAGCTAACTAAGTCCAATATATATAATGGTATGTTCTTTGAATGATCTCTGTTAATTAGGTTCCTAGCTATCGCTGCAACCCGGAACTATTAAAAAAATAGTTTATCTTTAATTATAGAAATAACTAGATGTAGCAAGTTTTACTATTGAGAACGAGTCGCTCTTGCTGTTCAACATACAGTTCGTTATCACGAACTGTTTGCTTGGATGTATCTATTGGTATCAAAATTTCGTTCTTTAAAGTTTTGGTTACTATTGAGACAAGTAGCTATTATTACTATAGAGTTCATTACCATGAACTGTTTGATTGCTTCAAAATTCAAATCAGAGGCAACGCTGTAGCGTTCCCTATAGTAAAGGCCATACAGCTCCAATGTTTTATTATTTATTATTTATTATTTTTTTTCCCAGAGGCACTTCATATGGAAGGGGTCGTCATAGAAGCTTCAAAGAGGGCTCATTTGATTGGAAATCGAGAGTTCTAGTGCCCTTTTTTAATAGTCAAAAATGATTGGAGGGCAACTAGCCCCCCACACACGCCATCATTCCCCCAAAACACATCCAATCAACATTTTGAGATAGCCATTTTGTTCAGCGTAGTTGATTTCCGATTAAAAAATATATTTTTGAGGAGGACACTCCCCAATAACCCTCAGGGCGAGGGTTTTAAGTTATGCCCTGGGGCATATAAGGTTTTTTATAGAAGGTGTTGTCGTAGAAACTTCAAAACAGGTTCATTCGATTGGAAATTAAAGGGCTAGTGCCCTTTTTAATAGTCGAAAATGATTGGAGGGCAACTAGCCCACCTCACGCCCATCATATCCCAAACACATCCAATCAAAATTTTCAGATAGCCATTTTGTTCAGCGTAGTTGATTTCCAGATAGAAAATATATTTTTGAGGAGGACACTCCCCCACAACCCTCAGGGCAAGAGTTTTAAGTTATGCCCTTGGGGCATATAAGGTTTTTATAGAAGGCGTTGTCGTAGAAACTGCAAAACAGGCTCATTCGATTGGAAATTAAAGGGCTAGTGCCCTTTTTAATTGTCAAAAGTGATTGGAATGCAACTAGCCCCCCCCCCTACGCCCATCATTCCCCCAAACACATCCAATCAAAATTTTGAGATAGCCATTTTGTTCAGCGTCGTTGATTTCCAGATTGAAAATATATTTTTGAGGAGGACACTCCCCCACAACCCTCAGGGCAAGGGTTTTTAAGTTATGCCCTGGGGGCATATAAGGTATTTATAGAAGGCGTTGTCGTAGAAACTTCAAAACAGGTTCATTCGATTCGAAATTAAAGGGCTAGTGCCCTTTTTAATAGTCAAAAGTGGTTGGAGGGCAACTAGCCCCCCCCCCCTACGCCTATCATTCCCCAAACACATCAAATCAAACTTTTGAGATAGCCATTTTGTTCAGTGTAGTTGATTTCCAGATAGAAAAATATGTTTTTGAGGAGGACACTCCGCCACAACCCTCAGGGCAAGAGTTTTAAGTTATGCCCTGGGGGCATATAAGGTTTTTATACAAGGCGTTGTCGTAGAAACTTCAAAACAGGCACATTCAATTGGAAAATTCAAAGGGCTAGTGCCCTTTTTTAATAGTCAAAAGTGATTGGAGGGCAACTAGCCCCCCCCCCCCACGCCCATCATTGCCCCAAACACATCCAATCAAAATTTTGAGATAGCCATTTTGTTCAGCGTATGTTGATTTCCAGATAGAAAATATGTTTTTGAGGAGGACAATCCCCCACAAATCTCAAGGCAAGGGTTTTAAGTTATGCCCTGGGGGCATATAAGATTTTTTATCGAAGGTGGTGTCGTAGAAACTTCAAAAAAGGCTCATTCGATTGGAAATTCCGAGGGCTAGTGCCCTTTTGTAATAGTCGAAAGTGATTTGAGGGCAACTAACCCCCCTCTCACGCCCACCTTTTCCCAAACACATCCAATCAAAATTTAAGACAGCCATTTTATTAAACGGAGTTTTAAGTTCTGGAAATTAGGTCTTTGAGGATTACAACTCCCCCAAAGCCCTCAGGCAAGGGTTGTAATTTAAGGATTCTCCGAATCCTTCATATTATTTCTTATGGAAGGGATGCTCGTATAAACTTTAGAGAGGGCTCATTTGATTGAAAATTGAAAAGTTCTTGTTCACTTTTTAAGAGTCAAAAGAGATTGAGGGCAACTAGCCCCTCTCCCTCCTCCAACGCCGTAAATGCATCAGACAAAAATTTTGAGATGGACATTTTGTTAAAATAGTTCAAGTTCTGATAACAAAAAACTCCGGTGTCGACACAGCCCAAAAGGGCCCAGGGTAGGCGTTGTAAGTTATGCCCTGGGGCATAACTTATTAAGGGGGTTTATAACTTACGGGAAGGGGTTTTTTATGGGAAGAACACATAGGAAATCTATTATAATTATCCAATTATAAGGTTAAAATACATACTCTGTGATAGATGCAAAATTGCTTTGGCACACAAATTCCTATTAAGGTCAATTCCAAACAGTCGTGATCCCTTTGTGTCAGCAAGTGAAATGGTCTAAACCCCCTTATTGGAGCTATTTTTCAATCCATTCATTGTTGTCAATCGCTGTCAACAAGTTATGCAAGCTGTCTATTGTTCATATATAAGGTTTTTTATCAAAGAGTTATCGTATATGACTTTGAAAAAAGCCTTATTCGATTTAAATTGAAAGTTCTAGATTCCATTTTTTTTAAAGTCAAGAATAATCGGACAGCAAGCACCCCCCCCCCCCATGCCATAAAAACTTGAAACTTTTTGCAATCAAAAACGAAAAAAAATTAATCAAAAAAAAAAAATTCCGAAAAATAAAATTTTAAAAGAAAAGTAAAGGCCATTGTTGGGGTTCTCCACCCCTGTTTCTTTTCATTTCAGATAAATGACCTATTTTCGTTTCTCTAATTACATTTGCTTATAGTATAATTTCAAAGACAGGTTAAATTCCCGTTACTAAGCGATAGTGGTTTTGCAATAGGTAAGCTGTGAAGCAAGTTGATTTTTACTTCCTGGTTTTGGGAGTCATTGAAAGATAAATCTAAGAGGTAAAATTGGGTTTGAATGAGGAGGTAGCTGATTGGCTGGGCCAAGTGACGGTCCACCCATACAAACAGTGCTGTACAAATTGTTATTTTGTTTTAGTCTGCGTTCTGACCCCAGTCGGGGATATATATATTTTTGTGGTTTTTGTGACCCTTTTGGAAGAATACAAATAAGGTATTTTCTACAAATTGTGTACTATTTTCCGTAACCCAGGCAGGGTAGGAATAGAGCTACAAGGTACCGTCATTATTATATTGACAGGGAGGGTTGTTACCTCCAAGGAGAGAGTAGAGATTTTCTAGCCGTAACCCAAGGCGGGTACATTTGGCTTTAGAAAGTGGCCATTTGACCACTCGATCGCGTTATCATACCCTGGGACAGGGTATACTGTACATAGGGTAGTACCAAACCCGATATTTGCAGAACCGTTGGGGTAAGAGCGGGAATCTCACTAACATTTGGGCCGACAAGGGGTTCTCCCCTTCGAGTAAGTGGCATAGCAACCTTTTTTGCGCCATTTTTGCCTTTAAAAGGGGTGACCCCGCACATACACCCCAATAAGTGGTGCCAGCGGTAGCAAGCACTACGAACATTGGCGGCAGCGGCATAAGTAAACACGAACATTGGTGGCAGCAAGAACAGGAATTATTAACAGAGTTGACAATAAAAGAATTTTGCGCTTTCGAAGAAACAAGTAATTTAGCCTACAAAAGTAGCCTATTGTGGTTACAGAGGCTATATATAAAAAATCGCAAAGAGAAATTTTTATCTGAGCTGTGCTTAGTCGGATAATAATAAGTAAACACGAACATTGGTGGCAGCGAGAAAAGGAATTATTAACAGCGTTGATAATAAAAGAATTCTACGCTTTCGAAGAGATCAGGTTAATTTAGCCTACAAAAGTAGCCTATTGTGGTTACATATAAAGAGAAAAGAAAGAAATACGGAAGCAATTAATACAATTATGAAGATCTATTATGGGCTATGCCTTGTGAGATCATAATTGGAAAATTTACGAATCAATATATCACGCAACTAATTAGTATTCAAAAATATAAGGCTAAAATTGCTGCGTGTCAAAACAATTTTTCGCGAGAGACCGGAAGTTAAATGGATAAAAGAATTTTCATTTAGACTGAAGAGGTAATTTGAAGTTAACGGAATTTTGAAATTATGTCGGACAGAGATGAGATTAAAAGGGCGAGTGAAGCCATAGAAAAGGAGAGAGAGATAGAAAAGAAAGGGAGAAAGATATGAGACAACGTATATTAAATTTCATGGAGAAAGAAAGAGAGAAAGATAGAATAGACAGAGAACGAAAGGAAGAGGCTGATAGAATAGCCAGAGAACGAAAAAAGGAGAATGATAAAATAGCTAGAGAGAAAGAAGAAAGATATCACCAAGAGTTTAAAAGAACCATGATAGGCCTAATAGAAGCCCATTGGGGAATTCCAGAAAGTGAGATTTTATCACAACTAACTTTTAGGCTGTCAGATAGCCATAATAATTTGTCTAAGAATCAATCGCGAGAAAAAAAAAATTACCAGACATTAAACACTTTTACGGGAAAACATGATACTTTGTTGACTGCGGGGGAAGGTAGACCGGCCCATAAAACAAATTGGAAGGCTCTGCCGTCCTGTCGGAAAAACAAATACTGGATACTCGGTTCAAAAAGTTGATAATCCACAAAAAAGGTGATGCGGAAGTAAAAATACCACAAATATTGAAAAAAAGACGCGCGAAATTGATTTGTCAGGAAATTTACAAATAATAGAAAACTTGAGAACACTTTTAATGAATATGAGACGATAACAAGTACAGGCCAAATGAAACGCTGGTTGTACCAGAGAATAAGGAGACGAAATTTATTGTACGCGCTTTTCCTCGGAAAGTTCGAGAAATTTTGATAGAATATGAAAAACCAAATGTCGGAGTCCAATTCCCATTTGATAACGAAATATTTGTTTCTGCGGTAAAAATAAAGAAGACTAGAAGAGAGAAAAGAGATATTAAACGAAGCTACAATGAAGTAATGCAGTCAAAGATAGTGGACACTGGAGTCCAAATCGGATTTAACGATGATTTATTATTTTGCGGGAATGACAGAATTGAGAAAAGTAGAGACGAAAAGAGGAATGCAAAGAAGAGACAAAATTTGGATATTCAGCCTGCAGTGGCGATTATAATAAAGATCGAATTCTTCCCTATACTAACTTGCATAGGCAACTTCACTATAGTTAAGATTACAGTATTTATAAGAGTTAAAAATTTTCCCACACCGGGAATCGAACCCGGCCTGTTAAGTGAAAGTTAACTATCCTAGACACTAGACCATATGGGACCATAAAGAAGTATGATTTAAGAACCATATGCATATTATTATTTCACCATACAATTATAATAAGGCCAAAACATTTTAATAAGGAACGACCTCTTGCCTATACTAAATTTTATAGGCCACTTAACTATAGCTTAGGCTAGTACAGTTACATTTAAGCTCAATATATTAAAATTTTCCACTAAAAATACATTAAAAGACGACAATTGTATACATCGGAATTAGTTAGCTACTTGATTGTTTGAGGTTCGTCTCTTACTATTTTTCAAAGAAGAAAAAGCCATAGGCTTTTTCCTGTTTGTAATCAGTTTATTATCCGGGTTGTAGCGGTAGCTAGAAACCTAGTAACAAACGATCACGTCCCATAGTAAAAACTAAAGTAACCCATAACTCCTAAAAAAAGTTATAATAAAGAACGACCTCTTTCCTATACTAAATTTTATAGGCCACTTAACTATAGCATAGGCTAGTACAGTTATTATATTTAAGGTCATCCGGGTTGCAGCGGTAGCTAGTTATAATAAAGAAGTAATTCAACAGATAGCATGGCACTGGAACATCGTAGAGAGTTGTTCAATGGCTCATTTTAAAGGAAATTAATTGGGTTAATCCGGGTTGCAGCGGTAGCTAGCAACCTAGTAAGAGACGATCACGTCCAATGTTAAGAAATATAAAAACCCATAGCTCCTAAAGCTCAAGTCAGATCAAAACAAAAAGTACACCATTAGAACCGCCTTGTCCGAAACCCCTGTATAGGAAACTTTCTGTCCCTTGGCTTGAACAGCAAGGGAAATATATTGGCTTGAAAATCGAGAAAATTGACTTTAACCACGTTATTCTCCCCAAACGAGATATTTTTTCTTTTTTCTTTTTTGTATCCAGAGATAGCTTGGCACTGGAACATCGTAGAGGGTTGTTCAATAGCTCATTTTAAAGGAAATTAATTGGGTTAAAAATCTATAGTAACTAAAATAAATTATTTCTAAAAGAGAATAAATTTTTCAATAAAAACTGTATTTTTAATGCAGTGACGTCATAATTACTATATAAGAAACGTCAAAACTGTAAATGGTCTCATTCATGAATACATAATGGTTAGATCAAAGCAAGCTACACACAAGTTAAAAAATCAGTACTAAAAAATCAAGAAAAGTGGCAGCTACTACAACATTCTGCCTAAACGGGGTATTTTTTTTCTCTTTTCTTTGTTTCCAGTATACTAAACGGGATTTTTCCACCAAAAACTGCATTTTGATGTCTTTTCACACTGCAGTCTTTCAAACATAATTTTTACAATAAAGAACGACACCTAGCCCATGTTAACTGAAACATAAATAGGGATTATTTTATTTCCATCAGTGTCATGGCTGTAGAGATGGCTGAAACCTAGTAAAGAACAAACCATTACAGTAAAGAACAAACTTACAACCCATAGAAACTAAAATAAGATTATAATTTCATTTTAAAGATTGATCAATGATGTCATAATCGTAGGTTTTAGCCAGGTCGTCTCTTACTATTCCAATTAAGAAAAAGCCATAGGCTTTTTCCTGTTTGTAATACAGTAAGGATTTCAGTAAAGGGGCGACAATATTCCAGTAAATTATAATAAAGATCGAACTCTTCCCTATACTAACTTGCATACGCAACTTCACTATAGTTAATATAGTTAAGATTACAGTATTTATATTATACATCCTTATAAATTATAAAAGGTTCAAATATTCGAAGATTATAGAGTTAAAAATTTTCCCACACCGGGAATCGAACCCGAGCCTGTTTTATAGTAAAGAACGAACTCTTGCCCTTAGTTACCTATGTCTTGTCAAATTAGCTAATTAATTTCACCTGATTTTGTTTTAAAAATAATTCCCACACCGGGATTCGAACCCAAGCCAATTGGTTGAAAGCCAACTATCCTAAACCACTAGACCATATGAGATATGTGTAAAAAGCTAATTAATTGTTTATGATATCCGGGTTGTTATAATAAAGAACGACCTCTTGCCTATACTAAATTTTATACGCCACTTAATTATAGTATAGGTTAGTACTTCAACAGATAGCATGGCACTGGAACATCGTAGAGAGTTGTTCAATAGCTCATTTTAAAGGAAATTAATTGGGTTAAAAACCTTTTGTAATTAAAACAAATTATTTTATTACATTAAGAAATTTTAATTATGTTCCTTAAGAAATCATCATAAATAAAAATTTCCCAAATTATAATTTACTATAAGGAACGAACTTTAACCCATAGTAACTTAAGTATTAAATTAAACGGTTCGTTGTCATAGTAAAGAGCTGTGTAATGGCTCATTTTAAAGGAAACTGCTGTATATAGAAACCTTTTGTAATTAAAAAAATTAATTATTATTATAAAACAAATTATTACGATGTGGTAAAGAACTAACTCTAGGCGATAGTAACTAATTTAATTTTGAAAAGAAAGAATTACAGCAGAAACCTAAATGGTAGTATAAGTAAGCTACATTTAATAACGACCTTCCGCCAGGATTTGAACTCGGATCGCAGGATTCAAAGTCTTAAGTGCTAACCACTACACCAAGAAATGTTCATATAAGAAAGAATTTTAACAGTATATGATAACTTAAAGACCAAATTATAATAAAGAAACGACCTCTTGCCTATACTAAATTTTATACGCTACTTAATTATAGTATAGGTTAGTAATTCAACAGATAGCATGGCATTGGAACATCGTAGAGAGTTGTTCAATGGCTCATTTTAAAGGAAATTAATGGGGTTAAAAACATTTTATAACTAAAACAAATTATCTTTAAAATAGAACCGGTTTTTTACGAAAATGGGAAATATATTGGCTTGATATAATTAAGAACGAATTTATAATAAAGAACGACCTCTTGGCTATACTAAATTAGGTATGGCGTTGTAAGAGAAGTAGCTCTGTCTGGAGTCGTGAGATCGATCCCCATACCCTACTTCATGTTTATTCATTCTCTTATTCTTGCAAAGGGATTTTTTAGTAAATATAATTCTTGTCAAACTCATTGTAGAGAGCTAGAAATAAAATTACATTAACATTATAAGAAATCATTATATAGGTGATGAATTTTCCTTAATGATTAATATTAGACATAAATTAAAATCTTGTTTAGGGTAAAAAACCAGTTAATAGATTTTAAACCATAATTATTTTCTGAAAAATAAGGGTCCAACCGGATGCGAACCGGTGACCTATCGATCTGCAGTCAATTGCTCTACCTCTGAGCTACGAACCCTTATTATTAAGAGAGAATTAAAGATGTTTACATGAATTACAGTAAAGAACGATCTCTCTCCCATACTAACTGATATATGGTGGTTCCATGTGTAGTTACATCCGGAAAGCAGAGGTAGCTAGCAACCTAGTAAGAGACGATCACGTCCAATGTTAATATTATACAAGAACAATTAGCAATACAACCTTTTGTCCTCGATATGCTTCACTATTGCATTTAAAGCACTTTTAAGTCTTTTCACGTGTGCCATATCAATTTTTGCAGCAAAGCATAATTGATCCTCAATTTTAAATTTCCTAAAAGATATCACATATATTGGATATACTTCGCATCCCATTCCAGACGTGGTCGTGATCCTCTCTTGATTTCCACTGCAACGTTTAGTGCTCTTGTATCAATGCTACCAACTCCACTATCAACTTCTTATAGTGTAAACATTCCATTCATTATTACAAATATATCTTAATGAGTAAAGTCAAACTTTTCTCACTCCTTGAATTCTATTCTCACACTAATAACAACTATAGCGAAAATCCTTCCTTGTATTCCCTGCAATCCAGTCCCCTTAGTGGAGCAATACACTTAGAAACATCACCTGATTAGCCTAAAAAGAGACATGTGGTCCTGTCCCGTTGGAATTGATTATCCAGCAATTGTTGTTTGACTTATGTCTACATCCGGCAATAGTTGAACTTATGTCTACATCCGGCAATTGTTGTCAGGTTAGGTCTATATCCAAGAAAACAACAAATAAATTGACCCACACTCATAATCATCAAACAACCATCAAATAACTAAAACAGAAACAACAATATAACCTTCAAAAAAAAGAAACCACATCAAATAACCATCAAACAACAATATACCCATGAAAAACATAAAATCATCAACCTTCAACAAACAGAACAGAAACAACATCAAACAACCATCAACAAATAGAATGTAAAACATCAAATAACCTTCAAACAGAACAAAACCATCAAATAACCATCAACAAACAGACCAAAAAAACATGCATAAATTATGTTATCTCCGAAATGGTACATCTTCTCCTGCTAAAAGATCCCAAATGTTCTTAATATAAACTTTACTACTGAAGAACAACCATTGCACAATGCTAACTTATATGCAGTTTTGCCATCTAGATCTAACTTCGAAAGATCAGCTCCATGTTCAAATAAAAGTTGAAACATTTCCAAATTATCCTCATTAGCTGCAAAATGCAAAGGAGTACTTAAAAATGGTGTAGTTGCGTTAATGTCAGCTCCTTTCAGTAAAAGAGATTTCGCAATCTCTACTCTATTTTCGATAGCAGCTATATGAAGGAGAGATTTTCCATTAGAATCACAGGTGTTAGCGTTACCTCCTTTTTCTAAGAAATCATTGACAAAATTCAAATCACCTTTCTTAACAGAATTCGTAATTATATTACTTGAGACCATATTTTGTCAATGTTTAAAATATTTCGACAAAATCGCTTACCAAGTATCAAGAACCTATCAAAAAACAAAACTAATTTTAAAATTTTTGAGTATTCTTCTTGATTTGCTTAAAAAATATAAATTATTTCTCAGAGGGTACAAATACTTTTGCAGTTTACATAATATATTTAGCGATCCTGAACTGAGAACTAAAATAAAATAAATTAATCTTCTCAAAAAGTAAACGTGATTAAGTATTGCATTCATTTACTACGTCTTATATGACGTAAAAAGTGAAACTAATTTAAAATCTTCAGGTGCTTTTCTAGCTCTAATTGAAAAATTAAAAATATTGCTCAAACCCCATAAAAATATTTGCAGTTTAAGTATTTAGTGATCCATGAAATAAAACTAGTTTATTGGAAATTTTCGTGAATTACTCTAGTTTCAACTCATCAATCAGATTTTGAAAAGCCGTTGAATTTTTCTGTTTGAAATTTTGTTAGGAATTATATAAAGAACAAACCAACTTCCATTTTTTCCATTTTTTAGTTCAAACCAGAAAAAAAAACTTAGAAAATTTAAATTTAGTTTGGTTCTCCTTTTGCTTTAATTGACTCGTGACTAAATCCTTTTGCAAGAATTACATAAAGAACAAACCAAGGCATATAGTAACTAATTCTTAGTATGGGACGTGATCATCTCTTACTAGGCTGCTAGCTACCTTTGCTAGTCGTAATTTCGTATAAACCGATGAAAAGTTTAAAATTTTCTTATACGAAGTTTATTTGAAATGGCTTATATATCGAAAATCTGCCAACTGCAAAATGATTCCCATTTATTTTAATAAAGTTTCACAGCAATTCAAAAAAATTCAAATAAAATATTTAAATTTTAAGTGTTAGTTGAATTTTAGTTGTTGTTTGGGATTTGATACAATAGATCATTAATAATAATCATTAAATAATCTAATGGATCATTATATAATCTAATGGAAAAACCCTCCTTTATACGGCTGCTAGTGAAAATAGAATAGAGACTATGATATCTCTTTTATTGAAGGCTGATGATACTGCAACTACACCATTTTTCAGCACTCTTTCACATTTTGTAGCTAATGAGGATGATTTGGATATCTTTTAACTTTTAATTGAACATGGAGCTGATATTTTGAAGTTAGATTTAGACGATAACTGCATTACAGTTAGCAGCGTGCAATGGTTGCTCTTCAGTAGTAAAGTATCTATTAAAAACATGGCTCATTTGAGCTTCAAATGAAAAATTGCATATTTTATGTTAAAGATTGAGTAATGACGCCATAATCATAGGCTGTGGGCAGGTTAGATAAGGTTAAGTTTCCAGCCCATACAAACTTCCTGCCCATAGTAACTAAAATAATATGTGTGCCTTAGTATAAAATACTACCAGTGGTAAGATTTGAACCCGTGCCTCCGAAGGAACTGGTAGCCAACACCAGTGCCATGGACCACTCGGCCACGCTGCTTTTCATAACTATGTGGATCTGGGTTCGAGAAGTAACAAGCAACCTATTAAGAGACGATCACGTTCAATGCCAAGAAATATAGAAACCTACAATTCCTAGAATATAAACCTAGAATATAAAATAATATAAGATCATTATTTTTTAATAATCTCTTGTAATAAATCCCAAAGAACAACTAAAATTCAACTAACGTTTAAAATTTTAATATTTAATCTGAAGTTTTTTGAATTGTTATAAAACTTTATTAAAATAAAAGGGAATTATTTTTCAGTTAGAAGATTTTCGATATATTAGGCATTTCAATTAAACTTCTATATAAAAAAATTTATACTTGTCATCGTTTCTCAGTCAAGCAAAAATACAGGCAGAGGCACACGCATAGGCACAGGCACAGTCAAACACAATAAAGGCACAGGCATAGACACAGGCAGAAGCACAGGTCAGGCACAGTTTTAGGCACATGCAAGGGCAATGGGTAAGGTAGAGGCAAAGGCATTGGCACAAGCATAAGTCAGGAATAGTCGCAGGTACATGCACAGATAAGAACTTTTCATTTCTAAACTTTGTATTTGGGTCTTAGTGTTTTCTTCTAAATTCGAAATTTGACTTAATTACAAAGCGTCACCACAATACTTCCTATTTTGAAAATAGTTGCCCCAACTCTTTAACTGCCCCAAAACTTTAAATATTTTACTTTTAAAAAACCAGTGTTTTTAAGTTTATTCATGGTTTGTATACTTTTTATATTTTTTAGCACAGAATGGGCCATCTTTGGCCCATTCTGTTCTTATACCCTCAATGGGTATCTTTAGGGTTATGTTATGGCCAAATATAAGTCCTTTCTTTCAAGGATATCAATTTTTGGAAATTTTTTTTGTTTCTCTTATCTCTCTTTTTCTCTTTGTCTTTAAGACTGTAAAATACTCTTTTCATCCTCATTCTTATATGAATCTTCTGTTTTAGTTTGACCCACAGGGGCTTAAGCATTATATTAGCGTTTTTGCTTAAATTTGATTTAAAGTTATATTAGAAACTAGATTGATTTTTTGAGTTTGAATTTAATTCCCATTAATAATTTGATTTATCTGGGTGATGCGGTTGATTTATCTTCCAGGGTTAGAAATGCCTTAGATAAATTATGCATAACAATTTTGTTTTTTTCACATATTTTTCCAATACAAAGCATTTTCACATATTCTTTAATCCATGTTGCAGTGGTAGCTAGCAATCCGGGTTGCAGCTGTAGCTAGCAACCTAGTAAGAGACGATCACGCCCCATTGTAAAAAACTAATATAACCCTCTTCTCCTGAAAAAAGATTTAGATCAAAACAAAAAGTACACAATTAGAACCGCCTTGTCCAAAACTTCTCTTTCAGTAGTTCATTTGATTTTGTTTTTTATTTTTCAATTTTGTTGCACAATGACTTTTTAAATTATTGAAAGCATCATCAGTATTTTTGAACAGAACCTCATAAGCTTGCTTTTTGGCTTTGTTTTATTTCTTTTTTTTCTATTTTTTGTACAGTGGCAAAATTATCGAAGATATAATAAGTATTTTTGCAAATATACTCATAAGATTGCTTTGTTCGTTACACGTTGGACTTCTTACTTCAGTAGGTTGTTTAATTTTTGTTTTTACTTTTCTAAGATTTGTAAAATAACTTTTGAAATTATTGAGAGTATAATCAGTATTTTTGTAAAGATCCTCATAACCTTCCATTTATTCGATATTATTGACGTCTTACTTCAGTAGTTTTATTTATTTCTTTTTTGTTTTTCTATGTTTTGTGCAATGACTTTTGAAATTATTGAAGGTATAATCAGTACTTTTGAAAAGATCCTCATAAGCTTGTTTTTATTCGATATTATTGATGCCTTGTTTGAGTAGTTTGTTTTATTTCTATTTTGATTTTTCTATGTTTTGTACAATGACTTTTGAAATTATTGAAGGAATAATCCAATCACTGCTTTCCAATCACTTCCAATTATTATAAAGGGCACTATCCCTTTGAAGCCTATGGTGATTCAAGAAACCATTCAGAAATTATCACAAAAGTACCATATTGTAGGAACTGCTAGGCAGGCATTATGAAATTGAGGTGTAATTTTTCCTTCATTCTTTAAGCGCTTAAATTTATAAGGACTTTTCAAAATTCATAGTCTAACCTATCATACGACCGATTGTGTTAATTGCAAGGTCACCAACAAGTGTTTGTTGGTGACCCACCAACGGGGGAGGGGGCTAGTTGCTTTCCAATCACTTCCAATTATTATAAAGGGCACTATCCCTTTGAAGCCTATGGTGATTCAAGAAACCATTCAGAAATTATCACAAAAGTACCATATGGTAGGAACTGCATGGCAGGCATTTGTAATAAAGTTGAGGTTTAATTTTTCCTTCATCCTTTAAGCACTTCAATTTATATAGACTTCCCAAATTTATGAGTCTAACCCATCTTTACGACCGATTGTGTTAAGTACAAGGTCACTAACAAGTGCGTTGAGCAAATGGTTAGTGTAAATCTGTAAACCACTTTTGTCTACAAAAATTTCGTAAATTAAGAATTCTTCGAATTTTGTTGAAAAACTGAAAATGGTAGAACTTTCCTCGAGTTCTTTGCTTTCAAGCTTCGACATTGTATCAATGTAGAAGCTTGTAGAAATGTAGAAATGTCTATCAATGTAGAAACTCTTTTAGAAGGAAAGCTGTTAAGAAATTTGGATTTGATTAGTGGCAAAACAGATTTGGAAGCTCCTGTAATTATGTATTTGTAAGGTTGTGCAATAAGTTCTCTTATTTTGTTCAATTCAGAGGGGAGTATTTCGAACAAATAAATGGTTTATCTTTGGAGGCCCCCTTATCCCCTTTATTAGGTAATATTTTTGTGGAGAGTATTGAAACAATTGCGTTAGATTTATAATTTTTAAAACATATTTTTATATACATATTTTCTGGGGCCGGTATATGGATGACATTATTTCAGCATGGGATTATAGAGAGGAGGAATTAAAAGGATTTTTGGAACATCTTAATTGTCCGGGGGGGGGGCATTTTACTTAATCTAACATTCTAACAAAAGGGTGACACTTTCGATTTCGAAATTAACACGCATCCGTGATTGTTCTTTTAATTTTTGGCTTTTATTGAT
Source organism: Artemia sinica (assembly GCA_027921565.1). NCBI lineage: Eukaryota > Metazoa > Arthropoda > Branchiopoda > Anostraca > Artemiidae > Artemia > Artemia sinica. The sequence continues at coordinate 232,140 of JAPEVW010000093.1, read as the reverse complement.
ACATCGTTTCGTTTCGCGCTGAAGAAGAGAGGCGTTTGTCCTCTCGAAATATTCGCTTTGTTTTTTCAGTATCTTCATTTGGCCTATAAAAACTCCATTTTTGCTCGTTTTCTTTCTTTAAGTAGGGTTTTCTGATAAACCAAATCTAATGGTTTGATTTTAATTAAAATTCTTTCACTTCCATTGAGTGTTTTCCTCCCTCTTTCAAAAATCCGGCCAATTTTCACAGTTTCTTAGCCATTTATGGGTAAAACTAAGCTTAATGAATGTGATATAGTTGGAATCAACTTAATAAGCCGATGATATATTGATTGATATCAAAATTCTGTTTCTAGAATTTCGGTTACTATTGAGCCTTGTAGCTGTATTCTTACGGTTTGTTACCGCAAACTGTTTGATATATTAGCACATATATCCAAAAACTAAAAGAATAGGACGTTATCTATGGTTATTAGGTGTTTCAATTGAAAAGAGGATAATTTGGACAGTTATTGGAGTTCTGATTAGATATTAGAAGTAGAAACTAAAATCATTAGACCATTCCCAGAGTAGATACCCCCCCCCTTACTCCCAACCGACTACAGTCATCAAACTACAATCGATTTAATATATCTATTTATACCACAAATCCTATTATAAAAAGCACTAAGTCCTATTTTCTTTTTCAATGATTTCTTATTTTTATTTAGAAAATTGAATTTAATATATGATAAATACCATCTTATTTTTCAATTACTCCATTTCTGTTCTATTTGCAGATGTTGAGGGTGTATTCATATCCACCATTCACTCCACTTTCAAAGGTTTCAACAGAAGAAAATCTTAATTTAAAACTGTTACATAACAAAGAAAAAAAAACATAAATATGAAGACGAAAATTCGACCTGAGCAAATGTTGTAAAATAGTAAATATAGAACATTATTGCAATTTTACGATTAACTAGCTCGCCAATTGTCTTGATGATAATGCTCTGGAGTCATATCTGATATGGCGGGAAATCGGAAGTTTCAAAGGCGGTAAATTTGCATAATGCTAATCTGGAACATATTAGGAACTGTAGTGAATCACTATTTTGTGTTTTTTTTTATTAGTTAGCTTCTTGTATGATTTATTCGATTGAACCATGAATCTACGTGCTGTATCGTGAAAAATCACTAGATTTAGGAAAAAATCACGAGTTTTAGAACAAAAATCACTATAAATCACTAGCTAAAAAAATGACTAGGCAACATAAAAAATCACTAGAAATAGTGATAAATCACTAGGGGTGGCAACCCTGGTCTTACTATTTTAAATTAGACCGGGTAATAACGTTATCCTATAACCGTAGTTATTATACAAGAACAATTAGCAATACAACCATTTGTCCTCGATATGCTTCACTATTGCATTTAAAGCACTTTTAAGTCTTTTCACGTGTGCCATATCAATTTTTGCAGCAAAGCATAATTGATCCTCAATTTTAAATTTCCTAAAAGATATCACATATATTGGATATACTTCGCATCCCATTCCAGACGCGGTCGTGATCCTCTCTTGATTTCCACTGCAACGTTTAGTGCTCTTGTATCAATGCTACCAACTCCACTATCAACTTCTTATAGTGTAAACATTCCATTCATTATTACAAATATATCTTAATGAGTAAAGTCAAACTTTTCTCACTCCTTGAATTCTATTCTCACACTAATAACAACTATAGCGAAAATCCTTCCTTGTATTCCCTGCAATCCAGTCCCCTTAGTGGAGCAATACACTTAGAAACATCACCTGATTAGCCTAAAAAGAGACATGTGGTCCTGTCCCGTTGGAATTGATTATCCAGCAATTGTTGTTTGACTTATGTCTACATCCGGCAATAGTTGAACTTATGTCTACATCCGGCAATTGTTGTCAGGTTAGGTCTATATCCAAGAAAACAACAAATAAATTGACCCACACTCATAATCATCAAACAACCATCAAATAACTAAAACAGAAACAACAATATAACCTTCAAAAAAAAGAAACCACATCAAATAACCATCAAACAACAATATACCCATGAAAAACATAAAATCATCAACCTTCAACAAACAGAACAGAAACAACATCAAACAACCATCAACAAACAGAATGTAAAACATCAAATAACCTTCAAACAGAACAAAACCATCAAATAACCATCAACAAACAGACCAAAAAACATGCATAAATTATGTTATCTCCGAAATGGTACATCTTCTCCTGCTAAAATATCCCAAATGTTCTTAATATAAACTTTACTACTGAAGAACAACCATTGCACAATGCTAACTTATATGCAGTTTTGCCATCTAGATCTAACTTCGAAAGATCAGCTCCATGTTCAAATAAAAGTTGAAACATTTCCAAATTATCCTCATTAGCTGCAAAATGCAAAGGAGTACTTAAAAATGGTGTAGTTGCGTTAATGTCAGCTCCTTTCAGTAAAAGAGATTTCGCAATCTCTACTCTATTTTCGATAGCAGCTATATGAAGGAGAGATTTTCCATTAGAATCACAGGTGTTAGCGTTACCTCCTTTTTCTAAGAAATCATTGACAAAATTCAAATCACCTTTCTTAACAGAATTCATAATTATATTACTTGAGACCATATTTTGTCAATGTTTAAAATATTTCGACAAAATCGCTTACCAAGTATCAAGAAACTATCAAAAAACAAAACTAATTTTAAAATTTTTGAGTATTCTTCTTGATTTGCTTAAAAAATTTAAATTATTTCTCAGAGGGTACAAATACTTTTGCAGTTTACATAATATATTTAGCGATCCTGAACTGAGAACTAAAATAAAATAAATTAATCTTCTCAAAAAGTAAACGTGATTAAGTATTGCATTCATTTACTACGTCTTATATGACGTAAAAAGTGAAACTAATTTAAAATCTTCAGGTGCTTTTCTAGCTCTAATTGAAAAATTAAAAATATTGCTCAAACCCCATAAATATATTTGCAGTTTAAGTATTTAGTGATCCATGAAATAAAACTAGTTTATTGGAAATTTTCGTGAATTACTCTAGTTTCAACTCATCAATCAGATTTTGAAAAGCCGTTGACTTTTTCTGTTTGAAATTTTGTTAGGAATTATATAAAGAACAAACCAACTTCCATTTTTTCCATTTTTTAGTTCAAACCAGAAAAAAAAATTATAATAAAGATCGAACTCTTCCCTATACTAACTTGCATAGGCATCCGGGTTGCAGCGGTAGCTAGCAACCTAGTAAGAGACGATCACCTCCAATGTTAAGAAATATAAAAACCCGTAGCTCCTAAAAAAAGAGTCAGATCAAAACAAAAAGTACACCATTAGAACCGCCTTGTCCAAATCCTCCATAAAGGAAACTTACCGCCCTTTGGCTTGAATAACAAAGAAAATATATTGGCTTGAAAATCAAGAAAATAGACTTTTACCACGTTATTCTCCCCAAACGGGATATTTTTTTCTTTTTTTTTTCTTTTGTATCCAGAGATAGCTTGGCACTGGAACATCGTAGAGGGTTGTTCAATAGCTCATTTTAAAGGAAATTAATTGGGTTAAAAACCTTTTGTAACTAAAATAAATTATTTCTAAAAGAGAATAAATTTTTCCAATAAAAACTGTATTTTTGATGCAGTGACGTCATAATTACTATATAAGAAACGTCAAAACTGTAAATGGTCTCATTCATGAATACATAATGGTTAGATCAAAGCAAGCTACACGCAAGTTAAAAAATCAGTACTAAAAAATCAAGAAAATCCGGGTTGCAGCGGTAGCTAGCAACCTAGTAAGAGACGATCACGTCCAATGTTAAGAAAAGAGATAGCTTGGCACTGGAACATCGTAGAGGGTTGTTCAATAGCTCATTTTAAAGTAAATTAATTGGGTTAAATCCGGGTTGCAGCGGTAGCTAGCAACCTAGTAAGAGACGATCACCTCCAATGTTAAGAAATATAAAAACCCATAGCTCCTAAAAAAAGAGTCAGATCAAAACAAAAAGTACACCATTAGAACCGCCTTGTCCAAATCCTCCATAAAGGAAACTTACCGCCCTTTGGCTTGAATAATAAAGAAAATATATTGGCTTGAAAATCAAGAAAATAGACTTTTACCACGTTATTCTCCCCAAACGGGATATTTTTTTCTTTTTTTTTTTCTTTTTCTTTTCCACAGATAGCTTGGCACTGGAACATCGTAGAGGGTTGTTCAATAGCTCATTTTAAAGGAAATTAATTGGGTTAAAAACCTTTTGTAACTAAAATAAATTATTTCTAAAAGAGAATAAATTTTTCCAATAAAAACTGTATTTTTGATGCAGTGACGTCAGTACATTATAATAAAGAACGACCTCTTACCTATACTAAATTTTATACGCCACGTAATTATAGTATAGGTTAGTAATTCAACAGATAGCATGGCACTGGAATATTGTAGTGAGAAAACATTTTGTAATTAAAACAAATTATTTTACAATAAATTACAGTAAAGAACGATCTCTCTCCCATAGTAACTGATATAAAATTATAATAAAGATCGAACTCTTCCCTATACTAACTTGCATACGCAACTTCACTATAGTTAATATAGTTAAGATTACAGTATTTATATTATACATCATTATAAATTATAAAAGGTTCAAATATTCGAAGATTATAGAGTTAAAAATTTTCCCACACCGGGAATCGAACCCGAGCCTGTTTTATAGTAAAGAACGAACTCTTGCCCTTAGTTACCTATGTCTTGTCAAATTAGCTAATTAATTTCACCTGATTTTGTTTTAAAAATAATTCCCACACCGGGATTCGAACCCAAGCCAATTGGTTGAAAGCCAACTATCCTAAACCACTAGACCATATGAGATATGTGTAAAAAGCTAATTAATTGTTTTATGATATCCGGGTTGTTATAATAAAGAACGACCTCTTGCCTATACTAAATTTTATACGCCACTTAATTATAGTATAGGTTAGTACTTCAACAGATAGCATGGCACTGGAACATCGTAGAGAGTTGTTCAATGGCTCATTTTAAAGGAAATTAATGGGGTTAAAAACCTTTTGTAATTAAAACAAATTATTTTTATTACATTAAGAAATTTTAATTATGTTCCTTAAGAAATCATCATAAATAAAAATTTCCCAAACAGAAATTGAACTCAAGCCTACTGGGTGAGAGCTATCCCAACCTCTAGACCATATAGGATATATTAAAATATCCGATTAATGAAGTTTATGTTAAAGAACAAATTATAATCCTAGTTAGCTGCCTGATTATTTGACGATCGTCTCTTACTATTCCAAAGAAGAAAAAGCCGTAGGCTTTTTCCTGTTTGTAATTTATTTCATAATAAAGTATCCGGGTTGCAGCGGTAGCTAGCAACTTAGTAAGAGACGATCACGTCCAATGTTAAGAAATATAAAATTACATAAAGGACCGATATAGCTCATCATAAATGGTTTCTTGTCAATACGTTACAATACAAGAAGCGTCAAAACTGTAAATGTTCTCATTCACAATTAGATAATGGTTAGATCAAAGCAAGCTACACGCAAGTTAAAAAAAACAGTACTACACAAACAACAGAGATAGCATCTTGAAAAGAAAAAGCAAAGGTATTCAACCGACCAGGCGTATCGATAAGTTATAACAAAGAATCCGGGTTGCAGCGGTAGCTAGCAACCTAGTAAGAGACGATCACGTCCAATGTTAAGAAATATAAAAACCCATAGTTCCTAACAAAGGAGTCAGATCAAAACAAAAATTATAATAAAGAACGACCTCTTACCTATACTAAATTTTATACGCCACTTAATTATAGTATAGGTTAGTAATTCAACAGATAGCATGGCACTGGAACATTGTAGAGAGTTGTTCAATGGCTCATTTTGAAGGAAATTAACGGGGTTAAAAACCTTTTGTAATTAAAACAATTATTTTTATTACATTTTATAATAAAGAACGACCTCTTGCCTATACTAAATTATATAGGCCACTTAACTATAGTATAGGTTAGTAAATCACTGAAATAACAAACCACTCCATACATTCGACTTAGTTAGCTACTTGATTGTTTGAGTTTCGTCTCTTATTACATAAAGGCTCGATCATCAAATTTAAGCTGAAACTAAGTAAAGGACAATTATGCCTCCATATATTCACAGTGATGTATAAGATTTCCCATTACATCTGTAAACTGTTCCACAGTTGCCGGTTCATACCTTGGAAGCTTTTCACTAAACATGCAACATTTCTTTTGGATATTACTATGAAGTTTTGCGAAAGCATCTCTAGCTGACTTTTCAACAAAATCCATTCTTTCAGAGATAATTTTAATCTTTAATTTTGAATATTTTTTGTAATCCCAGTAAAACATTCGTAAAATTTTTCTCAATTTACAAAGATCAGCCTGTGCGTTCTTTGCAGCTTGTGTAAACTGTAAAAATATCCATGGTATCCGAGCAATAGTTCGAATACTTCAATTCAAGCTAGAAAAATACCTTAAAATGTTAAAATTAGTTTTATTTTTGGTTAGGTTCTAACTACCCGATGTGGGATTTACTATGTCCGGGTTGCAGCGGTAGCTAGCAACCTAGTAAGAGACGATCACGTCCAATGTTAAGAAATATAAAAACCCATAGTTCCTAACAAAGAAATCAGATCAAAACAAAAAGTACACCATTAGAACCGCCTTGTCCGAAACCCCTGTATAGGAAACTTTCTGTCCCTTGGCTTGAACAGCAAGGGAAATATATTGGCTTGAAAATCAAGAAAATTGACTTTAACCACGTTATTCTCCCCAAACGGGATATTTTTTTCTTTTTTTTTTCTTTTTCTTTTCCACAGATAGCTTGGCACTGGAACATCGTAGATAGTTGTTCAATAGCTCATTTTAAAGGAAATTAATTGGGTTAAAAATCTATAGTAACTAAAATAAATTATTTCTAAAAGAGAATAAATTTTTCCACCAAAAACTGCATATTCGATGTCTTTTCACACTGCAGTCTTTCAAACATATTCGTATACCAGCGGTAAGATTTGAACCCACGCCTCCGAAGAGACTGGTGGCTAACACCAGTGCCTTGGACCACTCGGCCAGGCTGCCTCTCATGAATAAATATATATGTGAATTTGGGTTGCAGCAGTAGCTAGCAATCTAGTAAGAGACGATCAGTCCAATGCTAAGAAATATAACAAAAGTCCTAAAAATAGAGTAAGATCAAAACAAAAGTACATCATTAGAATTTATAATAAAGAACGACCTCTTGCCTATACTAAATTTTATACGCCACTTAATTATAGTATAGGTTAGTAATTCCGCAGATAGCTTGGCACTGGAACATCGCAGAGAGTTGTTCAATGGCTCATTTTAAAGAAAATTAATGGGATTAAAACCTTTTGTAATTATAAAACAAGTTATTTTTAAGATAGAATCATTTTTCCTACGAAATTACATTAAAAGAAGATGATTACAATAACAATTACATTAAAGAATAAACTATAGCCTATAGTAATTGAATATTTGACAAGTACCCTACAATGTAATGTCTTGATTCTTTTATTTTATTTTCACTTTCTTCGTCAAATCTAATTTAGTTTTTGGAATTATTTTCCTCATTATTTCCAATTTTTCTGCAGAGGCTTTATTGCGAAGCTACCGCTACAACCCGGATAAAGTAAATATAAAAATTTAGCAGTTAATGGTTTCAATCCACCGACCTCTGGGTTATGAGCCCAACGCTCTTCCTCTGTACCAAGCTGCTCTTATTTCAAACTGTTATAAAACTTCTATATGATGTATCATAAGAAGATCTAATTAAAGAACGATGTTGGCACGAAGTATTATTCATTTTTTTCCGGGTTGTTACAATAAAGAACGAACTCTTGCCTATACTAGCTTGCATAGGCAACTTAACTATATTATAGGCTGGTAAATTTTTATTTAAAGTTGACATGTGGAGTGATTATAGTATCATGGTTGCAGCTTTAGCTGTAATCTAATTTATAAATCTAATCCGGAATGCAGTTGTAGCTAGCAACCTAGTAAGAAACGATCACGTCCAATGTTAAGAAATATACAAACCCATAACTCCTAAGAAAAGAGTAAAATCAAAACAAAAAGTACACCATTAGAACCGCCTTGTTTGAAATACCTGTATAGGAAACTTTCTGCCCCTTGGCTTGAACAGCAAGGGAAATATATTGGCTTGAAAATCAAGAAAAGTGGCAGCTACTACAGCATTCTGCCTAAACGGCATCTTTTTTTTCTTTTTTTTTTCTTTTTATAATAAAGAACGACCTCTTGCCTATGCTAAATTTTATAGGCCACTTAACTATAGTATAGGCTAGTACAGTTATTATATTTAAGGTCAATATATTAAAATTTTCCACTAAAAGACGGTCATTGGAATAAAAACCCAATACATACATTTGATTTAGTTAGCTACTTGATTGTTTGAGGCTAGTCTCTTACTATTTCAAAGAGGAAAAAGCCGTAGGCTTTTCCCTGTTTGTAATCAATTAGAAAGAGTTCTACCTTTAAAATGAGTTATCCGGTTATCCGGGTTGCAGCGGTAGCTAGCAACCTAGTAAGAGACGTTACAATAAAGAACGACACCTAGCCCATGTTAACTGAAACATAAATAGGGTTTATGTAATTTCCAACAGTATCATGGTTTTAGAGATGGCTCAAACCTAGTAAAGAACAAACCTTTACCGTAAAAAACATTTCATGTTAAAGATTGATCAATGATGTCATAATCATAGTTTGTGGCGAGGTCGTCTCTTACTATTCCAATTAAGAAAAAGCTATAGGCTTTTTCCTGTTTGTAATTTCACATCAAACAAAGAAGAGATCCGATTAGACCAAGAACAGACCAGATCAGACCGATAACATCCGGGTTGCAAGGGTAGCTAGCAACCTAGTGAGAGACGATCACGTCCAATGTTAAGAAATATAAAAACCCATAGTTCCTAACAGAGGAGTCAGATCAAAACAAAAAGTACACCATTAGAACCGCCTTGTCTGAAACCCCTGTATAGGAAACTTTCTTTCCCTTGGCTTGAACAGCAAGGGAAATATATTGGCTTGAAAATCAAGAAAAGTGGCAGCTACTACAACATTCTGCCTAAACGGGATATTTTTTTTTTCTTTTTTTTTTACATAAAGGATCGATATAGTTCATCATAAATGGTGTTTGTCAATATCCGGGTTGCAGCAGTAGCTAGCAACCTAGTAAGAGATGATCAAGCCCCATAGTAGAACTAAAGTAACCCATAACTCCTTAAAAAAAGTAACAGATCAAAACAAGAAGTAAACTATTAGGATACAAAATATCAGGATACAAAAATAACATTGAACTGAGATGGAACAATTTTGGATCCAGGAGACAAAAAGAAAAACTAATTTTAAAATTTCATGTATTTTGTAGTTTCAATTAAGAAATTACTATTATTGGTTGGACATCATACATACTTTTGCGGTTAACATAATAACTTTAGCGATTAAGCCAAAATAGAAAACTTTGGTCCCAGGAGACAAAAAAAAAACTAATTCAAAAATTGTCAGGTATCGTTCTAGTTCCAATTAAAAAATAAGTGTTATTGGTTAGACATAATAAATATCATTGCAGTTTATATAATAACTTTAGCGATTCTGAACTCAAAACTAAAATAAAAAAATTAGAATATTTCTCATTGGAAATATAGGACAACAATATAGAGTTACGAAATTTACGGGTTCTACAATAAAGAACGACACCTAGCCCATGTTAACTGAAAAACAAATAGGGATTATATAATATCTATCAGTATCATGGCTGTAGAGATGGCTGAAACCTAGTAAAGAATAAACCATTACAATAAAGAGCATTAAATGTTAAAGATTGATCAATGATGCCATAATCATAGTTTGTAGCAAGGTCGTCTCTTACTATTCCAATTAAGAAAAAACCATAGGCTTTTTCCTGTTTGTAATTTATAATAAACTACGACTTCTTGCCTATACTAATCCGGGTTGCAGCGGTAGATAGCAACCTAGTAAGAGACGATCACGTCCAATGTTAAGAAATATAAAACCCATAGTTCCTAAAAAAGGAGTCAGATCAAAACAAAAAGTACACCATTAGAACTGCCTTATCCGAAACCCCTTTATAGGAAACTTTCTGTCCCTTGGCTTGAACAGCAAGGGAAATATATTGGCTTGAAAATCAAGAAAAGTGGCAGCTACTACAACATTCTGCCTAAAAGGGATATTTTTTTTATTTTTTCTTTCTTGTTTTCCACAGATAGCTTGGCACTGGAACATCGTAGAGGGTTGTTCAATAGCTCATTTTAAAGGAAATTAATTGGGTTAAAAATCTTTTGTAACTAAAATAAATTACTTCTAAGAGATTACATAAAGGTTCGATGTCTGTCAAGACGATCTAATGTAGTTCTAATTACAATAAAGAACGAACTCTTGCCTATACAAACTTGTGTGGTGGGACATAAGGATCCATCATAAATGTTGTTAATAAAGAGCATCTCATGTAGTAGTTATTAAAAGATTTATAATAGAGAACGAACTCTAGCCTATACTAACTGAAAATTTTAGCATAAAGAGTTATAATAAAGAACGAACTCTTGCCTATACTAACTTGTATAGGCCACTTAACTATAGTATAGTATTGTACAGATATATTTGACGTCAATATATGAAAAATTTCTTCTAACTTGGATTCGAACCCTGGTCACCCACATGACAAGCTGGATTGCTCACCATTATACTATCGGAGACTTATGAAAAGTACGTTACATATAAAACATGATAATTAATTCGTTAATACACTAAAAATTTAAAAAATTAGATAAGGAATCGCTTTGGTTAATTATCTGAGCTGCATCGGTAGCTAGCGACCTAGTAAGAGACGATCACGTCCAATGATAAGAAATATGACAACCCACAAACTGAAGCCCATAAAAGACAAACCGAATCCCATTGTAACTAAAAGTTTAAAACATGTTTTAAACTGTATTTTTATTTCTTTTCATACAGCAGTCTTTTCAAAGTATTTGATTTTTGTACATAAATCCGGGTTGCAGCAGTAGCTAGCAACCTAGTAAGAGACGATCGCGTCCAATGTTAATAAATATAAAAACCCATAACTCCTAAAAAAAGTGTCAGATCAAAACAAACAGTACACCATTAGAACCGCCTTGTCCAAAAGCCCTATATAGAAAACTTCATGTTATTTGGCTTGAACAGCAAGGGAAATATATTGGCTTGAAAATCAAGAAAAGGACCAGCTACTACAGCATTCTGCCAAAACGGCATTTTTTATGTTTCTCTTTTCTTCATTTCCACAGATAACTTGGCACTGGAACATCGTAGAGATTTGTTCAATAGCTCATTTTAAAGGAAATTACTTGATCTAATGCATTTTGTATTTATTTTTTTTTGTTTAATATCGAATCAATTTTCCTCTAAAACTGCATTTTTATGGCCAATATTGATGAATGACGTCATAATTGTAGGTAGTAATCAAATATGAAGTAACAAGTGAATGCAATATTTATATGCGCTTATATTTGACAAAATATTATAAGACATACATATTAGATCGATATACTTCATTGTAAATGGGGACAATGTGATTTTCAACGGATACCACATAAAGGATTACATAAAGGTTTGATAAAATTCATCATAAATGGTGTTAGTCAAGAGGATCTTGTGTAGTTTACATTAAAAGACGATCACTGAAATAACAAACCATTCCATACATTGGACTTAGTTAGCTACTTGATTGTTTGAGTTTCGTCTCTTACTATTTTAAAGAATTATAGTAAAGAACGAACTCAAGACCAAGGGACTGAATCCTGTGGTTCATTCATATAATATTCATTATTTTAGCTAGGAGGTAACTAAAACGAGTTTCTATTTTCAATTTCAAGTTTTATATTAAAAGATGATCATTAGAAAAACACATTATAGTAAAGAACGATATTAAAAATTCGCTCCGACAGAGAAATCGAACCACGGTCTCCCGCGTGACGTGCGGGTATTCGTACCATTGTACCAACATACACTTAAACATTGTAAGTTACATATAAGACATAATAATAAATTCAATTAATACACTAAAAATTATACAAGGGATCGGCAAAGTTAATTATTATAACTGGGGATTAGTCGTTTTTATGAGATAAAACCAAAGGCTTTTTTCTGTTTTGTATCCGGGTTTTACACAAAGGATCGATCATCGTTATATTAACGAACTATTAAGTTCACTATAATTACATAAAGGATCAATATAGTTCATCATAAATGGTATTAGTCAATTGAAGTAAAGAACGAATAGTGAAGCTTAACTATAGTACAGGCTTCTACAGATATATTTGAAGTCAATATATTAAGAATTCCCTCCAACGGGGAATCGAACTCTGGTCCCCTGCGTAACAAGATGGCATGCTTCCCGCTGTACCCTCGGAGACCTATTGATAATAAATTCGTTTATAAATTTTTTTATAAAGAATCGGTTTGGTTAATTATAATTGGGGATTATGAAAGTTTTTTTCGGTATCATGGCTATACAGAAGGCTGAAACCTAGTAAAGAACAAACCATGGCACATATTGGGTTTGGTTTGATGCCTCATTCTCCGAAATTCGTCTCTTACTATTCCAAATAAGAAAAAGCCATAGGCTTTTTCCTGTTTGTAATTTTATCCGGGTTGCAGCAGTAGCTAGCAACCTAGTAAGAGACGATCACCTCCAATGTTAAGAAATATAAATTATAATAAAGAACGACCTCTTGCCTATACTAAATTTTATACGCCACTTAATTATAGTATAGGTTAGTAATTCCATTCTAATAAAGATCGAACTCTTCCCTATACTAACTTGCATACGCAACTTCACTATAGTTAAGATCACAGTATTTATGTTATACATCACTATAAATTATAAAAGGTTCAAATGTTCGAAGATTAAAGAGTTAAAAATTTTCCCACACCGGGAATCGAACCCAGGCCTGTTAAGTGAAACTTATCTATCCTAGCCACTAGACCATATGGTACCATAAAGAAGTATGATTTAAGAGCCATGTGAATATTATTATTTCACCATACCAATTATAATAAGGCCAAAACAAAATCGTCGACTTGCAACCTTACTTTTGACACATTAGTTAAATCTTCATCAGACTTAAAAAATGTTTTGCTAGTTTTAGATGAAAGAACAAACCTTAGCCCATAGTAGCAGAAATATTAAAATTAATAGAAGTTTTATTTAGACTTTAAATCCGGGTTGCAGCGGTAGCTAGCAACCTAGTAAGAGACGATCACGTCCAATGTTAAGAAATATAAAAACCCATAACTCCTAAAAAAAGAGTCAGATCATTTTATAATAAAGAACGACCTCTTGCCTATACTAAATTTTATAGGCCACTTATATAGTATAGGTAAGGACAGCTTACATAAAGTTACATTAAAAGACGATCATTGGAATAATCCGGGTTGCAGTGGTAGCTAGCAACCTAGTTAGAGACGATCACGTCCAATGTTAAGAAATATAAAAACCCATAACTCCTAAAAAAAGAGTCAGATCAAAACAAAAGTACACTATTAGAAACACCATGTCTGAAACCCCTGTATAGGAAACTTTCTGTCATTTGGTTTGAACAGCAAGGGTAATATATTGGCTTGAAATTAAAGAAAATTTTACAGTAAAGAACGATCTCTTGCCCATAGTAACTGATATACGGTGGTTCCAGGGGTCACTACAAGCTATCCAAATTGTAGCGGTTTCCGGGCTGCAGCGACAGCTGTAACCCGGTGTGTCTTTGCTTAATAACAAAGAAAATATGTCGGCTTGTTATTAAACAAAAACCTAACAAAAATAAAACTAATTTTAAAAATTTTTCGATATTTTTCCAATTTTTACATAAGGGATCGATAAAGATATCATAAATGGTGTCAGTCAAGAAGATCTCGTGCAGTAGTCATTAATAGAAGTTTTGTTTAGACTGAATAGTCCATCATCTGGGTTGCAGCGGTAGCTAGCAACCTAGTAAGAGACGATCACGTCCAATGTTAAGAAATATAAAAACCCATAGTTCCTAAAAAAGGAGTCAGATCAAAACAAAAAGTACACCATTAGAACCGCCTTGTTCGAAACCCCTGTATAGTAAACTTTCTTTCCCTTGGCTTGAACAGCAAGGGAAATATATTGGCTTGAAAATCAAGAAAAATGGCAGCTACTACAACATTCTGCCTAAACAGGATATTTTTTTTTATTTTCTTTCTTTTCCACAGATAGCTTGGCACTGGAACATCGTAGAATGTTGTTCAATGGCTCATTTTAAAGGAAATTTATTGGGTTAAAAACCTTTTGGAACTAAAACAAATTATTTTTAAAACAGAATAAATTTTTCAACTAAAAACTGCATTTTTGATGTCTTTTTACACTGCAGTCTTTCAAACATAATCGTATACCAGCGGTAAGATTTGAACCCACGTTATATTAAAGAATGAACTTTATCCAGTAATACATTAAAAGACTATCATTCGAAGAATATATTATAATAAAGAACGAACTCTTGCCTATACTAACTTGTATAAGCAACTTAACTATAGTATAGGTTTGTACAGTTATATTCAACGTCAATATATTAAAAATTCCCTACAAAGGAGAATTATAATATTTGCAGTAAAGAATGAACTTTAGCTCATAGTAATTATAATATTTACAGTAAAGAATGAACTTTAGCCCATAGTAATTAAAATATTAAAATAAATTTATATGATGATGTAACAAACTTATGTAGGACAAGATTACACAACCATCTTTTGAAAAAGAACATGGTTGCAGATGCAGCTGCAGCCTAGTAAAAGGCAAACCGTAGCCCATTGTAACGAAATCCGGGTTGCAGCGGTAGCTAGTAATCTAGTAGGAGACGAGCACGCACCATACTAAGAAATACAATAGCCTATAACTCCTAAAAATAGCGTAAGATCGAAACACAAAGTATATTATTAGAATTGCCTCGTCCAAAAGCCTTATTTAGAAAACTTACAGCTCCTTGGCTTGAATAACGAGGAAAATCCATTGATTTGAATTATAGTAATCTCTACCATAAGCAAGTATTCATTTTTGTTGGACCGGTGTTTTTGCTGCACTTGGAAATTTTCAAATTACTAATTGTTAAAGGATGTTCTTTCAGTGTGGGGATATTCTCCCTATGTTATTTTGGAGTGGCATCGTTAAATTTTTTGGCTGTAGAAGGGTTTCTTTTTTTTAAAGAAAATTTCCGAAGAAAAATATACCAAGAAGAGAGTCATGCATACTCCCGCCATTTACCCGTGCCCCAGCCATTTAAACATTTGCCTCTCAATTACCTGAAATATCTGTCTTGGCTTTTCTCTGTCTACAATTAGCCATGTCTTGATGCAACCTATGTATGCAACCTACTGCAAAATACATGATAACTTCAATTCAAAATCAATTACATGGTAATTGCCTCTCAATTAATTGGACTATCTGTCTTGGCTTTTCTCTGTCTTCAATTAACCATGTCTTGATGCAACCTATGTGTGCAACCTACTGCAAAATACATGATAACTTCAATTCAAAATCAACGGAAAATATATACCAAAAGTAGATGTCCAAAGTTGGAAATGTTCGTGTGATTCAATTCGCGATTGTTTCATTGGGCTATTTACGTTGGCCTGAAATTGTGCACCACAATGTTAAGCTTCAGTGCCATTGGTTCTGCCGAGTATAGAGGACTATCAATTTGATTTTCCAATCATTGCCACAGAGAGCGTTGAACTCGAATCCTTCAGCGCCAAAGGAGAGTCCCTCCGTCTTTGTGCTGTGGCAACTTGTAATATAAATGTACCATTTAGTGTATGATGTCTAAGACGTGATAATAATAGTTGAAAAATTATTCCATTTCATTTTGGAGCAAAATTTTCATCTTTTCGTATTAAGAAATACAGTATGTATAAAAAAAAATTACAGTAATGACCATACTCTAGCCAATAGTAACTGAGGCAATAGGTAAAGGAAAAAGGTTTTTTTGTATCTATGTTGTCATGCGAATGCTTCGTGAAAGGTATGATGTCAAACGAATCCTTCGAAGAAGATATATTAATAAGGCTTAAGATACATATGTATGACATTTTGAGTTTCAAAGTAGAAAAGATATGCCAAATTGACTATCAACTTACTGATTACAAAAATATACTGAAAATGAATATATGAATCGAGTTATTGGCCTATTTAGTAAGTATGATGTCATTAATTAATCTTGTACATGAAACATGCAGTTTTCGTAAAAAATTGATCTTCGAAAAAATGTTACAGTAAAGAACGATCTCTCTCCCATAGTAACTGATATGTTACATTAAAATCCGGGTTGCAGCGGTAGCTAGCAACCTAGTAAGAGACGATCACGTCCAATGTTAAGAAATATAAAAACCCATAGCTCCTTAAAAAAGGAGTCAGATCAAAACAAAAAGTACACCATTAGAACCGCCTTGTCCGAAACCCCTGTATAGGAAACTTTCTGTCCCTTGGCTTGAACAGCAAGGGAAATATATTGGCTTGAAAATCAAGAAAATTGACTTTAAACCACGTTATTCTCCCCAAAAGGGATATTTTTTTCTTTTTTTTTTGTATCCAGAGATAGCTTGGCACTGGAACATCGTAGAGGGTTGTTCAATAGCTCATTTTAAAGGAAATTAATTGGGTTAAACATCTATAGTAACTAAAATAAATTATTTCTAAAAGAGAATAAATTTTTCCAATAAAACTGTATTTTTGATGCAGTGACGTCATAATTACTATATAAGATTCTCTTTTCTTTGTTTCCAGTATAATAAAGATCAAACTCTTCCCTATACTAACTTGCATACGCAACTTTACTATAGTTAAGATTACAGTATTTTTATAATTTTCTTTACATTAAAAGACGATCACTGAAATAACAAACCACTCCATACATTGGACTTAGTTAGCTACTTGATTGTTTGAGTTTCGTCTCTTACTATTTAAAAGAAGAAAAAGCCGTATGCTTTTTCCTGTTTGTATTTATATATAATAAAGAACAACCTCTTGACTATACTAACTTTTATACGCCACTTAATTATAGTGTAGGTTAGTAATTCAACAGGTAGCTTTGCACTGGAACATCGTAGAGAGTTTTTCAATGGCTCATTTTAAAGCAAATTAATGGGGTTAAAACCTTTTGTAATTAAAACAAATTATTTTTATTACATTAAGAAATTTCAATTATAATCCTTAAGAAATCATCATAAGTTAAAATTTTCCATACGGAAATTGAACTCAAGCCAACTGGGTGAGAGCTATCCCAAGCTCTAGACCATATAGGATATATTAAAATATCCGATTAATGAAGTTTATGTTAAAGAAAAAATTATAAACCTAGTTAGCTGTCTGATTATTTGAGGATCGTCTCTTACTATTCCAAAGAAGAAAAAGCCGAAGGCTTTTTCCTGTTTGCAATTTATAATCTGGGTTCAAGCGGTAGTTCTAGTAAAAAATAGACTCAAGCCCTAAGAAACTGAACCCTGTGGTTCATTCATATTAACTTCCCTATTTTAGCTAGGATGTAATTTCATTAAAAGATGATCATTGGAATATAAAAAATTTGCATACATTGTTACATTAAAAGACGATCACTAAAATTATAATAAAGAACGAACCCTTCTCTATACTAACTTCTATAGGCAGCTTAACTATAGTTAAGATTAAAGTGTTTATACTAAGACAATGCAAAACGTATGAGAAAAAACTGAAAAATTCTATAAACTGCAAAAATATTTAGAATGTTTGAGTAACAATTTCACTTTATGAAAAGAAGCAATACATATTCCTAAATTATATAAAAGAACATATAGTAAAGAACGACATCTAGCCCATGTTAAGTGAAACATCCGGGTTGCAGTGGTAGCTAACAACCTAGTAATAATTATTAATATAATAATAATAATAATAATAATAATAATATAATAATAATAATAATAATAATAATAATAATAATAATAATAATTATAATAATAATAATATAATAATAATCCGGTAATAATAATAATAATAATTAATAGTAAGAGAGAATCACGTCCAATGTTAATCCGGGTTGCAGCGGTAGCTAGCAACCTAGTAAGAGACGATCACGTCCAATGTTAAGAAATATAAAAACCCATAGCTCCTAAAGCAGGAGTCAGATCAAAACAAAAAGTACACCATTAGAACCGCCTTGTCCGAAACCCCTGTATAGGAAACTTTCTGTCCCTTGGCTTGAACAGCAAGGGAAATATATTGGCTTGAAAATCGAGAAAATTGACTTTAACCACGTTATTCTCCCCAAACGAGATATTTTTTTCTTTTTTTTTTCTTTTTTGTATCCAGAGATAGCTTGGCACTGGAACATCGTAGAGGGTTGTTCAATAGCTCATTTTAAAGTTATAATAAAGATCGAACTCTTCCCTATACTAACTTGCATACGCAACTTCACTATAGTACACACAGGTACACAAAAACCAACGCAAACATACATACATACACACAGAGATACACACAAAAATATACACAAATACACACACACATACACATATACATACACACACATAGAAACATGCATACACACACAAACACACACACATACACACGTACATACACACACATGCACACACATACTTAAACATGCCCACACACAAACATACTTACACATAAACACATACTTACGCACATATCCGGGTTGCAGCGGTAGCTAGCAACCTAGTAAGAGACGATCACGTCCAATGTTAAGAAATATAAAAACCCATAGTTCCTAACAAAGGAGTCAGATCAAAACAAAAAGTACACCATTAGAACCGCCTTGTCCGAAACCCCTGTATAGGAAACTTTCTGTCCCTTGGCTTGAACAGCAAGGGAAATATATTGGCTTGAAAATCAAGAAAATTGACTTTAACCACGTTATTCTGCACAAACGGGATATTTTTTTCTTTTTTCTTTTGTATCCAGAGATAGCTTGGCACTGGAACATCGTAGAGGGTTGTTCAATAGCTCATTTTAAAGTAAATTAATTGGGTTAAAAACCTTTTGTAACTAAAATAAATTATTTCTAAAAGAGAATAAATTTTTCCACCAAAAACTGCATTTTCGATGTCTTTTCACACTGCAGTCTTTCAAACATAATCGTATACCAGCGGTAAGATTTGAACCTAGGCCTCCGAAGAGACTGGTGGCTAACACCAGTGCCTTGGACCACTCGGCCAGGCTGCCTCTCATAAATAAATATATATGTGAATCTGGGTTGCGGCAGTAGCTAGCAATCTAGTAAGAGACGATCAGTCCAATGCTATGAAATATAACAAAACTCCTAAAAATAGAGTCAGATCAAAACAAAAGTACATCATTAGAATTACCTTGTCTGAAACCCTACTAGATAAATATTGAATGTCATCATAGTTTTATATTAGAGCTATGACGTGAATAGAAAAAACACGAAAATTTATTGTTGTTTCTGAAGACGTCATGAAATAATATCATTGCTCTATGACGTCAACAAAATCATTACGCTGTGACGTCATAATTACTACTTAAGAACTACAAAGATGAAAATGTTCTTATTCATAATTACATAATGGTTTCAATCAAGCAAGCTATACGCAAGTTGAAAAAACAGTACTACACAAACAACAGAGATAGTAACTTGAAAAGAAAAAAGCAAAGGTATTCAACCGACCAGGCGATCGAGAAGTAATAATTGAGAGAGCAAAACAAAACAGCAAGATGTGTTATCACAATGATGAAGATTATAGACATGCAAAAATTGAGACAGCCAAACAAAAGATCAAGGAGAGTTATCACAATGATGAAGATTACCGCATCAAATATAAGAAAAACCAAAGCAAAGGTATTCAACCGTCCAGGTGTATCGAGAAGCAAAAATTGAGACAGCCAAACAAAAGATCAAGGAGCGTTACTGGGGTGACAAAATCTATAATGAAAAAATTAAATTCTCTGCGAGGTTGTACCGAAGAACGCATAAGGACAGAGGGAAAAATTACATTCAGAAATACAAGAAGATGGCAAAAATGCAGGCTGATCTTTGTAAATTGAGAAACATTTTACGCATGTTTTATCGGAATCACGAAAAGTATTCAAAATTACAGATTAAAATTCTCTTTGAAAGAGCGGATGCTGTTGAAAAGTCGGCTAGAAATTCTTTGGCAAAGCTTCATAGTAATATCCAAAAGAAATGTTGTCAGTTTAACGAAAAGCTTCCAAGGTATGGATTGGCAACTGTGGAACAGTTTATAGATGCAATGGAAAATGTTCGACAACACAGTGAATATACGGAGGCGTACTTCTTAGAAAATTCGTATATTAATTTTGGAAGGAGCAATTGCAGTTTATGTAGCAGCAATAAAAATATATATACAAGCATACCTATCAACAGCGAAGGAAAAGCAATGTTTTTCAATTATGGCGAAAACGAGCCTGTTAGGGTTATTAGTAAATGTGTTTGTAAGACTAATGATTTAGAACAAATTCCTGGAACACCGACTCAAGAAAAAAGCATTTCTAACTGTGTTTTAAACAGTTCGTTTAGTTCTACTGAATATTTGGCAAAAAATTCTCTGTGTAGTAGAACAAACTGTCCTGAAAAGTACGAGACAACTATTGAAAAATGCTCTAGAACTAGATCTGACAAGGAAATTATGATGGCTGAAGTCACCTATAACAATCCGAGTAAACATTCAAAACCAAAAATTGGGCAGCAGGTTACTTGGCAATGTCACCCTGATATCTGCAAGCTCTATCCGATGGATATTGAATTATGTCAAATTCTTTTTGATATCCTTGAAAATAATATAGCATTAAAATTTTCAACTGACAAAGTGGTTAATTTCTACCTTGGCGGCTTGGATTATTGTGAAATCAATTACAGGGACACAAGAAAGCATGGGCATTCGTTATACTGTATCAAACAGTTCGTGGTAACGAACTGTAAGTAAGGAGCGACCCGGCTCAATGGTAACCGAAACTCTAGAAAACGGGTTTTTGATACCAATAGATATATCAAAAGAATCAGATTTCAATGCTGATTTCAAATATATAACTTTCATCAAGTTTAGAGCTACCCATCAAAAGTTACGCGCCTGAGAAAATTTGGCTGATTTTCAAAAAAAGGGGGAAAGACCCCCTAAAAGTTATAGAACCTTAATGAAAATCACACCATCATATTCAGCGTATCAGAGAACCCTACTGTAGAGGTTTCAAGCTCTTATCTACAATAATGTGGATTTTTGCATTTTTTGCCAGAAGAAAGATCACGGATGCGTGTTTATTTGTTTGTTTGTTTGTTTGTTTTTTTTTCCCCCAGGGGTGATCGTATCGACCCAGTGGTCCTAGAATATCATGAAAGGGCTCATTGGAAGGGAAATTAAAAGTTCTAGTGCCCTTTTTAAGTGACCAAAAAAAATGGAGGGCAACTAGGCCCCCTCCCACGCTCATTTTTTTCCCAAAGTCACCCGATCAAAATTTTGAGATAGCCATGTTGTTCAGCATGGTCGAAAATATGATAAAAATGTCTTTTAGGATGACTTGATCCCCCAAAGTCCCCAGGGAGAGGGCTGAAAGTTATGAACTTTACTCAATGTTAACATATAGCATTGGTTATTGGGAAGTATACAGACTTTTTCAGAGGAGATTTTTTCTGGTAGGTGGGGGAAGGAGTTATAATAAAGATCGAACTCTTCCCTATACTAACTTGCATAGGCAACTTCACTATAGTTAAGATTACAGTATTTATATTATACATCATTATAAATTATAAAAGGTTCAAATGTTCGAAGATTATAGAGTTAAAAATTTTTCTAGCATGAGACGATCACGTCCAATGTTAAGAACTATAAAAACCGATAGCTCCTAACAAAAGAGTCAGATCAAAACAAAAAGTACACCATTAGAACCGCCTTGTCCAAAACCCCTTTAAAGGAAACTTTCTGTCCCTTGGCTTGAACAACAAGGGAAATATATTGACTTGAAAATCAAGAAAAGTGGCAGCTACTACAACATTCTGCTTAAATCGGATTTTTTTTTTCTTTTCCACGGATAGCTTGGCACTGGAACATCGTAGAG
This sequence comes from Artemia sinica, assembly GCA_027921565.1. Lineage (NCBI taxonomy): Eukaryota > Metazoa > Arthropoda > Branchiopoda > Anostraca > Artemiidae > Artemia > Artemia sinica. The sequence continues at coordinate 209,988 of JAPEVW010000093.1, read as the reverse complement.
AGTTGTTCAATGGCTCATTTTAAAGGAAATTAATTGGGTTAAAAACCTTTTGTAACTAAAATAAATTATTTCTAAAAGAGAATAAATTTTTCCACCAAAAACTGCATTTTTGTTGTCTTTTCATACTGCAGTCTTTTCAAAGATATTTGATTTTTATAATTATAATAAAGAACGACCTCTTGCCTATACTAAATTATATAGGCCATTTAACTATAGTATAGGTTAGTAAATTTTACATAAAGGACTGATATTGCTCATTATTGTAAAGAACGAATTCAAGGCCATAGTAGCTAATTTGGTTTGAAAATTACATTAAAAGACGATTATTGGAATAATTTTACATTAAAAGACGATCATTGGAATAACAAACCATTGCATACATTGGACTTAGGTTCAGCTATTGTACGTTCGTCTCTTACCATTTCAAAGAAGAAAAAGCCGTAGGGTTTTTCCTGTTTGTTAGTAGCCCGGGATGCAGCGGTGGGTAGCAATAATCCGGGTTGCAGCGGTAGCTAGCAACCTAGTAATAGACGATCACGTCCAATGTTAAGAAATATAAAAACCCTTAGCTCCTAAAAAAGTTAGAATAAGGAACGAATTGTAACCCATAGTAACTGAATTATTAAATCAAACAGTTCTTGGTCATAATAAAGAGTTGTCTAATGGCTAATTTTAAAGGAAATTGCTGTATATAGAAACCTTTTGTAATTAGCAAAAATAATTATTATCATAAAATAAATTGTTACGATATTGTAATATAATAAAGAACGACCTCTTGCCTATACTAAATTTTATACGCCACTTAATTATAGTATAGGTTAGTAATTCAACAGATAGCTTGGCACTGGAACATAGTAGAGAGTTGTTCAATGGCTCATTTTAAAGAAAATTAATGGAGTTAAAAACTTCTTGTAATTAAAATAAATTATTTTTATTACATTAAGAAATTTTAATTATGTTCCTTAAGAAATCATCATAAGTAAAAATTTCCCATACAAAATTTGAACTCAATTATAATAAAGAACGACCTCTTTCCTATACTAAATTTTATAGGCCACTTAACTATAGTATAGGCGAGTACAGTTATTATATTTAAGGTCAATATATTAAAATGTTCCACTAAAAGGCGGTCATTGGAATTATAGTAAAGAACGAACTCTTGCCCTTAGTTACCTATGTCTTGTCAAATTAGCTAATTAATTTCACCTGATTTTGTTTTAAAAATAATTCCCACACCGGGATTCGAACCCAAGCCAATTGGTTGAAATAGCATAAAGGATCGATACTGTAATTGGGAACTATAAGAGATCAACCCCGAGTGGCCTTGAACCACCAACTGTTCGGTTAACGGTCGATCGTGCTAGCCACTGGCACCACGAAGTCATTAACTAAAATTGTAATCCGGGTTGCAGCGGTAGCTAGCAACCTAGTAAGAGACGATCACGTCCAATGTTAAGGAATATCAAAATCCATTGCTCCTAAAAAAGGAGTCAGATTAAAACAAAAAGTACACCTTTAGAACCGCCTTGTCTGAATCCCCTTTATAGGAAACTTTCTGTCATTTTTACATTAAAAGACGATCACTGAAATAACAAACCATTCCATACATTGGACTTAGTTAGCTTCTTGATTGTTTGAGTTTCGTCTCTTACTATTTAAAAGAAGAAAAATCCGTAGGCTTTTTCCTGTTTGTTTTATAATAAAGAACGACCTCTTGCTTATACTAAATTTTATACGCCACATAATTATAGATAAGGTTTTCCGGGTTGTTACAATAAAGAACGACACCTTGCCCAGGCTAACTAAAACATAAATAAGGATTATGTAATTTCCATCATTATAATAAAGAACGAACTCTTGCCAATAATAGATTAGATACTCAACTTAATTATAGTTAATGCTATAGTAATGATATTATAGTAAAGAACCAACTCTACTGAATTAATAATAATTCATTCAATCTTGAAAATAACAAATTACAGCAGAGACTTGTATGTTATTATAAGTGAGCTACAAGTTTTAAAGAAACTCCACCGAGATTTGAACTCGGATCTCAAGATTCATTGTCAGGAGTGCTAGCCGTTACAACCATAAAACCTCTATATCAGAAATTGTTCAAACAGTACATGATGCAGACATATTTTATGCTGAGCCATGTTTCTTTTGCAATATCTAATGCCACATAGATGTTATATTAAATCCGGGTTGCAGCGGTAGCTAGCAACCTAGTAAGAGACGATCACCTCCAATGTTAAGAAATATAAAAACCCGTAGCTCCTAAAAAAAGAGTCAGATCAAAACAAAAAGTACACCATTAGAACCGCCTTGTCCAAATCCTCTATAAAGGAAACTTACCGCCCTTTGGCTTGAATAACAAAGAAAATATATTGGCTTGAAAATCAAGAAAATAGACTTTTACCACGTTATTCTCCCCAAACGGGATATTTTTTTCTTTTTTTTTTCTTTTTTCTTTTCCACAGATAGCTTGGCACTGGAACATCGTAAAGGGTTGTTCAATAGCGCATTTTAAAGGAAATTAATTGGGTTAAAAATCTATAGTAACTAAAATAAATTATTTCTAAAAGAGAATAAATTTTTCCACCAAAAACTGCATTTTTGATGCAGTGACGTCATAATTATTATATAAGAAACGTCAAAACTGTAAATGGTCTCATTCATGAATACATAATGGTTAGATCAAAGCAAGCTACACGCAAGTTAAAAAATCAGTACTAAAAAATCAAGAAAAGTGGCAGCTACTACAACATTCCGCCTTAACGGGATATTTTTTCTCTTTTCTTTGTTTCCAGTATAATAAAGATCAAAACTCTTCCCTATACTAACTTGCATAAGCAACTTTACTATAGTTAAGATTACAGTATATATATTTTTTTTTACATTAAAAGACGATCACTGAAATAACAAACCATTCCATACATTGGACTTAGTTAGCTACTTGATTGTTTGAGTTTCGTCTCTTACTATTTAAAAGAAGAAAAAGTCGTAGGCTTTTTCCTGTTTGTATTTTCCGGGTTGCAGCGGTAGCTAGCAACCTAGTAAGAGACGATCACGTCCAATGTTAAGAAATATAAAAACCCATAGCTCCTAAAAAAGGAGTCAGATCAAAACAAAAAGTACACCATTAGAACCGCCTTGTCCGAAACCCCTGTATAGGAAACTTTCTGTCCCTTGGCTTGAACAGCAATGGAAATATATTGGCTTGAAAATCAAGAAAATTGACTTTAACCACGTTATTCTCGTCAAAAGGGATATTTTTTTCTTTTTTTTGTATCCAGAGATAGCTTGGCACTGGAACATCGTAGAGGGTTGTTCAATAGCTCATTTTAAAGGAAATTAGTTGGGTTAAAAATCTATAGTAACTAAAATAATTATTTCTAAAAGAGAATAAATTTTTTCCAATAAAAACTGTATTTTTGATGCAGTGACGTCATAATTACTATATAAGATCATCATAGTTTTATATTAGAGCTATGACGTGAATAGAGTGACGTCATAATTAGTATATAAGGAAAGTCAAAACTGAAAATTCTCTCATTCTTGATTAGAATAATGGTTAGATCAAAGCAGGCTATACGCAAGTTGAAGAAAGAGTACTACACAAACAACAGAGATAGTAACTTGAAAAGAAAAAAGCAAAGGTATTCAACCGACCAGGTGTATCGAGAAGTAATAATTGAGAGAGCAAAAAAAATTATAATAAGGAACGACCTCTTATACTATCTTGCATAGGCAACTTAACTACAGCATAGGCTTGTACATTTATATTTAAAGTCAAGACATGAAAAATTACCTCTGATAATAAAGAGCGACCTCTTGCCTATGCTAAATTTTAGAGATCACTTAATTATTGTATAGGTTAGTAAAGTTTACATAAAGGACTGATCTGGGTTGCAGCGGTAGCTAGCAACCTAGTAAGAGACGATCACATCCAATGTTAAGAAGTATAAAAACCATTTTCCTAAAAAAGGAGTCAGATCAAAACAAAAAGTACACCATTAGAATTTCCTTGTCCGAAACCCCTGTATAGGAAACTTTCTGTCCCTTGGCTTGAACAGCAAGGGAATATATTGGCTTGAAAATCAAGAAAAGTGGCAGCTACTACAACATTCTGCCTAAACGGGATATTTTTTTTTCTTTCTTCTTTTCCACAGATAGCTTCCCACTGGAATATCGTATATCCGGGTTGCAGTGGTAGCTAGCAACCTAGTAAGAGACGATCACGTCCAATGTTAAGAAATACAAAAACCCACAGTTCCTAACAAAGGAGTCAGATGAAAACAAAAAGTACACCATTAGAACCGCCTTGTCCGAAACCCCTATATAGGAAACTTTCTGTCCCTTGGCTTGAACAGCAAGGGAAATATATTGGCTTGAAAATCAAGAAAAGTGGCAGCTACTACATTATTCTGCTTAAACGGGATATTTTTTTCTTTTTTCTTTTGTATCCAGAGGTAGCTTGGCACTGGAACATCGTAGAGGGTTGTTCAATAGCTCATTTTAAAGGAAATTAATTGGGTTAAAAATTTATAATAAAGAACGACCTTTTGCCTATACTAAATTTTATAGGCCACTTAACTATAGTTTAGGTAATATATAGTATATAGTAACAAAAGTACATCATTAGAACTACCTTGTCTAAAACCCTACTATATCAATAATGAATGTCATCCGGGTTGCAGCGGTAGCTAGCAGCCTAGTAAGAGACGGTCACGTCCAATGTTAAGAAATATAAAAACCCATAATTTCTAAAAAAGGAGTCAGATCAAAACAAAAAGTACACCAATAGAACCGCCTTGTCTGAAAACCCCGTATAGTAAACTTTCTGCCCCTTAGCTTGAACAGCAAGGGAAATATATTGGCTTGAAAATCAAGAAAAGTGGCAGCTACTACACATTCTGCCTAAACGGGATATTTTTTTTTCCTTTTCCGGGTTTTATAATAAAGAACGACCTCTCGCCTATACTAAATTTTATATGCCACTTAATTATAGTATAGGTTAGTAATTCCACAGACAGCTTGGCATATAATAAAGATCAAACTCTTCCCTATACTAGCTTCCATACGCAACTTCACTATAGTTAAGATTACAGTACTTTATATTAATTTACATTAAAAGACGATCACTGAAATAACAAACCATTCCATACATTGGACATAGTTAGCTACTTGATTGTTTGAGTTTCGTCTCTTACTATTTAAAAGAAGAAAAAGCCGTAGGCTTTTTCCTGTTTGTATTTATAGTTAAAAAACGAACTCAAGTCCAAAGAAACTGAACACTGTGGTTTATTCATATTATCTTCATTATTTTAGCTAGAATGTAAATAAACAAGTTTCTTTTTTAAATTTTAAATTGAAAAGATAGTGCTTTTAATTCAACAAATTAAAAGTTCTCCCCGACGGGGAATCGAACCCCCTTCTCCCAGGTAACAAGTGGGCATACTTACCATTAGACTATCGAAGACTTATAAAATAAAAGTTACATATAAGATATGATAATAATTTTTTAATCCGGGTTACATAAAGGCTCGATCATCGAATTTCCGGGTTGCAGCGGTAGCTAGCAACCTAGTAAGAGACGATCACGTCCAATGTTAAGAAATATAAAAACCCATTGTTCTTAAAAAAAGAGTCACATCAAAACAAAAAGTACACCATTAGAACCGCCTTGTCCGAAACCCCTGCATAGTAAAATTTCTGTCCCTTGGCTTGAACAGCAAGGGAAATATATTGGCTTGAAAATCAAGAAAAGTGGCAGCTACTACAACATTCTGCCTAAACGGGATATTTTTTTCTTTTTTTTTCTTTTTTTTTTCTTTTTTCTTTTCCACAGATAGCTTGGCACTGGAACATCGTAAAGGGTTGTTCAATAGCGCATTTTAAAGGAAATTAATTGGGTTAAAAATCTATAGTAACTAAAATAAATTATTTCTAAAAGAGAATAAATTTTTCCACCAAAAACTGCATTTTTGATGTCTTTTCACACTGCAGTCTTTCAAACATAATCGTATACCAGCGGTAAGAATTGAACCCACGCCTCTGAAGAGACTGGTGGCTAACACCAGTGCCTTGGACCACTCGGCCAGGCTGCCTCTCATAAATAAATATATATGTGAATTTGGGTTGTCCGGATTTTATAATAAAGAACGAATATTTTACCGATTATCTACTAATTACCATATATGACGTCATAAGTGACATGACGTATTATCTAAAATCTGGGTTGCAGCGGTAGCTAGCAACCTAGTAAGAGACGATCACCTCCAATGTTAAGAAATATAAAAACCAGTAGCTCCTAAAAAAAGAGTCAGATCAAAACAAAAAGTACACCATTAGAACCGCCTTGTCCAAATCCTCCATAAAGGAAACTTACCGCCCTTTGGCTTGAATAACAAAGAAAATATATTGGCTTGAAAATCAAGAAAATAGACTTTTACCACGTTATTCTCCCCAAACGGGATATTTTTTTCTTTTTTTCTTTTTTTTTTCTTTTGTATCCAGAGATAGCTTGGCACTGGAACATCGTAGAGGGTTGTTCAATAGCTCATTTTAAAGGAAATTAATTGGGTTAAAAATCTATAGTAACTAAAATAAATTATTTTTAAAAGAGAATAAATTTTTTCAATAAAAACTGTATTTTTGATGCAGTGGACGTCATAATTACTATATAAGAAACGTCAAAACTGCAAAAGGTCTCATTCATGAATACATAATGGTTAGATCAAAGCAAGCTGCACGCAAGTTAAAAAATCAGTACTAAAAAATCAAGAAAAGTGGCAGCTACTGCAACATTCTGCCTAAACGGGATATTTTTTTTCTCTTTTCTTTGTTTCCAGTATAATTATAATAAAGAACGAATAATTTACCGATTATCCACTAATAACCATATAGAACGAATATTTTACCGATTATCCACTAATAACCATATATGACGTAATAAGTGACATGACGTAATATCTAGAACCTATTGTGTACTAATAATAGTACACAATAGGGTTATGACTTAATGAGCAACGTGACGTAAAAATTGAATATAATAAAGAACGACCTCTTGCCTATACTAAATTTTATACGCCACTTAATTATAGTATAGGTTAGTGATTCAACAGATAGCATGGCACTGGAACATCGTATATAAGAACTACAATAGCCCATAACTCCTTAAAATAAAACTTACAGTCTCTTGGCTTCAACAACATTACATTAAAAGACGATCATTGGAATAACAAACAATTGCATACATTGGAATTAAATAGCTACTTGATTGTTTGATGTTTGTCTCTTACTATGTCAAAGAAGAAAAAGCCGTAGGCTTTTTCCTGTTTGTAATCAGTTTATTATCGGGGTTGCAGCGGTGGCTAGCAACTTACATAAAGGACCGAAATAGTTCATCATAAATGTTATTTGTCAATTAGCTTTTTTTATATTTACATTAAGGATCGATGTAGTTCATTACATATATTAGAGTTAAGAGCGAACTCAAGGACTCAGGAACTGAACCCTGTGGTTCATCCATATTATCATCATTATTTCAACCAGGAGGTAACTGAAATAACTTTATTTTTTTATGTTACATTAATGAATGAACTGTAGCCCGTAGTAACTGGAGTAATACATGGAATCATTATATAGATGATTATTTTAATTATATTCGTTAAGAAATCATCATAGGTAAAAATTTCCTTTGAGCTAACTGGATGAGAGCCAGCTATCCTAACCATTAGACCACGTAGGATATATTATAATATCTGATTAATGAAGTTTATGTTAAAGAACAAATTATGGACTTAGTTAGATACCTGATTCTTTGAGGATCGTCTCTTACTATTCCAAAGAAGAAAAAGCCATAGGCTTTTTTCTGTTTTATAATAAAGAACGACCTCTTGCCTATACTAAATTTTATACGCCACTTAATTATAGTATAGGATAGTAATTCAACAGATAGCTTGGCACTGGAACATCATAGAGAGTTGTTCAATGGCTCATTTTAAAGAATTATAATAAAGAACGACCTCTTGCCTATACTAAATTATATAGGCCACTTAACTATAGTATAGGTTAGTAAATCCGAGTTGCAGCGGTAGCTAGCAACCCAGTAAGAGACGATCACGTCCAATGTTAAGAAATATAAACACCCATAGTTCCTAACAAAGGAGTCAGATCAAAACAAAAAGTACACCATTAGAACCGCCTTGTCCGAAACCCCTGTATAGGAAACTATCTGTCCCTTGGCTTGAACAGCAAGGGAAATATATTGGCTTGAAAATCAAGAAAATTGACTTTAACCACGTTATTCTCCCCAAACGGGATATTTTTTTCTTTTTTCTTTTTTTCTTTACATTAAAAGACGATCACTGAAATAACAAACCATTCCATACATCGACTTAGTTAGCTGCTTGATTGTTTGAGTTTCGTCTCTTACTATTTAAAAGAAGAAAAAGCCGTAGGCTTTTTCCTGTTTGTATTTATAGTTAAAAAACGAACTCAAGTCCAAAGAAACTGAACCCTGTGGTTCATTCATATTATCTTCATTATTTTAGCTAGAATTTACAATAAAGAACGAACTCTTGCCCATACAAATACAAACTTGTATAGTGGAAAATAAGGATCGATCATAAATGGTGTTAGTCATTGGTGCCTTTTTGGTCACCGGCAGCACGGTGGCTCAGAGACTTTCTTTCAAATATAAAAGATGTAGGTTCGAATCACTGCACGGTAACGCCCAATAGTAATTTGAGCCTCTTGATGAAAATATTAAAATCCCCAGGCTGTAGAAAAACAGTCATTTTGATTAAGAATGATGACGATGTTGTTTTCAGTGCAACAAATTTCTCAACTGAAGCTTAAGGAATCATTCCTTTTATAATAAAGAACGAACTCTTGCTTATACTAATACATAAATGAACAAAATAGCTCATTATAAATTGGAAGTATGTAATTCGGGTTACAGTGGTAGCTAGCAACCTCCGGGTTGCAGCGGTAGCTAGCAACCTAGTAAGAGACAATCACGTCCAATGTTAAGAAATATAAAAACCCATAGTTCCTAAAAAAAAGAAGTCAGATCAAAACAAAAAGTACACCACTAGAACCGCCTTGTCCGAAAGCCCTGTATAGGAAACTTTCTGTCCCTTAGCTTGATTATAATAAAAAAATTCTATTTTATTTTATTTTCGTTTTTAGTTCATTACAGTAAAGAACGATGAGTCTCCCATACTAACTGATATATGGTGGTTCCAGGTGTAGTTACATAAACGACGAATATAGCTCATCATAAATGGTGTTTTTTAATTTTCGGGGTTGCAGCGGTAGCTAGCAATCCGGGTTGCAGCGGTAGCTAGCAACCTAGTAAGAGACGATCACGTCCAATGTTAAGAAATATAAAAACCCATAGCTCCTAAAAAAGGAGTCAGATCAAAACAAAAAGTACACCATTAGAACCGCCTTGTCCGAAACCCCTGTATAGGAAACTTTCTGTCCCTTGGCTTGAACAGCAAGGGAAATATATTGGCTTGAAAATCAAGAAAATTGACTTTAACCACGTTATTCTCCCCAAACGGGATATTTTTTTCTTTTTTTTTTTCTTTTGTATCCAGAGATAGCTTGGCACTGGAACATCGTAGAGGGTTGTTCAATAGCTCATTTTAAAGGAAATTAATTGGGTTAAAAATCTATAGTAACTAAAATAAATTATTTCTAAAAGAGAATAAATTTTTCCAATAAAAACTGTATTTTTGATGCAGTGACGTCATAATTACTATATAAGAAACGTCAAAACTGTAAATGGTCTCATTCATGAATACATAATCCGGGTTGCAGCGGTAGCTAGCAACCTAGTAAGAGACGATCACCTCCAATGTTAAGAAATATAAAAACCCGTAGCTCCTAAAAAAAGAGTCAGATCAAAACAAAAAGTACACCATTAGAACCGCCTTGTCCAAATCCTCCATAAAGGAAACTTACCGCCCTTTGGCTTGAATAACAAAGAAAATATATTGGCTTGAAAATCAAGAAAATAGACTTTTACCACGTTATTCTCCCCAAACGGGATATTTTTTTCTTTTTTTTTTTCTTTTTTGTCTCCAGAGATAGCTTGGCACTGGAACATCGTAGAGGGTTGTTTAATAGCTCATTTTAAAGGAAATTAATTGGGTTAAAAACCTTTTGTAACTAAAATAAATTATTTCTAAAAGAGAATAAATTTTTCCAATAAAAACTGTATTTTTGATGCAGTGACGTCATAATTACTATATAAGAAACGTCAAAACTGTAAATGGTCTCATTCATGAATACATAATGGTTAGATCAAAGCAAGCTACACGCAAGTTAAAAAATCAGTACTAAAAAATCAAGAAAAGTGGCAGCTACTACAACATTCCGCCTTAACGGGATATTTTTTTCTCTTTTCTTTGTTTCAAGTTTACAGTAAGGAACGAAGTCTATCTCATAGTACAACAGAGAAAAGAAAAAGAGGTATAGTGTATATGACGTCATTATAATGATAAAATAACTCTGGGCTATACTAACTGGCATAGTCAAGTTAGTATAGCCGTTAGAATACGTTTATCAAAATCTATTTATCCGTATATACACAGATTTGTGGAAAAATCAAATCAATGAATACCTTACTACAGCACAATGGATGAAAGTGTGCCTCATGATTCGAGGTTTGCGGGTTCAAATCCACCTGTAGTAAGGGATCAATATTAAAAGATTGGCTTCTCCTTCTTTAAAAGAAGATTACATTAAGAGACGATCATTGGAATAACAAACTATTGCATAATTTGGACTTAGTTAGCTACTTGATTGTTTGAGGTTCGTCTCTTACTATTTCAAAGAAGAAAAAGCAATAGGCTTTTTCCGGGTTGCAGCGGTAGCTAGCAACCTAGTAAGAGACGATCACCTCCAATGTTAAGAAATATAAAAACCCGTAGCTCCTAAAAAAAGAGTCAGATCAAAACAAAAAGTACACCATTAGAACCGCCTTGTCCAAATCCTCCATAAAGGAAACTTACCGCCCTTTGGCTTGAATAACAAAGAAAATATATTGGCTTGAAAATCAAGAAAATAGACTTTTACCACGTTATTCTCCCCAAACGGGATATTTTTTTCTTTTTTTTTTCTTTTTTGTATCCAGAGATAGCTTGGCACTGGAACATCGTAGAGGGTTGTTCAATAGCTCATTTTAAAGGAAATTAATTGGGTTAAAAACCTTTTGTAACTAAAATAAATTATTTCTAAAAGAGAATAAATTTTTCCAATAAAAACTGTATTTTTGATGCAGTGACGTCATAATTACTATATAAGAAACGTCAAAACTGTAAATGGTCTCATTCATGAATACATAATGGTTAGATCAAAGCAAGCTACACGCAAGTTAAAAAATCAGTACTAAAAAATCAAGAAAAGTGGCAGCTACTACAACATTCCGCCTTAACGGGATATTTTTTTCTCTTTTCTTTGTTTCAAGTTTACAGTAAGGAACGAAGTCTATCTCATAGTACAACAGAGAAAAGAAAAAGAGGTATAGTGTATTATAATAAAGAACGACCTCTTGCCTATACTAAATTATATAGGCCACTTAACTATAGTATAGGTTAGTAAATTTTACATATTATAATAAAGATCGAACTCTTCCCTATGCTAACTTTTATGCGCAACTTCACTATAGTTAAGATTACAGTATTTATATTTTTTTACATTAAATTTTAATAAAGAACGACCTTTTGCCTTTACTAAATTTTATACGCCATTTAATTACAGTATAGGTTAGTAAATCCACAGATAGCTTGGCACTGGAATATCGTAGTTAGTTGTTTAATGGCTAATTTTAAAGGAAATTTAAGGGGTTAAAAACTATTTGTAATTTTATATACATAAGGAGACGATCATTGGAATAACAAACATCCGGGTTGCAGCGGCAGCTAGCAATCCGGGTTGCAGCGGTAGCTAACAACCTAGTAAGAGACGATCACGTCCAAGGTTAAGAAATATAAAAACCCTTAGTTCCTAAAACAGGAGTCAGATCAAAACAAAAAGTACACCATTAGAACCGCCTTGTCCGAAACCCCTGTATAGTAAACTTTCTGTCCCTTGGCTTGAACAGCAAGGGAAATATATTGGCTTGAAAGTCAAGAAAAGTGGCAGCTACTACAACATTCTGCCTAAACAGGATATTTTTTTTCTTTGTATCCAGAGATAGCTTGGCACTGGAACATCGTAGATAGTTGTTCAATAGCTCATTTTAAAGGAAATCTCTAGATCTAGCGCCTTTTGCATTTAATTTTTTTTTAATTAATTATTTTTACGAAAAACTTAATTTTTTATATACAATATTGATCAATGATGTCATAGTCGCTGGATGTAGTTAGTAAGTTACATAAAGGCTCGATCATCGAATTTCAGCTGAAACTAAGTAAAGGAAAATTAGGCCTCCATATATTCACAGTGATGTATAAGATTTCCCATTACATCTGTAAACTGTTCCACAGTTGCCGGTCCATACCGTGGAAGCTTTTCACTAAACATGCAATATTTCTTTTGGATATTACTATGAAGTTTTGCGAAAGCATCTCTAGCTGACTTTTCAACAAAATCTATTCTTTCAGAGATAATTTTAATCTTTAATTTTGAATATTTGTCGTGATCCCGGTAAAACATTCGTAAAATTTTTCTAAATTTACAAAGATCAGCCTGTGCGTTCTTTGCAGCTTGTGTAAACTGGAAAAATATCCATGGTATCCGAGCAATAGTTCGAACATTTCAATTCAAGCTAGAAAAATACCTTAAAATGTTAAAATTAGTTTTATTTTTGGTTAGGTTCTAACTTCCCGATGTGGGATTGACTATGTAGTTTCAGACCAAAAAATTCCTTTTTTAATATATATTTTATTTTTCAGTTTAGAATCGCTAAAGTTATTATGTAAACTGCAAAAATATTTATGATATCTGAGCAATAATTTTAATCTTTTCATTCAAACTAACAAAATACCTGAAAATTTAAAAATTAGTTTTACTTTTTGTTAGGTTATGGATGCTCGATACGAGTCATAAGAAGTGTTAATTAGATGAAAATATTATTTCTTGTTTTGTAATAAGATGCCTTCTAAGCGAGTTATTATACGTAATTTAAAAAAACAGTACTATACAAAAAACAGAGACAACATCTTGAAAAGAAAAAAGCAAAGGTATTCAACCGACCAGGCGTATCGAGAAGTAATCAAACAAAACAGCAAGATGTGTTGTCACAATGATGAAGATTATAGACATGCGAAAATTGAGACAGCCAAACAAAAGATCAAGGAGCGTTATCAAAATGATAAACTTTACAGAGAAGCAACAATTGAGCAGGCTAGACAAAAGATCAAGGAGCGTTATCACAATGATGAAGATTACCGAAAAATATATAAGAAAAAATTTGCTACCAGAATAATGGGTAGATACTGGGGTGACAAAAGCTATAATGAAAAAATTAAATTCTCTGCGATTTTGTACCGAAGAACGCATAAGGACAAAGGGAAAAATTACATTCAGAAATACAAGAAGATGGCAAAAATGCAGGCTGATCTTCGTAAATTGAGAAACATTTTACGCATGTTTTACCAGGATCACGAAAAGTATTCAAAATTACAGATTAAAGTTCTTTTTGAAAGAGCGGATGCTGTTGAAAAGTCGGCTAGAAATGCTTTGGCAAAGCTTCATAGTAATATCCAAAAGAAATGTTGTCAGTTTAATGAAAAGCTTCCAAGATATGGATTGGCAACTGTGGAACAGTTTATAGATGCAATGGAAAATGTTCGACAACAAAGTGAATATACGGAGGCGTACTTCTTAGAAAATTCGTATATTAATTTTGGAAGGAGCAATTGCAGTTTATGTAGCAGCAATAAAAATATGTATACAAGCATACCCATCAATAGCGAAGGAAAAGCAATGTTTTTCAATTATGGCGAAAACGAGCCTGTTAGGGTTATTAGTATATGTGTTTGTAAGACTAATGATTTAGAACAAATTCCTGGAACACCGACTCAAGAAAAAAGTATTTCTAACTGTGTTTTAAACAGTTCTTTTAGTTCTACTGAATATTTGGCAAAAAGTGCTCTGTGTAGTAGAACAAACTGTCCTGGAAAGTACGAGACAACTATTGAAAAATGCTCTGAAACTAGATCTGACAAAGAAATTATGATGGCTGGAGTCACCTATAACAATCTGAGTAAACATTCAAAACCAAAAATTGGGCAGCAGGTTATATAATAAAGAACGAACTCTTGCCTACACTAACATGTATAGGCAACTTGGCTATTTTTTTCGGGCTGCAGCGGTAACTAGCAACCTAGTAAGAGTCCGAAACCCTTATATAAACTTACCGTCTCTTACCTTGAACAACAAGGCAATTGTATTGGCTTGAAAAACAAGGAAAGTGACTGTAACCACGATGTTACAGGTAAAAATTTTCCATTCCAGGAATCGAATTCGGGTCAACTGCGTCAAAGTCAATCATCATAACCACTAGACTATATAGGATATAATAAATTATATAATTAATGAACGTTATGTGAAGAACAAACTATAGCCAATAGTAACTGAATACATAATAATTAACAAAGTGAGTAAAAGCAAGATATACTACAAAATATACCGTAAAACGAACGTGTAAAACGTAAAACGAACCGTAAAACGTCATGTTTGTGAAACGAATATGATCCGGGTTGCAGCGGTAGCTAGCAACCTAGTAAGAGACGATAACGTCCAATGTTAAGAAATATAAAAACCCATAGTTCCTAACAAAGGAGTCAGATCAAAACAAAAAGTACACCATTAGAACCGCCTTGTCCGAAACCCCTGTATAGGAAACTTTCTGTCCCTTGGCTTGAACAGCAAGGGAAATATATTGGCTTGAAAATCAAGAAAAGTGGCAGCTACTACAACATTCTTCCTAAACGGGATATGTTTTTATTTTTTTCTTTTTTCTTTGTTTCCAGAGATAGCTTGGCACTGGAACATCGTAGAGGGTTGTTCAATAGCTCATTTTAAAGGAAATTAATTGGGTTAAAAACCTTTTGTAACTAAAATAAATTATTTCTAAAAGAGAATAAATTTTTCCACCAAAAACTGCATTTTCGATGTCTTTTCACACTGCAGTCTTTCAAACATAATCGTATACCAGTGGTAAGACTTGAACCCACGCCTCCGAAGAGACTGGTGGCTAACACCAGTGCCTTGGACCACTCGGCCAGGTTGCCTCTCATAAATAAATATATATGTGAATCTGGGCTGCAGCAGTAGCTAGCAATCTAGTAAGAGACGATCAGTCCAATGCTAAGAAATATAACAAAACTCCTAAAAATAGAGTCAGATCAAAACAAAAGTACATCATTAGAATTACCTTGTCTGTAACCCTACTAGATAAATATTGAATGTCGTCATAGTTTTATATTAGAGCTATGACGTGAATAGAAAAACACGAAATTATATTGTTGTTTCTGAAGACGTCATGAAATAATATCATTGCGCTATGACGTCAATAAAATCATTACGCTGTGACGTCATAATTACTATATAAGAAGCGTCAGAACTGTAAATGTTCACATTCATAATTACATAATGGTTTCAATCAAGCAAGCTGCACGCAAATCAAAAAAACAGTACTACACAAACAACAGAGATAGTATCTTGAAAAGAAAAAAGCAAAGGTATTCAACCGACCAGGCGTATCGAGAAGTAATCAAACAAAACAGCAAGATGTATTATCACAATGATGAAGATTATAGACATGCAAAAATTGAGACAGCCAAACAAAAGATCAAGAAACGGTATGGGAATGATGAAGATTACAGAGAAGCAACAATTGAGCAGGCAAGACAAAAGAGCAAGGAACGGTATGATAATGATGAATATTACAGAGAAGCAAGAATTTATATTATACATCATTATAAATTATAAAAGGTTCAAATGTTTGAAGATTATAGAGTTAAAAATTTTCCCACACCGGAATCGAACCCGGCTCTGTTAAGTGAAAGTTAACTATCCTAGCCAATAGACCATATGGGACCATAAAGAAGTATGATTTAAGAGCCATATGCATATTATTATCTCACCATACCAATTATAATAAGGCCAAAACAAAATCGTCGACTTGCAACCTTACTTTTGACACATTAGTTAAATCTTCATCAGACTTAAAAAATGTTTTGCTAGTTTTACATGATCCGGGTTGCAGCGGTAGCTAGCAACCTAGTAAGAGACGATCACGTCCAATGTTAAGAAATATAAAAACCCATAGTTCCTAAAAAAGGAGTCAGATCAAATTCAAAAGTACACCATTAGAACCGCCTTGTCCGAAACCCCTGTATAGTAAACTTTCTGTCCCTTAGCTTGAACAGCAAGGGAAATATATTGGCATGAAAATCAAGAAAAGTGGCAGCTACTACAACATTATGCCTAAACGGGATATTTTTTTCTTTTTTTTCTTTTGTATCCAGAGATAGCTTGGCACTGGAACATCGTAGAGGGTTGTTCAATAGCTCATTTTAAAGGAAATTAATTGGGTTAAAAACCTTTTGTAACTAAAATAAATTATTTCTAAAAGAGAATAAATTTTTCCACCAAAAACTGCATTTTTGATGTCTTTTCACACTGCAGTCTTTCAAACATAATCGTATACCAGCGGTAAGATTTGAACCCACGCCTCCGAAGAGACTGGTGGCTAACACCAGTGCCTTAGACCACTCGGCCAGGCTGCTTCTCATAATTTGGGTTGCAGCAGTAGCTAGCAACCTAGCAAGAGACGATCAGTCCAATGCTAAGAAATATAATCCGGGTTGCAGCGGTAGCTAGCAACCTAGTAAGAGACGATCACGTCCAATGACAAGAAATATAAAAACCCATAGTTCCTAAAAAAGGAGTCAGATCAAAACAAAAAGTACACCATTAGAACCACCTTGTCCGAAACCCCTGTATAGGAAACTTTCTGTCCCTTGGCTTGAACAGCAAGGGAAATATATTGGCTTGAAAATCAAGAAAAGTGGCAGCTACTACAACATTCTGCCTAAACGGGATATTTTTTTCTTTCTTCTTTTCCACAGATAGCTTGGCACGGGAACATCGTAGAGAGTTGTTCAATGGCTCATTTTGAAGGAAATCTCTAGATCTAGCGCCTTTTGCACTTAATTTTTTTTCAATTAATTATTTTTTACGAAAAACTTAATTTTTTATATACAATATTGACCAATGACGTCATAGTCATTGGATGTAGTTAGTATTACATAATCTGGGTTGCAGCGGTAGCTAGCAACCTAGTAAGAGACGATCACGTCCAATGTTAAGAAATATAAAAACCACTAACTCCTAGAAAAATAGTCAGATCAAAACAAAAAGTACACCATTAGAACCGCCTTGTCCGTAACCCCTATAAAGGAAACTTACCACCCTTTGGCTTGAATAACAAAGAAAATATATTGGCTTGAAAATCAAGAAAATTGACTTTAACCACGTTATTCTGCACAAACGGAATATTTTTTTCTTTCTTTTGTTTCCAGAGATAGCTTGGCACTGGAACATCGTAGAGAGTTGTTCAATGGCTCATTTTAAAGGAAATCTCTAGATCTAGCGCCTTTTGCACTTAATTTTTTTTATTAATTATTTTTCACGAAAAACTTAATTTTGTATATACAATATTGATCAATGACGTCATAGTCGTTGGATGTAGTACATAAAGGCTCGATCATCGAATTTAAGCTGAAACTAAGTAAAGGACAATTATGCCTCCATATATTCACAGTGATGTATAAGATTTCCCATTACATCTGTAAACTGTTCCACAGTTGCCGGTCCATACCTTGGAAGCTTTTCACTAAACATGCAACATTTCTTTTGGATATTACTATGAAGTTTTGCGAAAGCATCTCTAGCTGACTTTTCAACAAAATCTATTCTTTCAGAGATAATTTTAATCTTTAATTTTGAATATTTTTCGTAATCCCGGTAAAACATTCGTAAAATTTTTTTCAGTTTACAAAGATCAGCCTGTGCGTTCTTTGCAGCTTGTGTAAACTGCAAAAATATCCATGGTATCCGAGCAATAGTTTAAATATTTCAATACAAGCTGGAAAAATACCTTAAAATGTTAAAATTAGTTTTATTTTTGGTTGGGTTCTAACTACCCAATGTGGGATTGACTATGTATTTTCAGACCAAAAAATTACATTTTTTAATATATATTTTATTTTTCAGTTTAGAATCGCTAAAGTTATTATATAAACTGCAAAAATATTTATGATATCTGAGCAATAATTTTAATCTTTTCATTCAAACTAACAAAATACCTGAAAATTTAAAAATTAGTTTTATTTTTTGTTAGGTTATGGATACCTGATACGAGTTATAAAAGTGTTAATTAGATGAAAATATTATTTCTTGTTTTGTAATAAGATGCCTTCTAAGCGAGTTATTATACGTAATTTAAAAAAACAGTACTATACAAAAAACAGAGACAACATCTTGGAAAGAAAAAAGCAAAGGTATTCAACTGACAAGGCGTATCGAGAAGTAATAATTGAGAGAGCAAAACAAAACAGCAAGATGTGTTATCACAATGATGAAGATTATAGACATGCGAAAATTGATACAGCCAAACAAAAGAGTAAGGAACGGTATGATAATGATGAAGATTACAGAAACAAACATAAGAAAAAAGTTGCTACCAGAATAATGGGTAGATACTGGGGTGACAAAAGCTATAATGAAAAAATTAAATTCTCTGCGAGGTTGTACCGAAGATCGCATAAGGACAAAGGGAAAAATTACATTCAGAAATACAAGAAGATGGCAAAAATGCAGGCTGATCTTTGTAAATTGAGAAACATTTTACGCATGTTTTATCGGGACAACGAAAAGTATTCAAAATTACAGATTAAAATTCTCTTTGAAAGAGCGGATGCTGTTGAAAAGTCGGCTAGAAATTCTTTGGCAAAGCTTCATAGTAATATCCAAAAGAAATGTTGTCAGTTTAACGAAAAGCTTCCAAGGTATGGATTGGCAACTGCGGAACAGTTTATAGATGCAATGGAAAATGTTCGACAACACAGTGAATATACGGAGGCGTACTTCTTAGAAAATTCGTATATTAATTTTGGAAGGAGTTATTGCAGTTTATGTAGCAGCAATAAAAATATATATACAAGCATACCTATCAACAGCGAAGGAAAAGCAATGTTTTTCAATTATGGCGAAAACGAGCCTGTTAGGGTTATTAGTAAATGTGTTTGTAAGACTAATGATTTAGAACAAATTCCTGGAACACCGACTCAAGAAAAAAGTTACAATAAAGAACGAACTGTAGCCCATAGTAAACGAAGTATTGAAATTTCCGGGTTGCAGCGGTAGCTAGCAACCTAGTAAAAGACAATCACGCCCCATAGTAAAAACTAAATATAGTTAAAAAACGAACTCAAGTCCAAAGAAACTGAACACTGTGGTTCACTCATACTATCTTCATTATTTTAGCTAGAATGTAAATAAACAAGTTTCTTTTTAAATTTTAAATTGAAAAGATAGTGCTTTTAATTCAACATATTAAAAGTTCTCCCCGGCGGGGAATCAAACCCCCTTCTCCCAGGTAACAAGTGGGCATACTTACCATTAGACTATCGAAGACTTAAAGATTAAAAGTTACATATAAGATATGATAATAATTTTTTAATCCGGGCTACGTAATCCGGGTTGCAGCGGTAGCTAGCAACCTAGTAAGAGACGATCACCTCCAATGTTAAGAAATATAAAACCCCCCAACTCCTAAAAAAAGAGTCAGATCAAAACAAAAAGTACACCATTAGAACCACCTTGTCCGAATCCTCTATAAAGGAAACTTACCGCCCTTTGGCTTGAATAACAAAGAAAATATATTGGCTTGAAAATCAAGAAAATAGACTTTTACCACGTTATTCTCCACAAACGGGATATTTTTTTCTTTTTTCTTTTTCTTTTCCACAGATAGCTTGGCACTGGAACATCGTAGAGGGTTGTTCAATAGCTCATTTTAAAGGAAATTAATTGGGTTAAGAATCTATAGTAACTAAAATAAATTATTTCTAAAAGAGAATAAATTTTTCCACCAAAAACTGCATTTTTGATGTCTTTTCACACTGCAGTCTTTCAAACATAATCGTTATACCAGCGGTAAGATTTGAACCCACGCCTCCGAAGAGACTGGTGGCTAACACCAGTGTCTTGGACCACTCGGCCAGGCTGCCTCTTATAATCCGGGTTGCAGCGGTAGCTAGCAACCTAGTAAGAGACGATCACCTCCAATTTTAAGAAATATAAAACCCCCCAACTCCTAAAAAAAGAGTCAGATCAAAACAAATTATAATAAAGATCGAACTCTTCCCTATACTAGCTTGCATACGCAACTTCACTATAGTTAATATAGTTAAGATTACAGTATTTATATTATACATCATTATAAATTATAAAAGGTTCAAATATTCGAAGATTATAGAGTTAAAAATTTTCCCACACCGGGAATCGAACCCGAGCCTGTTTTATAGTAAAGAACGAACTCTTGCCCTTAGTTACCTATGTCTTGTCAAATTAGCTAATTAATTTCACCTGATTTTGTTTTAAAAATAATGTTACATTAAAAGACGATCATTGGGATAAAAAGTTATTGCATGCATTGGACTTAGTTAGCTACTTGATCGTTTGAGTATAATAAAGAACGACCTCTTGCCTATACTAAATTTTATACGCCACTTAATTATAGTATAGGTTAGTAATTCAACAGATAGCATGGCACTGGAACATCGTAGAGAGTTGTTCAATGGCTCATTTTAAAGGAAATTAATGGGGTTAAAAACCTTTTGTAATTAAAACAAATTATTTTTATTACATTAAGAAATTTTAATTATGTTCCTTAAGAAATCATCATAAATAAAAATTTCCCAAACAGAAATTGAACTCAAGCCTACTGGGTGAGAGCTATCCCAACCTCTAGACCATATAGGATATATTAAAATATCCAATTAATGAAGTTTATGTTAAAGAACAAATAATAAACCTAGTTAGCTGCCTGATTATTTGAGGATCGTCTCTTACTATTCCAAAGAAGAAAAAGCCGTAGGCTTTTTCCTGTTTGTAATTTATTTTATAATAAAGAATGAACTTCAGGCTTTACTAACTGAAAAGTTTAGTATTTTTATATAGTAAAGAACGAGCTCTAAATGATAGTTGTAGCTATAGCTGTAATCAAGTGAAAGACAAACCAAAGCATATAGTAACTAAAAGTTTTAAATATGTTTTGGAAAATCATAATTTCTGTAGATGGCAAAACCTAGTGAAAGGTGAACCAGAGCCCATAGTAATTAAAAAGTGAAAAAACACGCTTTGAAAACTCACATTAAATTATAATAAAGAACGATCTTTTCCATCTGTTTTTGCCTAGTCTTAAAATTTTACAGTAAAGAACGATCTCTCTCCCATAGTAACTGATTACATAAAGGATCGATATGTTTAAAGTAAAGAATGAATAGAAAAACCCATAAGGAGACTAAAAGCTAGTAATAACTTAGTAAAGAACGAACTAAAGCCCAGAGAAACTGAACCCTGTGGCTCATTTATATTGTCTTGAGTATTTTAGCTAGGATGTAATTACATTAAGGAACGAGCTATAGCCCATAGTAACTGAAGTAATAAAATTACATTAAAAGACAATCATTGGAATAACAAATAGTAACTGAAGTAATAAAAGGATTCCTTATATACATTGTTATTTTAATTATATTCCTTAATAAATCATAAGGTAAAGAACGAACTCTAGGCCATAGTAACTAATTTAATTTTGAAAAGAAAGAATTACGGCAGAAACTTAAATAGCTGTAGAAGTAAGCTACAAGTTATAAAAAAGCTCTACTGAGATTTGAACTCCTATTGCAGGATTCAAAGTCCTAAGTGCTAACCATTTTACCAAGAAACGTTCATATGAAAACGAATTTTAACAGTATGTGATAAAGCAGAGAAAGGACTTTAACCATCAGTATTGCAATGACGTCATTTGCCAACATAATTTTGAATTCATCCTAACAATATTTAAGAATTTTTCTTTTTAATATCCGGGTTTCAGTGTTAGCTAGCAACCGATTTATCCTGCAGAGATAGTTGAAACCTAGTTCAACAAAAGTTTCAAACAGTTTTATAATAAAGAACGACCTCTTGCCTTTATTAATTTATATTAAAGTTATTATATTTAGCTAAGAGGTAGGGAAACTGAGTTACTTTTTAAATTGTAAATTTAAGAGATATTACTTTAAATTCAATATATTAAAAAAAATTTATGACGGGGAATCAACCCAGGTCTTCCGCATGACTAACAGCGATAGTGACCACTGTACTATCAGAGACTTAAAATATATAAATAATATATAAGTCATGATATTAAATTGGTTAATACACCTTTGTAAATGTTTTTCCGGGTTGCAGCGGTAGCTAGCAACCTAGTAAGAGACGATCACGTCCAATGTTAAGAAATATAAAAACCCATAGTTCCTAACAAAGGAGTATAATAAAGAACGACCTCTTGCCTATACTAAATTTTATACGCCACTTAATTATAGTATAGGCTAGTAATTCAACAGATAGCTTGGCACTGGAACATAGTAGAGAGTTGTTCAATGGCTCATTTTAAAGAAAATTAATGGAGTTAAAAACTTCTTGTAATTAAAATAAATTATTTTTATTACATTAAGAAATTTTAATTATGTTCCTTAAGAAATCATCATAAGTAAAAATTTCCCATACAAAATTTGAACTCAAGCCAACTGGTTGAGAGCTATCCCAACCTCTAGACCATAAAGGATTTATTAAAATATCCGATTAATGACGTTTATGTTAAAGAACAAATTATAAACCTAGTTAGCTGTCTGATTGTTTGAGGATCGTCTCTTACTATTTCCAAAGAAGAAAAAGCCGTCGAATTTTTCCTGTTTGTAATTTTTACATTAAGGAACGAACTGAAATCGGGTTGCAGCGGTAGCTAGCAACCTAGTAAGAGACGATCACGTCCAATGTTAAGAAATATAAAAACCCATAGTTCCTAACAGAGGAGTCAGATCAAAACAAAAAGTACACCATTAGAACCGCCTTGTCCGAAACCTCTATAAAGGAAACTTACCGCCCTTTGGCTTGAATAACAAAGAAAATATATTGGCTTGAAAATCAAGCAAATTGACTTTTACCACGTTATTCTCCACAAACGGGATATTTTTTTCTCTTTTCTTTCTTTTCCACAGATAGCTTTGCACTGGAACATCGTAGAGAGTTGTTCAATAGCTCATTTAAAGGAAATTAATTGGGTTAAAAACCTTTTGTAACTAAAATAAATTATTTCTAAAAGAGAATAATTTTTCCACCAAAAACTGCATTTTTGATGTCTTTTCACACTGCAGTATTTCAAACATAATCGTATACCAGCGGTAAGATTTGAACCCACGCCTCCGAAGAGACTGGTGGCTAACACCAGTGTCTTTGACCACTCGGCCAGGCTGTCTCAAATAAATGATATATATGTGAATCTGGGTTGCAGCAGTAGCTAGTAACCTAGTAAGAGACGATCAGTCCAATGCTAAGAAATATAACAAAACTCCTAAAAATAGAGTCAGATCATTATAATAAAGAACAACCTCTTGCCCATACTAAATTTTATACGCCACTTATTTATAGTATAGGTTAGTAATTCAACAGATAGATTGGTACTGGAACATCGTAGAGAATTGTTCAATGGCTCATTTTAAAGGAAATCTCTAGATCTAGCAACTTTTGCACTTAATTTTTTTTTTCAATTAATTATTTTTTACGAAAAACTAAATTTTTTATATACAATATTGACCAATGACGTCATTTATGACCAATTTTTGACCAATGACGGAAATTTATGGGGTTAAAATTTTTTACTATAAGGAACGAACTTTAACCCATAGTAACTTAAGTATTAAATTAAACGGTTCGTTGTCATAGTAAAGAGCTGTGTAATGGCTCATTTTAAAGGAAATTTATAATAAAGAACAACCTCTTGCCTATACTAAATTTTATACGCCACTTAATTATAGTATAGGTTAGTAATTCAACAGATTGCTTGGCACTGGAACATCGTAGAGAATTATTCAATGGCTCATTTTAAAGAAAATTAATGGGGTTAAAAACCTCTTGTAATTAAAATAAATTATTTTTATTACATTTTTATAATAAAGAACGACCTCTTGCCTATACTAAATTTTATGCGCCACTTAATCAGAGTATAGGTTAGTAATTCTACATCCGGGTTGCAGCAGTAGCTAGCAACCTAGTAAGAGACGATCACGTCCAATGTTAATTTATAATAAAGAACGACCTCTTGCCTATACTAAATTTTATACGCACTTAATTATAGTATAGGTTAGTAATTCAACAGATTGCTTGGTACTGGAACATCGTAGAGAGTTGTTCAATGGCTCATTTTAATTATAATAAAGAGCGAACTCTTGCCTATAATAACTTATATAGGCATTACATAAGGGATCGATGTCAGTCAAGAGGATGTAATGTAGTGCTAATTATTACAGTAAATTACATTAAAGAACGAACTGTAGTCCATATTACAGTATAGAATAATAAGTTTTCATTTAATTTTTATTTTAGGGTCTTTGTGAATAAGACCCCCAGACGATCCTGGGGGTCTTCATTCAGCATAGTTACATTAAAAGACGAACTATAGCCCATAGTTACTGGAATCTGGGTTGCGGTGGTAGCCAGCAACCTAGTAAGAGACGATCACGCCCCATTGTAAAAAATGAAATAGTTACATTAAAAGACGATCATAGGAATAAAAACCATTGCATACATTGGACTTAGTTAGCTACTTGATTGTTTGAGGTTCGTCTCTTACTATTTCAAAGAAGAAAGAGCCGTAGGCTTTTTCCTGTTTGTATTCAGGTTTTCCGGGTTTATTTATAGTAAAGAACGATAACTGAAAAACCTAATAAAGAACAAACCACGGGACATATTAGACTTAGTTTGATGCCTGTTTGTCTCGAAGTTTGTCTCTTACTATTCCAAATAAGAAAAAGCCATAGGCTTTTTTCTGTTGGGATTTTTTCCGGGTTACAGTAAAGAACGATCTCTCACCCATAGTAACTGATATATGGTGGTTCCAGGGGTAGCTGCAAGCTATCCAGATTGCAGCGGCAGCTGTAACCTGGAGTCTCTGCTTAAACAACAATCCGGATTTCAGCGGTAGCTAGCACCTAGTAAGAGACGATCACGCCCCATAGTAAAAACTAAAGTAACCCATAACTCCTGAAAAAAATTCAAATAAAAACATGAACATTATTACATTATTATTATTAACAAGAAGTACATTATTAGAACCACCTTGTCCAAAACTTCAATATAGTTATAATAAAGAACAACCTCTTGCCTTTATTAATTTATATTAAAGTTATTATATTTAGCTAAGAGGTAGGGAAACTGAGTTACTTTTTTAAATTGTAAATTTAAGAGATACTACTTTAAATTCAATATATTAAAAAGATTTTCTGACGGGGAATCGAACCCAAGTCTTCCGCATGACTAACAGCGATAGTGACCACTGTACTATCAGAGACTTAAAATATATAAATAATATACAAGTCATGATATTAAATTGGTTAATACATCTTTGTACATGTTTTTCCGGGTTGTTACAGTAAAGAACGATGAGTCTCCCATACTAACTGATATATGGTGGTTCCAGGTGTAGTTACATAAACGACGAATATAGCTCATCATAAATGGTGTTTTTTAATTTTCGGGGTTGCAGCGGTAGCTAGCAATCCGGGTTGCAGCGGTAGCTAGCAACCTAGTAAGAGACGATCACGTCCAATGTTAAGAAATATAAAAAACCCATAGCTCCTAAAAAAGGAGTCAGATCAAAACAAAAAGTACACCATTAGAACCGCCTTGTCCGAAACCCCTGTATAGGAAACTTTCTGTCCCTTGGCTTGAACAACAAAGGAAATATATTGGCTTGAAAATCAAGAAAATTGACTTTAACCACGTTATTCTCCCCAAACGGGATATTTTTTTCTTTTTTTTTCTTTTGTATCCAGAGATAGCTTGGCACTGGAACATCGTAGAGGGTTGTTCAATAGCTCATTTTAAAGGAAATTAATTGGGTTAAAAATCTATAGTAACTAAAATAAATTATTTCTAAAAGAGAATAAATTTTTCCAATAAAAACTGTATTTTTGATGCAGTGACGTCATAATTACTATATAAGAAACGTCAAAACTGTAAATGGTCTCATTCATGAATACATAATCCGGGTTGCAGCGGTAGCTAGCAACCTAGTAAGAGACGATCACCTCCAATGTTAAGAAATATAAAAACCCGTAGCTCCTAAAAAAAGAGTCAGATCAAAACAAAAAGTACACCATTAGAACCGCCTTGTCCAAATCCTCCATAAAGGAAACTTACCGCCCTTTGGCTTGAATAACAAAGAAAATATATTGGCTTGAAAATTAAGAAAATAGACTTTTACCACGTTATTCTCCCCAAACGGGATATTTTTTTCTTTTTTTCTTTTTTTTTTCTTTTGTATCCAGAGATAGCTTGGCACTGGAACATCGTAGAGGGTTGTTCAATAGCTCATTTTAAAGGAAATTAATTGGGTTAAAAATCTATAGTAACATAAATAAATTATTTTTAAAAGAGAATAATTTTTTCAATAAAAACTGTATTTTTGATGCAGTGACGTCATAATTACTATATAAGAAACGTCAAAACTGCAAATGGTCTCATTCATGAATACATAATGGTTAGATCAAAGCAAGCTCCACGCAAGTTAAAAAATCAGTACTAAAAAATCAAGAAAAGTGGCAGCTACTACAACATTCTGCCTAAACAGGATATTTTTTTTTCTCTTTCTTTGTTTCCAGTATATTATTATAATAAAAGATCGAACTCTTCCCTATACTAGCTTGCATACGCAACTTCACTATAGTTAATATAGTTAAGATTACAGTATTTATATTATACATCATTATAAATTATAAAGGTTCAAATATTCGAAGATTATAGAGTTAAAAATTTTCCCACACCGGGAATCGAACCCGAGCCTGTTTTATAGTAAAGAACGAACTCTTGCCCTTAGTTACCTATGTCTTGTCAAATTAGCTAATTAATTTCACCTGATTTTGTTTTAAAAATAATTCCCACATCGGGATTCGAACCCAAGCCAATTGGTTGAAAGCCAACTATCCTAAACCACTAGACCATATGAGATATGTGTAAAAAGCTAATTAATTGTTTTATGATATTATAATAAAGAACGACCTCTTGCCTATACTAAATTTTATACGCCACTTAATTATAGTATAGGTTAGTACTTCAACAGATAGCATGGCACTGGAACATCGTAGAGAGTTGTTCAATGGCTCATTTTAAAGGAAATTAATGGGGTTAAAAACCTTTTGTAATTAAAACAAATTTTTTTTATTACATTAAGAAATTTTAATTATGTTCCTGAAGAAATCATCATAAATAAAAATTTCCCAAACAGAAATTGAACTCAAGCCTACTGGGTGAGAGCTATCCCAACCTCTAGACCATATAGGATATATTAAAATATCCGATTAATGAAGTTTATGTTAAAGAACAAATTATAATCCTAGTTAGCTGCCTGATTATTTGAGGATCGTCTCTTACTATTCCAAAGAAGAAAAAGCCGTAGGCTTTTTCCTGTTTGTAATTTATTTCATAATAAAGTATCCGGGTTGCAGCGGTAGCTAGCAACCTAGTAAGAGACGATCACGTCCAATGTTAAGAAATATAAAAACCCATAGTTCTTAAAAAAAAGAGTCAGATCAAAACAAAAAGTACACCATTAGAACCGCCTTGTCCGAAACCCCTGCATAGTAAAATTTCTGTCCCTTGGTTATAATAAAGGACGACCTCTTGCCTATACTACATTTTATACACAACTTAATTATAGTATAGGTTAGTAATTCAACAGATAGCTTGGCACTGGAACATCGTAGAGATCCGGGTTGCAGCGGTAGCTAGCAACCTAGTAAGAGACGATCACGTCCAATGTTAAGAAATATAAAAACCCATAGTTCCTAACAGAGGAGTCAGATCAAACAAAAAGTACACCATTAGAACCGCCTTGTCCGAAACCCCTGTATAGGAAACTTTCTGTCCCTTGGCTTGAACAGCAAGGGAAATATATTGGCTTGAAAATCAAGAAAAGTGGCAGCTACTACAACATTCTGCCTAAACGGGATATTTTTTTCTTTTTTTTTCTCTTTTCTTTGTATCCAGAGATAGCTTGGCACTGGAACATCGTAGAGGGTTGTTCAATAGCTCATCCTAAAGGAAATTAATTGGGTTAAAAATCTATAGTAACTAAAATAAATTATTTCTAAAAGAGAATAAATTTTTCCAATAAAAACTGTATTTTTGATGCAGTGACGTCATAATTACTATATAAGAAACGTCAAAACTGTAAATGGTCTCATTCATGAATACATAATGGTTAGATCAAAGCATGCTACACGCAAGTTAAAAAATCAGTACTAAAAAATCAAGAAAAGTGGCAGCTACTACAACATTCTGCCTAAACGGGATATTTTTTTCTCTTTTCTTTGTTTCCAGAGATAGCTTGGCACTGGAACATCGTAGATAGTTGTTCAATAGCTCATTTTAAAGGAAAATAATTGGGTTAAAAATCTATAGTAACTAAAATAAATTATTTCTAAAATTTACAGTAAAGAACGATCTCTCGCCCATAGTAACTGATATATGATGGTTCCAGGGGTAGTTACATAAAGGACCGATATATCTCATCATAAATGGTGTTTGTCAATTATTACATTAAAAGAGGATAATTGGAATAAAAAATTATTGCATACATTAGACTTAGTTAGCTACTTGATCGTTTGAGGTTCGTCTCTTACTATTTCAAAGAAGAAAAAGCCGTAGGACTTTTTCCTGTTTGTAATATTTTCCTTTTTGTTTTCCGGGTTGCAGCGGTAGCTAGCAACCTAGTAAGAGATAATCACGTCCAATGTTAAGAAATATAATCCGGGTTGCATTACATTATAATAAAGAACGACCTCTTGCCAATACTAAATCTTATAGGCTACTTAACTATAGTATAGGTTAGTGAAGTTTACATAAAGGACCAATATAGTTCATCATAAATGGTGTTTGTCAATACTGTTTCATTTTATTAAATTTATTTGTTAACTGAATCCGGGTTGCAGCGGTAGCTAGCAACCTAGTAAGAGACGATCACGTCCAATGTTAAGAAATATAAAAACCCATAGTTCCTAAAAAAGGAGTCAGATCAAAACAAAAAGTACACCATTAGGACCGCCTTGTCCGAAACCCCTGTAAAGAAAAATTAAAATAAAGAACGACCTCTTGCCTATACTAAATTTTATACTCCGCTTAATTATAGTATAGGTTAGTAATTCCATAGATAGCTTGGCACTGGAACATAGTAGAGAGTTGTTCAATGGCTCATTTTAAAGAAAATTAACGGGGTTAAAAATCTTTTGTAATTAAAACAAATTATTTTTAAAATAGCATCAGTTTTTTGCGAAAAACTGCATATTTCATATTAAAGTTACATTACAAGACGATCATTAAAATAACACTGCTTAGCATACATTGGACATAATTAGCTGCCTGTTTCTCTGAGGTTCGTCTCTTATCCGGGTTGCAGCGGTAGCTAGCAACCTAGTAAGAGACGATCACATCCAATGTTAAGAAATATAAAAACCCATATTCCTAAAAAAAAAGAGTCAGATCAAAACAAAAAGTACACCATTAGAACCGCCTTGTCCGAAACCCCTATAAAGGAAACTTACCGCCCTTTGGCTTGAATAACAAAGTTATAATAAAGATCGAACTCTTCCCTATACTAGCTTGCATACGCAACTTCACTATAGTTAATATAGTTAAGATTACAGTATTTATATTATACATCATTATAAATTATAAAAGGTTCAAATATTCGAAGATTATAGAGTTAAAAATTTTCCCACACCGGGAATCGAACCCGAGCCTGTTTTATAGTAAAGAACGAACTCTTGCCCTTAGTTACCTATGTCTTGTCAAATTAGCTAATTAATTTCACCTGATTTTGTTTTAAAAATAATGTTACATTAAAAGACGATCATTGGGATAAAAAGTTATTGCATGCATTGGACTTAGTTAGCTACTTGATCGTTTGAGTATAATAAAGAACGACCTCTTGCCTATACTAAATTTTATACGCCACTTAATTATAGTATAGGTTAGTAATTCAACAGATAGCATGGCACTGGAACATCGTAGAGAGTTGTTCAATGGCTCATTTTAAAGGAAATTAATGGGGTTAAAAACCTTTTGTAATTAAAACAAATTATTTTTATTGTATTAAGAAATTTTAATTATGTTCCTTAAGAAATAATCATAAGTAAAAATTTCCCATACGGAAATTGAAGCCTGCTGGGTGAGAGCTATCCCAACCTCTAGACCATATAGGATATATTAAAATATCCAATTAATGAAGTTTATGTTAAAGAACAAATAATAAACCTAGTTAGCTGCCTGATTATTTGAGGATCGTCTCTTACTATTCCAAAGAAGAAAAAGCCGTAGGCTTTTTCCTGTTTGTAATTTATTTTATAATAAAGAATGAACTTCAGGCTTTACTAACTGAAAAGTTTAGTATTTTTATCCGGGTTGCAGCGGTAGCTAGCAACCTAGTAAGAGACGATCACGTCCAATGTTAAGAAATATAAAAACCCGTAGCTCCTAAAAAAAGAGTCAGATCAAAACAAAAAGTACACCATTAGAACCGCCTTGTCCAAATCCTCCATAAAGGAAACTTACCGCCCTTTGGCTTGAATAACAAAGAAAATATATTGGCTTGAAAATCAAGAAAATAGACTTTTACCACGTTATTCTCCCCAAACGGGATATTTTTTTCTTTTTTTTTCTTTGTTTCCAGAGATAGCTTGGCACTGGAACATCGTAGAGGGTTGTTCAATAGCTCATTTTAAAGGAAATTAATTGGGTTAAAAACCTTTTGTAACTAAAATAAATTATTTCTAAAAGAGAATAAATTTTTCCAATAAAAACTGTATTTTTGATGCAGTGACGTCATAATTACTATATAAGAAACGTCAAAACTGTAAATGGTCTCATTCATGAATACATAATGGTTAGATCAAAGCAAGCTACACGCAAGTTAAAAATCAGTACTAAAAAATCAAGAAAATCCGGGTTGCAGCGGTAGCTAGCAACCTAGTAAGAGACGATCACCTCCAATGTTAAGAAATATAAAAACCCGTAGCTCCTAAAAAAAGAGTCAGATCAAAACAAAAAGTACACCATTAGAACCGCCTTGTCCAAATCCTCCATAAAGGAAACTTACCGCCCTTTGGCTTGAATAACAAAGAAAATATATTGGCTTGAAAATCAAGAAAATAGACTTTTACCACGTTATTCTCCCCAAACGGGATATTTTTTTCTTTTTTTTTTTCTTTGTTTCCAGTTACAGTAAGAACGATCTCTCTCTCATACTAACTGATATATGGTGGTTCCAGGTGTAGTTATATAAGGGACGAATATAGCTCATCATAAATGGTGTTTGTCAATTATCCGGGTTGCAGCAGTAGCTAGCAACCTAGTCTGGGTTGCAGCGGTAGCTAGCAACCTAGTAAGAGACGATCACGTCCAATGTTACGAAATATAAAAACTCATAGTTCCTAAAAAAGGAGTCATACCAAAACAAAAAGTACACCATTAGAACCGCCTTGTCTGAAACCCCTGTATAGGAAACTTTCAGTCCCTTGGCTAGAACAGTAAGGGAAATATATTGGCTTCAAAACCAAGAAAAATTACATTAAAATACGATCATTGGAACAACATACCACTGCATACATTGGACTTAGATAGCTACTTGATTGCTTGAGGATCGTCTCTTACTATTTCAAAGAAGAAAAAGCCGTAGGCTTTTTCCTGTTTGTAATCCTATAGCATAATACGGGTTGCAGCGGTAGCTAGCAACCTAGTACGAGACGATAACGTCCAATGTAAGAAATATAAAAACCCCTAACTCCTAAAAAAAGAGTCAGATCAAAACAAATGATAATAAAGAACGACCTCTTGCCTATACTAAATTTTATACGCTACTTAATTATAGCAGAGGTTAGTAATTCCACAGATAGCTGGGCACTGGAACATCGTAGAGAGTTGTTTAATGGCTCATTTTAAAGGAATCCGGGTTGCAGCGGTAGCTAGCAACCTAGTAAGAGACGATCACCTCCAATGTTAAGAAATATAAAAACCCGTAGCTCCTAAAAAAAGAGTCAGATCAAAACAAAAAGTACACCATTAGAACCGCCTTGTCCAAATCCTCCATAAAGGAAACTTACCGC
This sequence comes from Artemia sinica, assembly GCA_027921565.1. Lineage (NCBI taxonomy): Eukaryota > Metazoa > Arthropoda > Branchiopoda > Anostraca > Artemiidae > Artemia > Artemia sinica. The sequence continues at coordinate 177,535 of JAPEVW010000093.1, read as the reverse complement.
CCTTTGGCTTGAATAACAAAGAAAATATATTGGCTTGAAAATCAAGAAAATAGACTTTTACCACGTTATTCTCCCCAAACGGGATATTTTTTTCTTTTTTTTTTCTTTTGTATCCAGAGATAGCTTGGCACTGGAACATCGTAGAGGGTTGTTCAATAGCTCATTTTAAAGGAAATTAATTGGGTTAAAAACCTTTTGTAACTAAAATAAATTATTTCTAAAAGAGAATAAATTTTTCCAATAAAAACTGTATTTTTGATGCAGTGACGTCATAATTACTATATAAGAAACGTCAAAACTGTAAATGGTCTCATTCATAAATACATAATGGTTAGATCAAAGCAAGCTACACGCAAGTTAAAAAATCAGTACTAAAAAATCAAGAAAATCCGGGTTGCAGCGGTAGCTAGCAACCTAGTAAGAGACGATCACGTCCAATGTTAAGAAAAGAGATAGCTTGGCACTGGAACATCGTAGAGGGTTGTTCAATAGCTCATTTTAAAGGAAATTAATTGGGTTAAAAACCTTTTGTAACTAAAATAAATTATTTCTAAAAGAGAATAAATTTTTCCACCAAAAACTGCATTTTCGATGTCTTTTCACACTGCAGTCTTTCAAACATAATCGTATACCAGCGGTAAGATTTGAACCTAGGCCTCCGAAGAGACTGGTGGTTAACACCAGTGCCTTGGACCACTCGGCCAGGTTGCCTCTCATAAATAATATATATGTGAATCCGGGTTTATAATAAAGAACGACCTCTTACCTATACTAAATTTTATACGAAACTTAATTATAGAATAGGTTAGTAATTCAACAGATAGCATGGCACTGCAACATTGTACAGAGTTGTTCAATGGCTCATGTTGAAGGAAATTAATGGGGTTAAAAACCTTTTGTAATTAAAACGAATTATTTTTATTACATTAAGAAATTTTATATGTTCCTTAAGAAATCATCATAAGTATATATTAAAAGACGATCATTAGAAGAAAAAATTATATTAAAATACAATCATTAGAAGAACATTTATATATTATCCGGTTGCAGAGGTAGCTAGCAATCCGGGTTGCAGCGGTAGCTAGCAACCTAGTAAGAGACGATCACGTCCAACGTTAAGAAATATAAAAACCCATAGCTCCTAAAAAAGGAGTCAGATCAAAACAAAAAGTACACCATTAGAACCGCCATGTCCAAAACACCTGTATAGGAAACTTTCTATCATTTGGCTTGAACAGCAAGGGATATATCTTGGCTTGAAAATCAAGAAATTGACTTTAACCACGTTATTCTCCACAAACGGCATATTTGTTTTCTTTTTTTCTTTCTTTTCCACAGATAGCTTGGCATTGGAACATCGTAGAGAGTTGTTCAATAGCTCATTTTAAAGGAAATTAATTGGGTTAAAAATCTTTAGTAACTAAAATAAATTATTTCTAAAAGAGAATAAATTTTTCCACCAAAAACTGAATTTTTGATGTCTTTTCATGCTGCAGTCTTTTCAAAGATATTTGATTTTTGTACATAAATCATAATTGTATACCAGCGGTAATATTTGGACCCACGCCTCCGAAGAGACTGGTGGCTATCCGGGTTGCAGCGGTAGCTAGCAACCTAGTAAGAGACGATCACGTCCAATGTTAAGAAATAAAAAACCCTAACTCCTAAGAAAAGAGTCAGATCAAAACAAAAGTACACCATTAGAACTGCCTTGTCCAAAACACCTGTGTAGGAAACTTTCTGTCATTTGGCTTGAACAGCAAGGGAAATATCATGGCTTGAAAATCAAGAAAATTGACTTTAACCACGTTATTCTCCACAAACGGCATATTTGTTTTCTTTTTTTCTTTCTTTTCCACAGATAGCTTGGCATTGGAACATCGTAGAGAGTTGTTCAATAGCTCATTTTAAAGGTTACATAAAGGCTCGATCATCGAATTTAAGCTGAAATTAAGTAAATTATAATAAAGAACGACCTCTTGCCTATACTAAATTTTATACGCTACTTAACTATGGTATAGGTTAGTAATTACACAGATAGCTTGGCACTGGAACATCGTAGAGAGTTGTTCAATGGCTCATTTTAAAGGAAACTAATGAGGTTGAAAATTTTTTGTAATTAAAACAAATTATCTTTAAAATAGAACCGGTTTTTTACGAAAATGGGAAATATATTGGCTTGAATTTTAATACAGAACGACATCTATCCAATGTTAACTGGAAAATAATTATAATTAAGAACGACCTCTTGCCTTTATTAATTTATATTAAAGCTATTATATTTAGCTAAGAGGTAGGAAAACTGAGTTTCTTTTTTAGATTGTAATATAATAAAGAACCACCTCTTGCCTATACTAAATTTTATAGGCCACTTAACTATGGTGTAGGTTAGTAAAGTTTACATAAAGGACTGATATAGTTCATTATGGTAAAGAACGAATTCTAGGCCATAGTAACTAATTTAATTTTGAAAAGAAGAAATCCGGGTTGCAGCGGTAGCTAGCAACCTAGTAAGAGACGATCACGTCCAATGTTAAGAAATATAAAAACCCATAGTTCCTAATAAAGGAGTCAGATCAAAACAAAATTACACCATTAGAACCGCCTTGTCCGAAACCCCTGTATAGGAAACTGTCTGACCCTTGGTTTGAACAGCAAGGGAAATATATTGGCTTGAAAATCAAGAAAAGTGGCAGCTACTACAACATTCTGCCTAAACGGGATATTTTTTTTTCTTTTTTTCTTTTGTATCCAGAGATAGCTTGGCACTGGAACATCGTGGAGGGTTGTTCAATAGCTCATTTTAAAGGAAATTAATTGGGTTAAAAATCTTTAGTAACTAAAATAAATTATTTCTAAAAGAGAATAAATTTTTCCACCAAAAACTGCATTTTTGATGTCTTTTCACACTGCAGTCTTTCAAACATAATCGTATACCAGCGGTAAGATTTGAACCCACGCCTCCGAAGAGACTGGTGGCTAACACCAGTGCCTTGGACCACTCGGCCAGGCTGCCTCTTATAATCCGGGTTGCAGCGGTAGCTAGCAACCTAGTAAGAGACGATCACGTCCAATGTTAAGAAATATAAAAACCCATAGTTCCTAACAAAGGAGTCAGATCAAAACAAAAAGTAAACCATTAGAACCGCCTTGTCCGAAACCCCTGTATAGGAAACTTTCTGTCCCTTGGCTTGAACAGCAAGGGAAATATATTGGCTTGAAAATCAAGAAAAGTGGCAGCTACTACAACATTCTGCCTAAACGGGATATTTTTTTTTCTTTTTTTCTTTTGTATCCAGAGATAGCTTGGCACTGAACATCGTAGAGGGTTGTTCTATAGCTCAATATAAAGGAAATTAATTGGGTTAAAAATCTATAGTAACTAAAATAAATTATTTCTAAAAAATAATAAATTTTTCCACCAAAAACTGCATTTTGATGTCTTTTCACACTGCAGTCTTTCAAATATAATCGTATACCAGTGGTAAGATTTGAACCCACGCCTCCGAAGAGACTGGTGGCTAACACCAGTGCCTTGGACCACTCGGCCAGGCTGCCTCTCATAAATAAATATATATGTGAATTTGGGTTGCAGCAGTAGCTAGCAACCTAGTAAGGAACGAACTGTAACCCATAGTAATAAAGGGCTGTGTAGTGGCTCATTTTAAAGGAAACTGCTGTATATAGAAATCTTTTGTACTTAACAAAATTAATTATCATTATAAAATAAATTGTTACGATATGGTAAAGAACTAACTCTAGGCAATAGTAACTAATTTAATTTTGAAAAGATAGAATTACGGTAGAAACCTAAATGGTAGTATAAGTAAGCTACATTTCATAAAAACAATCCCCCAGGATTTGAACTCGGATCGCAGGGTTTAAAGTCCTTAAGTGCTAACCACTACACCAAGTAACGTTCATATAAGAAAGAATTTTAACAGTATATGATAACTTAAAGACCGAACTCTAACCATCAGTATTGTCAATCAGTTCGTGTTAACGAACTTTATAGTAACTAAAATAAGATTATAATCCGGGTTGCAGCGGTAGCTAGCAACCTAGTAAGAGACGATCACGTCCATGTTAAGAATTATAAAAACCCCTAACTCCTAAAAGAAGAGTCAGATCAAAACAAAAAGTACACCATTAGAACCGCCTTGTCCGAAAACCCTATAAAGGAAACTTACCGCCCTTTGGCTTGAATAACAATATAATAAGGATCAATATCATGGGCATGCTTAGCTTCTTATCTAGGGGGGGCAACCAATTCTGTGATAAAGGGCGGGGGGGGGGAGGAAGCTGAAGTTATATTGTCATTTCACAAAACCTTATTTTGCCAGCAAGTTTTATCATACCTATGAAATTAATAAATAATTACGAAAAATCATCAATAAGCTTCCGCTTCAATCTTCTTAGATTAGAACTAAATCTTTCCAAGACATAATGAATAATTGCTTCTTGTTTGACTTTTCTTTTTCAACCATCTACCTTTTATCAACTGCTTTTTTAGCAATCTACCCTTTTTCAACTGCTTTTTCAACTTTCAGCTTTTTTAACCATCTGCTTTTTCAGCCATATCTAGTGTAAATTTTTAAGTTCTAGGGGAGTGGCAGCCCCCTGCTCCCTTTCCCCTCCGTACGCCCATGATCATGATTACGATATAATAAAACGCTATAACAAGGGCTACCTATCAACTACGTCATATTGGCAAACACCAAATACTAAAAATCAAAAGGCAAACATAACTAAGAAATAATTTTGCCTACTGTTTCCTAGAGTTTTCTATTGCTGCTCCAGTTGTACAAAGAATAGCGAAACATGTATGAGAGTAACCACTTGGTTATCACTTCAGATGTCAAATTACTAAAAACACTCAAGGCTATATTGGGTTTATCTATCAATTACGTCATAATCGCAAACACAAAATATTAAATTTCAGAATGCAAACATAATTAGGAATTAATTTTATTGTTTCCTAATGTTCTCTATTACTGCTTCAGTAGTACAAAAATAGCGAAGCATGTTGTTTTCTATAACATGTCTCAAAATATTTCAAGAAAAATATATATATGGACGATATTTCTCAAGATATGGCTCAAAATATGACCTCGTGTTTTTCTTTGTTTAATAACAAATCTAAAGACATATTGAAGGTATTGATTTCATTTTTCCCGTCTGAAAAGTATGATAGAGGATACTATATTCACAACTTGGCCTCGTGATTGATTCTTTTCAGAATTATATCCCAAGACTGCAAAAATAAGTTGATATCCCTACAACTAAAACAAAACAAACATAAAGGATATTATACATTGAGGACATTGTGCTCAAAATATGACCTTGCGTTAACCTCGCCTGCGTATGCAGCCTGTCCCAAGCCACGATAAAGTGGGAGGGTTGGGCTTGCAACCCATACCCGGGACCTAAAGGGCCTGCACTTGGGGGAAATCCTAACCGCAAACGAAACATCAAGTTTGAGCCTCGGATTTTGAACCCCCTTTTGAAGACGACCTCTGCATGCCCAGGGACAAGATTTATGAATGCGAAACAACACCTCAAATTTGGTTTCTGGAACGTCCGCGCAATGTCTCAAGACTTCAAGACTGAACAAGTGCTATGAGCACTGGAAGATTACCACCACGACCTTCTGGCTCTGTAAGAAGTTCGATGGCCTGGATCTGTATCAAATAAACTGGATGGAGATGTGACCATTATACACAGTGGATCTCAGCAAAAAGCGTGAATACGGAGTAGCCCTAATGATGACAAAACAGACTTCCCAAGCTCTAATACAGCGAACACCGGTGTCACCAAGAATCCTGAAAGCCCACTTTATCGGCACGCATGCGAAACTGTCAGTAATAATATACTACGCACCCACAAATGATGCCACCGACGAAACAAATGACGAATTTTACAGAGCTCTCAACTCCATGGCAAAGGACATACCACGGCATGACATAGTACGTCTTCTAGGAGACTTTAACGTGAAAGTAGGGAACGACCGATTATTTTCCCCAGAGGTTCTCGGCGAGCATGGCCTGGGCCAGCAAAATGAAAATGGAGAACTACTTATCGACTTCGCGCTCCTTAACAACTTAGTAATCAGAGGTACCCTATTTTCTCATCGGGATATACACAAATATTCTTGGATATCTCCCGATAGCCACACCCGAAATCAGATTGACCATAGTCTTTGGAGCAGAAGTGGAAATCAAGCCTACTTGATATAATGGGATATAGAGGAGCTGACGTTGGCTCAGATCATAATCTGATGGCAGCAAAAATACCCTCAAATTGAAAAGAAATAGAAACGCAAATAAGGCTCCCTTAAACCCAGTCTTTGACTTGGAGAAACTGAGGTTGAAAGAACTCAACCAAGCCTTTAAACTAAAGATGCAGAATAGATTTGAAGCCTTTGTCTGTACTAGCTGATGCTGATAGCAATCAATACTGGGAAAGCATAAAGTTGTGCTTTCACGATGCCGCGAAAGCCACCATTGGGTACCGTAAGAGCCCGTAGACCAGTGGCTATCTGACCAACATGGGAGCTCATAGAGACAAGGAAAAAAGTAAAAGCATCACTTATCCAAAGACAAACCCCCGACCAACAGATCCTCAGAAACGATGAATACAGAGCCGCGGATAAAGAGGTAAAGAAGAGTGCCAGAAAAAGACCAAAGAAACCTGCTGGAGCGAAAGCAGCGCAGGTACAAGAGGCAGCGGAGAGAGGTGATTCAAGAGCCGTCTATAAAATCACTAATGATATTATTGGAAAGAAATCCTCTATTCAACATGGACCAGTAAAAAACCCCTCGAGTATCCTGGTAACATTTATAATAAAGAACGACTTCTTGCCTATACTAAATTTTATACGCCACTTATTTATAGTATAGGTTAGTAATTCAAGAGATAGTCCGGGTTGCAGCGGTAGCTAGCAACCTAGTAAGAGACGATCACGTCCAATGTTAAGAAATATATAAAAACCCATAGCTCCTAAAAAAGGAGTCAGATCAAAACAAAAAGTACACCATTAGAACCGCCTTGTCCGAACCCCTGTATAGGAAACTTTCTGTCCCTTGGCTTGAACAGCAAGGGAAATATATTGGCTTGAAAATCAAGCAAATTGACTTTTACCACGTTATTCTCCCCAAACGAGATATTTTTTTCTTTTTTCTTTTTTGTATCCAGAGATAGCTTGGCACTGGAACATCGTAGAGGGTTGTTCAATAGCTCATTTTAAAGGAAATTAATTGGGTTAAAAATCTATAGTAACTAAAATAAATTATTTCTAAAAGAGAATAAATTTTTCCAATAAAAACTGTATTTTTAATGCAGTGACGTCATAATTACTATATAAGAAACGTCCAAAACTGTAAATGGTCTCATTCATGATACATAATGGTTAGATCAAAGCAAGCTACACACAAGTTCAAAAATCAGTACTAAAAAATCAAGAAAAGTGGCAGCTACTACAACATTCTGCCTAAACGGGGTATTTTTTTTTCTCTTTTCTTGTTTCCAGTATACTAAACGGGATTTTTCCACCAAAAACTGCATTTTGATGTCTTTTCACACTGCAGTCTTTCAAACATAATCGTATACCAGCGGTAAGAATTGAACCCACGTTACAATAAAGAACGACCTCTTGCCTATACTAAATTTTATACGCCACTTAATTGTAGTATAGGTTAGTAATTCAACAGATAGCTTGACACTGGAACATCATAGAGAGTTGCTCAATGGCTCATTTTAAAGGAAATTAATGGTATTAAAAGCATTTTGTAAAATTATTTTTATTACATTAAGAAATTTTTATTGCGTTCCTTAAGAAATCATCATAAGTAAAAATTTCTAATACGGAAATTGAACTCAATCCAACTGGGTGAGAGCTATACCAACCTCTAGACCATATAGGATATATTAAAATACCCGAAAATTGAAGTTTATGTTAAAGAAAGAATTATAAACCTAGTTAGTTGTCTGATTATTTGAGGATCGTCTCTTACTATTCCAAAGAAGAAAAAGCCATAGGCTTTTTCCTGTTTGTAATTTATGATCTTGGTTGAAGCGGTATTACAGTAAAGAACGAATTATAGCATACAGAAACTGAAACATAAAATAAATGATGACACGGACAAGTGATGCAACACACATATCTTTTGACAAGATAATATAACACATTATCTTTTGAATAGTTGCTTCTCTGGGGTATGGTGCCATATTTGACTGATTTCACTGCCTTATTTACTGGGATTTGTCTTTTATCATCCCAACCAAGGAAAAATGTTAAGGTTGTTTTCGGTTTTAATTACATCTGAGAAGATTACTAAAAATCATGGTTGCACTTAAACTAAAACTTCCGTAAAAAAATAAACACTGGTACACTTAAGCATAGATTTGAACATATAATAATAAACGAACTTTTTCCTATATTAAGTTAAATTAAAGTTTTTATATTTAGATAGTATCCGGGTTGCAGCGGTAGCTAGCAACCTAGTAAGAGACGATCACGTCCAATGTTAAGAAATATAAAAACCCATAGTTCTTAAAAAAAGAGTCAGATCAAAACAAAAAGTACACCATTAGAACCGCCTTGTCCAAATCCTCCATAAAGGAAACTTACCGCCCTTTGGCTTGAATAACAAAGAAAATATATTGGCTTGAAAATCAAGAAAATAGACTTTTACCACGTTATTCTCCCCAAACGGGATATTTTTTTCTTTTTTTTTTTCTTTTGTATCCAGAGATAGCTTGGCACTGGAACATCGTAGAGGGTTGTTCAATAGCTCATTTTAAAGGAAATTAATTGGGTTAAAAACCTTTTGTAACTAAAATAAATTATTTCTAAAAGAGAATAAATTTTTCCAATAAAAATACAATAAGAACGAACTCTTGCCTATATTAACTTGCATAGGCAACCGGGTTGTAGCGGTAGCTAGCAACCTAGTAAGAGACGATCACGTTATAGTGTACACACACACACAGCACGTATAATGTACTACAGTACTACAAAGACAGCAGAGATAGTATCTTGAAAAGAGAAAAGCAAAGGTATTCAACCGACCAGGCGTATCGAGATGCAAAAATTGATAGTGACAAACAGCGTTATTATAATGATGTAGTTTATAGACATGCGAAAATTGAGATAGCCAAACATATAATAAAGAACGACCTCTTGCCTATACTAAATTTTATACGCCACTTAATTATAGTATAGGTTAGTAATTCAATAGATAGCTTGGTACTGGAACATCGTAGAGAGTTGTTCAATGGCTCATTTTAAATCCGGGTTGCAGCGGTAGCTAGCAACCTAGTAAGAGACGATCACGTCCAATGTTAAGTGTATATAAGATCGATCGTGAAGTAATAATTTTTGCCCATTACAGCTTATACAAATTCCATATATTTTAAGCCTTTTAATTTTCATGTCTAGATCGGGAACCTAAGATCGATGACTCACACTATATTACTCATAATGGATATAATGAGCTGTGGAGAACGAGTGGAATATGCAATTTTTACCGGATACTGAGACGTCAACTGACCCCGAGTGAGAAGGAGGAGTGGGCGCATGATCAGAAGAAGAATAGAGAAGGAGGAATGGGTGCATGATAAGAAGAATACGGAGAATTAATAGTCTTTTTGTTCACCGTTATAGATGAATAAACTGATTTAGCCGATGGAATGAAGTCCTATTCCTAGAAGTTAAGTTAGAATAAAAGAATGAGGTATAATGTTTACCAGGATATTGAATAAGTACCATTTTTCACCCTACCCACAAAACTCAAGTCCTCCTCGCATTTTTTTAAACTAAATACTTACCTCCATTCTCCCTCCCCAGATGTGTATTATACAGACCACATCGGAGAGGTAGAGCTAGGTCAAGTCGCAATGTCATTCATTTGGCTTTTGTGTGTGTCCCATTGCCCGTGTAACTGAACCCTAAGCAAGTGAACCCCCATGCATCTGAACCCTCGTGCAAGTGAGACCTCTTTAACTGAACCCTCATGCAAACAATTCTGAGTGTAGCCTACTATTCTTTAATTAGCAGCATCGTACATTTTGTTTAAATACTTATTTTTCATTTTCCAGATTCAAGATTTTTATTTAACACAAATGAATAGATAAGCTGAAGTATTTAAAACGAGCCAACATAGAGCTACGCTCGCAATGAATGGTACTTGTTATCAGAAATCTATAAAATTGACTCCCCCTCCCCCTCTCCTACCATCCCCTGCCCCTCAGAAATGGGGGAACGAAGGGAACGTAAGATCTTATTTTAAATCGACAATACCTTTCAAACGTTACTTGTGTATTATACAGACCACATCGGAGAGGTAAAGCTAGGTCAAGTCACAATGCCATTCTATATTATTTATATCCTCATTAAGGACATTCAGAGCAGATTTACGCAAATGGAATACCATTTTTGCAAATTAAGTTAGTTTTATGCGAACGATAAAAGTTTTGTCAAATCGAGATAGCTTTACGCAAATGAAATACCATTGATACCGCTAATAATATATGCCATACTGAACGAGTTATCAGATAGCTATAACTTACAGGTTAATAACACGTTTGACCAGTTTTGATTGGAATTTGTATTTTTTTTTGCCAGAAGAAAGATCATTGATACATGTTTTTTTTTTAAACTGGTATTTTCTCAGGAAGCCCATAACACTTTGCAGAAACCCGTCTGCTAAGGCAAGTACCGTTCGTAGTAATAGGTGACTGACCCGTGGTAAGCCAATGTACCGGTTAAACTACACGCATATTCATGCCTCAGGCGAGAGGTAAGACAATTACGCAATCACTTGTGATACTAATTGATACGTTACTACTAGCGACATTAAAACTTAAAACGAACAGAAATTATTCCGTATATGAAAGGGGCTGTCCCCTCCTCAACGCCTCGCTCTTTACGCTAAAGTTTTTTATTATTTAAAAAATAAAGTTGTGAGACAGAGTCAAACTTTAGTCTAAAGAGCGAGGCGTTGAGGAGGGGACAGACCCTTTCATATACGGAATAATTTCTGTTCGTTTTAAGTTTTAATGTCGCTCCTTACTTTCAGTTAAAAAAACTTTTTTTTTTAGTTAATTTCTGAACGTTTTTTAAATTAATGCAGCTTTGATTTTGGCTCACCGTACATGAATAATTAAAACGAAATTCGCATATTAATTGTCTTTTTTTGGCTAATTGGCTTTCTCGAAATTTTGTTCTGACGTAACTCACGAATTAACTAAAGTACCGAATTTCTATATTCGTATGTTTTTATTACGTATATTAGGGAGTTTGCTCCCTAGTCAATACCTTGCTCTTTACGCTAAAGTTCAAATTTTGAACAAATCACAAACCCCTGAATCACAAAGGCCGGTTAATTAGAATAGATAGCTCTTTTGAATGTAATAAAAAACTTTTGCGTAAAGAGCGAGGTATTGACTAGGGGGCGAACCCTCTCATATACATAATAATTTCTGTTTGTTTTAAGTTTTAATGCTGCTCCTTATTTTCAGTTGAAAAAACTTGTTTTTGTATTTGTTTTCTGATCGTTTTTTAAATAATGCTGGGAAATCTGGCGCCCCCTTCATGGAAATGTTCCTTCCCCCAAGGAAATATCCTCCATGCAAAGATCCTCCCCCCTAACCCCTACTGCGACCCTGAGTTCCCACTAGAAAAAATTCCTCCTGAAAACACCTGTATACTTCCTAATAACCAATACTATAGGTAAACAATGGGTAAAGTTTATAACTTGCAGCCCTTCCTCCGGGAACTGTCAGGGATTACGTCATCCTCAAAGACATATTAATTAGATTTTAGACTATGTTGAACAAAATGGCTATCTCAAAATTTTGATTGGGTGACTTCGAGAAAAAAATGAGCGCGGGAGGGGGCAAGTTACCCTCCAATTTTTTGGTTGCTTAAAAAGGGCACTAGAGCTTTTAATTTCCGCTAGAATGAGCCCCTCATGATATTCTAGGACTACTGGATCGGTACGATCACCCCTGGGGAAATAAAAAGAAAAATAAACACGCATCCGTGATCTTTCTTCTGGCAAAAAATACAAAATTCCACATTTTTGCAGATAGGAGCTTGAAACTTCTATAGTCGGGTTCTCTGATACGCTGAATCTGATGATGTGATTTTCATTAGAGTTCTATGACTTTTAGGGGTTGTTTTCCCCTTTTTTTCAAAAATAAGGCAAATTTTCTCTGGCGCGTAACTTTTAATGGGTAAGACTAAACTTGATGAAACTTATATATTTGAAATCAGCATAAAAATCTTATTCTTCTGATGTATCTATTGGTATCAAAATTTTAAAGTTTTTTTAAAGTTTCGGTTACTATTGAGCCGGGTTGCTCCTTACTTACAGTTCGTTACCACAAACTGTTTGAAAAGCAGTGTGTATTTTTTGCCCGCGGCCACAAAGGGTGGCTTTAGTTTGTTTGTGATCAAGAGACTATAGTGTTTGAGCTAAATTAGGGTTTATTGTTTGCGTCACAAAGGACAATCTGCACGTCATTCTGTCCAGCTTTCATGTCGTCAAGGCGTATTTGTACTTCTAAGCAGAATGAAAGGTTCAACTGGATAATCAAAGTGAATAGACGTTTCAAATAGATATTAGATTGAAGCCTTAGAAGAAATAAACCATTAGAAGAAATTAGATTGATGGTTCAAATTCTTCGGTGATTACTTTGGTCATTTGAAGAGTCATAAGTCATTGAAAAGACAAGTTGGAGGATAGATCTGAGTCTAAGGAGCCTGTTACCATCCCTAACATATCGCTCATCATAACTTCTTGGTAGATAAACCTGTATGTTTCAACTTTCCAAGTCAGAATCAAATGGATTATCCATTTGACTTATTAAAGAATAACTTTTGTCAGTGACATCCTCCCTCCTCTGAAATTTCTTTGATATGTATTACCATATTTTAAGAATTTCAAAAATGAGCTTGAAACCATTCGAAAATGGTGCTGAATCGAAAAAAAATATCACTATCAAAATCGTCCTAGAAAAACCCCTAGCTAGAAAGTGATAGCTTCCCAGGGAAAGGGAGGGATAGCCTACCCCATATTTAGGATAACCCTAAACTTTATTTTTTATATTTGCAGGGGTCTAAAATTTATAAACAATAAAAATAAGGACACCAATTCACGGGAATTTAGAGGGCGGAGATTTTTATTTTTATTTTTGTAATAAAAATTCAAAAACATGATTCTTCGAAACCTAGAGGGGGGCGCCAATTTTCTCTTTGAGTTATCAATAGAAATGACAATTCTATTAAACAGGGTATTATTACATGGTACTTGTAATAATTTAAGGGGACAATAAAATATGGCTGGTAATTACCCCACCCTTCCTTCTCTTCAATTCAAACCCTTTGAAATGAGCCCAAGCAAAAGAAATACATATTTTTTTTTTTTATATCGATGTACAAAGCGGACATGTACCTATTTAAATATTACTCCTTCTTCATACTGTTAACTACTTAGGGAAGTTAGGGAAGGAGTTTAATACTTATTTAGTAAGAATCTCTTAGTTATTTCTAAAGGGTATGATTAGGAAATCAAACTTACTGTGAAAGGAAGACAAAATTTATTCGAGACCCATCCTACTACCTAGTGATATTCTTTAAGGAAGAAATGAGTAATACCTCAGCAGCCATCTACCAATGGCCAATATATCGGTCACTCTCAATTTTTTTTTGACATTTAATTGGAATTTAAAAGTCTCGACACACCCCATCATAGTAACATAAAGAATAATATTTCATATAATGACATTTCAAAGTCTACTATTTCAAGAAAAAGTATGACTTTGCAAAAAAATTATAATGTGTGGGATAAAGGCTTTGAAACTGTTTTTTTTTAAGTATATATTGATCAATTATTTTATCATATTATATCAGGGTGGGTCTAATGAAAGACTGTTTCTTTACTTTTTATCGTTTTCTCGATATGGTAGCATTCATAAAGGATATGAATTCACCTAAAATAATATCACATCTGCAAAGTCGTAACGTCATTGTTGAGATGTTGTATTTTCAAATGCAGGAAGGGTTAATATTTTCGTTAAGTTTAGTCCAGATCCTTTTAGTAATTAATCAAAAAACCATTTTGCACAAAATAAGTTTTTCAAAAAAAAGTGAAGAACTCCATTAAACCAAAAATCAACAAAAATGGAATCAAATAATCTACCAAGCATACAGCTACCACAAATCAGTATCAATAAATAAATGAAACCCAAAACAAACAGAAATTAAAATAAGTCAAACTCAAAACGAGAAGAAATTAATCTGAGTAGGGTTTAAAACCCTATGATTCCTAAGAGCCAGAAAACAATTTGTACTTTACTGAAAAAAATTCAAATGAATTTACAGAAAAAATGTGCATTGTCAGTTTAATATACATATGCTGATATTTATTCCTTAAAATCTTAGTTAATTTTTGATTTCTTAAAGTTATAAAGTAAAAACATTTTAAAGATTTTTTTAAAGAAAGTTTAAAAGAAAACATTTAAAAGAAAGTTTCTACGACAACTCTTTCTATAAGAACTTCATATGCCCCCAGGGCATAACTCACAACTCTTGTCCTGAGAGCTATGGGGGGGGGAGGGTAGTCACCCTCAAAGACCTAATTTCCAGATCTTTCAACTATGTTGAAAAGAAATGGCTATCTCAAATTTTGATTGTATGTGTTTGGGGAAATGGTGGGCATGAGAGGGGTTTAGTTGCCCTCCAATTACTTTCGACTATTAAAAAGGGCACTAACCATTTCAATTTCCAATCGAATAAAGCCCTTTTTGAAGTTTTCTACGGCAACACTTTCTATGAAAACCTTATATGCCCCCAGGGCATAACTTTCAACCCTTACCCTGAGGGCTGTTGGGGGAGAAGTTGTCATCCTTAAAGACTTAGTTTCCAAAACTTTCAACTACGTTGAACAAACTGGCCATCTCAAAATTTGATTGGATTTGTTTTGGGAAAAGGTGGGCATAAGAGGGGGGGGGTTAGTTGCCCTCAAATCACTTACGACTATTAAAACAGCGCTAGCCCTTTAATTTCAAATCGAACGAACCCTTTTTGAAGTTTCTACGACAAAGCTTTCAATAAAAACCTTATATACCCCAGTTACAGTAAAGAACGATCTCTCTCCCATAGTAACTGATATCTTACATTAAAAGAGTATCATTGGAATAAAAAGTTATTGCATGCATTGGACATAGTTAGCTACTTGATCGTTTGAGGTTTTACAAACAGGAACAAGCCTGCGGCTTTCTCTTCTTTGGAATGGTAAGAAACGGTCCTCAAAGTATCAGGCAGCTAAGTTAAGTCTATAATATTTTTATTTATTATAACTTCATTAATCAGTTATTTAAAATATCCTACGTAGTCTAGTGGTTGTGATAGCTTTCCGGGTTGCAGCGGTAGCTAGCAACCTAGTAAGAGACGATCACGTCCAATGTTAAGTAATATAAAAACCCGTAGTTCCTAACAGAGGAGTCAGATCAAAACAAAAAGTACACCATTAGAACCGCCTTGTCCAAATCCTCCATAAAGGAAACTTACCGCCCTTTGGCTTGGATAACAAGGAAATATATTGGCTTGAAAATCAAGAAAATAGACTTTTACCACGTTATTCTCCCAAACGGGATATTTTTTTTCTTTTTTTTTTCTTTGTTTCCAGAGATAGCTTGGCACTGGAACATCGTAGAGGGTTGTTCAATAGCTCATTTTAAAGGAAATTAATTGGGTTAAAAACCTTTTGTAACTAAAATAAATTATTTCTAAAAGAGAATAAATTTTTCCAATAAAAACTGTATTTTTGATGCAGTGACGTCATAATTACTATATAAGAAACGTCAAAACTGTAAATGGTCTCATTCATGAATATCACAATAAGAGACGATCACGTCCAATGCTAACATAACAATAAAGAACGAACTCTAATTAAATTTTGTTATTATTATAATAAAGATCGAACTCTTCCCTATACTTACTTGCATACGCAACTTCACTATAGTTAAGATTACAGTATTTATATTATACATCATTATAGATTATAAAAGGTTCAAATGTTCGAAGATTATAGAGTTAAAAATTTTCCCACACCGGGAATCGAACCCGAGCCTGTTAAGTGAAAGTTAACTATCCTAGCCACTAGACCATATGGAACCATAAAGAATTACAAAAAGACGATCATTAGGATATCATACATAAGGCATTATAGTATGGTAAAGATCGTTTATAATAAAGAACGACCTCTTGCCTATACTAAATTTTATACGCCACTTAATTATAGTATAGGTTAGTAATTCAACAAATAGCATGGCACTGGAACACCGTAGAAAGTTGTTCAATGGCTCATTTTAAAGGAAATTAATGGGGTTAAAATTTGCAGTAAAGAACGAACCTTAGCCCATAGTAGCAGAAAAAGAATATCTAGGTTGCAGCGGTAGCTAGCAACCTATTAATCACATAATCTGGGTTACAGTGGTAGCTAGCAGCCTAGTAAGAAACACCAAATTAAAAGATGATCATTAGAAGAACAAACCATTGCTTATATTGGACTTAGTTAGCTGCCTGATTCTTTGAGGTTCGTCTCTTACTATTCCAAAGAAGAAAAAGCCGTAGGCTTTTTCCTGTTTGTAATAATACATTAAAATTATAATAAAGATCGAACTCTTCCCTATACTAACTTGCATAGGCAACTTCACTATAGTTAAGATTTATAATAAAGAACGACCTCTTACCTATATTAATTTATATTCTTTATAAATTATATAAATGAATATTCTTATTAGCTTGTGTAAACTGCAAAAATATCCATGGTATCCGAGCAATAGTTTGAATATTTCAATACAAGCTAGAAAAATACCTTAAAATGTTAAAATATAATAAAGAACGACCTCTTGCCTATACTAAATTTTATACGCCACTTAATTATAGTATTGGTTTGTAATTCAACAGATTGCTTGGCACTGTAATATCGTAGACAGTTGTTCAATGACTCATTTTAAAGGAAATTAATGGGGTTAAAAACCTTTTTTAATCCGGGTTGCAGCGGTAGCTAGCAACCTAGTAAGAGACGATCACGTCCAATGTTAAGAAATATAAAAACCCATAGTTCCTAAAAAGGAGTCAGATCAAAACAAAAAGTACACCATTAGAACCGCCTTGTCCGAAACCTCTATAAAGGAAACTTACCGCCCTTTGGCTTGAACAGCAAGGGAAATATATTGGCTTGATTATAATAAAGAACGACCTCTTGCCTATACTAAATTTTAAAGAACACTTTCCGGGTTGCAGCGGTAGCTAGCAACCTAGTAAGAGACGATCACCTCCAATGTTAAGAAATATAAAAACCCGTAGCTCCTAAAAAAAGAGTCAGATCAAAACAAAAAGTACACCATTAGAACCGCCTTGTCCCAAATCCTCCATAAAGGAAACTTACCGCCCTTTGGCTTGAATAACAAAGAAATATATTGGCTTGAAAATCAAGAAAATAGACTTTTACCACGTTATTCTCCCCAAACGGGATATTTTTTTCTTTTTTTTTCTTTTTCTTTTCCACAGATAGCTTGGCACTGGAACATCGTAGAGGGTTGTTCAATAGCTCATTTTAAAGGAAATTAATTGGGTTAAAAATCTATAGTAACTAAAATAAATTATTTCTAAAAGAGAATAAATTTTTCCAATAAAACTGTATTTTTGATGCAGTGACGTCCATAATTACTATATAAGAAACGTCAAAAACTGCAAATGGTCTCATTCATGAATACATAATGGTTAGATCAATTATTATTTATAATAAAGAACGACCTCTTTCCTATACTAAATTTTATAGGCCCCTTAACTATAGTATAGGCGAGTACAGTTTATTATATTTAAGGTCAATATATTAAAATGTTCCACTAAAAGGCGGTCATTGGAATTATAGTAAAGAACGAACTCTTGCCCTTAGTTACCTATGTTACAGTAAAGAACGATCGCTCATGCATAGTAACTGATATATGGTGGTTCCAGGGGTAGTTACTTGTGGTTCGTCTCTTACTATTTCAAAGAAGAAAAAGCCGTAGGCTTTTTCCTGTTTGTAATGATATAGCATAAAACGAATTCCAAGTTGTAACTGACGTCATCCTGGTTGTTATAGCAAAGAACGAACTCTTGCCCTTAGTTACCTACTATGTCATGTCAAATTAGCTAATTAATTTCATCTAATTTTGTTTAAAAATAATTCCCACACCAGGATTCGAACCCAAGACAATTAATTGAAAGCCAACTACCCTAAACCACTAAACCATATGAGATATATATATACAAAGCTAATTAATTGTTTTATTATCTCTTATAGCATAAATTTCATCGGATATAGCTGAATCCGGGTTGTTACAATAAAGAACGAACTATAGCCACAGTAACTGAAATATTCAAATAAATCCGGGTTGCAGCGGTAGCTAGCAACCTAGTAAGAGACGATCACGTCCAATGTTAAGAAATATAAAAACCCATAGTTCCTAACAAAGGAGTCAGATCAAATCAAAAAGTACACCATTAGAACCGCCTTGTCCGAAACCCTGTATAGGAAACTTTCTGTCCCTTGGCTTGAACAACAAGGGAAATATATTGACTTGAAAATCAAGAAAATTGACTTTAACCACGTTATTCTCCCCAAACGGATATTTTTTTTCTCTTTTCTTTTTTTCTTTTCCACAGATAGCTTGGCACTGATCGTAGAGGGTTGTTCAATAGCTCATTTTAAAGGAAATTATTGGGTTAAAAACCTTTTGTAACTAAAATAAATTATTTCTAAAAGAGAATAAATTTTTCCACCAAAAACTGCATTTTCGATGTCTTTTCACACTGCAGTCTTTCAAACATAATCGTATACCAGCGGTAAGATTTGAACCCACGCCTCCGAAGAGACTGGTGGCTAACACCAGTGCCTTGGACCTCTCGGCCAGGCTGCCTCTCATAAATAATATATATGTGAATTTGGGTTGCAGCAGTAGCTAGAAAAATACCTTAAAATGTTAAAATTAGTTTTATTTTTGGTTAGGTTCTAACTACCCGATGTGGGATTGACTATGTAGTTTCAGACCAAAAAATTCCATTTTTTAATATATATTTTATTTTTCAGTTTAGAATCGCTAAAGTTATTATGTAAACTGCAAAAATATTTATGATATCTGAGCAATAATTTTAATCTTTTCATTCAAACTAACAAAATACCTGAAAATTTAAAAATTAATTTTACTTTTTGTTAGGTTATGGATGCTCGATACGAGTCATAAGAAGTGTTAATTAGATGAAAATATTATTCCTTGTTTTGTAATAAGATGCCTTCTAAGCGAGTTATTATACGTAATTTAATCCAGGTTGCAGTGGTAGCTAGCAACCTAGAAAGAGACGATCACGTCCAATGTTTAAGAAATATAAAAAACCCATAGTTTCTAAAAAAGGAGTCAGATCAATCCGGGTTGCAGCGATAGCTAGCAACCTAGTAAGAGACGATCACGTCCAATGTTAAGAAATATAAAAACCCATAGTTCCTAACAAAGGAGTCAGATCAAAACAAAAAGTACACCATTAGAACCGCCTTGTCCGAAACCCCTGTATAGGAAACTTTCTGTCCCTTGGCTTGAACAGCAAGGGAAATATATTGGCTTGAAAATCAAGAAAATTGACTTTAACCACGTTATTCTCCCCAAACGGGATATTTTTTTCTTTTTTTTTCTTTTTCTTTTCCACAGATAGCTTGGCACTGGAACATCGTAGAGGGTTGTTCAATAGCTCATTTTAAAGGAAATTAATTGGGTTAAAAATCTATAGTAACTAAAATAAATTATTTCTAAAAGAGAATAAATTTTTCCACCAAAAACTGCATTTTTGATGTCTTTTCACACTGCAGTCTTTCAAACATAATCGTATACCAGCGGTAAGATTTGAACCCACGCCTCCGAAGAGACTAGTGGCTAACACCAGTGTCTTGGACCACACGGCCAGGCTGCCTCTCATAAATAAATATATATGTGAATTTGGGTTGCAGCAGTAGCTAGCAACCTAGTAAGAGACGATCAGTCCCATGCTAAGAAATATAACAAAAGTCCTAAAAATAGAGTAAGATCAAAACAAAAGTACATCATTAGAACTACCTTGTCTGAAACCCTACTAGATAAATAATGAATGTCGTAGCTTTATATTAGAGCTATGAAGTGAATAGAAAAACACGAAATTATATTGTTGTTTCTGATGACGTCATGAAATAATATCATTGCGCCTTGACGTCAATAAAATCCTTACGCCCCTGACGTCATATTACTACTTAAGAACGACACAGATGTAAATTCTTGATTAGAATAATGGTTAGATCGAAAGCAAGCTATACGCAATTTGAAAAAACAGTACTACACAAACAACAGAGATAGTATCTTGAAAAGAGAAAGCAAAGGTATTCAACCGACCAGGCGCATCGAGATATAATAAAGAACGAAACTCTTTGCCTATACTAAATTGCATACTCAACTTAATTATTGTTAATGATATGGTAATGATATGGTTTTATTGATACTGAATTACAAATTAAAAGGAAAATGATCCCGGAAGGCTTTTGAAGCACCAACCTTTCGGTTAAAGGCCGATCATGCTTTGCCACTTGGACTATGACGTCATTTCATTAATGTTGTAAGATTATCATATGATAAATATGATACTTTTATCACTTGTCTTTTCATATTGCAATTTTGTCAAAGATATTTGATTTCTTAAGCAATTTACCCGGGTTGCAGCGGTAGCTAGCAACCTAGTAGAGATGATCACGTCCAATGTTAAGAATATAAAAACCCGTAACTCTGAAAAACAGATCAAACAAAAATTACACCATTAGAACCGCCATGTCTGAAACCGCTGTATTGGAATACTTTCTTTCATTTGGCTTGAACAGCAAGGGAAATAATTGGCTTGAAAATCAAGAAAAGTGGCAGCTACTACAGCATTCTCCCTAAACGGCATCTTTTTTCTTTCTTCTTTCTTTCCACAGATAGATTGGCACTGGAACATCGTAGAGAGTTGTTTAATGGCCCATATTAAGACATACAGTAAAGAACGATCTCTCATCCATAGTAACTGATAAATGGTGGTTCCAAGGGTAGTTACTTGAGGTCTCGTCTCTTACTATTTCAAAGACGAAAAAGCCATAGGATTTTCCTGTTTGTAAGGATATAGCATAAAAGGATACCCAAGTGTAACTGATCCGGGTTGCAGCGTAGCTAGCAACCTAGTAACAGAAATAAGAATATCTTAGACTGCAGCGGTAGCTAGCAACCTATTAATTATATATATTCCGATTTGCCACTGGTAGCTAGCAACCTAGTAAGGAAACTCCAAATTTAAAGATGATCATTAGAAGTTATTCATAACGAAGACCAACTCTTGCCGATAATAACGTCTATATAGGCATCCGGTTTGCAAGCGGTAGCTAGCAACCTAGTAAGAGACGATTACGTCGCCATTGTTACGAAAATATAAAAACCTATAGCTCCTAAAAAAAGTTCTATATTAAAAAGACAATGAATTATGGTAGTACCATCTCAGGCTTGAAGTTTTATAAGGATTCATTATGTAGATGTCTGGGTCTGCCAACGGGAGTAAGCTAGTAGCGCGATGTTAAGAGTACGATCAAATGCCCGCATTAGGTGATTTTTATAATAAAGAACGAATTTTCTACCGATTATCTACTAATAACCCATATATGACGTTAATAAGTGACATGACGTAATATCTAAAACCTATTGTGTACTAAATAATATTATCACAATAGGTTTATGAACTTAATGAGCGGACGTTGACCCGTAAAAATTGAAAAAAAATTAATTTTTAATTTATTTTCGTATTTAGTTCAAGTTGCTAAAGTTATAAAAACTGCAAAATATTTTATGGTGTCTGAACAATTGTTTTAAATCTTTTAATTTAGACTACAAAAATACCTGAAAATTTAAAAAATTAGTTTAATTTTTTGTTAGGTTCTTGATACTGTATACGGGATATAAAAATTCAACTAATGGTTTACATAATGGTTTCAATCAAGCAAGCTACACGCAAGTTATAAAAAAAAGAGTACTACCAAAAAAACAACGAGATTAGCATCTTGAAAGAGAAAAGCAAAGGTATTCAACCGACCAGGTGTATCGAGATGCGAAAATTGATAGTGACAAACAGCGTTATTATAATGATGTAGTTTATAGACATGCGAAAATTTGAGACAGCCAGGAAGAAAAGAGCAAGGAAAACGGTATGTATAACCGATATAGATTAACCGAAACAAACATAGAAAAAGTTGCTACCAGAATAATGGGTAGATACTGGGGTGACAAAAGCTATAATACATAAAGGATCGATGTGGTTCATCATAAATTATAAAAGGTTTAGAGCTTCTAATGTTCGGAAGATTATAGAGTTTAAAAATTTTCCAATAGGGAATCGAACCCGGGCCTTCTAGATGAAAGCCATCTATCCTATCCGCTATACACCATATGGGACTATAAAACAGCATGATTTAAGAACCATATGTCTATTTTTATCTTCATCGTATCTTTTCCGGGTTGCAGCGGTAGTTTTTAGCAATCCGGTTGCACTCCCCCCCGTCGGTAGCTAGCAACTAGTAATGTAGACGATCACGTCCAATGTTTAAGAAATATACAAAAACCGCCTAACTCCTGAGAAAAGAGTCAGATCAAAACAAAAATTACACCATTAGAACCACCTTGTCCAAAACCCCTATTAAGGAAACTTATCACTCTTTGGCTTGAATAACAAAGAAAATATATTGGCTTGAAAATCAAGAAAATTGACTTTAAACCAAGTTATCTCCACAAACGGGATATTTTTTTCTTTCCGCTTGATTTTCCTCCTCAACTAGCTGGGCACTGGAAAATCCATAGAGAGCTGTATAATAGTTCATTTTAAAGGAAATTGCAATATAATAAAAGAACGACCTTTTGCCTATACTAAATTGTATCCGGGTTGCAGCGGTAGCTAGCAGTTATAATAAAGAACGAACGCTTGCTCATAGTAACTGAAATATTAATTAAAAGTAGTAGCTCTACTTTTAGTGGCAGTATTATCATCGGTAATTATTCTAGAGTGATTTATCCGGGTTGCAGCGGTAGCTAGCATTATAATAAAGGACGACATCTAGCCAATGTTAACTGAAAATAATCCGGGTTGCAGCGGTAGCTAGCAACCTAGTAAGAGACGATCACGTCAATGTTTAAGAATATAAAAACCCATAGTTCCTAACAGAGGAGTCAGATCAAAAACAAATTTTACATGAAAGAACGAACCTTTAGCCCATAGTAGCAGAGAAATAAGAATATCTAGGTTGCCAGCGTTAGCTAGTCCCCTATTATACAATCCGGGTTAAAGTTATGAATAAAGATCGAAACTCTTCCCTATTACTAACTTGCATACGCAACTATCACTATAGTGTAAGATTACCAGTATTATATTATTATGCATCATTATAAATATATATAAACGTTCAAATGTTCGAAGATTATAGAGTTTAAAAATTTTCCCACCCCGGAATCGAACCCGAGCTTATAATACAGATCGAACTCTTCCCTATAACTAACTTGCATAGGCAACTTCACTATAGTGAAGATTACAGTATTTATATTATACATCATTATAAATTATAAAAGGTTCGAATGTTCGAAGATTATAGAGTTAAAAATTTTCCCACACCGGGAATCGAACCCGGTTCTCCTAAGTGAAAGTTAATATAGTAAAGAACGAGCTCTAAATGATAGTTGTAGCTATAGCTGTAATCAAGTGAAAGACAAACCAAAGCATATAGTAACTAAAAGTTTTAAATATGTTTTGGAAAATCATAATTTCTGTAGATGGCAAAACCTAGTGAAAGGTGAACCAGAGCCCATAGTAATTAAAAAGTGAAAAAACACGCTTTGAAAACTCACATTAAATTATAATAAAGAACGATCTTTTCCATCTGTTTTTGCCTAGTCTTAAAATTTTACAGTAAAGAACGATCTCTCTCCCATAGTAAACTGATTACATAAAGGATCCGATATGTTTTAAAGTAAAGAATTAATAGAAAACACCCATAAGGAGACTAAAAGCTAGTAATAACTTAGTAAAGAACGAACTAAAGCCCAGAGAAACTGAACCCTGTGGCTCATTTATATTGTCTTGAGTATTTAGCTAGGATGTAATTACATTAAGGAACGAGCTATAGCCCATAGTAACTGAAGTAATAAAAATTACATTAAAAGACAATCATTGGAATAACAAATAGTAACTGAAGTAATAAAAGGATTCCTTATATACATTGTTATTTTAATTATATTCCTTAATAAATCATAAGGTAAAGAACGAACTCTAGGCCATAGTAACTAATTTAATTTTGAAAAGAAAGAATTACGGCAGAAACTTAAATAGCTGTAGAAGTAAGCTACAAGTTATAAAAAAGCTCTACTGAGATTTGAACTCCTATTGCAGGATTCAAAGTCCTAAGTGCTAACCATTTTACCAAGAAACGTTCATATGAAAACGAATTTAACAGTATGTGATAAAGCAGAGAAAGGACTTTAACCATCAGTATTGCAATGACGTCATTTGCCAACATAATTTTGAATTCATCCTAACAATATTTAAGAATTTTTCTTTTTAATATCCGGGTTTCAGTGTTAGCTAGCAACCGATTAGTCCTGCAGAGATAGTTGAAACCTAGTTCAACAAAAGTTTCAAACAGTTTGTGGTAACGAATTGTATAGCAAGAGCGACTCGTCTATATAGTAACCGAAATTTAAAAAAAACGGAATTTTAATATCAATAGATACATTAAAAGAATTGAATTTTTATGCTTATTCTAAGTATGTAGGTTTCATCAAGTTTAGTATTATCCATCAAAAGTTGCAAGCGTGATAAAATTTGCCTTATTTTCGAAAAAAAGTGATAAACACCCCCTAAAAGTCATAGAATTTTGATGAAAATCACACCATCAGATTCAACGTATTAGAGAACCTTACTGAAGAGGTTTCAAGCTCCTATCTGAAAATGTGGAATTCTGTATTTTTTTTTATAGTAAAGAACGACATCTAGTCAATGTTAACTGGAAAATAAATGGGGACTATGTAATTTTCATCGGCATTATAAATCTAATAAAGAAAAAACCATTGGACATATTAGACTTAGTTTGATGCCTGACTCTTCGAGGTTTGTCTCTCACTGTTCCAAATAAGAAAAAGCCATAGGCTTTTTCCACTTTGTGATTTTTCCGAGTTTTACATAATATATTAGTGGAGGTAGTGAAGAACCGAACTATAGCCCATACTAATTAATTTACTTTTTAAAATCCGGGTTGCAGCGGTAACTAGCAACCTAGTAAGAGACGATCACGTCCATTGTTAAGAAATATAAAAAACCATAACTCCTAAAAAATGTCAGATCAAAACAAAACGTACACTATTAGAACAGCCATGTCTGAAACCCCTGTATAGGAAACTTTCTGTCATTTGGCTTGAACAGCAAGGGAAACATATTGGCTTGGAAATCAAGAAAAGTGGCAGCTACTACAGCATTCTGCCTAAACGGCATCTTTTTTTCTTTGTTTTTTCTTCTTTCTTTTCCACAGATAGTTTGGTATTGGAACATCGTAGAGTTTTTCAATGGCTCATTTTAAAGGAAATTAATCTGGTTAAAAACCTTTCGTAACTAAAACAAATTATTTTTAAAACAGAATAAATTTTTCCACTAAAAACTGCATTTTTGATGTCTTTTCATGCTGCTGATTTTCAAAGATATCTGATTTTTGAAGCCATCAAACAGTTCATGGTAAAGTTTGTAAAGTACAGTTATATTTAAGGTCAATATATCAAAATTTTCCACTAAAAGACGATCATTGGAATAAAAACCCATTACATACATTTGATTTAGTTAGCTACTTGATTGTTTGAGGCTATTCTCTTGCTGTTTCAAAGAAGAAAAAGCCGTAGGTTTTTTCCTGTTTGTAATCAATTAGAAAGAGTTCTACCTTTAAAATACGTAACTACGTAACTCATGTAGTGTTTTGAGTTGCTTGAAAACTTATAAGTGAGAAGAAAATTATTACCTGGAAATTCCTGTTGTTAAATAAATTTATCTAAAGGATCGACATAGTTCATCATAAAATTCATGTTAAGGAACGAAACTATATGCATGATGACGCAACACAAATCATCCGGGTTGCAGCGGTAGCTAGCAACCTAGTAAGAGACGATTACGTCCAATGTTAAGAAATATAAAAACCCATAGTTCCTAAAATAAGGAGTCAGATTAAAACAAAAAGTACACCATTAGAACCGCCTTGTCCGAAACCCCTGTATAGTAAACTTTCTGTCCCTTGGCTTGAACAGCAAGGGAAATATATTGGCTTGAAAATCAAGAAAAGTGGCAGCTACTGCAGCATTCTGCCTAAACGGGATATTTTTTTTCTTTGTATCCAGAGATAGCTTGGCACTGGAACATCGTAGATAGTTGTTCAATGGCTCATTTTAAAGGAAATTAATTGGGTTAAAAATCTATAGTAACTAAAATAAATTATTTCTAAAAGAGAATAAATTTTTCCACCAAAAACTGCATTTTTGATGTCTTTTCACACTGCAGTCTTTCAAACATAATCGTTATACCAGCGGTAAGATTTGAACCCACACCTCCGAAGAGACTGGTGGCTAACACCAGTGTCTTGGAACACTCGGCCAGGCTGCCTCTCATAAATAAATATATATGTGAATTTGGGTTGCAGCAGTAGCTAGCAACCTAGTAAGAGACGATCAGTCCAATGCTAAGAAATATAAAAACCCAAAACTCCTAAAAATAGAGTCAGATCAAAACAAATCCGGGTTGCAGCGGTAGCTAGCAGCCTAGTAAGAGACGATCACGTCCAATGTTAAGAAATATAAAAACCCATAGTTCCTAAAAAAGGAGTCAGATCAAATTCAAAAGTACACCATTAGAACCGCCTTGTCCGAAACCCCTGTATAGGAAAGTTTCAGTCCCTTGGCTTGAACAGCAAGGGAAATATATTGGCTTGAAAATCAAGAAAATTGACTTTAACCACGTTATTCTCCCCAAACGGGATATTTTTTTCTCTTTTCTTTTTTTCTTTTCCACAGATAGCTTGGCACCGGAACATCGTAGAGGGTTTGTTCAATAGCTCATCCTATAGGAAATTAATTGGCGTTAAAAATCTATAGTAACTAAAATAAATTATTTCTAAAAGAGAATAAATTTTTCCAATAAAAACTGTATTTTTGATGCAGTGACGTCATAATTACTATATAAGAAACGTCAAAACTGTAAATGGTCTCATTCATGAATACATAATGGTTAGATCAAAGCAAGCTACACGCAAGTTAAAAAATCAGTACTACAAAATTTCCGGGTTGCAGCGGTAGCTAGCAACCTAGTAAGAGACGATCACGTCCAATGTTAAGAAATATAAAAACCCATAGTTCCTAACAAAGGAGTCAGATCAAAACAAAAGTACACCATTAGAACCGCCTTGTCCGAAACCCCTGTATAGGAAACTTCTGTCCCTTGGCTTGAACAGCAAGGGAAATATATTGGCTTGAAAATCAAGAAAATTGACTTTTACCACGTTATTCTCCACAAACGGGATATTTTTTTCTTTTTTCTTTTTTCTTTCTTTTCCACAGATAGCTTGGCACTGGAACATCGTAGAGGGTTGTTCAATAGCTCATTTTAAAGTAAATTAATTGGGTTAAAAACCTTTTGTAACTAAAATAAATTATTTCTGAAAGAGAATAAATTTTTCCACCAAAAACTGCATTTTCGATGTCTTTTCACACTCCAGTCTTTCAAACATAATCGTATACCAGCGGTAAGATTTGAACCCACGCCTCCGAAGAGACTGGTGGCTAACACCAGTGCCTTGGACCACTCGGCCAGGCTGCCTCTCATAAATAAATATATATGTGAATTTGGGTTGCAGCAGTAGCTAGCAACTAGTAAGAGATGATCAGTCCAATGCTAAGAAATATAACAAAACTCCTAAAAATAGAGTCAGATCAAAACAAAAGTACATCATTAGAATTACCTTGTCTGAAACCCTACTAGATAAATAATGAATGTCATCATAGTTTTATATTAGAGCTATGACGTGAATAGAAAAACATGAAATTATATTGTTGTTTCTGAAGACGTCATGAAATAATATCATTGCTCTATGACGTCAACAAAATCATTACGCTGTGACGTCATAATTACTACTTAAGAACTACAAAGATGAAAATGTTCTCATTCATAATTACATAATGGTTTCAATCAAGCAAGTCGCACGCAAGTTGAAAAAACAGTACTACACAAACAACAGAGATAGTATCTTGAAAAGAGAAAAGCAAAAATATTCAACCGACCAGGCGCATCGAGAAGTAAAAATTGAGAGAGCAAAACAAAGGTATTCAACCGACCAGGCGTATCGAGAAGTAATAATGGAGAGAGCAAAACAAAGGTATTCAACCGACCAGGCGTATCGAGAAGTAATAATTGAGAGAGCAAAACAAAGGTATTCAACCGACCAGGCGTATCGAGAAGTAATAATTCACAGAGCAAAACAAAACAGCAAGATGTGTTATCACAATGATGAAGATTATAGACATGCAAAAATTGAGACAGCCAAATCCGGGTTGCAGCGGTAGCTAGCAACCTAGTAAGAGACGATCACGTCCAATGTTAAGAAATATAAAAACCCGTAGTTCCTAACAGAGGAGTCAGATCAAAACAAAAAGTACACCATTAGAACCGCCTTGTCCAAATCCTCCATAAAGGAAACTTACCGCCCTTTGGCTTGGATAACAAAGAAAATATATTGGCTTGAAAATCAAGAAAATAGACTTTTACCACGTTATTCTCCCCAAACGGGATATTTTTTTCTTTTTTCTTTTGTATCCAGAGATAGCTTGGCACTGGAACATCGTAGAGGGTTGTTCAATAGCTCATTTTAAAGGAAATTAATTGGGTTAAAAACCTTTTGTAACTAAAATAAATTATTTCTAAAAGAGAATAAATTTTTCCAATAAAAACTGTATTTTTGATGCAGTGACGTCATAATTACTATATAAGAAACGTCAAAACTGTAAATGGTCTCATTCATGAATACATAATGGTTAGATCAAAGCAAGCTACACGCAAGTTAAAAAATCAGTACTAAAAAATCAAGAAAAGTGGCAGCTACTACAACATTCCCGCTTAACGGGATATTTTTTTTCTCTTTTCTTTGTTTCCAGTATAATAAAGAACGAACTCTTTCCTATACTAAATAAGCCTATACTAGTTAATGATACAGTAATGCTATGATTTTATTGATAGCTAAATTACAAATTACAGAAAATGATCCTGGGTGGCTTTGAACCACCAACCTTTCGGTTAAAGGCCGATATTACAATAAGGAACGAACTGTAACCCCATAGTAACTTAAGTATAAAATCAAACAGTTCATGGTCATAATAAAGAGCTGTGTAATGGTTCATTTTAAAGAAAACTGCTGTATATGTAATTAACTATAATGAAAAAATTAAATTCTCTGCGAGGTTTGTACCGAAGAACGCATAAGGACAAAGGGAAAAATTACATTCAGAAATACAAGACGATGGCAAAAATGCAGGCTGATTTTCGTAAATTGAGAAACATTTTACGCATGTTTTACCAGGATCACAAAAAGCATTCAAAATTACAGATTAAAATTCTCTTTGAAAGAGCGGATTTACAGTAAGGGTTGAAGTATATCTCATAGTAACTGATGCAACAGAGAAAAGTAAAAGGGTATTTTATATTTATGACGCCATACGAGGTTGCATTTGATTTTTATTAGTATCCGGGTTGCAGCGGTAGCTAGCAACCTAGAATGAGACGATCACGCCCCATAATAGAAACTAAGTAACCTCCATAACTCCTGAAAAAATATTCAGATCAAAACAAGAAGTACACTATTAGAACCGCCTTGTCCAAAACCTCTGTATAACAAACTTACCGTCCCTTGGCTTCAATAACAAGGAAAATATGTTGGCTTGAAAATCAAGAAAATAGACTTTAACCACGATATTCTCCACAAACAGCATCTTTTTTTCTTTCCGCTTGATTTGACCTCCTCGGCTAGCTGGGCACTGGAAAATCATATAGAGCTTGTATAATGGCTCATTTTTGAAGGAAATTGCTACATCTAGTGCCTTTTGTAATGAATCCGGGTAGCAGCGGTAGCTAGCAACCTATTAAGAGACGATCAAGTCCAATGTTAAGAAATATAAAAACCCATAACTCATAAAAACAAAGTCAGGCCAAACTAAAAAGTTCACCATTAGAACCGCCATGTCTGAAACCCTGTATAGAAAAATTTCTCTCATTTGTATGAACAGCAAGGGAAATATATTGGCTTGAAAATCAAGAAAAGTGTTAGCTACTACGGCATTCTGCCTAATCACGTTTCCGGGTTGCAGCGGTAGCTAGCAACCTAGTAAGAGACGATCACGTCCAATGTTAAGAAATATAAAAACCCATATAGTCCTAAAAAAGGGGTCAGATCAAAACAAAAAGTACACCATTAGAACTGCCTTGTCCGAAACCCCTTGAAAGGAAACTTACCGCCCTTGGCTTGAACAGCAAGGGAAATATATTGGCTTGAAAATCAAGAAAAGTGGCAGCTACTACAACATTCTGCCTAAACGGGATATTTTTTTCTTTTTTTCTTTCTTTTCCAGAGATAGCTTTGCACTGGAACATCGTAGATAGTGTTCAATGGCTCATTTTAAAGGAAATTAATTGGGTTAAAAATCTATAGTAACTAAAATAAATTATTTCTAAAAGAGAATAAATTTTTCCACCAAAAACTGCATTTTTGATGTCTTTCCATACTGCAGTCTTTTCAAAGGATATTTGAATTTTGAAGCAATCAAACAGTTCACGTTAATGAACTTTATAGTAATCCGGGTTGCAGCGGTAGCTAGCAACCTAGTAAGAGACGATCACGTCCAATGTTAAGAATATAAAATCCATAGTTCCTAACAGAGGAGTCAGATCAAAATAAAAAGTACACCATTAGAACCGCCTTGTCCGAAACCCCTGTATAGGAAACTTTCTGTCCCTTGGCTTGAACAGCAAGGGAAATATATTGGCTTGAAAATCAAGAAAAGTGGCAGCTACTACAACATTCTGCCTAAACGGGATATTTTTTTCTTTTTTTTTCTCTTTTCTTTGTATCCAGAGATAGCTTGGCACTGGAACATCGTAGAGGGTTGTTTCAATAGCTCATTTTAAAGGAAATTAATTGGGTTTAAAAATCTATAGTAACTAAAATAAATTATTTCTAAAAGAGAATAAATTTTTCCACCAAAAACTGCATTTTCGATGTCTTTTCACACTGCAGTCTTTCAAACATAATCGCATACCAGCGGTAAGATTTGAACCCACGCCTCCGAAGAGACTGGTGGCTAACACCAGTGCCTTGGACCACTCGGCCAGACTGCCTCTCATAAATAAATATATATGTAAAATTTGGGTTGCAGCAGCAGCTAGCAACCTAGTAAGAAACGATCAGTCCAATGCTAAGAAAATATAAAAACCCAAAACTCCTAAAAATAGAGTCAGATCAAAACAAAATTACATTAAAGAACGATCTCTGGCCCTTAGTAACTGATATAAGGTGTTATAATAAAGAAACGACCTCTTACCTATACTAAATTTTATACGCCGCTTATTTATAGTATAGGTTAGTAATTCAACAGATAGATTGGTACTGGAACATCGCTGAGAATTGTTCAATGGCTCATTTTAAAGGAATTATAATAAAGATCGAACTCTTCTCTATACCAACTTGCATACGCAACTTCACTATAGTTAAGATTACAGTATTTATATTATACATCATTATAAATTTATAATCCGGGTTGTTACAATAAGGAACGAGCTGAAACCCATAGTAACTTAAATATTGAATCAAAAAGTTTGTGGTTGTAATAAAGAGCTGTGTAATGGCTCATTTAAAGGAAACTGCTGTATATAGAATCCTTTTGTAATTAACTAAATTAATTATTATTATAAAACAAATTGTTACGATATGGTAAAGAACTAACTCTAGGCGATAGTAGCCTAATTTAATTTTGAAAAGAAAGAATTGCGGCAGAAACTTAAATGGTAGCATAAGTAAGCTTCATTTCGTAAGAACCGTTCACCAGGATTTGAACTCGAATCCCAGATTCAATATCTGATGTTTCTAACCACTACACCAAGAAACGCTCATATAAGAAAGAATTTTAAACAGTATATGATAACTTAAAGACCGAAACTCTAACCATCAGTATTGGTCAATCAGTTCGTGTTAACAAACTTTATAGCAACTTCAAACAGTTCGTGGGATCGTGGGTTGCAGCGGTAGCTAGCAACCTAGTAAGAGACGATCACGTCAATGTTAAGAAATATAAAAACCCATAGCTCCTAAAAAAGGAGTCAGATCAAAACAAAAAGTACACCATTAGAAACCGCCTTGTCCGAAACCCTGTATAGGAAACTTTCTGTCCCTTGGCTTGAACAGCAAGGGAAATATATTGGGGCTTGAAAATCAAGAAAATTGACTTAACCACGTTAGTCTCCCCAAACGGGATATTTTTTTTTTCTTTTTTTGTATCCAGAGATAGCTTGGCACTGGAACATCGTAGAGGGTTGTTCAATAGCTCATTTTAAAGGAATTAATTGGGTTAAAAATCTATAGTAACTAAAATAAATTATTTCTAAAAGAGAATAAATTTTTCCAATAAAAACTGTATTTTTGATGCAGTGACGTCATAATTACTATATAAGAAACGTCAAAACTGTAAATTGTAATAAAGAACGAACTCTTGCCTATAATAGATGAGATACTCAACTTAATTATAGTTAATGATACTGTAGTAATAGGGTTTTATTGATAGCTGAATTACAAATTAAAAGAAAACGGCCCCGGCTGGATTTGAACCACCATATATAATAAAGAACGACCTCTTGCCTATACTAAATTTTATACACCATTTAATTATAGTATAGGTTAGTAAACTTTCTGTCCCTTCGCTTGAACAGCAAGGGAAATATATTGGCTTGAAAATCAAGAAAAGTGGCAGCTACTACAACATTCTGCCCAAACGGGATATTTTTTTCCTTTTCTTGTTTTCCAGAGATAGCTTGGTACTGGAACATCGTAGAGAGTTGTTCAATAGCTCATTTAAAAGGAAATTAATTGGGTTACAAATTTATAGTAACTAAAATAAATTATTTCTAAGAGAGTTACAGTAAAGAACAAACTTCCAGCCCATAGTAAATAAAACAAGATTATACTTAATATTTAATATTGATCAATGATGTCATCCGGGTTGCAGCGGTAGCTAGCAACCTAGTAAGAGACGATCACGTCCAATGTAAGAAATAAAAAACCCATAGCTCCTAAAGCAGGAGTCAGATCAAACACAAAAGTACACCATTAGAATCGCCTTGTCCGAAAACCCCTAGTATAGGAAACTTTCTGTCCCTTGGCTTGAACAGCAAGGGAAATATATTGGCTTGAAAATCAAGTATAATAAAGATCGAACTCTTCCCTATACTAACTTGCATACGCAACTTCACTATAGTTAAGATTATAAATTATATAAGGTTCAAATGTTCGAAGATTATAGAGTTAAAAATTTTCCTACACCGGGAATCGAACCCGAGCCTGCTAAGTGAAAGTTAACTATCCTAGCCACTAGACCATATGGAACCATAAAGAAGTATGATTTAAGAGCCATATGCATATTAGTATTCACCAAACCAATTATAATATTATCCGGGTTGCAGCGGTAGCTAGCAACCTAGTAAGAGACGATCACCTCCAATGTAAAGAAATATAAAACGTTTTATTAGTAATAAATATACGTAACTTACGAATTAATTTACGTAACAAACTTCTATATTCATATATTTTTAATACGTATATTAGGGGGTTCGCCCCCTAGTCAATACCTTGCTCTTTAAGCGAAAGTTCGAATTTTGTTCCAATTCTTTAAAACTGACCGCTTAATCACAAAGGCCGTTAATTAGAATAAATAGCTCTTATGAAAGTACTAAAAAATCTCTGGCTTTAAAGAGTAAGGTATTGACTAGGGGGTGAACCCAATCATATATGTAATATTTTCTGTTCGTTTAAAGTTTTGATGTTGTTGCTGTTGCAGTTGAAAAACTTGTTTTTTTATATTTAATTTCTGATCTTTTTTTAAATAATGCTGGGAAGTCCGGCGTCCCCTTCATAGTAATGTCCCTTCCCCCATGAAAACTTCCTTCATGGAAAGATCCTTCCACATAACCCCGACCCCCCCCCCACTACAGGAAAAATCTCCCCTGAAAACGTCTGTACTGTATACTTCCCAATAACCATTACTATATGTTAACATTGAGTAAAGTTCATAACTTTCAGCCCTCCTCCCGGAAGCTTCGGGGGATTAAGTCATCCTAAAAGACAAACTTATAATATTTTCGAACATGCTGAACAAAATGGCTAGCTCAAAATTTGATCAGGTGACTTGGGAAAAAAAATGAGCGTGGGAGGGGCCTAGTTGCCCTCCATTTTTTGGTCACTTAAAAAGGGCACTAGAACTTTTAATTCAATTCCAATGAGCCCTCCCACGATATTCTAGGACCACTGGGTCGATACGATCAATACGATCAATACGATCAATCGTGACCCTTAAAAGTCGCCGAGGCACACACCCTCAACGCTTTTGAACACAGATGCCTGAGGAGAATACTGGGGTTACGTCTTAGCGACCGACGGAGGAATTTTTTACACGGAGGAATTTCCATGGAAAGGGAATTTTCCATTGAGTGAACTTGTAAGGGGGATTTATACATTGGGGGAATTTGCCAGAATTCTTATACAAATTTTTTTTTATATGTAGGGTATTTCCGTGGGAGGGGCTTTCTCCGTGGAGATGGACCAGATTTCCTGGCATTATTTAAAAACGATCAGAATTGAATAAAAAAACAAGTTTTTTTCAACTGCAGCAGAGAATCCGGGTTGCAGCGGTAGCTAGCAACCTAGTAAGAGACGATCACATCCAATGTTAAGAAATATTAAAACCCATAGTTCCTAACAGAGGAGTCAGATCAAAACAAAAAGTACACCATTAGAACTGCCTTGTCCGAAACCCCTGTATAGGAAACTTTCTGTCCTTGGCTTGAACAGCAAGGGAAATATATTGGCTGAAAATCAAGAAAAGTGGCAGCTACTACAACATTCTGCCTACACGGGATATATTTTTTTCTTCTTCTTTCTTCTTTTCCACAGATAGCTTGGCACTGGAACATCGTAAAAAGTTGTTCAATGGCTCATTTTAAAGGAAATTGATTGGGTTAAAATCTTTTGTAATTAAAATAAATTATTTCCAAGAGAGAATAAATTTTTCAATTAAAAACTGCATTTTTGATGTCTTTTCATACTGCAGTCTTTTCAAAGATATTTGATTTTTTTACATATATGATAATCGTATACCAGCGGTAAGATTTGAATCCACGCCTCCGAAGAGACTGGTGGCTAACACCAGCGCCTTGGACCACTCGGCCAATCTGCCTCTCATAAACTATAGCTACCGCTGCAACCCGGATCTTTAAAATAGTAAGAGACTTTGCCTCAAACAATCAAGTAGCTAACTAAATCAAATGTGTGTTATGGGGTTTTTATTCCAATGACCGTCTTTTCATGGAAAATTTTAATATATGACCTTAAATATAACTGTACTAGTCTATACTATAGTTAAGGGCCTATAAAATTTATTATATGCAAGAGGTCGTTCTTTATTATAAATGTTCTCTGATACTCTGAATCTGATAGTGAGCTTTCATTAAGATTCTATGAATTTTAGGGGGAGTTTTACCCTTTTTGAAAATAAGGCAAATGTTCTCAGACTCTTAACTTTTGATAGATAACAGTCACTTACTCTGGGCTACGGGATAATTCTTCCATTGCTACGGGACAAAGTTCATTCTTTAATAAAATGATAGAAACCAAAATCCTTACTGTATTACAAACAGGAAAAAGCCTAAGGCTTTTTCTTAATTGGAATAGTAAGAGACGACCTGGCTACAACCTACGATTATGACACAATTGATAAATCTTTAATATTAATTATAAACTTATTTTAATTACTAGGGCTGGAAGTTTGTTCTTTACTGTAACTTGCTTTGATCTAACCATTATCTAATCAAGAATGAGAGAATTTACAGTTTTGACTTTTCTTATATACTAATTATGACGTCACGGCGTAGTGATTTTATTTCATGACGTCATGGCGCAAATGGTATTATTTCATGACGTCTTCAGAAACAACAATATAATTTCGTGTTTTTCTTTTCACGTCATAGCTCTAATATAAAACTATGATGACATTCATTATTTATCTAGTAGGGTTTCAGACAAGGTAATTCTAATGATGTACTTTTGTTTTGATCTGACTCTATTTTTAGGAGTTTTGGGTTTTATATTTCTTAGCATTGACTGATCGTCTCTTACTAGGTTGATAGCTACTGCTGCAACCCAAATTCACATATATATTTATTTATGAGAGGCAGCCTGGCCGAGTGGTCCAAGGCAACTGGTGTTAGCCACCAGTCTCTTCGGAGGCGTGGGTTCAAATCTTACCGCTGGTATACGATTACGTTTTGAAAGACTGCAGTGTGAAAAGACATCAAAAATGCAGTTTTTGGTGGAAAAATTTATTCTCTTTTATAAATAATTTATTTTAGTTACTATAGATTTTTAACCCAATTAATTTCCTTTAAAATGAGCTATTGAAGAACCCTCTACGATGTTCCAGTGCCAAAGCTATCTCTGGATACAAAAAAAAGAAAAAAAGAAAAAAATATCCCGTTTGTGGAGAATAACGTGGTTAAAGTCAATTTCTTGATTTTCAAGCCAATATATCTCTCTTGCTGTTCAAGCCAAGGGACAGAAAGTTTCCTATACAGGGGTTTCGGACAAGGCGGTTCTAATGGCGTACTTTTTGTTTTGATCTGACTCCTTTGTTAGGAAC
Organism: Artemia sinica; assembly: GCA_027921565.1. NCBI lineage: Eukaryota > Metazoa > Arthropoda > Branchiopoda > Anostraca > Artemiidae > Artemia > Artemia sinica. The sequence goes on along the minus strand of JAPEVW010000093.1, from coordinate 140,431 downwards.
TATGGGTTTTTATATTTCTTAACATTGGACGTGATCGTCTCTTACTAGGTTGCTAGCTACCGCTGCAACCCGGATTGTGGAGAATAGCGTGGTTAAAGTCAATTTTCTTGATTTTCAAGCCAATATATTTTCTTTGTTATTCAAGCCAAAGAGCGGTAAGTTTCCTTTATAGGGGTTTGGGACAAGGCGGTTCTAATGGCGTACTTTTTGTTTTGATCTGACTCCTTTGTTAGGAACTATGGGTTTTTATATTTCTTAACATTGACGTGATCGTCTCTTACTAGGTTGCTAGCTACCGCTGCAACCCGGAAAACAAAAGAAAAAAAGAAAAAAAATATCCCGTTTAGGCAGAATGTTATAGTAGCAGCCACTTTCCTTGATTTTCAAGCCTAAATATTTCCCTTGCTGTTTGATGCCAAGGGACAAAAACTTTTTGTTTTGATCTGACTCCTTTGTTAGGAACTATGGTTTTTATATTTCTTAACATTGGACGTGATCGTCTCTTACTAGGTTGCTAGCTACCGCTGCAACCCGGATGAGTAACTTGATGAAACTTATATATTTAAAATCAGCATTAAATTCCAATTCATTTCATGTATCTATTGATATTGAAATTCTGTTTTTAGAGTTTCCGTTACTATTGAGAAGAGTCGCTCTTACTATACAGTTCGATACCACGAAATGTTTGATGTTACTATGGGCTAAGGTTCGTTCTTTACTGTAATTACTAACCTACACTATAATTAAGTGGCGTGTAAAATTTTTTATAGGCAAGAGGTCGTTCTTTATTATATGAAAAACTTTACTAACCTATACTATAGTTAAGTGGCCTATAAAATTTAGTATAGGCAAGAGGTCGTTCCTTATTATAATTCAAAATTCAAATATCTTTGAAAAGACTGCAGTATGAAAATACATCAAAAATGCAGTTTTTTGACAACAATTGATTCTACTTTAAAAACTATTTTATTTTTAATTACAAAAGGCACTAGATGGAGCATTTTCCTTTTAAAATGAGCTATTACACAGCTCTCTATGATTTTCCAGTGCCCAGCTAGCTGATGAGGAAGAAAAGTGGAAAGAAAAAAAGATGCCGTTTGTGGCGAATATCGTGGTCAAAGTCAATTTTCTTGATTTTCGTGCCAATATATTTTCTTTGTTATTCAAGCAAAAGGACGGTAAGTTTGCTATATATAATTTTTGGACAAGGCAGTTCTAATAGTGTACTTCTTGTTTTGATCTGAATATTTTTTCGGGAGTTATGGATTACTTTAGTTTTTACTATATGGAGTGATCGTCTCTTACTAGGTTGCTAGCTACCACTGCAACCTAGATTAATAAATAAAATATCTTTGAGAAGACTGCAATATGAAAAGAAAATGATAAAAGTATCATGTGTATCATATTGTAAATTTTAAAATTTTAATTAATGACGTCATAGTCAAGTGGCAAGTACGATCGGCCTTTAACCGAAAGGATGGTGGTTCAAATCCAACCGAGATCATTTTCTTTAATTTGTAATTCAGCTATCAATAAAATCATATCATTACTATATCATTAACTAGTATAGGCTTATTTAGTATAGGAAAGAGTTCGTTCTTTATTATATTTGAAATAGTAAGAGACTAGCCTCAAATAATCAAGTAGCGAACTAAATCAAATGTATGTAATGGGTTTTTATTCCAAGGGTCGTCTTTTAATGGAAAATTTTAATATATTAATCTTAAATATAACTGTACTAGACTATACTATCTGTAAGTGGCCTATAAAAGTTTAGTATAGGCAAGAGGTCGTTCTTTACTGTATAAAATATTCGTTCTTTATTATAATGAAGGTCCCTGGTCCAATTCTTGCCGCGGGAAATTTTTACACATTTTTCAATTTAAAGTCTAAACAAAACTTCAATTAATGATTACTGCATGAGATCATCTTGACTAACACAATTTATGATGAACTATATCGATCCTTTATGTAAAAAAATTGAATTTTTGTGTATGGAAATGCACATTAAGTCGGGGAGTCGGGTAGTTAGAACCTAACAATAAATAAAACTAATTTTAATATTACAATGTATTTTTCTAGTTTGAATTAAAAGATTTAAATTATTGCTCGGATGCAATAAATATTTTGCAGTTTACATAATAACTTTAGTGAACCTGAACTAAGAACAAACGAAATTTTTGTGTTTCCCCTTATTTCAAAAATAAGGCAAATTTTCTCAGGATAGTAATTTTTGATGGTTAAGGCTAAACTGGCTGAAACATAAATATTTAAAATCATCGTAAAAATCCAATTCTTTTGATGCATCTCTCGGTATCAAAATTTCGTTTTTTAGAGTTTCGGGTACTATTGAGATGATTCACTCTTACTATACAACTCGTTACCACGAACAGTTTGATTGCTTCAGAAACCAAATATCTTTGAAAAGACGGCAGTATGAAAAGACATCAAAATGCAGTTTCTTGTAAAAAGTGATATTAAAAAAAATACTTTTTGATTAAAAAAGGCACTAGAACTTTTAATTTTCGCTTGAATGAGCCCTCTTGCAACATTCTAGGACCACTAGGTCAATACAACCACCCCTGGTGAAAAAAAAACAAATAAACACACATCCGTGATTTTCTTCTGGCAAAAAATACAAAACTCCATATTTTTGCAGATAGGAGCTCGAAACCTCTAGAGTAAGTTTTTCTGATACGCTAAATCTGATGGTGTGATTCTGTGATTTTTAGGGGTTATTTTTCCCTTTTTTCGGAAAGAGCAAAAAAAGGGTAGTTGAAAAATATTTGTATAAATTTAACAAGGGTTTACAACAATTCAAAAAACGTTAAAAAATAAAATAAAAGTTTGAAGCTTAGTAGAAATCGTTGTTAGAAAAGTCGACTTGCTGTAATAATCAAATATCTTTGAACAGGCCTTATTATTAAAAGAGATTTAATTGCGTAAAGAGCAAATAAACTGGTAATTGCAAAAACATTTGTATATATTTTTACAAGGGATTGCAACAATCCAAAAATGAAATCCTGTGTCAAAATACATACAAATATTTTTGAGCCTAACAATAAATCAAACTAATTTTAATATTTTAATGTATTATTCTAGTTTGAATTAAAGATTTAAATTATTGCTCGGATGCCATAAATATTTTTCAGTTTAAGTAATAACTTTAGTGAGCCTGGACTGAGAACAAACCAAATTTTTGTGTTTCCCCTTATTTCAAAAATAAGGCAAATTTTCTCAGGATCGTAACATTTTTATTGCTTCAGAAATCAAATATCTTTGAAAAGACGGCAGTATGAAAAGACATCAAAAATACAGTTTCTTGTAAAAAGCGATATTTAAAAAAAATACTTTTCGATTAAAAAAGGCACTAGAAATTTTAGTTTTTCGCTTGAATGAGCCCTCTTGTAATATTCTAGGACCAATAGGTCGATACAACCACCCCTGGTGAAAAAAAAACAAATAAACACACATCCGTGATTTTCTTCTGGCAAAAAATACAAAATTCCACATTTTTGCAGGTAGGAGCTTGAAACCTCTTTTCTGATACGCTAAATCTGATGATGTGATTTTCATTAAGATTCTGTGATTTTTAGGGAGTATTTTTCCCTTTTTTCAAAAAAACGCAAATATTATCAGGCTCGTAACTTTTGATGAGTCAGACCAAAATAGATGAAATTTACATATTTAGAATCAGCATTAAAAATTCCATTTTTTTGATGTATCAATTGGTATCCCAATTCCGTTTTTTAGAGTTTCGGTTACTATTGAGACAAGTCGCTCTTACTATACAGTTCGTTACCACGATTTGTTTGATGAAATTGTAATATACAAGTTTATCTAGTGAGTGGAGCAAAAATCAATAGGATTGGGTACGCTTGTACTTTCATGTGGAAATGGTTGGAAACATGCGAACCATTTACTCATTCTAGTATGCGTGAACAGGGGATTCTCCTTGTGCGGAATCAGTTATTTCATAGAATAAATTTCCTGAATCATAATGGTAGAAAGGTGTTCATATCCCAGATGCCTAGGGAACAGTTCCATTGCACGGAAATGGTCCTTGCGAATCCTGACGGGGGCAAAAATAGTTAGAATACAAAGGATCCCTGAGAAAAAACGTATTGAAAGAAAAATGAAGTCTCAAAAAGTATAATGTGACATCCTGCGTGTGTATCACGAGGAAAAACTAAAAATACAACAAGTTTTAGGAGAAAAAGATTAGCATGCAGCGGGTTTCACGAAGAAATGATCATTATACAACATGTTTCATGAACAAAAAATCTACATGCAACTAGTTTCATGAAGAGAAAAAAATTACCGTAGGACAAGTTTCATGAAGAAAAAAATCCATATACAGCGTGTTTCACGAAGAAAAAATCAACATAAAACAACCTTCTTGAAGAAAAAATAAAAATAAGACAAGTTTCATGAAGAAAACCAACATAAAAAAATTTTCACAAAGAAAAAAAATCGACATACATTGGCCAGGTTTGAAAATTCTGAGATAGTCAATTGATTCGAAAATCTATACTTATACACTTTTCTTGATTTTCAAGCCAATATATTTTCTTTATTGTTCAAGCCAAGGGACGACAAGTTTTCTATATAGGTGTTTTGGACAAGGTGGTTCTAATATTGTACTTTGTTTTTTATTTGATTCTACTTTTAGGAGTTATGGGCTGTTTTATTTTTTACTATGGGGCGTGATCGTCTCTTACTAGGTTGCTAGCTACCTCTGCAACCCGGATTAGGTTTTATTACAAACATATTTCTTTCCTTAATGTAATTTCTTATGCAAATAAATATTATAAAACAATTCGTGTTTAGTTCTCATATCAAGTAACAAAAACCTAAAAAAAATAAAACTAGTTTTAGAATTTTCAGGTATTTTCTAGTTTAAATTAGGAGATTAAAATTATTGCTCAGATACCATAAAATATTTTTGCAGTTTACATAATAACTTTAGCGATCCTGAACTTAGAACTAAAATAAAATAAAATCATCTTCCCGAGAGATGAGCGTGTATAAATTTTGCATTCACGTATTACGTCATATATGGTTATAACCTATATATATACGATTATAATGTCATTCATCAAGCTTGTACATGAAAATGCAGTTTTTTTTGTCAAATTTGATTCTATTAAAAAAAAAATTATCTTTAATTACAAAAGGCACTAGATGTTGCAATTGCCTTTAAATTGAGCCATTATACAGCTGTCTATGATTTTCCAGTGGCCAGCTAGCTTTGGAGGAAAATCAAACGGAATGAAAAAAATGTGCCGTATGTGGAGAATATCGTGGTTACAGCTAATTTTCTTGATTTTCAAGCCAATATATTTTCCGTGTCATTCCTGCCAAGGGGTGGTAATTTTGGTATATATAGGTTTTGGATAAGGCAGTTCTAATAGTGTATTTCTTGTTTTGAATCTATTTTCAGGAGTTATGGGTTACTTTATTTTTTACTATTGGACGTGATCATCTCTTACTAGATTGCTAGCTACCGCTACAACCCGCATTATAATGATAACAAACAGGACTATTTCTATAAAACTATTTCTATAAACTATTTCTTCGAAATAGTAAGTGACTAACCTCAAACAATCAATTGGCTAACTAATTCCAATGTACACAATGGTTTTATATTCCAATGATAGTCTTTTAATATCTTTGCAACATATTGTAAATAGTGACCTTTGATTACTGTAAGCATCATCTATATAATGGTTCCCTATAACACTTCAGTTACTATGGACTGAAGATCGTTCTTTAATGTAAAAAATCCTTATTGAATTTCTCTGGCCTCATGGATAAGTACTATCAAATATGCATATCATCTACTGTTATAATTTTTTTTACATGACCGATTCATGGTGCAATGGTTTGCACTTAGGACTTTGAATCCTGCGATCAGAGTTCAAATCTTGGTGGAGCTTTTTTAGAACTTGTAACTTACTTATACTACTATGTAGGTTTCTGCCGTAATTCCTTCTCTCCAAAAGTAAATTAATTAGTATGGGCTAGATTTCGTTCTTCACTACTTTCACTAGAAAATTTATGTTTAACTAAGGGCAACAGTTCGTTCTTTAATATAATATCTTATATGTAACTTTTATTTTATAAGTCTTCGATAGTCTAATGGTAAACCTGCCCACTTGTTACCCGGGAGAAGGGGGTTCGATTCCCCGTCGGGGAGAACTTTTAATATGTTGAATTAAAAGCACTATCTTTTCAATTTAAAATTTAAAAAAGAAACTTGTTTATTTACATTCTAGCTAAAATAATGAAGATAATATGAATAAACCACAGGGTTCAGTTTCTTTGGACTTGAGTTCGTTTTTAACTATAAATACAAACAGGAAAAAGCCTACGGCTTTTTCTTCTTTTAAATAGTAAGAGACGAAACTCAAACAATCAAGTAGCTAACTAAGTCCAATGTATGGAATGGTTTGTTATTTCAGTGATCGTCTTTTAATGTAATTGATCTGACTCCTTTTTTAGGAGTTAGGGGTTTTTTAATTCCAATGATGGTCTTTTAATGTAATGTCAGTTTCACTTATGGGATCTACTTATGGGAAATGAAATATTGGTTTGGAAAGATATTTGTCCCAAGCTAGAAATTGTAAAGAGTGTCATAGTAGAGGCTACCAAAGTAAATGGTGTCTTTGTGAAGGCTATGTTTAAAATTGATGGACGGTGGTCTTATGAATGGTGTTTTGATGAACCACATAGAATCAAGTAGCAATATGAACTCAGTTGGGAGCAATATGAACGACTCGGAGTTTGGGTTTATTTTTAAAGGTTTTTGAATTGTTTTTATCCCTTGTTAAAACATAAACAAATATTTTTGCATTTACCAGTTTTTCGCAATTTAAGCAATTAAATATTTTTTCATACTACTGTCTATTCAAAGACATTTGATTATTACAGCAAGTACGATTTCTAACAACGCTTTCTACTAAAATTTTGCTCTTTCCGCAATTCAATGTCTTTTTATATTGCAGTCTATTCAAAGATTTTTGATTGTTAAAGCAAGTCCGATTTCTTACAACGATTTCTACTAAGCTTCAAACTTTTGGTTTGCTTTTCTAAGGTTTTGGAATTGTTGTAATCCCTTGCTAAAATATATACAAATATTTTTGTAATTACCAGTTTCTTATTCTTTAGGCAATTTAATGTCTTTTCATACTGAATCTATTCATAAATACACAGAACTGTTTGACTATGTAAACCCTGATTACAAACAGGAAAAATCCAAAGGCTTTTTCTTCTTTGGAAGAGTAAGAGATGAACCTCAAAGATCTGGTAGCTAACTAAGTGCAACATACGTAATGGTTTGCTCTTCTAATGATCGTCCTTTAATATAATAAAATTTTCTATTCACGTCATAGTTCTAATAAAACTATGACGACATTAATTATTTATCTACTAGGATTTCAGGCAAGATGGTTCTAATGAGGTACTTTTGTTTTTATCTATTTTTAGGAGTTCTGGGTTTTTATATTTCTTAGCATTGGGCGTGATCTTCTCTTACTAGGTGGCTAGTAAGTGACGCGCCTCCGAAGAGACCACCAGTCTCTTCGGAGTGGCGGGTTCAAATCCCACCGCTGGTATACGATTATGACGTCATTTATCAATCTTTAATATGAAATATGCAGTTTTCGTAAAAAAGCTGATTCTGTTTTAAAGATAATATTTTTTAATTACAAAAGACTTTTAACCCAATTAATACCCTTTAAAATGAGCCATTGAACAACTCTCTACGATGTTCCAGTGCCAAGCTATCTGTGGAATTACTAACCTTAACAACAATTAAGTGGCGTATAAAATTTAGTATAGGTCGTTCTTTATTATATGTAATTAAAATTTTTTAATGTAACAAAAATAATTTGTTTTAATTACAAAAAGTTTTTAACCCCATTAATTTCCTTGAAAATTAGCCATTGATCAACTCTCTACGATGTTCCAGTGCCAAGCTATCTGTTGAATTACTAACCTATACTGTAATTAAGGGGCGTATAAAATTTGGTATAAACAAGAGTTTGTTCTTTATTATAATGAAATATTCAAACTATTGCTCGGATACCATGGATATTTTTGCAGTTTACACAAGCTGCAAAGAACGCACGGGCTGATATTTGTAAATTGAGAAAAATTTTACGAATGTTTTACCGGGATTACGAAAAATATTCAAAATTAAACATTAAAATTATCTCTGAAAGAATAGATTTTGTTGAAAAGTCAGCTAGAGATGCTTTCGCAAAACATCATAGTAATATCCAAAAGAAATGTTGCATGTTTAGTGAAAAGCTTCCAAGGTATGGACCGGTAACTGTGGAACAGTTTACAGATGTAATGGGAAATCTTATACATCACTGTGAATATATGGAGGCATAATTGTCCTTTATTTAGTTTTAGCTTAAATTCGATGATCGAGCCTTTATGTAATTTATTTCATGACGTCATGGCGCAATGGTATTATTTCATGACGTCTTCAGAAACAACAATATAATTTCGTGTTTTTCTATTCACGTCATAGCTCTAATATAAAACTATGATGACATTCATTATTTATCTAGTAGGGTTTCAGACAAGGTAGTTCTAATGATGTACTTTTGTTTTGATTTGACTCTATTTTAGGAGTTTTGTTATATTTCTTAGCATTGGACTGATCGTCTCTTACTAGGTTGCTAGCTACTGCTGCAACCCAAATTCACATATATATTATTTATGAGAGGCAGCCTGGCCGAGTGGTCCAAGGCACTGGTGTTAGCCACCAGTCTCTTCGGAGGCGTGGGTTCAAATCTTACCGCTGGTATTATGTTTGAAAGACTGCAGTGTGAAAAGACATCAAAAATGCAGTTTTTGGTGGAAAAATTTATTCTCTTTTAGAAATAATTTATTTTAGTTACTATAGATTTTTAACCCAATTAATTTCCTTTAAAATGAGCTATTGAACAACTCTCTACGATGTTCCAGTGCCAAGCTATCTCTGGAAACAAAAAAAAAGTAAAACAAAATATCCCGTTTAGGCAGAATGTTGTAGTAGCTGCCACTTGTCTTGATTTTCAAGCCAATATATTTCCCTTGCTGTTCAAGCCAAGGGACAGAAAGTTTCCTATACAGGGGTTTCGGACAAGGCGGTTCTAATGGTGTACTTTTTGTTTTGATCTGACTCCTGCTTTAGGAGCTATGGGTTTTTATATTTCTTAACATTGAACGTGATCGTCTCTTACTAGGTTGCTAGCTACCGCTGCAACCCGGATTACTAATTTATACTATAATTAAGTGGCGTATAAAATTTAGCAGAGGCAAGAGGTCGTTCTTTATTATAATAGGCAAAATGTTATAGTAGCTGCCACTTTTCTTGATTTTCAAGCCAATATATTTCCCTTGCTGTTCAAGCCAAGGGACAGAAAGTTTCCTATATAGGGTTTTGGACAAGGCGGTTCTAATAGTGTAATTTTTGTTTTGCTCTAAATCTTTTTTTAGGAGTTATGGGTTTTCATATAGTTCTTAACATCGGACGTGATCGTCTCTTACTCGGTTGCTAGCTACCGCTGTAACCCGGATAACTACCGCTGCAACCCGGACTACTGCTGCAACCCGGACGCCAATTACTATAGGCTATAGTTCGTCCTTTAATGTAATACCGCTGCAACCCTGAACTTTCACAAGATTACACCACCGCTTTTGGCTTTGGCAATTGGACTTTTACTAGATTGCAGCTATAGCTACTACTATGATGATATAACCACTCCTCACGCCCATACGCTCTTCACGCCCACTCCTCACCGCCCACTCCTCACGCCCACTCCTCACGCTCTTTATTGTAATGAACTGTTTGATGACGAACAGAAAAAAGCCCTTGGCTTTTTCTTAATTGGAATAGTAAGAGACAACCTGGCTACAACCTACGATTATGACATCATTGATCAATCTTTAGCAAGACTATAATTAAGTAGACCCATCCTTCATATTAGTCTAATGGTGTGCTTTGTAGTTCAATTACTATAGGCTATAGTTCGTTCTATACTATAATTAGTTAACATGGGCAAGGTGTCGTTCTTTATTGTAAAACTCTCCTTGATCTTTGTTTGGCTGTCTCAATTTGTTGCATGTCTATAATCTTCATCATTGTGATAACACATCTTGCTGTTTTGTTTTTCTCTCTCAATTATTACTTCTCGATACGCCTGGTCGGTTGAATACCTTTGTTTTGCTCTCTCAATTATTACTTCTCGATTTTCTTTATGGTCCCATATGGTCTAGTGGCTAGGATAGTTAACTTTCACTTAACAGGCCCGGATTCGATATAATTAAGTGGTGTATAAAAATTAGTATAGGCAAGAGGTCATTCTTTATTATAATAATTTGTTTTTAAATGCAAAAGGTTTTTAACCCCATTAATTTCCGTTAAAATGAGCCATTAAACAACTCTCTACGATGTTCCAGTGCCAAGCTATCTGTGGAATTACTAACCTATGCTATAATTAAGTAACGTATAAAATTTAGTATAGGTAAGAGGTCGTTCTTTATTATAACTTTAAAATGAGCCATTACACAGCTCTTTACTATGACAACGAACCGTTTAATTTAATACTTAAGTTACTATGGGTTAAAGTTCGTTCCTTATAGTAAAAAATACAAACAGGAAAAAGCTTACGGCTTTTTCTTCTTTTAAATAGTAAGAGACGAAACTCAAACAATCAAGTGGCTAACTAAGTCCAATGTATGGAATGGTTTGTTATTTCAGTGATCGTCTTTTAATGTAAAAAAAAATTTCAACCTCATTAATTTCCTTTAAAATGAGCCATTGAACAACTCTCTACGATGTTCCAGTGCCAAGCTATCTATGTAATTACTAACCTATACTATAATTAAGTAGAGTATAAAATTTAGTATGGGCAAGAGGTCGTTCTTTATTATGAATATGTGTGTGTGTATGTGTGTGTGTATGTGTGTGTGCATGTGTGTGTGTATGTGTGTGTGTGTATGTGTGTGTGTGTATGTGTGTGTGTGAACTATGGGTTTTTTATATTTCTTAACATTGGACGTGATCGTCTCTTACTAGGTTGCTAGCGACCGCTGCAACCCGGATCTCTAATTAGGCTGCTAGTTACCACTGCAACCTGGTTGCCTATGCAAGTTAGTATACGCAAGAGTTCGTTCTTTATTGTATTTTTCAATATCCGTGCAGCTTGCTTGATTGAAACCATTATGTAATTATGAATGTGAAAATTTACAGTTCTGAAGCTTCTTATATAGTAATTATGACGTCACAGGGTAATGATTTTATTGACGTCATAGCGCAATGATATTATTTCATGACGTCTTCAGAAACAACAATATAATTTCGTGTTTGTCTATTCACATCATAGCTCTAACAAATTTAATTAGAGTTCGTTCTTTATTGTTATGTTTGGACGTGATCGTCTCTTATTGTGATATTCATGAATGAGACCATTTACAGTTTTGACGTTTCTTATATAGTAATTATGACGTCACTGCATCAAAAATACAGTTTTTATTGGAAAAATTTATTCTCTTTTAGAAATAATTTATTTTAGTTACAAAAGGTTTTTAACCCAATTAATTTCCTTTAAAATGAGCTATTGAACAACCCTCTACGATGTTCCAGTGCCAAGCTATCTCTGGATACAAAAAAAGAAAAAAAAAAATATCCCGTTTGGGGAGAATAACGTGGTAAAAGTCAATTTGCTTGATTTTCAAGCCATATATTTCCCTTTCTGTTCAAGCCAAGGACAGAAAGTTTCCTATACAGGGGTTTCGGACAAGGCGGTTCTAATGGTGTACTTTTTGTTTTTATCTGACTCCTTTTTTAGGAACTATGGGTTTTTATATTTCTTAACATTGGACGTGATCGTCTCTTACTAGGTTGCTAGCTACCGCTGCAACCCGGATTTAAAATGATCCATTGAACAACTCACTACGATGTTCCAGTGCTAAGCTATCTATGGAATATAAAGTTTAAAATACAACCTTACCACGAACTGTTTGATTGCTTCCAAAACAAAAATCAAATGTCTTTGAAAAGACAGCAGTATGGAAAGACATCAAAAAATACAGTTTTTAGTGGACAAATTTATCCTGTTTTAATTTGTTTTAGTTACAAAAGGTTTTTAACCCAATTAATTTCCTTTAAAATGAGCCATTGAACAACTTTCTACGATGTTCCAGTGCAAAGCTATCTCTGGAAAACCAGAAAGAAAAAAAAGAGAAAGAAAAAAATATGCCGTTTGTGGAGAATAACGTGGTTAAAGTCAATTTTCTTGATTTTCAAGCCAATATATTTCCCTTGCTGTTCAAGCCAAGTGACAGAAAGTTTCCTATACAGGGGTTTCGGACAAGGCGGTTCTAATGCTGTACTTTTTGTTTTGATCTGACTCCTTTTTTTAGGAACTATGGGTTTTTATATTTCTTAACATTGGACGTGATTGTCTCTTACTAGGTTGCTAGCTACCGCTGCAACCCGGATGACCCCTGCTAAAATACAAAACTGTTTGACAACCCATATTATGTAAACCCTGATTACAAACAGGAAAAAGCCTGCGGCTTTTTCTTCTTTGGAGTAGTAAGAGACGACTCTCAAAGAATCAGGCAGCTAACTAGTCCAATGTATGCAATGGTTTGTTCTTTTAATGATCGTGTTTTAATATAATAACATATCAGTTACTATGGGAGAGAGATCGTTCTTTACTGTAAAATCTTAAAACATCAAGTAGCTAACTAAGTTCAATGTATCTTACTAGGTTGCTAGCTACCGCTGCAACCCGGACTAGGTTTCAGCCATCTCTACAGCCCTGATACTGATGGAAAATTACATAATCCTGTTTAAGTTTCAGTTAATATGAGCTAGGTGTCGTTCTTTATTGTAACAATATAACCAATGGTTTGTTCTTCTAATGATCATATTTTAATTTGGGGTTTCTTACTAGGTTGCTAGTTACCACTGCAACCTAGATATTCTTATTTCTGCTACAATAGGCTAAGGCTCATTCTTTACTGTATCTTTTAAGAAGAATAGTTGGCGTCTTTATTATCTTCTTTGCGTAAGCATTTATCTAGTATAGGCAAAAGGTCGTTCTTTATTATGTGTTGTTCCTTACTAAAAATACTTTCAACTTGAAGGGTACATTCTATAAGTTGTTCTTCTTCATTTTTGGTTAATGGAAATGCACTCCAAATATCATGTACGGGCTGGGGTGTCTTCATCTCTACTATTTCTCTTTTCAAGACGTTGTCTCTATTTTTTGTACTAACTCGCTTCTTATGACTCGTCATAATACTTTATTATGAAGTCAAAACACTTCTTATGACTCGTATCAAATGTCCATAACCTAACAAAAAGTAAAACTAATTTTTAAATTTTCAGGTATTTTGTTAGTTTGAATGAAAAGATTAAAATTATTGCTCAGATATCATAAATATTTTTGCAGTTTACATAATAACTTTAGCGATTATAAACTGAAAAATAAGATATATTAAAAAATGGAATTTTTTGGTCTTAAACTACATAGTCAATCTCACATCGGGTAGTTAGAACCTAACCAAAAATAAAACTAATTTTAACATTTTAAGGTATTTTTCTAGCTTGTATTGAAATATTCAAACTATTGCTCGGATACCATGGATATTTTTGCAGTTTACACAAGCTAATAAGAATATTCATTTATATAATTTATAAAGAATATAAATTAATATAGGTAAGAGGTCGTTCTTTATTATACATTTTTTCTACAATTATTTTAGAGTTTGTTCTTTGCTATGTACTATCAACTAAGATTCCAATTATTGTGAGCTAGCGTTCGTTCTTAATTATATCAAGCCAATATATTTCCCATTTTCGTAAAAAACCGGTTCTATTTTAAAGATAATTTGTTTTAGTTATAAAAAATTTTCAACCTCATTAATTTCCTTTAAAATGAGCCATTGAACAACTCTCTACGATGTTACAGTGCCAAGCTATCTGTGTAATTACTAACCTATACTATAATTAAGTAGCGTATAAAATTTAGTATAGGCAAGAGGTCGTTCTTTATTATAATTTGGTCTTTAAGTTATCATATACTGTTAAAATTCTTTCTTATATGAACATTTCTTGGTGTAGTGGTTAGCACTTAAGACTTTGAATCCTGCGATCCGAGTTCAAATCCTGGCGGAAGGTCGTTATTAAATGTAGCTTACTTATACTACCATTTAGGTTTCTGCTGTAATTCTTTCTTTTCAAAATTAAATTAGTTACTATCGCCTAGAGTTAGTTCTTTACCACATCGTAATAATTTGTTTTATAATAATAATTAATTTTTTTAATTACAAAAGGTTTCTATATACAGCAGTTTCCTTTAAAATGAGCCATTACACAGCTCTTTACTATGACAACGAACCGTTTAATTTAATACTTAAGTTACTATGGGTTAAAGTTCGTTCCTTATAGTAAATATTGTGATATTCATGAATGATACCATTTACAGTTTTGACGTTTCTTATATAGTAATTATGACGTCACTGCATCAAAAATACAGTTTTTATTGGAAAAATTTATTCTCTTTTAGAAATAATTTATTTTAGTTACAAAAGGTTTTTAACCCAATTAATTTCCTTTAAAATGAGCTATTGAACAACCCTCTACGATGTTCCAGTGCCAAGCTATCTCTGGATACAAAGAAAAAAAAAGAAAAAAATATCTCGTTTGGGGAGAATAACGTGGTAAAAGTCAATTTGCTTGATTTTCAAGCCAATATATTTCCCTTGCTGTTCAAGCCAAGGGACAGAAAGTTTCCTATACAGGGGTTTCGGACAAGGCGATTCTAATGGTGTACTTTTTGTTTTGATCTGACTCCTGCTTTAGGAGCTATGGGTTTTTATATTTCTTAACATTGGACGTGATCGTCTCTTACTAGGTTGCTAGCTACCGCTGCAACCCGGATTTACGATGAACTATATCAGTCCTTTATGTAAGTTGCTAGCTACCGCTGCAACCTGGATAATAAACTGATTACAAACTGGAAAAACCCTACGGCTTTTCTTCTTTGAAATAGTAAGAGACGAACCTAAGACAATCAAGTAGCTAACTAATTCCAATGAATGCAATTGCTTGTTATTCCAGTGATCGTCTTTTAATGTAATCTAATAATAATTGACAAACACCATTTATGATAAGTTATATCGGTCCTTTATATAATACCGCTGTATCAGTTATTTAACAATAAGCAAAGCTGGTTTTAGTCTCATAACCCAAAAAACCGAAAATTTTAATTTAATACAGTTAGAAATTATTTATTATCCGGGTTGCAGCGGTAGCTAGCAACCTAGTAAAAGACGATCACGTCCAATGTCAAGAAATATAAAAACCCATAGTTCCTAAAAAACGAGTCACATCAAAACAAAAAGTACACCATTAGAACCGCCTTGTCCGCAACCCCTATATAGAAAAGTCTTTGTCCCTTGGCGTGAACACCAAGGGAAATATATTGGCTCGGAAATCAAGAAAAGTGGCAGCTAATACAACATTCTGCCTAAACGGCATATTTTTTTCTTTTTTCCTTTCTATTTTCCCACAGAGAGCTTAGCACTGGAACATCGTAGAGAGTTGTTCAATGGCTCCTTTTAAAGGAAATTAATTGGTTAAAATTCTTTTATAAATAAAATAAATTATTTCTAAGAGAGAATAAATTTTCAATTAAAAACTGCATTTTTGATGTCTTTTCATACTGCAGTCTTTACAAAGATATTTGATTTTTGTATATAAATCATAATCGTATACCATTATGTCTACTAATAACCATATATGACGTAAAAAGTGACATGATGTAATATTTAAAACCTATAGTGTACTAATAACCATATATGACGTCATGAGTGACGTGACGTCAAAATTGAAAAAATCAATTTTTATTTTATTTTCGTTTTCATTATAGTAAAGAACGACATCTATCCCATGTTAACTGAAACAAAAATAGGGAGTATGTAATTATCATCGGTATCTTGGCTTTATAGATGGCTGAAATTGAATTACAAACCATGACACATATTAGTGTAAGTTAGCTGCCTGACTCTCTGAATTTCGTCTCTTACTATTCTAAATAAGATGTTACAGTAAGGACCGAAGTCTATCTCATAGTAACTGATGTAACAGAGAAAAGAAAAAGTTGTATTGTTATAGTAAAGATCGACCTCTACCCCATATTAACTGAAATGATCATTTCACAAGATATTTCCGGGTTGCAGCGGTAGCATAGGAACCTAGTAAAAGACGATCACGTAAAATGTTAAGAAATATAAAAACCCATAACCCCTTAAAAAAAGTCAGATCAAAACAAAAAGTACATCATTAGAACCGACATGTCTGAAACCCCAGTAGAGGAAACTTTCTGTCATTTGACTTGAACAGGCAGGGAAATATATTCGCTTGAAAATCAAGAAAAGTGGCAGCTACTACAGCATTCTGCCTAAAAGGCATCTTTTTTTCTTTCTTTTCCACAGATAGCTTGGCACTGGAACATCGTAAAGAGTTGTTCAATGGCTCATTTTAAAGAAATCTCTAGATCTAGTGCCATTTGTACTTAATTTCTTTTTTTAATCGAATCAATTTTTACGTATAATAATAATAATAAGAACGACCTTTTGCCTACACAAAATTTTATTTAAAGACAATATATCAAATTACATTAAAAGACGATCATTGGAATAACATAACACTGCATAAATTGGACTTATTTAGCTACTTGATTGCTTGAGGTTCGTCTCTCACTATTTCAAAGAAGAAAAAGCCGTAGGTTGTTTCCTGTTTGTAATCATAGGCAGCGCACTAGAGCTTGGTTTGAGTAGTAAGGGAAATATATTGGCTTGAAAATCAAGAAAGTGGTGGCTACTACAACATTCTGCCTAAACGGCATATTTTTCTTTCTTTCTTTTCCACAGATAGCTTGGCACTGGAACATCGTAGAGAGTTGTTCAATGGCCCATTTCAAAGGAAATTAATTGGGTTAAAAATCTTTTGTTACTAAAATAAATTATTTCTAAAAGAGAATAAATTTTTCCACTAAAAGTTGCATTTTTGATGTCTTCATACTGCAGTCTTTTCAAAGATGTTTGATTTTTGCACATAATCATAATTGTATACCAGCGGTAAGATTTGAACCCACGCCATCCGAAGAGACTGGTGTCTAACACCAGCGTCTTGGACCACTCGAACACGCTGCCTCTCATAACTATATATATTAATCCGGGTTGCAGCAGTAGCTAGCAGCCTAGTAAGAGACGATTAGTCCAATCCTAAGAAACATAAAAACCCAGAACTCCTAAAAATAGATTCAGATCAAAACAAAACTACATCATTAGAACCACCTTTTCTGAAACCCTACTAGATAAATAATGAATGTTGTCATAGTTTTATTAGAGTATATATAAGAACTGAAAACTGATACTGATTGTCATATAATGATAAAATAGTCTTATCTATACTCTAATTTAAAATGATTCAATTGAAATTGCCAAAGATTGCCATTAGAATACGTTTATCAAAATATGTATAATGAGTGTGACAGTGCCCATACCACCAATTAAATTTTTTTCAGATTGTGATCTAAGAAAAGGATATAGTATTGTAATGAACATGATAGGACTCAATGTCACCAATCCCGGGTCCCAAATCCCTCACCCAGGGCCCTGAGACCCCAAGCAGGTCCCTAGTCCTAAACTTGGCTCCAAGTCCCACACTAGGGCCCCAAGTCCCCACCCCATCCCTCCGACACCCCCACCGATCCCTCCAGCACCCCCAACATTTTTTTTACTTAGATTTTTTTCAACTTTTTTTCCATGTCTTAAAATCACATCAAATATACATCTAACAAAGAAAAAACCACCTGAGAAATTTTAAAAAGTATAAAATGAGGATGATATAAATTTGTCTGTCGTGGTGCTTACCCGACCCCTTTTGATGATGACTGTTGATTCTCATTTAATGTTTTTTCATGAAAAAAAACCTGAATTTTATTTCTTTTTCAAGTATTTCCCAATTGGCTATGATTTCCGCAGTTTGGTATTGGTCTCTATTGTGTGGTCTGGATTTCTAGGGTTGACCCTGCTTTATACAGTTTGGTCTTGATTCTTATGAATATATCCGAATTTTAAGAGGGTGGTCTCAATTTCTGCAGTTTGGTCTTGAGTTTTATGAATTCAAAGGAGTTCTATGTATTACTCATGATTTCTATAGTTTTGTATTGATGTCATTGGTATGGTCCGGATTTTCAGGGTCTACCCTGATTTTCATGAATTTCTATGCGGTATTCATAATTTCTATGAATTAATCCAGAACATGTAAGACACTCCAGAACTGCATAGAACAGACACAACCACTTGGTAAATTCCAAATCTTTTAATTGGTGAGTGAGTATCACAAATTAATACAAAAATACTTTTGCATAGAAATTCCACTACTTGGTAAATTCCAATTCTTTTGATTAGTGAGTGAGTATGAAAAATTAATATGAAAACACTTTTTCATAGAACAAACTCAACTACTCGGAAAATTCCAAATCTTTTAATTGTTAAGTGGGTATCAAAAATTTATGTGAAAATACTTTTGCATAGAACAAACTCAACTACTTTGTAAATTCCAAATCTTTTAATTGGTGAGTGAGTATCAAAAGTTAATAAATAAAACTTTTGCATGAAAAACTGAACTACTTGGTAAATTCCAAATATTTTAATTGTAGAGTGAGTATCAAAAATTTAAAAAAGCACTTTAGCATAGAACAAACTCAGCTACATGGTAAAATCCATGCCTTTTAATTGATGATAGAGTAGGCTATCACAAATTAATCAGAAAACACTTTAACATAGAACAGACTCAACTAATTGGTAAATTCCATGTCTTTAAATTGGTGACTGAATATCAAAAATTGAAAAAAAAGCTCTTTTGCATAGAAAAAATTTAAGACTGAGTCTAAAAAATTAATAAAAAAAACACTTTTGCATAGAACATACTCAAATACTTGATAAATTCCAAATCTCTTAATTTATAAGTGAGTATAAAAAATTAATAAGACAACACATTTGCATAGAACAAATTCAACTACTTGGTAAATTCCAAGTCTTTCAACTGGTGAGTAAGCATAAAAAAATTATTAAAAAAGCACTTTGGCATAGAAAAAACTCAGCTACTTGGTAAATTCCAAGTCTTTTAATTGGTGAGAGAGTATAAAAAATTAATAAGAAAACACTTTGTATAGACAAACTCAACTACTTGGTAAATTTCAGTCTTTTACTAGGTGACTGATTTTCTAGAATTAATAAAAATGCACTCTTGCATAGAACAAACTTAACTAGTTGGTAAATTCCAATCTTTTATTTAATGACTGAGTATCAAAAATTAATAAGAAAGCACTTTAACATAGAAATACATCAGCTGCTTGGTAAAAACCAAGTCTTTTAATTGATGAGCGAGTATCATAAATTAATAAAAATCCTTATGCATAGAGCAAACTCAGCTACTTGGTAAATTCCAAGTCTTTTAATTGATGAGTGAGCATAAAAAATTAATAAAAAAATCTTATGTATAGAACAAATTCAACTACATGGTAAATTCAAAGTCTTTTAATTGATGACTGAGTATCAAAAATTAATTTTAAAAAACACTTCAGCATTGAGCAAATAAAAAAACACTTCAGCATAGAGCGAACCCAGCTATTTCGTAAACTCCAAGTCTTTTAATTGATGAATGAGTATCATAAATTAATAAAAAAGCACTTTTGCATAGAACAAGCTCAACTACTTTGTAAATTCCATGTTATTAGTGAGTATGAAAAATTAATAACAGATCACTTTGTATAGAACAAACTCAGCTACTTGGTAAATTCCCAGTCTTTTAATTGGTGATTGAGAATCAAAAATTAATAAAAAAAGCACATTTACATAGTACAAACTCAGCTACTTGGTAAATTCCAAGTCTTTCAATTGGTGAGTGGATATCAAAATTAATAAAAAAAACACCTTAGCAAAGAACAAACTCAACTACATGGTAAATTCCAAATCCATTAATTGGTGACCGAGTATCAAAAATTAATAAAAAAGCACTTTAGCATAGAACAAACGCAGCTACTTGGTAAATTCCAAACCTTTTGATTGATGAGTGAGTATCAAAAATTAATAAGAAAACACATTTGCATAGAACAAACTCAACTACTTGGTAAATTCCAAGTTTTTAAATTGGTGAGTGAGTATCAAACATTATTAAAAAAGCACATTAGCATAGAACAAACTCAGCTACTTGGTAAATTCCATTTCTTTAGTGGGTATCAAAAATAAATAAGAAAATACTTTTGTATAGAACAAATTCAACTTTTTGGTAAATTCCAAATCTTTTAATTGGTGAGTGAGTAACAAAAATTAATAAAAAAAACAATTTAGCATAGAACAAAATCAACTACTTGGTAAATTCCATGTCTGTTAATTGATGACAGGGCATCATAAATTAATAAGAAAACACTTGTGTATAGAACAAACTCAACTAATTGGTAAATTTCAAGTCCATTAATTGGTGACCGAGTATCAAAAATTTATAAAAAAGCACTTTTGCATAGAACAAACTCAACTACATGGTAAATTCCAAGTCTTTTAATTGATGACTGAATATCAAAAAATTAATAAAAAAAATAGCGCTTTAGCATAGAACAAACTCATCTACTTGGTAAATTTCAAGTCTTTCAATTGGTGAGTGAGTAACAAAAATTAATATAAAGCACTTTAGCATAGAACAAACTCAACTACTTAGTAAATTCCAAGTCTTTCAATTGGTGAGCGAGTAACAAAATATAATTAAAAAGTCTTTTAATTGATGACTGAGAATAAAAAATTAATAAGAAAACACATTGGCGCAGATCAAACTCAACTACTTGGTAATTTCCAAGTCTTTTAATTGATGAGTGAGTATCAAAAATTCTTAAAAAAAAACTTTCTCTTAATTAAACCTAAGGTACACGTAAGCAAAAGACGAATACATTTAATTTCATGTCCGTGGTAGCAAAACTTCCAAATATAAAGAAAAGTCTTAATTCAACCTTATAAACATTGATCCAAGAGACGAAAAAACAAATTAATTCCATGAGTATTACAAATTAATGAAAAAAAATACTTTTTCTCTTAATTGAATCTAAAGTCAACGGATCTAAGAGACGAAAAAACATTTTAATTTCATGTCCTTGATACCAGCACTTCCAAATAGCATAGTACGCCATGCTAAGTGAACCTAAAGGAACCTCACTTTTTGCATGTCTCTCTCACTATGCCCGTGTGTCTGAGCAGGTGTACTGCCATCTGTAACTTGAGGTGAAAAGATGACAGCAGTTGAAGTAGTGAAAAGGTGTCACTATCTATAATTTTTTAAATATAAAAAACTCACTGAGATTTTTTTTTTTATGTGGCTGACTCCATAGTACTCTAGGGCTGGTCATTAACAATAGTTTTTAAGACTGTTCTTTATACTTGGCAGTGTTGGCATCAAGGACATGAAATTAAAATGATTTTTATCTCTAGGATTCGTGTACCTTAGATTCATTTAAGAGCAAGTGTTTTTTATTAGTTTTTGATACTCCTGAAATTAATTTGTTTTTTCGTCTCTAGGATCCATGTGTCTAACGTTGAATTAAAAATTTTCTTTATATTTGAAAGTTTTACTACCATGGACATGAAATTAACATTTTTTCGTCTCTTGGATCTGTGTACCTTAGGTTCAATTAAGAGCAAAAGTGTTTTTATTAATTTTTTGTACTCACTCATAAATAAAAAGACTTGAAATTACCAAGTAGTTGAGTTTGTTCTACGCCAATGTGTTTTCTTATTAATTTTTGATACTCAGTCATCAATTAAAAGACTTTTTTATTAATTTTTGTTACTCACTCACAAATTGAAAGACTTGAAATTTACCAAGTAGTTGAGTTTGTTCTATGCTAAGGTGCTTTTATATTAATTTTTGTTACTAACTCACCAATTGAAAGACTTGGAATTTACCAAATAGCTGAGTTTGTTCTATGCTAAAGGGCTTTTTTTATTACTTTTTGATATTCAGTCATCAATTAAAAGACTTAGAATTTAAAATGCAGTTGAGTTTGTTCTATGCAAAAGTGCTTTTTTATTAATTTTGTTACTCCGTCACTAATTAATGGACTTGGAAATTACCAAGTAGGTGAGTTTGTTCTATACAAAAGTTTTTTCTATTAATTTGTGATACTCTGTCATCAATTAAAAGACATTGAACTACCAAGAAGTTGTGTTTGTTCTATGCAAAATGCTTTTTTATTAACATTTGTTAAGAACTTACCAATTGAAAGACTTGGAATTTACCAGCTAGCTGAGTTTGTTCAATGCTAAAGTGCTTTTTTTATTAATTTTATTACTCATTCACCAGTTGAAAGAATTGGAATTAACGAAGTAGTTTAGTTTGTTCTACGCTAAAGTGCTTTTTTATTAATTTTTGTCACTCATTCACCAATTGGAAGACTTGAAATTTACCAAGTAGTTGATTTTGTTCTATGCAAAAATGTTTTTATTAATATTTGTTAAACACTTACCAATTGAAAGACTTGGAATTTACCAAGTAGCTGAGTTTGTTCAATGCTAAAGTGCTTTTTTATGAATTTTTTGTTACTCATTCACCCATTGAAAGAATTAGAATTAACGAAGTAGTTGAGTTTGTTCTATGCAAAAGTTCTTTTTTTATTCGTTTTTGTTACTAAGTCACCTATTAAAAGACTTGGAATTTACTAAGTAGTTGAGTTTTGTTCTATACAAAAGTGTTTTCATAATAATTTTTGATACTCACTAAAGACATGAAACTTACAAAGTAGCTGAGTTTGTTCTGTGCTAAAATACTTTTTTAATAATTTTTATGCTCACTCAACAATTGAAAGACTTGGAATTTACCAAGTAGTTGAGTTTGTTCTATGCAAATGTGTTTTTTATTCATTTTTGAAACTCACTCATCAATTAAAAGATTTGGAATTTACAAATAAGCTGAGTCTGTTCTATGCAAAAGTGCCTTTTTTATTAATTTTTGATGCTCACTCACCAGTTAAAAGATTTCAAATTTACTAAGTAGTTGAATTTGTTCTATGTTAAAGTGTTTTTTTTATTAATTTGTGATACTCTGTCATCAATTAAAAGACATGGAAATTACCAAGTAGCTGAGTTTGTTCTATGCTAAAGTGTTTTTTTTATTAATTTTTGATACTCACTCATTAATTGAAAGACTTGGAATTTACCAAGTAGTTGAGGTTGTTCTACACTAAGGTGTTTTTTTTGTTAATTTTTGGTACTCCTTCACCAACTGAAAGACTTGAAATTTATGAAGTAGCTGGGTTTGCTCTTTGCAAATTTTCTTCTTTATTAAGTTTTGATACTCACTAAGACTTGCAATTTACCAGTAGCTGAGTTCGTTCAATGCTAAAATGCTTTTTCATTAATTTTTGATACTCATTAATGAAATAGAATTTACTAAGTAATGCAAACGTAATTTTTTATTAATTTTTGATACTCAGTCATTAATTAAAAGACTTGGAATTTACCTTGTAGTTGAGTTTGTTCTATGCATTAGGTTTTTTTTTATGAATTTTTGACATTCACACATCAATTAAAAGACTTGGAATTTACCAAGTAGCGGATTTTGTTCTATGCATAAGGTTGTTTCTATTAATTTATGATACTCACTCATCAATTAAAAGATTTGGAATTTACACTAGTTGAGTTTGTTCTATGCGAAAGTGCATTTTTATTACTCTTTGATACTTAGTCACCTATTAAAAGACTTGGAATTTACCATGTAGTTGGGTTTGTTCTATACAAAAGTGTTTTCTTATTAATTTTTGATACTCTGTCATAAATTAAAAGACATGGAATTTACCAAGTAGCTGAGTTTGTTCTATGCTAAGGTGCTTTTTTATTAGTTTTCGATACTCACTCACCAATTAAAAGACTTGAAATTTACCAAGTAGTTGAGTTCGTTCTATGCAAATATTTTTTCTTGTTAATTTTTTATAGTCACTCATCAATTAAAAGATTTGGAATTTACAAAGTAGCCGAGTCTGTTCTATGCAAAAAGTGTTTTTTTTATTAATTTTTGATACTCACTCATCAATTAAAAGATTTGGAATTTACCAAGTAGTTGAGTTTGTTCTATGCAAAAGTGTTTTTTTTATTAATTTGAGGCTCAGTCATCAATTAAAAGACTTGGAATTTACCTTGTAGCTGAGTTTGTTCTATGCATAGTTTTTTTTTCATTAATTTATTATGTTCAGTCATCAATTAAAAGACTTGGAATTTACCAAGTAGTTGAATTTCTTCTAGACAAAAGTGCTTTTTTATCAATTTTTATACTCAGTCACCAATTAAAAGACATGGAATTCACCAATTAGCTGAGTTTGTTCTATTTTAAAGTGTTTTCTTATAAATTTGTACTACTCTGACATCAATTAAAAGATATGGAATTTACCAAGTAGTTGTGTTTGTTCTATGCAAGTGTTTTTTTTTATAAATTTTTGATAGTCACTCACCAACTCAAAGGTTTGGAATTTACCAAGTAGTTAAGTTTGTTCGATGCAAATTGTTTTCACATTGATTTTTGATACTCACTCACCAATTAAAAGATTTGGAATTTACCAAGCAGTTGAGTTTGTTCTATGCAAAAGTGTTTCCATACTAATTTTTGATGCTCAATCACCAATTAAAATACATTGGATTTATCAAGTAGTTGAATTTTCTATGCAAAAGTGTTTTCTTATTAATTTTTATACTCACTCAACAATTAAAGGATTTAGAGTTTACCAAGTAGTTGAGTTTGTTCTATGGAAATTGTTTTCATGTTAATTTTTGATACTAACTAACCAATCAAAAGACTTGGCGTTTCACATTAAAAGCTTTTTTTAAAGTTCTGGACAAGTGTCTTACATTTTCTGGATCAATTCATAGAAATCATGAGCATTGCATAGAAATCCAAACAAAGTCATGAAAATCAGGGTAAAGTCTGAAAATCCGGACCATACCAATGACATCAATACAAAACTGTAGAAATCATGAGCAATACATAGAAATCCTGAATAATTAATATAATTCAAGACCAAACTACAAAAATTGAGACAAAAGATTATGAATAACTACTAGGACGAGAAGTTTTTAAAAAAACTTATGATTATATATAACATCCAAACCAATAAAATCCAGTAAATGCGCTTTTTAAACCACTCCCATATGAATAAACCCGGATGAACAGTTCAATAGTAGTGTAAGATGATTTTAAACCTATACAATTCGTTAACAATAAGGAGACTGTAAATCCCGTTTGATAAATTATGTTAGAAATAAATAATTTCTAAGATCAAACTGCTTTTCCATTTATGAAAAATTAAACAAGAAAACAGGTTTTACTTTTAATAAAACAGTGAATAAATAACAACAAAATAAACATTTAATTAAAAATAAACTTAATTAAATAAACACTTAATTAAATTTCGATGTATGTTATTTTTAAAAGAAGAACTTTTTTTGTTTTTCTCTTTTTCCCGTTGAGAAAGGCTCCCGGACGTGGGCCGAAATATTCGGAGTGTTTTTGTAATTAAGTGTTTCTTTTGTTGTTATTTATTCACTGCTTTATTAAAAATTAAAACCCGTTTTTCTTGCTTAATTTTTTCGTATATTAGAAATAGTCCCACCACCCGCTAAGAATTCAATGAAAAATAAATTACATACTTCTTGCTTGTAGCTTTCATCATTACAATTTGTTTTGGTTGAATCCATGTTACAGGTTCAAATTAAATTGATTGACTGAAGAAAAATAATGCTCTCCGTTCTTTTATACTGATACATATGGATAAGATAACGCAATGCCTGTTCTCGGAAATCACTGGCATGGCTACAGAAACATTCTAATCTGAGATTTCAAGATATGGATGTATAAATGAAATGGTGTGTTTTGTTAACATATTACCATTTCTTTCGATGATAAAATATGTTTCCAAAGAAATGATGGATGGATGTTTATATGTATTGTATGGTGTTTATTTGGATGTTTGTGTATATGGATGTTTATTGTTTACTGTATCGGTGTTTATTTGATGTCTATTATATGGATGTATGGATGTTACTGTTTGTTTGGTCTTGTGTATTGATGTATGGTTGGTTATGTGTGTTGTTGTTCTATGGATATTTATGTCTACAAAAAGGATAGGGCACTGATCGAAGATACTGCTACAAAAAGGTGTACTGTCCGCTCTCTTAGATTACTACAAAAGGGGGTACCGTCCGCTTGTATTCACTACATTGTTTCACCGACGACATGAATGATTACGCAATAACAGACAAGGCATTGTTCTTGAAATTTGCGAAATTCTGAGAAACCTATGTGCAAAAAGGATAGGGCTGCACTTGTACTCACTGTATTGTTTCACCGTGAACATGAATGATTGCGCAATAACAGATAAGGCATAATTCTTGAAATTTGCGAAATTCTGAGAAACCTATGTGCAAAAGGGATAGGGCTGAGATTGTATTCACTATATTGTTTCACCGTGAACATGAATGATTACACAATATTATTTAAAGCATAATTCTTAAAATTTGCGAAATTCTCGGAAACCTATGTGCAAAAATATCAGATTAGACATAATTCTTGAAATTCCCAAAATTCTCGGAAACCTATGCGCAAAAAGGATAGGGCTGCGCTCGGAGATATTAATACCATACTACAGACGTCACAAACCATTAAAGCCAGGTTTATTTCTCCTTTTTTATGTCTGTTAATGGGAGTTCCTTTCGCCCTGTCACTGCTTAGGCGTTTACCCCCTCCCCCTGATAATACCCACGGTGGAAAATAACAACTCTGGAGAAAACGCCCTCATGGAAAATGCCCCCAAAAATACCCCCCCCCCGCGGCTGGTTGAATTCCAGTCACTTTTGACTTATAAAAAAGAACTACAACTCTCAATTTCTGATCAAATAACCTTCCTCTGAAGTTTCTATGACCATGAGAAAGAGGTGGGGATGACGAAGGGGCAGTTCCCCTCCTATACAGAATTGATTATGGTCATTTTGGGGCTTATTGTTACTCTTTACTTTCATAATAAAAGCGAAGACTAGAAAAAATTCCTAAAAATGAAGAGGGATTAAATATCAATTTAATACGTCTTATGTGTTTTTTAAAGCTTTTTTGTCCCCCTACCCCCCCCCCCCTCCCCCCAAACAAAAGTCCTGAATACGGCCCAGGAAATAATACATCAATTTCCACATCCACCCTTCCCTTGTCTCTTTCTTAGAACTAAATCTGCATTTATCTGAAGGCTTAATGAGAATTGTGATGTTTTGGTATTAAACTGCACTCTTTGAGGCATCTCTATCCCTCCCTAACTAGCCAAATTATTGTGATGATCTACGCAAATTTCACTGTCTTAGGTAAATTCCATGTTGTTTCACAAATCCAAACATTTGCACATAAAGCCTTTAAACCTCTACTATGATGTTATATGATTGTTTTGTAGTTAAGGAGGGAGAGAGAGGCCTCAAAAGGTGCATTTTAATACGAGATTCCTCTTGATTGATTTCTTGGGAAATTTCTGGTTTAAGCTGTTATTATGAAAAAAACAGTAACATTTACCGACAAAATGAGCAAAATGTATTCCGCATAGGAGGGGGACTGCCCCTTCCTCATTCCCACCTCCACCTCATGGTCATAGAAACTTCGGAGGATGCTTATTCGATCAAAAAACTGAGAGGTCTAGTCCTTTTTTGTATAAGTAAAAAGGGTTCAAAACCAGCCAGCCTTGGGGGGGGGGGGTATTTTCCATGGTGAGGGGGAGGGGTAAACCCCTAGACCCGTAGACAGTGAGTGAAGGGAAACCCCATTAACAGAGATAAAAAATGAGAAGTAAACTGCCTTTAATGACTTAATATGTCCAATTTTCTTTGTTTTTGTGACAACAAAACAGAGCTTATTTATGAATCCTCTTGAAAGAGATTTCAGGAGGATTTCAGGGATTTCAAGAGGATCCTTGAATTTACCGGTGGAGGGGGTAAACCCCTAGACCCGTAGACAGTGAGTGAAGGGAAACCCCATTAACAGAGATAAAAAATGAGAAGTAAACTGCCTTTAATGACGTAAGATGTCCAATTTTCTTTGTTTTTGTGACAACAAAACAGAGCTTATTTATGAATCCTCTTGAAAGAGATTTCAGGAGGATTTCAGGGATTTCAAGAGGATCCTTGAATTTACCGGTGGAGGGGGTAAACCCCTAGACCCGTAGACAGTGGCAGGGTGAAGGGAACCCCCATTAACAGACATAAAAAAGAGAAATAAATCGGGCTTTAATGGCTTTTGACGTCCGATTTTCTTTATTTTTGTGACAACAAAACAGAGCTTTTTTATGAATTCTTTTGAAATGCATTTACATCATGGCTTTAAAAACAAACAATTCCAACAAAGTTGAACATGTAAAGATGTTGGTTTACCCAATGATATTGCCTTATATTTGTAGAATACGGAAAAACCGAGTACGTTGGCTCAGCTGCGCGAGGGTTCAGTCGCATGAGGGTTCAGTTGCACGGATGTTCAGTTTCACTAGGGTTCAGTTGCACGGGGGTTCAGTTACATGAGACTTGATATGAATGGGGTTGAGTGACAGGGGGCTTCATCTGCACGAAGGTTCAGTTAAATGGGGTTAAATTGCGCAAGGGTTCAGCTGCACGGGGTTCAGTTATACAAGGGTTCAGTTGAACGGGGGTTCTGTTGTACGGTGGTTCGGTTACAGGAATTCAGTTACACTTACAATACCCGAATTACCTGAAAACAGTAACTTGGTACCTAAAAAGTTCGTCTTTATCCTGAAAATTAAACCCTTGGTTATAAATTGAAAACGACATAGAACACAATATCTTTTCCCCCCGTAAAGTGGAATCTCGAGTCATTAGCCCTTCCGACGTCATTGAAAAACTTTTAGAATTACACTACTAAACATTAACTTCTATTGGTGGAAGAAAAGGTGTGTAATCTTTCGTTAAGATGAATTCTAAACATGCAGAAATAAAATAAGAACCTGCTTAAATTTTTAATTTAAGGACACAATTTACGTCACTCAAAGGAAAGAAGGTAGGGTCCTACATTGTCTAATCTCATTGCTTTATTTGCTGACGAAACACCGCATGAAATGAATTTTAATGATTTCTGGTTTGCATCTGCTTATTAAAAAGCTTAAAAAAATTCGATTACTTTTTAATATATTTTACATTAGACAAATAAAAAATTATATGGATCGCCAAATAAATATTTGGGAAAAGCAATTTTTATTTTCCCTTAGATAAATTGCAGTCAATTTTGCTAATTGGACTCAATTCAGATAGAAAACAAAAAGAAATATCGTATTTCATTCCCAAATCTGATATACTTCCCAAATATAATAATAATTCCGGTTGCAATTGTGTTCAAGCCCCCCCCCCCCCTAGTGGACTACATATAACCCTAGGCTATTTATAAAAGTTTTTGGTTCTGCCATTATTTTTTCGCCTATTTCTCATTCAGTTTACTTATATGTGAAACAAATCCAATTTTAAAATAGTTTAGTGCTATAATTGGCCCCATAAGGGGTGAATGGGGCTGGTACGCCATTGTGACGGCGTTAATTATTACAATTGAAAAGAGCATTGAATGGGAGTCGAATGATACTCCTTTTTTTCTATCTGATTTCTGTCCTGTAAGCAAAATTTGCCAAATTTTACTATCCCACAGAACGCAAATTGAAATTTCATCGTCTTCCTTTCAAGTTTTAGGTAATTTTGCCATTGGAAAGTAATTTTTAATTGCCTTAAAACGAAGGCTTGTTGATAAGAAATCTAATCAAACAGTTCGTGGTAACGAACTGTAAGTAAGGAGCGACCCGGCTCAATGGTAACCGAAACTCTAGAAAACGGGTTTTTGATACCAATAGATATATCAAAAGAATCAGATTTCAATGCTGATTTCAAATATATAACTTTCATCAAGTTTAGAGCTACCCATCAAAAGTTACGCGCCTGAGAAAATTTGGCTGATTTTCAAAAAAAGGGGGAAAGACCCCCTAAAAGTTATAGAACCTTAATGAAAATCACACCATCATATTCAGCGTATCAGAGAACCCTACTGTAGAGGTTTCAAGCTCCTATCTACAAAAATGTGGATTTTTGCATTTTTTGCCAGAAGAAAGATCACGGATGCGTGTTTATTTGTTTGTTTGTTTGTTTGTTTGTTTGTTTTTTTTTTTTTCCCAGGGGTGATCGTATCGACCCAGTGGTCCTAGAATATCGTGGGAGGGCTCATTGGAACGGAAATTAAAAGTTCTAGTGCCCTTTTTAAGTGACCAAAAAAAATGGAGGGCAACTAGGCCCCCTCCCACGCTTATTTTTTTACCAAAGTCACCCGATCAAAATTTTGAGATAGCCATTTTGTTCAGCATGGTCGAAAATATGATAAATATGTCTTTTGGGATGACTTAATCCCCCAAAGTACCCAGAGGGAGGGCTAAAAGATATGAACTTTACCCAATGTTAACATATAGTATTGGTTATTCGGAAGTATACAGAAGTTTTCAGGAGGTTTTTTTCTGCTAGTGGGAGGGAAGGGTGGGTCGGGGGTTATGTTGGAGGATCTGTTCATGAAGGAAGTTTTCATGGGGGAAGGGAAATCGCCATGAAGGGGGCGCCGGACTTGCCAGCATTATTTATTGGTTATTGGGAAGTATACAACCATTTTCAGGAAGGATTTTTTCTGGAGGGGGGGGGGCTAGAGGAGGGAGTTACTCTGGAGAATATTTCCGTGGAGGATGTTCCTTTGGGGTAAGGGACATTTCTATGAAGGGGGTGCCGGATTTCCAAGCATTATTTAAAAAACGATCAGAAATTAAATAAAAAAAAAACCAAGTTTTTTCAACTGAAATGTAAGAAGGAATATCAAACAGTTCGTGGTAACGAACTGTAAGTAAGGAGCGACCCGGCTCAATGGTAACCGAAACTCTAAAAAACGGGATTTTGATACCAATAGATACATCAAAAGAATCAGATTTTAATTCTGATTTCAAATATATAAGTTTCATTAAGTTTAGTCTAACCCATCAAAAGTTACGTGCCTGAGAAAATTTGGCTGATTTTCGAAAAAAGGGGGAAAGACCCCCTAAAAGTTATAGAACCTTAATGAAAATCACACCATCATATTCAGCGTATCAGAGAACCCTACTGTAGAGGTTTCAAGCTCCTATCTACAAAAATGTGGAATTTTCCATTTTTTGCCAGAAGAAAGATCACGGATGCGTGTTTATTTGTTTGTTTGTTTGTTTGTTTGTTTTTTTTTTTTTTTTTTTCCCAGGGGTGATCGTATCGACCCAGTGGTCCTAGAATATCGTAAGAGGGCTCATTGGAACGGAAATTAAAAGTTCTAGTGCCCTTTTTAAGTGACCAAAAAAAATGGAGGGCAACTAGGCCCCCTCCCACGCTCATTTTTTTCCCAAAGTCACCCGATCAAAATTTTGAGATTGCCATTTTGTTCAGCATGGTCGAAAATATGATAAAAATGTCTTTTAGGATGACTTGATCCCCCAAAGTCCCCAGGGGGAGGGCTGAAAGTTATGAACTTTACTCAATGTTAACATATAGTATTGGTTATTGGGAAGTATACAGACTTTTTCAGAGGAGATTTTTTCTGGTAGGTGGGGGAAGGAGAGGGTCGGGGGCTATATGGAAGGATCTTTCCATGAAGGAAGTTTTCATGGGGGAAGGGACATTGCTATGAAGGGGGCGCCGGATTTCCCAGCATTATTAAAGAAAAAGATCAGGAATTAAATAAAAAAAACAAGTTTTTCAACTGATCAACTGATTGTGATTAAGAGGTCATTTTTCAAGAACTGGAAAAAAATCGAACATAGTTTAAAGAGCAGGGTATTGACTAGGGGGCGAACCCTCTAATATACGTGTTAAAAATTTATGAATATAGAAGTTCGTTACGTAAGTTAATTCTAAGTTACGTATATTTATTACTAATAAAAACGTTCGTAAATAAAATTAAACAAGTTTCGTGAAAGCCATTTAACCAAATATAATATGCAAATTTTGTTTTAATTATTCATGTACGGTGAGCCAAAATCAAAACCTGCATTAATTCAAAAACGTTCAAAAATTAAATAAAAAAACAAGTTTTTTTAACTGAAAGTAAGGAACGACGTTAAAACTTAAAACGAACAGAAATTATTCCGTATATGAAGGGGGCTGTCCCCTCCTCAACGCCTCGCTCTTTACGCTAAAGTTTGACTTTCTCACAACTCTATTTTTTTAAACAATAAAAAAACTTTAGCGTAAAGAGCGAGGCGTTGAGGAGGGGACAGCCCCCTTCATATACGGAATAATTTCTGTTCGTTTTAAGTTTTAACGTCGTTCCTTACTTTCAGTTAAAAAAACTTGTTTTTTTTATTTAATATTAAACTAAAATCGGCTTATGCTTTTGTCGTGCTGACGGTGTAAATTAGGCTATGCTCCTCAGTGCTTATTGTAATAAGTTGTAAATACATGCAGTAAGCCAAACTAACCTTACGCCGTTAGCCAAACTAACCTTACGCATATAAGCCTTCAAATAATTACAAATGAAAGTCTAGCAGACTTTTGACTTGTAAAATTATATCTATTTTATTTTTCTTCTTCTTCTTTTTGTTTCAGTCGTCCTAGCCGAGTGGTTAGTATGCCAGACTTGAAATCCTTTGTCCAGGAGGGCAGCGGTTCAGGTCCTGGTGTCGCTGGTTATTTGGTTTGGAACAAGGGTCAGTGGTGTGAGTAGAAAGCTATCTAAAGGTCCTGACCCTACACCAAATATGGGCATAGAGTCCCTAGGGAGAACACCTGTGCTGTCAGTCCCAATCCCACACCATATTTGGTCATAGAGTCCCTAGGGAGAACACCTGTGCTGTCAGTCCCGACCCCACACCAAATATGGGCATAGCCTCCCTAGGGAGAACACGTTTCCGAGAAATGTCTCCGGGTAAAGTTTATTAATGTCTTTGATGTATTTCCAAGGAGAATTGTCTCCGGGGCGAAGTTTATTAATGTCTTTGGAGTTCTTCCAGAAGAATTGTTTCCGGGCGAATGTTTTGATCTTAGAGATGAAGAGATTAACGCAGGAAAGGATTTCCCAGTAATTTCAAATGTGACAGCGCAGGGATGCCAAAAACAAAAGGAACACGCTGAAATTACGTTTAGGGATTATTTGGGCGAAACCGTTTTAGTCATTTTAGGGAATTATTCCGGCGAAACAGTTAGAAACATTTTAAAAGATGATTTTAGAAGATGTTTTAGAAGAGGATTTGAGGGTGAAACTCTGTGGTCGTTATAATACCATGTTCTATTTGAACAGTGTCGTGAGGTCCTCTACCACAGCCCCAAAGGACTCCGATCCCCTACCCCAACCCCAAAGGGCCCCGATCCCCCTACCCCAACCCCGAAGTAACCCCCCCCCCCCCGCCCCCCCGCCCCCAAAGGTCCCCCGGGCTCCCAAAGGACTCCGATCCCCTACCCCAACCCCAAAGGGCCCCGATCCCGCTATCCCAACCCCGAAGGAAGTCCCCGATCCCTAAAGGTCCCCACCCCTCCCTAGATCCCCCTAATGCCCCACAATTTTTTTGCCCCCCATTTTTTTATATTTTTTGATTTGCGCATTTGAGACACGAAAGGACCCCATCCCCCAACCTTTGGCTCCCCCATCGAATATATTTTTCAGAACAGGTTCTTTATGTAATGTCCCTTCTAAACCAATTCTACATTTTGAAGTACTCATCCTTTCACCACAACTTTACTTTACGACTTTTTGAATACCACAACATCAAGCAATACTTTTTAAATGCATTTCAGAACAAGTTCATTATGTAATGGCCCTTCTAAGCACATTTTAGAAGTTGAAGTACTCATCCTTTTCACCACAACTTTACTTTACGACTTTTTGAATACCACAATATCAAACAATACATTTCAAAAGCTTTATTATATTTTTCAGAACAAGTTCTTTATGTAATGCCCCTTCTAAACCAATTTTACAATTTGAAGTACTCATCCTTTTCACCACAACTTTACTTTACGACTTTTTGAATACCACAACATCAAGCAATACTTTTCAAAGGCTTTATTATATTTTTCAGAACAAGTTCTTTATGTAATGCCCCTTCTAAACCAATTTTACAACTTGAAGTACTCATCCTTTTCAGTCACAACTTTACTTCACGACTTTTTGCATACTCAAAACATCAAGCAATACTTTTCAAACGTTTTATTATATTTTTCAGAACAAGTTCTTTATGTAATCCCCCTTCTAAACCAATTTTACAATTTGAAGTACTCATCCCTTTCACCACAACTTTACTTTACGAATTTTTGAATACCACAACATCAAGCAATACTTTTCAAAAGGCTTTATTATATTTTTTAAAACATGTTCTTTATGTAATACCCCTTCTAAGTCAATTTTACAATTTGAAGTACTCATCATTTTCACCACAACTTTACTTTACAACTTTTTGAATACCACAACATCAAGAATTACTTTTCAAAGGCTTTATTATATTTTTCAGAACAAGTTCTTTATGTAATGCCCCTTCTAAACCAATTTTACAAGTTGAAGTACTCATCCTTTTCAGCCACAACTTTACTTTACGACTTTTTGCATACCCAAAACATAAAGCAATACTTTTCAAAAGGCATTTCAGAACAAGTTCTTCACTTAATGCCCCTTCTAAACCAATTCTACATTTTGAAGTACTCATCCTTTCACCACAACTTTACTTTACGAATTTTTGAATTCCACAACATCAAGCAATACTTTTCAAAAGGCATTTCAGATCAAGTTCTTTATGTAATGTCCCTTCTAACCCAATTTTACAAGTTGAAGTACTCATCCTTTTCACCACAACTTTACTTTAAGACGTTTTACATACCCAAAACATCAAGCAATACTTTTCAAAAGGCATTTCAGAACAAGTTCTTCATTTAATGTCCCTCCTAAACCAATTTTACAACTTGAAGTACTCATCCTTTTCACCCACAACTTTACTTTATGGCTTTTCGAATATCCCATCACCAAGCAATACTTTCAAAAGGCTTTTTTATTAAATGTTTACTGAACACACACAAATTTCTCTTAGAAAAAATATTTTTCGTCAGTGATAACACTTTTTCTGTTCGAACTAGCAAGTTTTCTACCAAAGATACCAAATTTTTTCTTAGAAGTAACATATTTTTATTGTGATAACAACTTTTCTGTCAGAAGTAGCACGTTTTGCTTAACACTAACAAACATTCTCATCAAAGTAATGACATTTTACCTTAATACTAACATACTTTGACTGAACACACACAAAGTTCTCTTAGAAATAATATTTTTCGTCAGTGATAACACTTTTTCTGTTCGAACTAGCAAGTTTTCTACCAAATATACCAAATTTTTTCTTAGAAGTAACATTTTTTGATTGTGATAACAACATTTCTGTCAGAAGTAGCAAGTTTTGCTTAACACTAA
Source organism: Artemia sinica (assembly GCA_027921565.1). Taxonomy (NCBI): domain Eukaryota; kingdom Metazoa; phylum Arthropoda; class Branchiopoda; order Anostraca; family Artemiidae; genus Artemia; species Artemia sinica. The sequence continues at coordinate 104,853 of JAPEVW010000093.1, read as the reverse complement.
CAAACATTCTCATCAAAGTAACGATATTTCACCTTAATACTAACATACTTTTACTGAACACACACACAGAGTTCTTTTAGAAATAATATTTTAGTCAGTGATAACACTTTTTCTGTTCGAACTAGCAAGTTTTCTACCAAAGATGCCAAATTTTTTCTTAGAAGTAACATTTTTTGATTGTGATAACAGCTTTTCTGTCAGAAGTAGCAAGTTTTGCTTAACACTAACAAACATTCTCATCAAAGTAACGATATTTCACCTTAATACTAACATACTTTTACTGAACACACACACAGAGTTCTCTTAGAAATAATATTTTTCGTCAGTGATAACACTTTTTCTGTTCGAACTAGCAAGTTTTCTACCAAAGATACCAAATTTTTTCTTAGAAGTAACATTTTTTTATTGTGATAACAACATTTCTGTCAGAAGTAGTAAGTTTTGCTTAACACTAACAAACATTCTCATCAAAGTAACGACATTTTACCTTAATACTAACATACTTTTACTGAACACACACACACATAGTTCTCTTAGAAATAATATTTTTCGTCAGTGATAACACTTTTTCTGTTCGAACTAGCAAGTTTTCTACCAAAAATACCAAATTTTTTCTTAGAAGTAACATTTTTTGATTGTGATAACAACTTTTCTGTCAGAAGTAGCAAGTTTTGCTTAACACTAACAAACATTCTCATCAAAGTAACGACATTTTACCTTAATACTAACATACTTTGACTGAACACACACAAAGTTCTCTTAGAAATAACATTTTTCGTCAGTGATAACACTTTTTCTGTTCGAACTAGCAAGTTTTCTACCAAAAATACCAAATTTTTTCTTAGAAGTAACATTTTTTGATTGTGATAACAACTTTTCTGTCAGAAGTAGCAAGTTTTGCTTAACACTAACAAACATTCTCATCAAAGTAACGACATTTTACCTTAATACTAACATACTTTTACTGAACACACACACAGAGTTCTTTTAGAAATAATATTTTTTGTCAGTGATAACACTTTTTCTGTTCGAACTAGTAAGTTTTCTACCAAAGATACCAATTTGTTTCTTAGAAGTAACATTTTTTTGATTGTGATAACAACTTTTCTGTTAGAAGTAGCAAGTTTTGCTTAACACTAACAAACATTCTCATCAAAGTAACGATATTTTACCTTAATACTAACATACTTTTACTGAACACACACACAGAGTTCTCTTAGAAACAATATTTTTCATCAGTGATAACACTTTTTCTGTTCGAACTAGCAAGTTTTCAACCAAAGATACCAAATTTTTTCTTAGAAGTAACATTTTTTATTGTGATAACAACTTTTCTGTCAGAAGTAGCAAGTTTTGCTTAACACTAACAAACATTCTCATCAAAGTAACGACATTTTACCTTAATACTAACATACTTTTACTGAACACACACACAAAGTTCTCTTAGAAATAATATTTTTCGTCAGTGATAACACTTTTTCTGTTCGAACTAGCAAGTTTTCTACCAAAGATACCAAATTTTTTCTTAGAAGTAACATTTTTTGATTGTGATAACAACTTTTCTGTCAGAAGTAGCAAGTTTTGCTTAACACTAACAAACATTCTCATCAAAGTAACGACATTTTACCTTAATAATAACATACTTTGACTGAACACACACACAGAGTTCTCTTAGAAATAATATTTTTCGTCAGTGATAACACTTTTTCTGTTCGAACTAGCAAGTTTTCTACCAAAGATACCAAATTTTTTCTTAGAAGTAACATTTTTTTATTGTGATAACAACATTTCTATTAGAAGTAGCAAGTTTTGCTTAACACTAACAAACATTCTCATCAAAGTAACGACATTTTACCTTATTACTAACATACTTTTACTGAACACACACACATAGTTCTCTTAGAAATAATATTTTTCGTCAGTGATAACACTTTTTCTGTTCGAACTAGCAAGTTTTCTACCAAAAATACCAAATTTTTTCTTAGAAGTAACATTTTTTGATTGTGATAACAACTTTTCTGTCAGAAGTAGCAAGTTTTGCTTAACACTAACAAACATTCTCATCAAAGTAACGACATTTTACCTTAATACTAACATACTTTGACTGAACACACACAAAGTTCTCTTAGAAATAATATTTTTCGTCAGTGATAACACTTTTTCTGTTCGAACTAGCAAGTTTTCTACCAAATATACCAAATTTTTTCTTAGAAGTAACATTTTTTGATTGTGATAACAACATTTCTGTCAGAAGTAGCAAGTTTTGCTTAACACTAACAAACATTCTCATCAAAGTAACGACATTTTACCTTAATACTAACATACTTTTACTGAACACACACACAGAGTTCTTTTAGAAATAATATTTTTGTCAGTGATAACACTTTTTCTGTACGAACTAGTAAGTTTTCTACCAAAGATACCAATTTTTTTCTTAGAAGTAACATTTTTTTGATTGTGATAACAACTTTTCTGTTAGAAGTAGCAAGTTTTGCTTAACACTAACAAACATTCTCATCAAAGTAACGACATTTTACCTTAATACTAACATACTTTTACTGAACACACACACAGAGTTCTCTTAGAAATAATATTTTTCATCAATGATAACACTTTTTCTGTTCGAACTAGCAAGTTTTCTACCAAAGATACCAAATTTTTTCTTAGAAATAACATTTTTTATTGTGATAACAACTTTTCTGTCAGAAGTAGCAAGTTTTGCTTAACACTAACAAACATTCTCATCAAAGTAACGACATTTTACCTTAATACTAACATACTTTTACTGAACACACACACATAGTTCTCTTAGAAATAATATTTTTCGTCAGTGATAACACTTTTTCTGTTCGAACTAGCAAGTTTTCTACCAAAGATACCAAATTTTTTCTTAGAAGTAACATTTTTTGATTGTGATAACAACTTTTCTGTCAGAAGTAGCAAGTTTTGCTTAACACTAACAAACATTCTCATCAAAGTAACGACATTTTACCTTAATACTAACATACTTTTACTGAACACACACACATAGTTCTCTTAGAAATAATATTTTTCGTCAGTGATAACACTTTTTCTGTTCGAACTAGCAAGTTTTCTACCAAAAATACCAAATTTTTTCTTAGAAGTAACATTTTTTGATTGTGATAAAAACTTTTCTGTCAGAAGTAGCAAGTTTGGCTTAACACTAACAAACATTCTCATCAAAGTAACGACATTTTACCTTAATACTAACATACTTTTACTGAACACACACACATAGTTCTCTTAGAAATAATATTTTTCGTCAGTGATAACCCTTTTTCTGTTCGAACTAGCAAGTTTTCTACCAAAATACCAAATTTTTCTTAGAAGTAAACTTTTTTTGATTGTGATAACAACTTTTCTATCAGAAGTAGCAAGTTTTGCTTAACACTAACAAACATTCTCATCAAAGTAACGACATTTTACCTTAATACTAACATACTTTTACTGAACACACACACAGAGTCCTTTTAGAAATAATATTTTTTGTCAGTGATAACACTTTTTCTGTTCTAACTAGTAAGTTTTCTACCAAAGATACCAATTTTTTTCTTAGAAGTAACATTTTTTGATTGTGATAACAACTTTTCTGTTAGAAGTAGCAAGTTTTACTTAACACTAACAAACATTCTCATCAAAGTAACGACATTTTACCTTAATACTAACATACTTTTACTGAACACACACACAAAGTTCTCTTAGAAATAATATTTTTCGTCAGTGATAACACTTTTTCTGTTCGAACTAGCAAGTTTTCTACCAAAGATACCAAATTTTTTCTTAGAAGTAACATTTTTTGATTGTGATAACAACTTTTCTGTCAGAAGTAGCAAGTTTTGCTTAACACTAACAAACATTCTCATCAAAGTAACGACATTTTACCTTAATACTAACATACTTTTACTGAACACACACACAGAGTTCTCTTAGAAATAATATTTTTCGTCAGTGATAACACTTTTTCTGTTCGAACTAGCAAGTTTCTACCAAAGATACCAAATTTTGTCTTAGAAGTAACATTTTTTATTGTGATAACAACATTTCTGTCAGAAGTAGCAAGTTTTGCTTAACACTAACAAACATTCTCATCAAAGTAACGACATTTTACCTTAATACTAACATACTTTTACTAAACACACACATATAGTTCTCTTAGAAATAATATTTTTCGTCAGTGATAACACTTTTTCTGTTCGAACTAGCAAGTTTTCTACCAAAAATACCAAATTTTTTCTTATAAGTAACATTTTTTGATTGTGATAACAACTTTTCTGTCAGAAGTAGCAAGTTTTGCTTAACACTAACAAACATTCTCATCAAAGTAACGACATTTTACCTTAATACTAACATACTTTGACTGAACACACACAAAGTTCTCTTAGAAATAATATTTTTCGTCAGTGATAACACTTTTTCTGTTCGAACTAGCAAGTTTTCTACCAAATATACCAAATTTTTTCTTAGAAGTAATATTTTTTGATTGTGATAACAACATTTCTGTCAGAAGTAGCAAGTTTTGCTTAACACTAACAAACATTCTCATCAAAGTAACGACATTTTACCTTAATACTAACATACTTTTACTGAACACACACACAGAGTTCTTTTAGAAATAATATTTTTTGTCAGTGATAACACTTTTTCTGTTCGAACAAGTAAGTTTTCTACCAAAGATACCAATTTTTTTCTTAGAAGTAACATTTTTTTGATTGTGATAACAACTTTTCTGTTAGAAGTAGCAAGTTTTGCTTAACACTAACAAACATTCTCATCAAAGTAACGACATTTTACCTTAATACTAACATACTTTTACTGAACACACACACAGAGTTCTCTTAGAAATAATATTTTTCGTCAGTGATAACACTTTTTCTGTTCGAACTAGCAAGTTTTCTACCAAAGATACCAAATTTTTTCTTAGAAGTAACATTTTTTTATTGTGATAACAACTTTTTCTGTCAGAAGTAGCAAGTTTTGCTTAACACTAACAAACATTCTTATCAAAGTAACGACATTTTACCTTAATACTAACATACTTTTACTGAACACACACACAAAGTTCTCTTAGAAATAATATTTTTCGTCAGTGATAACACTTTTTCTGTTCGAACTAGCAAGTTTTTCTACCAAAGATGCCAAATTTTTTCTTAGAAGTAACATTTTTTGATTGTGATAACAACTTTTCTGTCAGAAGTAGCAAGTTTTGCTTAACACTAACAAACATTCTCATCAAAGTAACGACATTTTACCTTAATACTAACATACTTTTACTGAACACACACACAAAGTTCTCTTAGAAATAATATTTTTCGTCAGTGATAACACTTTTTCTGTTCGAACTAGCAAGTTTTCTACCAAATATACCAAATTTTTTCTTAGAAGTAACATTTTTTGATTGTGATAACAACATTTCTGTCAGAATTAGCAAGTTTTGCTTAACACTAACAAACATTCTCATCAAAGTAACGACATTTTACCTTAATACTAACATACTTTACTGAACACACACACAGAGTTCTCTTAGAAATAATATTTTTCGTCAATGATAACACTTTTTCTGTTCGAACTAGCAAGTTTTCTACCAAAGATACCAAATTTTTTCTTAGAAGTAACATTTTTTCATTGTGATAACAACATTTCTGTCAGAAGTAGCAAGTTTTGCTTAACACTAACAAACATTCTCATCAAAGTAACGACATTTTACCTTAATACTAACATACTTTTACTGAACACACACACAAAGTTCTCTTAGAAGTAATATTTTTCGTCAGTGATAACACTTTTTCTGTTCGAACTAGCAAGTTTTTCTACCAAAGATACCAAATTTTTTCTTAGAAGTAACATTTTTTGATTGTGATAACAACATTTCTGTCAGAAGTAGCAAGTTTTGCTTAACACTAACAAACATTCTCATCAAAGTAACGACATTTTACCTCAATACCAACATACTTCTACTGAACACACACAAAGTTCTCTTAGAAATAATATTTTTTGTCAGTGATTACGACATTTTACCTTAATACTAACATACTTTTACTGAAAACAAACACAAAGTTCTCTTAGAAATAATATTTTTCATCAGTGATAACACTTTTTCTGTTCGAACTAGCAAGTTTTCTACCAAAGATACCAAATTTTTTCTTAGAAGTAACATTTTTTATTGTGATAACAACTTTTCTGTCAGAAGTAGCAAGTTTTGCTTAACACTGACAAACATTCTCATCAAAGTAACGACATTTTACCTTAATACTAACATACTTTTACTGAACACACACACAAAGTTCTCTTAGAAATAATATTTTTCGTCAGTGATAACACTTTTTCTGTTCGAACTAGCAAGTTTTCTACCAAAGATACCAAATTTTTTCTTAGAAGTAACATTTTTTGATTGTGATAACAACTTTTCTGTCAGAAGTAGCAAGTTTTGCTTAACACTAACAAACATTCTCATCAAAGTAACGACATTTTACCTTAATACTAACATACTTTTACTGAACACACACACAAAGTTCTCTTAGAAATAATATTTTTCGTCAGTGATAACACTTTTTCTGTTCGAACTAGCAAGTTTTCTACCAAAGATACCAAATTTTGTCTTAGAAGTAACATTTTTTATTGTGATAACAACATTTCTGTCAGAAGTAGCAAGTTTTGCTTAACACTAACAAACATTCTTATCAAAGTAACGACATTTTACCTTAATACTAACATACTTTTACTAAACACACACATATAGTTCTCTTAGAAATAATATTTTTCGTCAGTGATAACACTTTTTCTGTTCGAACTAGCAAGTTTTCTACCAAAGATGCCAAATTTTTTCTTAGAAGTAACATTTTTTGATTGTGATAACAACTTTTCTGTCAGAAGTAGCAAGTTTTGCTTAACACTAACAAACATTCTCATCAAAGTAACGATATTTTACCTTAATACTAACATACTTTTACTGAACACACACACAGAGTCCTTTTAGAAATAATATTTTTTGTCAGTGATAACACTTTTTCTGTTCTAACTAGTAAGTTTTCTACCAAAGATACCAATTTTTTTCTTAGAAGTAACATTTTTTGATTGTGATAACAACTTTTCTGTTAGAAGTAGCAAGTTTTACTTAACACTAACAAACATTCTCATCAAAGTAACGACATTTTACCTTAATACTAACATACTTTTACTAAACACACACATATAGTTCTCTTAGAAATAATATTTTTCGTCAGTGATAACACTTTTTTCTGTTCGAACTAGCAAGTTTTCTACCAAAGATACCAAATTTTTTCTTAGAAGTAACATTTTTTGATTGTGATAACAACTTTTCTGTCAGAAGTAGCAAGTTTTGCTTAACACTAACAAACATTCTCATCAAAGTAACGACATTTTACCTTAATACTAACATACTTTTACTGAACACACACACAGAGTTCTCTTAGAAATAATATTTTTCGTCAGTGATAACACTTTTTCTGTTCGAACTAGCAAGTTTCTACCAAAGATACCAAATTTTGTCTTAGAAGTAACATTTTTTATTGTGATAACAACATTTCTGTCAGAAGTAGCAAGTTTTGCTTAACACTAACAAACATTCTCATCAAAGTAACGACATTTTACCTTAATACTAACATACTTTTACTAAACACACACATATAGTTCTCTTAGAAATAATATTTTTCGTCAGTGATAACACTTTTTCTGTTCGAACTAGCAAGTTTTCTACCAAAAATACCAAATTTTTTCTTATAAGTAACATTTTTTGATTGTGATAACAACTTTTCTGTCAGAAGTAGCAAGTTTTGCTTAACACTAACAAACATTCTCATCAAAGTAACGACATTTTACCTTAATACTAACATACTTTGACTGAACACACACAAAGTTCTCTTAGAAATAATATTTTTCGTCAGTGATAACACTTTTTCTGTTCGAACTAGCAAGTTTTCTACCAAATATACCAAATTTTTTCTTAGAAGTAATATTTTTTGATTGTGATAACAACATTTCTGTCAGAAGTAGCAAGTTTTGCTTAACACTAACAAACATTCTCATCAAAGTAACGACATTTTACCTTAATACTAACATACTTTTACTGAACACACACACAGAGTTCTTTTAGAAATAATATTTTTTGTCAGTGATAACACTTTTTCTGTTCGAACAAGTAAGTTTTCTACCAAAGATACCAATTTTTTTCTTAGAAGTAACATTTTTTTGATTGTGATAACAACTTTTCTGTTAGAAGTAGCAAGTTTTGCTTAACACTAACAAACATTCTCATCAAAGTAACGACATTTTACCTTAATACTAACATACTTTTACTGAACACACACACAGAGTTCTCTTAGAAATAATATTTTTCGTCAGTGATAACACTTTTTCTGTTCGAACTAGCAAGTTTTCTACCAAAGATACCAAATTTTTTCTTAGAAGTAACATTTTTTATTGTGATAACAACTTTTCTGTCAGAAGTAGCAAGTTTTGCTTAACACTAACAAACATTCTTATCAAAGTAACGACATTTTACCTTAATACTAACATACTTTTACTGAACACACACACAAAGTTCTCTTAGAAATAATATTTTTCGTCAGTGATAACACTTTTTCTGTTCGAACTAGCAAGTTTTCTACCAAAGATGCCAAATTTTTTCTTAGAAGTAACATTTTTTGATTGTGATAACAACTTTTCTGTCAGAAGTAGCAAGTTTTGCTTAACACTAACAAACATTCTCATCAAAGTAACGACATTTTACCTTAATACTAACATACTTTTACTGAAAACACACAAAGTTCTCTTAGAAATAATATTTTTCGTCAGTGATAACACTTTTTCTGTTCGAACTAGCAAGTTTTCTACCAAATATACCAAATTTTTTCTTAGAAGTAACATTTTTTGATTGTGATAACAACATTTCTGTCAGAATTAGCAAGTTTTGCTTAACACTAACAAACATTCTCATCAAAGTAACGACATTTTACCTTAATACTAACATACTTTACTGAACACACACACAGAGTTCTCTTAGAAATAATATTTTTCGTCAATGATAACACTTTTTCTGTTCGAACTAGCAAGTTTTCTACCAAAGATACCAAATTTTTTCTTAGAAGTAACATTTTTTCATTGTGATAACAACATTTCTGTCAGAAGTAGCAAGTTTTGCTTAACACTAACAAACATTCTCATCAAAGTAACGACATTTTACCTTAATACTAACATACTTTTACTGAACACACACACAAAGTTCTCTTAGAAATAATATTTTTCGTCAGTGATAACACTTTTTCTGTTCGAACTAGCAAGTTTTCTACCAAAGATACCAAATTTTTTCTTAGAAGTAACATTTTTTGATTGTGATAACAACATTTCTGTCAGAAGTAGCAAGTTTTGCTTAACACTAACAAACATTCTCATCAAAGTAACGACATTTTACCTCAATACCAACATACTTCTACTGAACACACACAAAGTTCTCTTAGAAATAATATTTTTTGTCAGTGATTACGACATTTTACCTTAATACTAACATACTTTTACTGAAAACAAACACAAAGTTCTCTTAGAAATAATATTTTTCGTCAGTGATAACACTTTTTCTGTTCGAACTAGCAAGTTTTCTACCAAAGATACCAAATTTTTTCTTAGAAGTAACATTTTTTATTGTGATAACAACTTTTCTGTCAGAAGTAGCAAGTTTTGCTTAACACTGACAAACATTCTCATCAAAGTAACGACATTTTACCTTAATACTAACATACTTTTACTGAACACACACACAAAGTTCTCTTAGAAATAATATTTTTCGTCAGTGATAACACTTTTTCTGTTCGAACTAGCAAGTTTTCTACCAAAGATACCAAATTTTTTCTTAGAAGTAACATTTTTTGATTGTGATAACAACTTTTCTGTCAGAAGTAGCAAGTTTTGCTTAACACTAACAAACATTCTCATCAAAGTAACGACATTTTACCTTAATACTAACATACTTTTACTGAACACACACACAAAGTTCTCTTAGAAATAATATTTTTCGTCAGTGATAACACTTTTTCTGTTCGAACTAGCAAGTTTTCTACCAAAGATACCAAATTTTGTCTTAGAAGTAACATTTTTTATTGTGATAACAACATTTCTGTCAGAAGTAGCAAGTTTTGCTTAACACTAACAAACATTCTTATCAAAGTAACGACATTTTACCTTAATACTAACATACTTTTACTGAACACACACATATAGTTCTCTTAGAAATAATATTTTTCGTCAGTGATAACACTTTTTCTGTTCGAACTAGCAAGTTTTCTACCAAAGATGCCAAATTTTTTCTTAGAAGTAACATTTTTTGATTGTGATAACAACTTTTCTGTCAGAAGTAGCAAGTTTTGCTTAACACTAACAAACATTCTCATCAAAGTAACGATATTTTACCTTAATACTAACATACTTTTACTGAACACACACACAAAGTTCTCTTAGAAATAATATTTTTCGTCAGTGATAACACTTTTTCTGTTCGAACTAGCAAGTTTTCTACCAAATATACCAAATTTTTTCTTAGAAGTAACATTTTTTGATTGTGATAACAACATTTCTGTCAGAATTAGCAAGTTTTGCTTAACACTAACAAACATTCTCATCAAAGTAACGACATTTTACCTTAATACTAACATACTTTTACTGAACACACACAAAGTTCTTTTAGAAATAATATTTTTCGTCAGTGATAACACTTTTTCTGTTCGAACTAGCAAGTTTTCTACCAAAGATACCAAATTTTTTCTTAGAAGTAACATTTTTTGATTGTGATAACAACATTTCTGTCAGAAGTAGCAAGTTTTGCTTAACACTAACAAACATTCTCATCAAAGTAACGACATTTTACCTTAATACTAACATACTTTTACTGAACACACACACAAAGTTCTCTTAGAAGTATTATTTTTCGTCAGTGATAACACTTTTTCTGTTCGAACTAGCAAGTTTTCTACCAAAGATACCAAATTTTTTTCTTAGAAGTAATATTTTTTGATTGTGATAACAACATTTCTGTCAGAAGTAGCAAGTTTTGCTTAACACTAACAAACATTCTCATCAAAGTAACGACATTTTATCTCAATACCAACATACTTCTACTGAACACACACAAAGTTCTCTTAGAAATAATATTTTTTGTCAGTGATTACGACATTTTACCTTAATACTAACATACTTTTACTGAAAACAAACACAAAGTTCTCTTAGAAATAATATTTTTCGTCAGTGATAACAATTTTTCTGTTCGAACTAGCAAGTTTTCTACCAAAAATACCAAATTGTTTCTTAGAAGTAACATTTTTTGACTGTGATAACAACTTTTCTGTCAGAAGTAGCAAGTTTTGCTTAACACTAACAAACATTCTCACCAAAGTAACGACATTTTACCTTAATACTAACATACTTTTACTGAACACACACACAGAGTTCACTTAGAAATAATATTTTTCGTCAGTGATAACACTTTTTCTGTTCGAACTAGCAAGTTTTCTACCAAAGATACCAAATTTATTCTTAGAGGTAACATTTTTTGATTTTGATAACAACTTTTCTGTCAAAAGTAGCAAGTTTTGCTTAACACTAACAAATATTCTCATCAAAGTAACGACATTTTACCTTAATACTAACATACTTTTACTGAACACAAACACAAAGTTCTCTTAGAAATAATATTTTTCGTCAGTGATAACACTTTTTCTGTTCGAACTAGCAAGTTTTCTACCAAAGATACCAAATTTTTTCTTAGAAGTAACATTTTTTGATTGTGATAACAACATTTCTGTCAGAAGTAGCAAGTTTTGCTTAACACTAACAAACATTCTCATCAAAGTAACGACATTTTACCTTAATACTAACATACTTTTACTGAACACACGCACAAAGTTCTCTTAGAAATAACATTTTTCGTCAGTGATAACACTTTTTCTGTTCGAACTAGCAAGTTTTCTACCAAAGATACCAAATTTTTTCTTAGAAGTAACATTTTTTGATTGTGATAACAACATTTCTGTCAGAAGTAGCAAGTTTTGCTTAACACTAACAAACCTTCTCATCAAAGTAACGACATTTTACCTTAATACTAACATACTTTTACTCAACACACACACAAAGTTCTTTTAGAAATAATATTTTTCATCAGTGATAACACTTTTTCTGTTCGAACTAGCAAGTTTTCTACCAAAGATACCAAATTTTTTCTTAGAAGCAACATTTTTTGATTGTGATAACAACATTTCTGTCAGAAGTAACAAGTTTTGCTTAACACTAACAAACCTTCTCATCAAAGTAACATCATTTTACCTTAATACTAACATACTTTTACTGAACACACACAAATTTCTCTTAGAAATAATATTTTTCGTCAGTGATAACACTTTTTCTGTTCAAACTAGCAAGTTTTCTACCAAAGATACCAAATTTTTGCTTAGAAGTAACATTTTTAATTGTGATAACAACTTTTCTGTCAGAAGTAGCAAGTTTTGCTTAACACTAACAAACCTTCTCATCAAAGTAACGACATTTTACCTTAATACTAACATACTTTTACTGAACACACACAAATTTCTCTTAGAAATAATATTTTTCGTCAGTGATAACACTTTTTCTGTTTGAACTAGCAAGTTTTCTACCAAAGATACCAAATTTTTTGTTAGAAGTAACATATTTTTATTGTGATAACAACTTTTCTGTCAGAAGTAGCAAGTTTTGCTTAACACTAACAAACATTCTCATCAAAGTAACGATATTTTACCTTAATACTAACATAATTTTACTGAACACACACAAATTTCTCTTAGAAATAATATTTTTCGTCAGTGATAACACTTTTTCTGTTCGAACTAGCAAGTTTTCTACCAAAGATACCAAATTTTTTCTTAGAAGTAACATTTTTTTATTGTGATAACAACTTTTCTGTCAGAAGTAGCAAGTCTTGCTTAACACTAACAAACCTTCTCATCAAAGTAACGACATTTTACCATAATACTAACATACTTTTAATGAACACACACAAATTTCTCTTAGAAATAATATTTTTGTCAGTGATAACACTTTTTCTGTTCGAACTAGCAAGTTTTCTACCGAAGATATCAAATTTTTTCTTATAAGTAACATTTTTTGATTGTGATAACATTTTTTCTGTCAGAAGTAGCAAGTTTTGCTTAACACTAACAAACATTCTCATCAAAGTAACAACATTTTACCTTAATACTAACATACTTTTACTGAACACACACACAAAGTTCTCTTAGAAATAATATTTTTCGTCAGTGATAACACTTTTTCTGTTCGAACTAGCAAGTTTTCTACCAAAGATACCAAATTTTTTCTTAGAAGTAACATTTTTTATTGTCATAACAACTTTTCTGTCAGAAGTAGCAAGTTTTGCTTAACACTGACAAACATTCTCATCAAAGTAACGACATTTTACCTTAATACTAACATACTTTTACTGAACACACACACATAGTTCTCTTAGAAATAATATTTTTCGTCAGTGATAACACTTTTTCTGTTCGAACTAGCAAGTTTTCTACCAAAGATACCAAATGTTTTCTTAGAAGTAACATTTTTTGATTGTGATAACAACTTTTCTGTCAGAAGTAGCAAGTTTTGCTTAACACTAACAAACATTCTCATCAAAGTAACGACATTTTACCTTAATACTAACATACTTTTACTAAACACACACACAGAGTTCTCTTAGAAATAATATTTTTCGTCAGTGATAACACTTTTTCTGTTCGAACTAGCAAGTTTTCTACCAAAGATATCAAATTTTGTCTTAGAAGTAACATTTTTTATTGTGATAACAACATTTCTGTCAGAAGTAGCAAGTTTTGCTTAACACTAACAAACATTCTTATCAAAGTAACGACATTTTACCTTAATACTAACATACTTTTACTGAACACACACACATAGTTCTCTTAGAAATAATATTTTTCGTCAGTGATAACACTTTTTCTGTTCGAACTAGCAAGTTTTCTACCAAAGATGCCAAATTTTTTCTTAGAAGTAACATTTTTTGATTGTGATAACAACTTTTCTGTCAGAAGTAGCAAGTTTTGCTTAACACTAACAAACATTCTCATCAAAGTAACGACATTTTACCTTAATACTAACATACTTTTACTGAACACACACACAAAGTTCTCTTAGAAATAATATTTTTCGTCAGTGATAACACTTTTTCTGTTCGAACTAGCAAGTTTTCTACCAAATATACCAAATTTTTTCTTAGAAGTAACATTTTTTGATTGTGATAACAACATTTCTGTCAGAATTAGCAAGTTTTGCTTAACACTAACAAACATTCTCATCAAAGTAACGACATTTTACCTTAATACTAACATACTTTTACTGAACACACACAAAGTTCTTTTAGAAATAATATTTTTCGTCAGTGATAACACTTTTTCTGTTCGAACTAGCAAGTTTTCTACCAAAGATACCAAATTTTTTCTTAGAAGTAACATTTTTTGATTGTGATAACAACATTTCTGTCAGAAGTAGCAAGTTTTGCTTAACACTAACAAACATTCTCATCAAAGTAACGACATTTTACCTTAATACTAACATACTTTTACTGAACACACACAAAGTTCTCTTAGAAGTAATATTTTTCGTCAGTGATAACACTTTTTCTGTTCGAACTAGCAAGTTTTCTACCAAAGATACCAAATTTTTTTCTTAGAAGTAACATTTTTTGATTGTGATAACAACATTTCTGTCAGAAGTAGCAAGTTTTGCTTAACACTAACAAACATTCTCATCAAAGTAATGACATTTTACCTCAATACCAACATACTTCTACTGAACACACACAAAGTTCTCTTAGAAATAATATTTTTTGTCAGTGATTACGACATTTTACCTTAATACTAACATACTTTTACTGAAAACAAACACAAAGTTCTCTTAGAAATAATATTTTTCGTCAGTGATAACACTTTTCTGTTCGAACTAGCAAGTTTTCTACCAAAAATACCAAATTGTTTCTTAGAAGTAACATTTTTTGACTGTGATAACAACTTTTCTGTCAGAAGTAGCAAGTTTTGCTTAACACTAACAAACATTCTCACCAAAGTAACGACATTTTACCTTAATACTAACATACTTTTACTGAACACACACACAGAGTTCTCTTAGAAATAACATTTTTCGTCAGTGATAACACTTTTTCTGTTCGAACTAGCAAGTTTTCTACCAAAGATACCAAATTTATTCTTAGAAGTAACATTTTTTGATTTTGATAACAACTTTTCTGTCAAAAGTAGCAAGTTTTGCTTAACACTAACAAATATTCTCATCAAAGTAACGACATTTTACCTTAATACTAACATACTTTTACTGAACACAAACACAAAGTTCTCTTAGAAATAATATTTTCGTCAGTGATAACACTTTTTCTGTTCGAACTAGCAAGTTTTCTACCAAAGATACCAAATTTTTTCTTAGAAGTAACATTTTTTGATTGTGATAACAACATTTCTGTCAGAAGTAGCAAGTTTTGCTTAACACTAACAAACATTCTCATCAAAGTAACGACATTTTACCTTAATACTAACATACTTTTACTGAACACACGCACAAAGTTCTCTTAGAAATAACATTTTTCGTCAGTGATAACACTTTTTCTGTTCGAACTAGCAAGTTTTCTACCAAAGATACCAAATTTTTTCTTAGAAGTAACATTTTTTGATTGTGATAACAACATTTCTGTCAGAAGTAGCAAGTTTTGCTTAACACTAACAAACATTCTCATCAAAGTAACGACATTTTACCTTAATACTAACATACTTTTACTCAACACACACACAAATTTCTCTTAGAAATAATATTTTTCATCAGTGATAACACTTTTTCTGTTCGAACTAGCAAGTTTTCTATCAAAGATACCAAATTTTTTCTTAGAAGTAACATTTTTTGATTGTGATAACAACATTTCTGTCAGAAGTAACAAGTTTTGCTTAACACTAACAAACCTTCTCATCAAGTAACATCATTTTACCTTAATACTAACATACTTTTACTGAACACACACAAATTTCTCTTAGAAATAATATTTTTCGTCAGTGATAACACTTTTTCTGTTCGAACTAGCAAGTTTTCTACCAAAGATACCAAATTTTTGCTTAGAAGTAACATTTTTTGATTGTGATAACAACATTTCTGTCAGAAGTAGCAAGTTTTGCTTAACACTAACAAACCTTCTCATCAAAGTAACGACATTTTACCTTAATACTAACATACTTTTACTGAACACACACAAATTTCTCTTAGAAATAATATTTTTCGTCAGTGATAACACTTTTTCTGTTTGAACTAACAAGTTTTCTACCAAAGATACCAAATTTTTTCGTAGAATTAACATTTTTTGATTGTGATAACAACTTTTCTGTCAGAAGTAGCAAGTTTTGCTTAACACTAACAAACATTCTCATCAAAGTAACGATATTTTACCTTAATACTAACATACTTTTACTGAACACACACAAATTTCTCTTAGAAATAATATTTTTCGTCAGTGATAACACTTTTTCTGTTAGAACTAGCAAGTTTTCTACCAAAGATACCAAATTTTTTCTTAGAAGTAACATTTTTTGATTGTGATAACATTTTTTCTGTCAGAAGTAGCAAGTTTTGCTTAACACTAACAAACATTCTCATCAAAGTAACGACATTTTACCTTAATACTAACATAATTTTACTGAACACACACAAATTTCTAGGTTAGGTTAGACTAGATTAGGTTAGGTTAAGTTAGGTTAACCTACGTACGCGCGCGTACGTAGGTTAACCTAACCTAACCTAACTTAACCTAACTTAACCTAACCTAATCTAGTCTAACCTAACCTAGAAATTTGTGTGTGTTCAGTAAAATTATGTTAGTATTAAGGTAAAATGTTGTCACTTTGATGAGAATGTTTGTTATTGTTAAGCAAAACTTGCTACTTCTGACAGAAAAAATGTTATCACAATCAAAAAATGTTACTTCTAAGAAAATATTTGATATCTTTGGTAGAAAACTTGCTAGTTCGAACAGAAAAAGTGTTATCACTGACAAAAAATATTATTTCTAAGAGAAATTTGTGTGTGTTCATTAAAAGTATGTTAGTATTATGGTAAAATGTCGTTACTTTGATGAGAAGGTTTGTTAGTGTTAAGCAAAACTTGCTACTTCTGACAGAAAAGTTGTTATCACAATCAAAAAATGTTACTTCTAAGAAAAAATTTGGTATCTTTGGTAGAAAACTTGCTAGTTCGAACAGAAAAAGTGTTATCACTGACGAAAAATATTATTTCTAAGAGAAATTTGTGTGTGTTCAGTAAAAGTATGTTAGTATTAAGGTAAAATATCGTTAATTTGATGAGAATGTTTGTTAGTGTTAAGCAAAACTTGCTACTTCTGACAGAAAAGTTGTTATCACAATCAAAAAATGTTACTTCTAAGAAAAAATTTGGTATCTTTGGTAGAAAACTTGCTAGTTCGAACAGAAAAAGTGTTATCACTGACGAAAAATATTACTTCTAAGAGAAATTTGTGTGTTCAGTAAAAGTATGTTAGTATTAAGGTAAAATGTTGTTACTTTGATGAGAATGTTTGCTAGTGTTAAGCAAAACTTGCTACTTCTGACAGAAGAAATGTTATCACAATCAAAAAATGTTACTTCTAAGAAAAAATTTGATATCTTTGGTAGAAAACTTGCTAGTTCGAACAGAAAAGTGTTATCACTGACGAAAAATATTATTTCTAAGAGAAATTTGTGTGTGTTCAGTAAAAGTATGTTAGTATTATGGTAAAATGTCGTTACTTTGATGAGATGGTTTGTTAGTGTTAAGCAAGACTTACTACTTCTGACAGAAAAGTTGTTATCACAATCAAAAAATGTTACTTCTAAGAAAAAATTTGGTATCTTTGGTAGAAAACTTGCTAGTTCGAACAGAAAAAGTGTTATCACTGACGAAAAATATTATTTCTAAGAGAAATTTGTGTGTATTCAGTAAAAGTAATTTAGTATTAAGGTAAAATATCGTTACTTTGATGAGAATGTTTGTTAGTGTTAAGCAAAACTTGCTACTTCTGACAGAAAAGTTGTTATCACAATCAAAAAATGTTACTTCTACGAAAAAATTTGGTATCTTTGGTAGAAAACTTGCTAGTTCAAACAGAAAAGTGTTATCACTGACGAAAAATATTATTTCTAAGAGAACTTTGTGTGTGTTCAGTAAAAGTATGTTAGTATTAAGATAAAATGTCGTTACTTTGATGAGAAGGTTTGTTAGTGTTAAGCAAAACTTGCTACTTCTGACAGAAAAGTTGTTATCACAATCAAAAATGTTACTTCTAAGAAAAAATTTGGTATCTTTGGTAGAAAACTTGCTAGTTCGAACAGAAAAAGTGTTATCACTGACGAAAAATATAATTTCTAAGAGAAATTTGTGTGTGTTCAGTAAAAGTATGCTAGTATTAAGGTAAAATGTCGATACTTTGATGAGAAGGTTTGTTAGTGTTAAGCAAAACTTGCTACTAGTGACAGAAAAGTTGTTATCACAATCAAAAAATGTTACTTCTAAGAAAAAATTTGGTATCTTTGGTAGAAAACTTGCTAGTTCGAACAGAAAAAGTGTTATCACTGACGAAAAATATTATTTCTAAGAGAAATTTGTGTGTGTTCAGTAAAAGTATGTTAGTATTAAGATAAAATGATGTTACTTTGATGAGAAGGTTTGTTAGTGTTAAGCAAAACTTGCTACTTCTGAGAAAAATGTTGTTATCACAATCAAAAAATGTTACATCTATGAAAAAATTTGGTATCTTTGGTAGACAACTTGCTAGTTCGAACAGAAAAAGTGTTATCACTGATGAAAAATATTATTTCTAAAAGAACTTTGTGTGTGTGTTCAGTAAAAGTATGTTAGTATTAAGGTAAAATGTCGTTACTTTGATGAGAATGTTTGTTAGTGTTAAGCAAAACTTGCTACTTCTGACAGAAATGTTGTTATCACAATCAAAAAATATTACTTCTAAGAAAAAATTTGGTATCTGGTAGAAAACTTGCTAGTTCGAACAGAAAAAGTGTTATCACTGACGAAAAATATTATTTCTAAGAGAACTTTGTGTGTGTGTTCAGTAAAAGTATGTTAGTATTAATGTAAAATGTCGTTACTTTGATGAGAATGTTTGTTAGTGTTAAGCAAAACTTGCTACTTCTGACAGAAAAGTTGTTATCACAATCAAAAAATGTTACTTCTAAGAAAAAATTTGGTATCTTTGGTAGAAAACTTGCTAGTTCGAACAGAAAAAGTGGTATCACTGACGAAAAATATTATTTCTAAGAGAACTTTGTGTTTGTGTTCAGTAAAAGTATGTTAGTATTAAGGTAAAATGTCGTTACTTTGATGAGAATGTTTGTTAGTGTTAAGCAAAACTTGCTACTTCTGACAGAAAAGTTGTTATCACAATCAAAAAATGTTACTTCTAAGAATAAATTTGGTATCTTTGGTAGAAAACTTACTAGTTCGAACAGAAAAAGTGTTATCACTGACGAAAAATATTATTTCTAAGAGAACTCTGTGTGTGTGTTCAGTAAAAGTATGTTAGTATTAAGGTAAAATGTCGTTACTTTGATGAGAATGTTTGTTAGTGTTAAGCAAAACTTGCTACTTCTGACAGAAAAGTTGTTATCACAATCAAAAAATGTTACTTCTAAGAAAAATTTGGTATCTTTGGTAGAAAACTTGCTAGTTCGAACAGAAAAAGTGTTATCACTGACGAAAAATATTATTTCTAAAAGAACTTTGTGTGTGTGTTCAGTAAAAGTATGTTAGTATTAAGGTAAAATATCGTTACTTTGATGAGAATGTTTGTTAGTGTTAAGCAAAACTTGCTACTTCTGACAGAAAAGTTGTTATCACAATCAAAAAAATGTTACTTCTAAGAAAAAATTTGGTATTTTTGGTAGAAAACTTGCTAGTTCGAACAGAAAAAGTGTTATCACTGACGAAAAATATTATTTCTAAGAGAACTTTGTGTTTGTGTTCAGTAAAAGTATGTTAGTATTAAGGTAAAATGTCGCAATCACTGATGAAAAATATTATTTCTAAGAGAACTTTGTGTGTGTTCAGTAAAAGTATGTTAGTATTAAGGTAAAATGTCGTTACTTTGATGAGAATGTTTGTTAGTGTTAAGCAAAACTTTCTACTTCTGACAGAAATGTTGTTATCACAATCAAAAAATGTTACTTCTAAGAAAAAATTTGGTATCTTTGGTAGAAAACTTGCTAGTTCGAACAGAAAAAGTGTTATCACTGACGAAAAATATTATTTCTAAGAGAACTTTGTGTGTGTGTTCAGTAAAAGTGTGTTAGTATTAAGGTAAAATGTCGTTACTTTTATGAGAATGTTTGTTAGTGTTAAGCAAAACTTGCTACTTCTGACAGAAATATTGTTATCACAATCAAAAAATGTTACTTCTAAGAAAAAATTTGGTATCTTTGGTAGAAAACTTGCTAGTTCGAACAGAAAAAGTGTTATCACTGACGGAAAATATTATTTCTAAGAGAACTTTGTGTGTGTTCAGTAAAAGTATGTTAGTATTAAGGTAAAATGTCGTTACTTTGATGAGAATGTTTGTTAGTGTTAAGCAAAACTTGCTACTTCTGATAGAAATGTTGTTATCACAATCAAAAAATGTTACTTCTAGAAAAAATTTGGTATATTTGGTAGAAAGCTTGCTAGTTCGAACAGAAAAAGTGTTATCACTGACGAAAAATATTATTTCTACTAAAACTTGCTACTTCTGACAGAAAAGTTGTTATCACAATCAAAAAATGTTACTTCTAAGAAAAAACTTGGTATCTTTGGTAGAAAACTTGCTAGTTCGAACAGAAAAAGTGTTATCACTGACAAAAAATATTATTTCTAAAGAACTCTGTGTGTGTGTTCAGTAAAAGTATGTTAGTATTAAGGTAAAATGTCGTTACTTTGATGAGAATGTTTGTTAGTGTTAAGCAAAACTTGCTACTTCTGATAGAAATGTTGTTATCACAATCAAAAAATGTTACTTCTAAGAAAAAATTTGGTATATTTGGTAGAAAGCTTGCTAGTTCGAACAGAAAAAGTGTTATCACTGACGAAAAATATTATTTCTAAGAGAACTTTGTGTGTGTTCAGTCAAAGTATGTTAGTATTAAGGTAAAATGTCATTACTTTGAGGAGATTGTTTGTTAGTGTTAAGCAAAACTTGCTACTTCTGACAGAAAAGTTGTTATCACAATCAAAAAATGTTACTTCTAAGAAAAAATTTGGTATCTTTGGTAGAAAACTTGCTAGTTCGAACAGAAAAAGTGTTATCACTGACGAAAAATATTATTTCTAAGAGAAATTTGTGTGTCTGCAGTAAACATTTAATAAAAAAGCCTTTTGAAAGTATTGCTTGGTGATGGGATATTCGAAAAGCCATAAAGTAAAGTTGTGGGTGAAAAGGATGAGTACTTCAAGTTGTAAAATTGGTTTAGGAGGGACATTAAATGAAGAACTTGTTCTGAAATGCCTTTTGAAAAGTATTGCTTGATGTTTTGGGTATGCAAAACGTCTTAAAGTAAAGTTGTGGTGAAAAGGATTAGTACTTCAACTTGTAAAATTGGGTTATAAGGGACATTACATAAAGAACTTGATCTGAAATGCCTTTTGAAAAGTATTGCTTGATGTTGTGGTATTCAAAAATTCGTAAAGTAAAGTTGTGGTGAAAGGGATGAGTACTTCAAAATGTAGAATTGGTTTAGAAGGGGCATTAAGTGAAGGACTTGTTCTGAAATGCCTTTTCAAAAGTATTGCTTTATGTTTTGGGTATGCAAAAAGTCGTAAAGTAAAGTTGTGGCTGAAAAGGATGAGTACTTCAACTTGTAAAATTGGTTTAGAAGTGGCATTACATTAAGAACTTGTTCTGAAAAATATAATAAAGCCTTTGAAATGTATTGCTTGATGTTGTGGTATTCAAAAAGTCGTAAAGTAAAGTTGTGGTGAAAAGGATGAGTACTTCAAATTGTAAAATTGGCTTAGAAGGGGCATTACATAAAGAACTTGTTTTAAAAAATATAATAAAGCCTTTTGAAAAGTATTGCTTGATGTTGTGGTATTCAAAAATTCGTAAAATAAAGTTGTGGTGAAAGGGATGAGTACTTCAACTTGTAAAATTGGTTTAGAAGGGGGATTATATAAAGAACTTGTTCTGAAAAATATAATAAAGCCTTTGAAAAGTATTGCTTTATGTTTTGGGTATGCAAAAAGTCGTAAAGTAAAGTTGTGGCTGAAAAGGATGAGTACTTCAACTTGTAAAATTGGTTTAGAAGTGGCATTACATTAAGAACTTGTTCTGAAAAATATAATAAAGCTCTTGAAATGTATTGCTTGATATTGTGGTATTCAAAAAGTCGTAAAGTAAAGTTGTGGTGAAAAGGATGAGTACTTCAAATTGTAAAATTGGTTTAGAAGGGACATTACATAAAGAACTTGTTCTGAAAAAATATAATAACATCTTTGAAAAGTATTGCTTAATGTTGTGGTATTCAAAAAGTCGTAAAGTAAAGTTGTGGTGAAAAAGATGAGTACTTCAACTTGTAAAATGTGCTTAGAAGGGCCATTACATAATGAACTTGTTCTGAAATGCATTTAAAAAGTATTGCTTGATGTTGTGGTATTCAAAAAGTCGTAAAGTAAAGTTGTGGTGAAAGGATGAGTACTTCAAAATTTAGAATTGGTTTAGAAGGGACATTACATAAAGAACCTGTTCTGAAAAATATATTCGATGGGGGAGCCAAAGGTTGGGGGAAGAGGTCCTTTCGTGTTTCAAATGCGCAAATCAAAAATATAAAAAAATGGGGGGCAAAAAAATTGTGGGGCATTAGGGGGGTCTAGGGAGGGGTGGGGGACCTTTAGGGGCCGGGGGCTTCCTTTGGGGTTGGGATAGGGGGATCGGAGTCCTTTGGGAGCCCGGGGGACCTTTTTTTTTGGGGGGGGGGGGGGAGGGCAGGGGGTTCCTTCGGGGTTGGGGTAGGGGGATCGGGGCCCTTTGGGGTTGGGGTAGGGGATCGGAGTCCTTTGGGGCTGTGGTAGAGGACCTCACGACACTGTTCAAATAGAACTTGTGTATTATAACGACCACAGAGTTTCACCCTCAAATCCTCTTCTAAAACATCCTCTAAAATCATCTTTTAAAATATTTTTAACTATTTCGCCGAAATAATTCCCTAAAATGTCTAAAACGGTTTCGCCCAAATAATCCCTAAACGTAATTTCAGCGTGTTCCTTTTGTTTTTGGCATCCCTGCGCTGTCACGTTTGAAATTACTGGGAAACCCTTTCCCGCGTTAATCTCTTCATCTCTAAGATCAAAACATTCGCCCGGAAACAATTCTTCTGGAAGAACTCCAAAGACATTAGTAAACTTCGCCCCGGAGACAATTCTCCTTGGAAATACATCAAAGACATTAATAAACTTCGCCCGGAGACATTTCTCGGAAACGTGTTCTCCCTAGGGAGGCTATGCCCATATTTGGTGTGGGGTCGGGACTGACAGCAGAGGTGTTCTTCCTAGGGACTCTATGCCCAAATATGGTGTGGGATTGGGACTGACAGCACAGGTGTTCTCCCTAGGGACTCTATGACCATATTTGGTGTAGGGTGAGGACCTTTAGATAGCTTTCTACTGGTGTGACTCTGAAAGCTCAGCCAGAGCCGACCCTGATCTAAATGATTACCTGGAGAAATCTGGGGAAGGTAAACAGGAAGGGTATTCAAAAGCACAGGATGGCTGGCTCCAATCTCCCCATTCGACTTCCTGGCTGAAGGGTCATGAAAAGGAAATCAGGACCTTCGGTAAGGACTGTGAAGTCCAAAGCCGTATTCTTTACCTTTAGTTTTCTTTTCTTTTTGTTTGAATTATTATGGAGACACTTTCGCATAATCCCATCTCCACAATCAAAATCCCGGCCCTATGGCGGGCTACTGCAGCAGTTTTCAAACTCCAGGTCCCGCATTACCAGGCAGAGGTAAACTCCCATTCCAATGTCCCAATCCAATTTTACATTACAGGACTCGAAATTTTATTACAAAATGCAAAAAAAAATTTCTATCTAAATAAAGACCAATTAAAGCTTTTTGTACAAACAACCATGACTAGAAAAAACTAGTTACAACAGGTAGCAATTGTTACTTCGGAATAATAAAATCGGAAAACCTGAGCTAGTGTAGCTTCTTTGGACGTCAAAAATAGTTGAAGTAGGTTAAAATAAAGACTGTGGAACAAGGCCTTGATGAAATAAATTGCTATCGCTATAACCACATGCGTCTCATTTCATGAAAATTATGGATTCACCAAAGGGCTATTTCAATTTTAATTCCACATAGCGAGACTAAAATACCCCGTTTCATAAGAAATTTTAAAACTGATATGGCTATCTTCATTTTCAGCCCTCCTAATATAAATGCGAAAGGATATATCGCCCTTTGAACAATGAAGAATTGAAACAACGGTACGTGATTTAAGTTGCAAATCAATAAAAACCGAATACATCCAGCAGGGGATGGTACACAAACCCAAATAACCCGGGGATAAACATCCTCAGCAACAGATTTTTAGGCAAAGCAATATTTTCTAAGCGGATATAATATAGCATTTACCCACAGAATAGGAATAAAATTGTCATCCCCCCTAAATAGGTTTTTTTTTATGTGTCGTCTGTCCTGGAGTTACCTGCATCTGCTGTTGTGGAGTAAGAGTATCTGTATTCATCCTATACGAAATCCTCACTGCTCGTATATTAGATTGGATATGTCCCCCCGTTTCTTCGTTACAACTATTAATTACAAAAAAAAAAATTATAAAACTAAAATTAGGATTTATGGAAGATTGTAAGAGGATTTTATTCCAAGTAAGATCCATTGTTTATGTTCTAAACATGTTAAAAGTTGTGCCGCCAATCATGATCGTGAGAAAAAAGAAGAACTAGTATGAATTCAACCCAAAGGGATGCTGAACAGGAACCTGGTGAGTTGATATTCAGATCTGCATCCGTATCTGCTTCAGCATCGATCAATTTGAATTACCCTTCGGTCACTAAAGCAAATCTATGATATTTTTTTTTTCGTGTACAGCTAGGTCACGTGTAAGGTGCGTCAAATACACTAGTTGTCAAATCATCTGACGAACTACAAACGACGATATCTCGCAAAAGTTTAAATGAATCAGACAGAAGAGTAGAGGGGGCATTTCAGGTTTGAGAGGGGCCCACCCCTTCGAATCCCGATCTGGACATTTTTTTTTTAAACTTGTAAGAGATGTAGGTATTAGGCTATTCCCTGGGAGCCCTCTTGCGTCACACGGCTCTATTTCTAGGTGCAGGAATTCTGTTTCAATATTGTTATATGATTAATCGGAGTTTGGTCGGGATATTTAATAAGTGCCAATAATAGGAGTTACTAGCATATGGGCAATACAATTCCGGGTGTTGTATTAAAGGTAAAAAAGCTGGGGACACACCCTGGCGCTTTAAATAGGTCCATGGAAAAATAGCATGGGCTTTTAAACGCCCAGATAGGGGGTGTACAATTGGAGCTCCTAATCCCTCGCACCTGTGCAATACTGTCAGCCGTCTTTAGCTGGCTAGGTTCCCGGAATTCCAGAAGACGCAATATATTTTATATGATTAATCGGACTGTGGTCGGGATAATAAACAAGTAGCAATAATAAGAAATTAACATAGGATTTGAGCCGCATCCCTAGAAAATTAATATGGGATTTTAAAGACGCCCTGTTACGTCAAGACAACACCCCTGGAAAAATTCCGAAAACATGCTCCACACAACTTACCCTGTTTTAAACGGTCAGGTGTAATATGGATGACGCAATTTTATGTAGCCTTGCGACAGGACCCATGAGGAATCCCCGCTTATAACTTAACGACAGTCCAAACCTTACCTAATGGCAAAGCACACCTTACGTAATGACAGCGCAGACATTATGTCACTTAATACTCTTTTGAAATTTCATTTATCGCCGAAACGTTCAAAGCGTTTGTTCTTTCTTTTAAGTTAAAGGCGGTCCACACTTTATTGAAGGTCAGCACACCTTGCGTAATGACGGCGCACATTTACGTAATGGCAGCACTTACATCACTGTCACATAATACTTCTTGACATTAGTTCTTTTGCCGAAACGTTCAACACGTTTTTTTTTCCTTCAAGGTTTTTTTTTCTTTCTTTTTTCTTTAGTTCTTTGTCCTCGCTGGAACTCGAAAGGTCAATTTCCTTTCAATGGAGTAGCACCCCAAGCCACAGGGCTAAACTGCTATACCCAGTATTTTGTATCGATAACTATATTCTAAGAATAAACTATTGCGCGACTCCTGAGATTTCCAATTTTTCAAGCATCCTAGAACAGCATGTTTACTCCCAAACTTTGGGAGGAAGACGGAAAATATATATCCCCATAGACAATTGCTCTCAAGGTGTTTTTAGTAATAAAGGGGGAAAGGCATGCGTAAATTATATAAACACCTAGCTAATTTAAGATTCGTCCTAGGCAATAAATCTAAGGGATTAGGGTTATTGTAAATTCTTTAATAATTTTTTAATAAAACCAAATTGACAACGATACTAAAACAAAGAAAAAGCAGTTACAAACACGACAAACAAAAAATAAAACGTGAAAAAACTTATAAAGAATAAAGTATCAGCAAAAAACCATGCATAAAAGAAAAATACATCTTGGCAATCATTTTCAGACGGGCAAGATTGATATTGGAGATAAATTTAAACCATATTGAGGTGTTTCTGAGGGCTTTTAATGAAAATATCTCGTTTGTTCGAGCTAAACTTATAAATATTTCATAACCATTGTGACAATATACGACTTCCATCCCCCCTCACCCTCCTAGCACTCATTTCCGTGGTCAATTTTGACTAAAGTCTGGCTAGCACTTGAGGATTTTAAACAATTATTTATCATATTTTAAGATTCGTTTCATATTTTTAATATTTTCTAGGGCTTATGGCCCGGGGTTTGAGAGTTCTTATGATATTATTTTAATATTTTTGGTTATTTTCCTTGGATTTAATAGATCCAAGGCTTACAAAATTCAAACAAGAGAGCGGAATGGCACTGCGACAATGTTTTCACACACGTCTAGGGGCAATTTTGACTAAGGTTATGCTAGCACATATGGATTTTGAAGAATTATTTACCATATTTTAACATTTGTTTCATATTTTTAATATTTTCTAGGGCTTAGGGGACAAATGTTTTCAGAGTTTTAAGATAGTATTTTAATATCTTTGTTATTTTCCCCGGGTTTAATTGATCCAAGGCTTACAAAATTCAAACATGAGAGTAGAATGGCACTGCAAAAACTGTTTTCAGACTCATCTAGAGAACAGAGTGGCACTGTGATACCTTTTTCATACGCATATGAGGGCAATTTTGACTAAGAATATGCTAGCACTTGAGGATTTTAAACAATTATTTACCATATTTTAGGAGTTGGACTCGGAATACTGAAAGCACCAGGAATTAGAGTTGAAATCTGTTATAAGTTACAAATCTAGTTAAAAGAACCTTTAAAACCGAACTCTAAAATTGGAGTTTTACCCCCCCCCCCCCCACCCCTTAGCAATCATTTCCAGAGGGCAAGGTTGATGTTAGATGCAAATTTTTAGGTACTACTGAGGTATTTCTGAGAGCTATTAACGAAAATGCCTCGCTTCTTTGAGCCAAGACTATGTATATTTCACAACATCGTGACAATATACGGCTGCCCCCACTTCCCTAGTAATCATTTTCAGAGGGCAGGGTTTATTTTAGATACAAATTTTTAGGCATTATTGAGGTTTTTCCGAGAGCCTTAACGAAAATACAGCTTTTCTTTGAGAGCAAGTTCGATTTTCAGTCCTTTCCCCCTCCAAGGTAAAAATTCTTTAACGCCCCATCTTATCTTTTAAGCTGTAGAACACGACACCTCAAGCAATTCATAGCAGAGCGACATTATTTAAATGCCCCCCTGACATCACATAATCACCTCCCAGACCTTTTCCAGACATTTCTTGTTAAAAATTATGCTTCAATCCGGTGATTCACGTTTTTGCAAGCCAAGCTTATCATACTAACCTCCGAAACACTCCACACCACCGAGGCATTACGCATCTCCCCCTCTGTCATCCACTTGGCCCCATCCCTAATCACCCCTCTAGGACATCTTCAATTTTTTCCCACAGGTTATAAGCTTATGAATCTAAGTTAAACACTGTTTATACTTGAACAGCGGAACTCGGCATTTCGTTGCTAGAGTGTGATACTCCAAGCAACTCACGCCACAATGCCACACTATTACTGCTCTATGGCACCTACTAACATTGCCCCATTACCCCCAACACATTTTTCAGACATCTTTTTTTAAAAATTATACTTCAACCCATTGACTCAAGTTTTCACAAGCCAAGCTTATCATAAAACCCTAAAAAACACTTCACACCACCGTGGCATTGCACATCTCCCCCTCCATCATCCACATGGTACCATCTTTCATCACAACCCCCCCCCAGGAAATTTTCAAACTTTTCCCGTCAAAAATAAGCTCATAAATCTAATTAAAGACTGTTTTTACTTGAACAGCGGAATTCAGCATTTCATTGCCTGAGTGTGATACTCCAATACATTTCCGCAAAAATGCCACACTATTACAGCTCTGTGGCACGCTCTGACTCAAAGATAACAAATCTCTCCAGGAAGTAATAATTTTCTGTTAATGCTAACAAGTTTTCTTCTAGAAGTAACAAGTTTTTCTTAACGCTAACAAATTTTTCTTAGAAGTAAGAAGTTTTTTCCTTAAAACTAACAAGCTTTTAATTAATACTAAGATATTTTTTCTTAGAAGTAACAAGTGTTTCCTTAATTCTGACAAAGTTTTACTTAATACATAAAATTTCTGTTGGGAGTAAAAGGTTTTTCTTAATAGTAAGATTTTTTCTAATAGCAAGTTTTCCGTCAAAGATAACAAATTTCGCTTAGAAGAAACAAGTTTTCTGTTAGAACTCGCAAGTTTTTCTTATTACTTACAATTTTTTTCTAAGAAGTAAAAACTTTTTCCTTAATACTAACAAAGTTTTACTTAAAACTATCAAATTTCTCTGGGAAGTAACAGGTTTTTTTCTTAATAGCAAAAAAAAATTTCTAATAGCAACGAGTTTTCCGTTAAAAATAACAAATTTCTCTTAGAAGTAACTATTAACTGTTCATACTAACAAGTTTTCTGTTAGAAGTAGCCAGTTTTTCTTAACACTAACTAATTTTTTCTTAGAAGTAACAAGTTTTTTCTTAACACCAAAAATTTTTCCTTAAAAGTAACGACTTTTTCCTTAATATTAACAGTTTTACATAATATTATCGAATTTCTGTAGGAAGTCACAGATTTTTTCTTGATTGTAACACATTTTTTCTAATAGAAGCAAGTTTTTCGTCAAAGGTAACAAATTTCTCCAAGAAGTAACAATTTTCTGTTCAAGCTAACATGTTTTTTTTTTAGAAATAGCAAGTTTTTCTTAACAAAAAAAATTTCTTAGAAGTAATAAGTTTTTTCCTTAGTACTAACATAGTTTTACTTAATACTAACAATTTTTTTCTTAGAAGTAACAATTTTTTCCTTAATACTAACAAAGTTTTATTTAATACTATCAAATTTCTCTTGGAAATAAAAAGTTTTTCTTAATATTACGAAATTTTTTCTAATAGCAGAAAGTTTTCCGTCAGATAACAAATTTCTCTTAGAAGTAACAATTTCCTTTTTACGCTAACATGTTTTTTGTTAGAAGTAGCAAGTTTTTCTTAACACTAACAATTTTTTTTCTTAGAAGTAAAAAGTTTTTCTTTTATACTAACAAAGTTTTACTTAATACTAACAAATTTTTTCTTAGAAGTTACAGCTTTTTCCTTAATACTAACAAAGTTTTACTTAATACTATCAAATTTTTCAAGGATGTAACAGGTTTTTTCTTGATAGTAAGAAATATTTTCCAATAGCAGCAAGATTCCCGTCAAAGATAACAAATTTCTCTCAGAAGTAACAATTTTCTGTTTACGCTAACAAGTTTTCCGTTAGATGTGGTAAGTTTTTCTTAACATTAAAATTTTTTTTCTTAGATGGAAAAAGATTTTTTTTTTCCTTAATACTAACAAAGTTTTACTTAATACTAACAAATTTTTCTTAGAAGTAACAACTTTTTCCTTAATACTAACAATATTTTACTTAATACTATCAAATTTCTCTTGGAAGTAACAGGTTTTCTTAGTAGTAAGAAAATTTTTCTAATAGAAGCAAGTTTTCCATTAAAGATAAGAAATTTCACTTAGAAGTAACCATTTTCTATTTAAACTAACCCGTTTTGTGTTAGAAGTAGCAAGTTTTCCTTAACATAACAAATTTTTCTTAGAAGTAACAACTTTTTCCTTATTACTAAAAAAGTTTTACTTAATACTATCAAATTTCTCTTGGAAGTAATAGGCTTATCTTAATAGAAATAATTTTTCTAATAATAGCAAGTTTTCTGTCAAAGATAACAAATTTCTCTTAGAAGTAACAATTTTCTCTATACGCTAACAAGTTTTCAGTTAGAAGTAGCAAGTTTTATCTTAAAACTAACAATTTTTTTCTTAAGGGTAAAAAGTTTTTCCCTTAATACCAACAAAGTTTAACTTAATACTAACATTTTTTTCTTAGAAGTAACAACATGTTCATCAATAATAACAAAGTTTTACTTAATACTATCGAATTTCTCTTGGAAATAACAGGTTTTCTTAATAGTAAGAAGTTTTATCTTATAGCAGCAAGTTTTCTGTCAAAGATAACAAATTTCTCTTAGAAGTAACAATTTTCTGTTTTTGCTAACAAGTTTTCTGTTGGAAGCAGCATGTTTTTCTTAACACTAACAAATCTTTCTTTAGACGTAACAACTTTTTTCGTTAATACTAACAAAGTTTTGCTTAATACTATCAAATTTCTCTAGAGAGTAACAGTTTTTTTCTTAAAAGTAACAAATTTTTTCTAATAGCAGCGAGTTTTCCGTCAAAAATAACAAATTTCTCTTAGAAGTAACAATTTTTGGTTTATTCTAACAAGCTTTCTGCTACAAGTAGCAAATTTTTTGAACACTAACAAATTTTTTCTTAGAAGTAAGAGGTTTTTCCTAACACTAACTAATTTTTCCTTAGAAGTAACATATTTTTTATTAATACTAACACATTTTTACTTAATGCTATCGAATTTCTCTAGGAAGTATCAGGTTTTTTCTTAATAGTAACAAATTTGTTCAAATAGCAGCAAGCTTTCTGTCAAAGATAACGAATTTCTCTTAGAAGTAACAATTTTTTTGTTTGTCAACACTAACTAAAAATTTGCTAGTGTTAAGAAAAACTTACTAGTTTTAACAGAAAACTTGTTACCGTAAACAGAAAATTCATAATTCCAAGAAAAATTTGTTATCTTTGACGGAAAACTTGCTGATATTAGAAAATATTTCTTACTATTAAGAAGCACCTTTTACTTCCAAGAGAAATTTTGTAGTATTAAGCAAACCTTTGTTAGTATTAATGAAGAAACTTGTTACTTCTAATAAAAAAATTGTTAGTGTTAAGAAAAACTTGCTACTTCTAGAAGAAAACTTGTTAGTATCAACAGAAAATTGTTACTTCAAGGAGAGGTTTGTTATCTTTGAGTCAGAGAGTGCCATACAACAGTAGTAGTGTGGCATTATAGCGTGTATGGCTTCGATAAACACAATCTAGCAACGAAATGCCGAGTTCCACTTCAAGTAAAAACAGTGTTCAATTTAGGTTCATGAGCTTATTATCGGTGTGAAAAAGGTTGAAAATATTCCTAGGGGGATGATGAGGGATGAGGCCACGTAAATGACGGAGGGGGTGTGTAATACCGCGGTGGAGTGGAGGGTTTGGAGATTATTATGATAAGCTTGGCTTGCAAAAACTTGAATCAATGGGTTAAAGTATGATTTTTAAAATTAAATGTCTGAAAATGTCTTTGGGAAGATGAGGCGATGTCAGAGGGTGCCAAAGAGAAGTAATAGTGTAGCATTGGGGCGTGAATTGATTGGAGTGTCACACTCTAGCAATGAAATGCCGAGTTCTGCTGTTCTAGTAAAAACAGTTTTTAATTTAGATTCATGAGCTTATTTTTGGTGAAAAAAGATTGAAAATTTTCTGGGGGGTTTGATGAGGGGTGGTACCATATGGATGATGGAGGGGGAGGTTTGTAATGCCACGGCAATGTTGAGTGTTTTGGAGATTATTATGATGAGCTTGGCTTTTGAAAACTTAAGTCAATGGGTTGAAGCATAGTTTTTAGCAAAAAACGTCTGAAAAAAGTTTTGGGGGTGATGACAGGGTGCCAGAGAGTTTTAATAGTGTGGTATTGTGGCGTGTATTTCTTGGAGTATGACTTTCTAGCAATGAAATGCCAAGTTCCGCTGTTCAAATATAACCAGTGTTTAATTTAGATCCGTGAGCTTATTTTCTGTGGGAAAAGGTTGAAAATGTCCTAGGGGGGTGGTGATAAGGAGTGGTGCCACGTGGATGATGGATGGGTTGGTCCGTGATGCCACGGTGGTTAGGAGTCTTTTAGAGGTTATTATGATAAGCTTGGCAGGCAAAAACTTGAATCACCGGATTGAAGCATAATTTTTAATTAGAAATGTCTGAAAAATGTCTCGGAGGTGATGATGTGATGTCAGGGGGATAATCAAATAATGATGCTGTGCTGCGAATTGCTTGGAGTATAATTTTTTACAATTTAAAAGTTAAGGTGGAGGCGTTAAAGAATTTTATCGTGGAGGGGGGATGAAAATCTAACTTGAACTCAAAGATACTATGTATTTTCGTTAAGGAGTCTCAGAAATACTTCAATAAATCCTACAAATTGGGATCTAAAACTAACCCTGCCCTCTTGAAATGAATGCCAGGGAGGTGGGGGCAGCCATATATATTCACGATGGTGGTAAATATTCATAGTCTTGGCTCAAAGAAACGAGGCCTTTTCGTTAATAGCTGTTGGAAATACCTCAATAGTGCCTTAAAATTTGCATCTAACATTAACCATGCCCTCTGGAAATGATTGCTAAGAGGTGAGGGCGTAAAACTCCAACTTCAGAGTCCTGTTTTAAAGGTTTTTTTAACTAGATTTGTAACTTATAACCGATTTCACCTCTAATTCCTGGTGCTTTCAATATACCGAGTCTAACTTTCAAAATATAGTAAATAATTGTTTAAAATCCTAAAGTGCTAGCATATCCTTAGTCAAAAGTGCCCTCAGATGTGTATGATTAAAGCTATCGCAGTGCCACTCTGGTCTCCAGGTTGAATTTTGTAAGCCCTGGATCTATTAAACTCGAGGAAAATAACGTAAAGTATAAAATACTATTAAAATAATATCATAAAAACTCTCAAAACATTGATCCCATAACTCCAAGAAACCATTAAAAATATTGAACAAAATTAAAATATGATAGACAAGTGTTTAAAATCCTCAAAGGCTAGCATGCCCTTTGTCAAAATTGTCCTCAAATGTGTATGAAAACGGCGTCGCAGTGCCACTGTGGTCTCCAGGTTGAATTTTGTAAGCCCTGGATCTACTAAACCCGAGATTTAATTATGAAAAATATAAAAAATATTAAAATATTATCATACAAACTCTCAGACCTCGGGCCATAAGCCCAAGAAAATATTAAAAATATGAAAGAAATGTTAAAATATAGTAAATAATTGTTTTAAATCCTCAAGTGCTAGCTTATTCTTGTTCAAAATTGCCCCTAGATGTGTGTGAAAATAGTGTCGCAGTGCCATTCCGCTTTCATGTTTCAATTATGTAAGCCTTAGATCTATTAAACCCGGGGGAAATAACGAAAAATATTAAAATAATATATGAAAAATCTCAAAACATTGGTCCCCTAAGCCCTAGAAAATATTTGAAATATGAAACAAGTGTTAAAATATGGTAAATAATTGTTTAAAATCCAGAAATGCTGGCATAGCTTTAGTCAAAATTGCCCCTAGATGTGTGTCAAAACAGTGTCGCAGTGCCATTCCGCTCTCAAGTTTGCATTTCGTAAGCCATGGATCTATTAAACCCAGGGAAAATACCTGAAAACATTAAAATAATATCATAAGAACCTCGGGCCATAAGCCCTAAAAAATATTAAAAATATGAACCAAATGTTAAAATATGGTAAATAATTGTTTAAAATCCTCGAGTGCTAGCATGGCCTTGATCAAAATTGTCCCCAGAAATAAATGCTAGGAGGGTGGGAGGGAGTTGCATATTGCCACAATGGTGTGAAATATTCATAAGTTTAGCTCTAAGAAACGAGATAACGTCATTAAAAGCCCTCAGAAACACCTCAATGTGGTTTAAATTTATCTCTAATATCAATCTTGCCCACCTGAAAATGATTGCTAAGATGTATATTTCTTTAATACATATTTGTTTTGCTTATACTTTCTTTTTTGTAAGCTTTTTCACGTTTTATTTTTTGTTTTTATTTTTTATCTTTTTTGTGTTTTATATCTGCTTTTTCTTTGTTTTAATATTGTTGTAAATTTGTTTTTATTAAAAAATCATTAAAGTATGTACAATAGCCCTAATCCTCTAGATTTATTGTCTAGGACGAATTTCAAATTAGCTAGGTGTTTACATAATTTAAGCATACCTTTCCCCCTTTATTACTAAAAATACCTTGAGAGCAATTGTCTCTGGAGATATATATTCTCCTTCTTTATGTCAAATTTTGGCAGTAAACATGCTGTTCTAGCAAGCTTGATAAATGGGAAATCTCAGGTGTCGCGCAATAAGTTATTTTTAAAATATAGGTCTCGATACAGAATACTGGGAATGGCAGTTTAGTCCCGCTGCTTCGGGCACTATTCCATTGGAAGAAAATTGACCTTTCGAATCCCAGCGAGGACAAAAAACTAAAGAAAAAATAGAAAGAAAAAAAAAACACATTGAAAGAAAAAAACGCGCTGAACGTTTCGGCTAAAAAATAAAATTTCAAAGAAGTATTGTGTGACAGTGATGTGCACGCTGTCATTACACAACATGTGCGCCGTCATTAAGTAACGTGTACGGACCTTCCATAAAGTGTGCGCCACCATTAAATTAAAAGAAAAAAAACGCTTTGAACGTTTTGGCGAAAAGTGAAATTTCAAAAAAGTGTTTTGTGATAGTGATGTGTACAGTGGCATTACGTAAGTTGTGCGCTGCCATTACGTAAGGTGTGCACTATCGTTAAATTACAAGTGGGGATTCCCCATGTGTTCTGTCGCAAGGTTACATAAAATTGCGTCATCCATATTACACATGACCGTTTAAAACGGGGTAAGTCGTGTGGGGCATCCTGTCAGAATCTGGCCATGGGTGATGTCAGAATTTTGCCAGGGGTGTTGTCGTGACTTAACAGGGTATCTTTAAAATTTCTTAATAATTTCGGGATGCGCTTGAAAGCCTATGTTAATTTCCTGTTATTGCTACTTGTGTATTATCCAGACCACACTCCGACTAATCATATAAAAAATATTGCGGCATCTGGAATTCCGGGAATCTTGCCAGCTGGAAACAGCCAACTGCATTGCACAGGTGCGAGAGGGTTAGGAGCTACGCTTGTACACCCCCTAGCTGTTCGTTTAAAATCCCATGCTATTTTCCTCTGAACCTATTTAAAGCGTGAGGGTGTGTCCCCAGTTATGTTCCCTTTATTAAAACACCCGGGGCCGTATTGCACATTTGCTAGTAACTCCAATTATTGGTACTTGTTAAATATTCCGACCAGGCTCCAATTAATCAAATAAATAAATACTGAAACAGAATTGTGTCATCTAGAAACAGAGTCGTAAGAAGTAAGTAGTGAGGCATTATAAGATTTGACGGGGACAAGGATATGTGTGCTGTTCCAACGGAACCTGACCTGTCTGACAGGCGCATACTACTTTCAGGGGCATAAGACCTGCCAGACAGGTTTTCTAGGGTCATTACCCAAACTGAAGAGCTTTTCTTGGCATAATGTGTTCAAAGTGTAATTTCCTTCTTGAAAAAATACCAGTTTCGGCCGAAGGTCATATAATCATGTTTGTTTCCTATAAATTGAGTTGAAACAACTCTTTCTGCATCAGTTTGAAAAAACTATTTCAGCAAGCCGAATAGATTACCTGTCTTTATTGATTAATTTATTCGTGTTCAAATGGATAGCTCCAAGAGATTTTTGCTAAGTAGATGTTTTTTTCTTGCTTTTTAATAAAAACCAGACTTTTTCATATACCTAGCTATAATTATTTGGGATGTAACTTTTCTGAGAGACACTCGAATGCGGGCATAATTGTTTGGACGATATCTTCCTTTTATTTTTTTTTGGTATGTAAAAGCCGTTAGATCTTCTTGGGTTATGATTGGGGATATCTATCGTGGACCTATTTAAGATTTAAAATTGTTTTTAAGAAATGAAGAAATGTGCAAAATTTAAAATGTGCAAAAAATCTTTAATGTATGGGGTGGGCTTTGGTATTGAGGAGAGGGATGAGGACCCTCATAAATATTCTGAATAAAAATATGTTGAAAATAATATGCAAATTGTGGTATTTTCTTATGCACATCGTATTTAAAATATAGACAAGTTAGGGTCCTTCTTAGACTAGCATAATCCTTTCCTTTATATGATTTACAAGCTTGAGCAATTGGAATTTAACCCCATAAGTTTTAAACCGTGTTTTTCATAATTGAAAAAGCATACATTTTTTCTCTTATTCTGTGTCGTGAAAGAGATTATTTCACAAATTAGGTTATATTTTTTGCATGTCCTATCTAAAATACTGATATGTTAAGCTGCTCCTTCTTCATAGGGAGTCATGTTTCTTTTTTACGAGTTTAAGCAGATTTGAATTATGAACGAAATAATTTATCCCCATAAGTTATAATTGTGTTTTTCCTAGTTGAAAAAGCACACATCTTTTTCTTTTATCCCGCGTGATGAAAAAAGAGATTGTCTAGCCCTCTGTGTGGGATTTACCTGGCGAAAAACTAAAAATTAATTTTTATTCAAGGAAATTGATGGTCAATGGCCCGACCAGAAATGAGCATAGGTTGATGCCAGATCTGGACTTAACATGGTTGATGTGGACTGAATTACATCAATGAATATGACCAGGGAGTCTGTGATCACGTACGCACCTCCATGTGCTAGCCAGGACATTTCTGAAGATTTAGCTACAGGTGTCTCTCAAATAATGCCAATTCTTGACATAAGTGACTTTATCAGCTAGTTACGTATATTAGGTTATGGAGTAATTGCGGGGAAAAAGAGGAGGGGTGGAGAGGACACAAAAAAACCTATTTGTTCAAGTTTTTATTATACACTTACAAGGGGTGAAATAGACCATGAACGAAAGTTGAGTGTATGTGTGCATTAACTCATGGTTCATTTATAGGAGAAAGAGGGAGGTGGAGCTTTCTTCAACTTTATAATGCACTTACAATTTCGCAAGGAAAACAGATCAAGAATGGTAAATTAGCGTCAACCTAAGGGTTTAGATACTTCTTGTTTCATTTTATGTTATAGCATTTATTGATTCTTTTTTTAGTCTTAATAATTTAAAATCAACTAGTTGCGAATATTAAGTCATGGGGCAGTTGTTGAAAAAGAGGGATGGAGGGAGTGTGGGCAGAAAAAACCCTATTTCTATTTTACATAAATGAAAATCGTTAATAATCCCTATTTTTTATTCAAGTTTATAATGCAGTTACAACTTCGCAAGGAAAAAAGATCACAAATGGTAAATTAGCGACAACCTAAGGGTTTAGATACTTCTTGTTTCATTTTATGTTATAGCATTTATTGATTCTTTTTTTAGTCTTAATAATTTAAAATCAACTAGTTGCAAATATTAAGTTAGTTGTAGAAAAGAGGGATGGAGGGAGTGTGGGCAGAAAAACCCTATTTCTATTTTATATAAATGAAAATCGTTAATAATCCCAATTTTTTATTCAAGTTTATAATGCACTTACAATAGATCACGAATGGTAAATTAGCGTCAACCTAAGGGATTAGATACTTCTTGTTACATTTTATTTTATAGTATTCATTGATTCTTCTTTTTCAGTCTTAATAATTTAAAATCAGCTAGTTGTATGTGTGTGTGTGTGTTAAATCATGGGCTAATTGTTGAAAAAGAGGGATGGAGGGGACAAAAAATAGTTTTCTATTTTACATAAGTGAGCAAAGAGCTGATTAGTAATTTATTCTTTGACTTTGTAAAATAATGGATATTCCACATGGAAAATAAATCCTGTTTTTATAGATTGACATCGGTGAATTATTGCCTCCATCAACATCAGCTCAAGGAATATTTATTGTCAATGGGCCTGCAGAGATCCTAACACCATCAGTAGATATTCAGGATAGTGTTGTAATTGATAATGACTTAGAGTGGCAGAGGGGTTTCTGAAGCAATCTTGTTGGTGATATAGCTAGTCTAGACAACTTAACCTGTGATATAGATATGACTGAGGACCCGGAATATTCAAATAGGTTTATAAATGAATATTTAGGCGGTATCCCTCAATGTGCATCTAAACCGGGTTTGCATGCTACTTCTATGGATGATACTAATAGACATAAAAATCAAATTGTGTCACAAGACAATGTTGGGCGGCTTGATCAGCTATCGCCAAACACATGTATTATTTTGGACGATTTTCTTGCGGGTTAATCGAAAACCCACCCCACCGCACTATTTGAATGGATAATATTGAGGTTCAGGATAAATTCACAATAGCTGATGAACTATCCCCAAACACACTGAAAAGTAGGCTTAGTGAATGGGGGGATTTTAGACCGCACCCCATCCCCACTACTGTGATCGAACAAAGTGGTGGTGGTGCTATTGAATCGGGGGATTTTATATCACCCTCCATCCCCACTATTGAGGTTGACCAGAGCAGTAGTGGTGATAGTGAAACATTAGCGCCACCTGCAATTACACTACCAAATTTTTATTGTCTAACTCTGCCTTGCACCATACTAATGTCTACACGGCCATTTTCGGTGACCCCTTTAATTATTGAATGTCAGGGGTATAGTAGCAGAACCCCTGGCTATAACACACTCCTACAGTAGATTTGAGCCCTTCTTGAACAACAGATGCGGGTGTGGGGAGGGAGGGACAGTTTAAAAGCGTCAATAGCACTAAAAACATTTTATTTAAATGAAAATGTGAGCCAACTTTATTCAATATATTTGCATACAGAAATGCTACCGCTTCACCCACATTTGGAAAATTATGAGGAGGTATTTTTAGAGTGGGTCAATAGCATCGTAACTAAACTGGATAATTATAATTAGGGGGTAGTGGGTCGGTTGTTTTATTCATAGAAAATTTAAACGTTAAAATTTGTATGTTTAAAAAGATTTTATTTTAAGAGGTGGCCATAGGGAGAGGGCTATTGAATTAAAATATCATTCAGATTTAGACGGTTGTAGAGGTATACAACGAATCTGTTTCGATGAGAGGCTACAGTGTTGCAAGTTTGCATTATTGATTGCGACCTTCCGACCCCTGCATGATAATGCTACTAAGAAAAAGTTGGACAAATTGGCAGCTAATGAGGATGGGTCAGTTTCCTAAAGTAGGTTTCGATTGTTTGAATGGTCGATTTCCCGTAACACTAAAACGGGTAGATATTTTTGAGCAGGCTAATGAACATTTAAAGATATGTCTTACGGTGTAACAGAATGAAAAAGAATTTGAGGATGGTCAGCGCTCTGTTAAAAAGGGTGTAATATTTCCAGTGAGAGCTCTGTCCATTGAATCAGTGAAGCACTGGGTCTGGCTTCTATACACGCCTCCTTCAGAGCCTGATTCAATTGGACATTTTAATTCAATTACGGATCTTGGTAGGGTTTTAAGTGAGGGTAAAAAGCGGAGTGTATGCTACTATTGTTCAGCATGCCTTTCCAGATTTCGTAGTGATTTAAAGCTAAAGCATCACATGAAACACTGCAAACGCCATGAATACGAGGCTGTGGAAACGGTTAGCGGAGATGGAGCGATCTTGCGTTTTAAGAATTTCCAAAACTCACTCCTGCAGAGCAACAAGATCGCTTTGGATTGCGAAGCCAAGCTCACAGAAGTGTACGATTCGTCAAATCCAAATCGTGTTAAGATACATGAAGCCATCGGAGTCTCTTAAGCTCATGTCCAAAGAGACTCTAGTAATACCATGCAAGTGATAGATGTAGTTTATTTATTGGGTGGGGAAGACTGCATGTGAACGGCATTGACCAGTCTTTCTAAAACAGCAAATGGTGCAAATTCACGCCTACGCTATACATACTATCCTACGATTCTATCACAAGATGACAGATTGGCCATTAAAAATCGTAAGATACGTTGGGTTTGTAAGGAAGAATTTGATGATGGTACTGGCGAAAGAGGAAGGTGATCCATCATGATCATTTATGGCAGGAAATTTCATCGGGAGGGAGTAACTTTAGAGGGGTTGCACATCAATCGTGCAATATAAACGTTAGTCAGCAATACTTCGTACCAGTTTTTATGCACAATTCCAATTACGATTTATAGCTTAATTTACCGGTGTTGGCCCGCATGGCCAAGAGGGGAGTTGTAGATAACGCATGGGTAGATGGTTCTTTTTCCTATAATATCATACCCAAATCATCAGAGAAGCTACTGCTCCTAGAATTCCAGTGGAAAACAGTAGACAAGGGTAATACTTGCCTGAATAAAATCCGTTTTTACTCTTTTAGTTTTTTCCCCAAATCTCTAAGTCAATTGATTAAGGTGCAGAAAAGCGACAATTTTGATAGTTTCCCCCTCCTTAAACAAGGCTTCCCCGATGATGAAAAGTATGATCTATTAATGTTTAAAGGCATATACGCATATGATTACTACAACTCTACCTCGAAGCTAGATGAGGTGTCATTACCGCCTTTCGAAGCATTTTACAATTCCATTACGGATAGTCAATGTACCACTGGCGAATTTAAATTTTCCAAGAGGGTTTGGCCAAAGGGAGGATGTAAAAATTGGTGGGATTAAAGTAAACTGTACTTGGCTAGTGATGTATTGACTCTTTTGAACATTGTGTGCAAGAACATGGATAAAATCTATGGGGGATTTGGGTTAGATTTAGGGTATTATTTTTCTACTCCTCATATGGTGATGGACTTGATTCTAAAAATCAGCAAAGAAGAAATAGGGTCTGATCAGAGACGTCGATCAGCATCTATTTGTAGAAATATCAATGAGGGGAGGGTGTGTTTTCCACGGGGACCGTATTATGAAAACTGATCCGACCAGACAGCACACCGATGAAAAGTCAGATGCAGTTTTTTTCGATATGAATTCCCTTTATCCGTCGGTGATGTTTCACTACTGTTTGCCGTGTGGCAATTACAAATGGCTTAACTATCTTTGTGCTTCAAATTTCCCCGACATTGCTACCGTTGAGGAGAACAGACCGCAAGGATGGTTTTTTTAAATTGACGGAGAAATACCTATGGAAATCCATGACTAGGTAAAAGCCTTTGTTTTCCCGTGCATAAATAGACCGGTGGGTAAGGACTCTCTGAGTCCCTACAATTTATCTTTGGCAGAGGATGGGAGTACGCACAGGGTGCCTTCAAAGCAAAGACTTATTGTTGACCTTAACCCGAAACAGAATATCGTTGTTCATCGTGCGCTATTGCGATGAATGGTGTCCAATGGTTTTAAAGTCACAAAGATACATAGAGCCCTCCAATTTGATCAAAAGCCTTACATGAAAACGTTTATTGACTACTTTGTTAATAAACGTTCAAAATCGAAAACGAAGGTTGAAAAAGAGATCTATAAACTCATTTTGAACTCAGGCTTCGGTAAAATGTGCGAAAGCGTACGAAACAGAAGTCGATGTGACACTGTAAACAATCCCAAAGAATGCAATCGAATCATCGCCAACCCGTACTTCAAATCTTTCACAATCATACACTCTAATATGGTCCTCCTGCATCGCAGGAAAATAAACATCATTTTGAATAAAAATATTGCAGGTGGGAGTGCAATAACTGAAATCTTAAAAAAAACTCATGTTAACATTTTATTACAATCTGTGCAAGGTACAATGGCCGATTGAGGGACAAGTTCAGGTGTACTATGGAGACACTGATTCACTCCTGTTAAAAGTTAAAACTTAAAATTTGCTGAATGATTTGGAAAATGGAGAGTATATTAGCTCTCGGATGGATTACACCCACTGGAATGAATCCCTCTTTCCACAGCTAGTAGAACACCAGGCCCCAAATAAATTGTTAATGTTAAAATCTGAAACGGGAAGCGATATGATGTTCAGTGGTGTGTTTCTTGATCCGAAGGTATAATGAGTGGAAACGCAGAATAAGGATATCAAACAAGTTTGCAAGGGGGTGCCTGCACACTTTGCAAAACATAATTTCAATATGAGTGTTTATAGAAACTGTGTAGAACGTAGTTTGGTCCCAAGAGCGAAAGTTATGACAATTTGCTCTTTACAATATAAAAACTACACAGTTAGAGTTGAGAAAAATGGCATGGTGTGAAGGCACTTCCACATGGACACTATATGATTTCAGATCGAGCCCATTTCAAATTAAAAATGTTGTTGCTCATTAATTGTGTTTTATTTATTTGTAAATAAAATTAATATTAAAAAAAACAAAAAAAAATGTGATATTATTTTGTGTGTGTTTATTGTTTAATAAAAAGTGTTTTTTCTAGTGCCTATTTCAAATAAATGTTGTTTTTGTTTTTTGTTGTAAATAAATAAATAAAAAAAAAATTTGATATTATTTTAAGTGTACTTATTGTTTAATAAAATAGATTTTCTGCTAGTGCCTATTTCAAATAAATGTTGATGTTGTTTTTGTTGTAAATAAATAAATTAATGAACGATCTCAATTAGGTGTATTTATTAAATATAAAGTCCTTTTTTCTAATTGTTTTTTTTGTAAAGTGCTTTTATGTTAAAAATAAGAAATTATGATTCTTTACTGGTTTTGTTCATGTTCTTTGAACGGAGTAGTAATAGGAAAATTATTTTAGTCATTAACATCTATAGTTTACAGCTAGTTGTAGGTGAGCTGTTGAAGCGAACAGCAATATATATCAATTTAAAACACTATTCAGATCGTTTCTGTGTGGTCCATCAATGTCAGGCAAAACGAAACTCTTAACTAAAATAATTATAAATTGTGATAAAATGTTTATTGAAAGGCATAAAAAAATCTACTATTGCAACAGTGTTTTGCAGGAGTAATACGATAAAATAAAAGCTATTGCTACATAGGGGTGGTGCAGATACAATTCATACAGGGAGTTGACGTTTTTGACATTATTGAACCAAACTCTTGACTGCTTATTGACGATTTAGCTGAATCCTTTGAACAATGGTCCCAGGAAATGCTACAATTGTTTACTGTTCGCTTGCATCATTAACAGATTTCCGTTACTCTAGTTCTACACAATCTCTTTCATCAGAGCGAATATTAGCGAACACTTGCTTTGAGCTGTACCTACTATATTATCTAAGGGTTGTTCGTGATTCTAGCTCGCTAATAACTCTCAATAAATAAATATATCCCGGTGCTCCAAAATTTCTACTTTCTGCGTAAAATCAGGCAACTAATAAACCCTACGGTCACATTCTATTGGATCATAATCAAAATACCCCTGAGGATTTATGTATAGTCACTGATATTTTTGACAATGAAATTACTGTATATCTTCCCGTGAACAGTAAAAAAAGGCTATTAGTTACTATCATGACACTGAAGAAACTATATGAAAATAGACTTTTATTTTCGGTTCTAAACGTTTCAAAACCCCCACTTAGTAAAGTCATACTCAAACATGGTATTGAAAATGATTTCTCTAATCTAATATTTGAACTTTGTTTAAACTGAAGGCAATGTTCAACTGCCAGAAGTAGTTAGGCAACGGGCAAAGCAACATCGTTCCATTGTACTTGCCTTGGCTTTTAAAAAGAAAGGACAAAATTTAAAAGGAAACGTCTTTTTCAA
Source organism: Artemia sinica (assembly GCA_027921565.1). Lineage (NCBI taxonomy): Eukaryota > Metazoa > Arthropoda > Branchiopoda > Anostraca > Artemiidae > Artemia > Artemia sinica. The sequence continues at coordinate 60,649 of JAPEVW010000093.1, read as the reverse complement.
GCGGGTGGTAGCTTTTTTACACTTTTACTGTCAATAATTGCAGGACTTGTAAACAGTTTTCTCTCAGATGGCTAAACCCTATAAATTGACCCCTATAGAACTTACTCTTTCACCTGTGGAGCGCTTTGAGGACAATCTGAGTAAATTCATTGACAATGAGAATATTGACGATGATAAAAAAAACACTTTTACTTTAAGATCCACTTCGCTGAGTGGATAAACATAAGCCCTATCGTGCGAGACCAGTCAATGTGAGTGTCATTGATCACAAAAAAAGAACATCTTTTCAAGATTCTGCTGCAGGAAAACAATTAAAGAAGGAGGAGGAATTGAATTTAATAGTGTCGAGCATTGGAAACCTAATGCCAAACTCATATCGCGAACAAAGTAAACGACTCACAACATATCTCATGGAAAGTGGTCAAGACCATATTCAAGTTGATAGCAATGGGAAACGAATTATAATTCAATGGAAGAGCTATAATCAACTTGATTTAATCTATGATATGGTTACAAATCGTAAAGGACTTTTTATCATTTGACAGTCATCTATACAACTTTCTAAATACATTAAACTTCCCCAAAAGTCTTATTAGTGATAGGCAAATTCTAAAAAAAATTAATGAGCTTAGTCCATCATCATCAACATTAAAAAAAGAAGAAGAAGAAGAAGAAGAAGAAGAAGATTTTAAATCAATCCTGGGAAATAAAGGCACACCTAGTGGAAACATTGATTTGACGATGAGGAGGAGGACACAGCTGATAGCTAGACAAAAGCGAAGGCGTATTGATATCAACTCAACGTCATCATCATCACCCACTAGTATATAAAAGGGTAGTGGACGTTACACTACGTGTTTACGTTCAAAATGGTTTGAAGTTTTGAAACGTGCTTATGAAAATATTGGTGAAGCGGGAAGTTTAAGCTCCCCCACCACTCTTTCTTAAGTCACTGGTGTTGATACTAAAAGTGCACAAGACTATCTACAAAATGAATCAAGTTACACTCTACATCGAAATCACAGACTTCGTGCTAAGTATTATCGAAAAACTAAAGCCTTTTTACCACTGCACATAATAAAATCAGATCTCTTAACTCTAGATGAGATTGAAAGGCGTCACAATGCACCATACAAGTACATTCTACTTGCAATCAGTGTTTTTAGTCATTATGCGTAAGCCATTCCATTGCGGACAAAGAGAGGTGTTGAAGTTGCTCAGCCTATGAAAGTATTCTTGAACAAGATTTTTATAAAAAAAAATTCAAAATTTTTGGATCGGAGTGGAGAGTTTGTTAATCCACATGTTGCAAAAGTACTAAAGATATATGACTTACACTGCTTTATCATAGTTACAGTCATATAAAGGCTGCATTCGCCGAACGACTGATAAGAACTATTCGACTTTTAATTTCAAGATATTATACATTGAAAAATACGCCTGCTTTTATTCATGATTTAGAGAAAGTCATGTTGATTTATAATCAACGACCCAATCGATCATTGTCCAACTCAACCCCAACGGAAGTTCATCAAGCTGATCATAATACATTTGATACTTTTCTTAAATAGTATTCCAATGAAATGACTGTGAAGAAAAAATCCAATGTTGGTGATACTCTTCGAATTAATAGAACAACTAATGTTTATGAAAAAGAGAATTACTTGTGGTCCACTGAACTTTTTAAATTGGCAAAAATCTTAGACACCAAACCCATAACTTATCGTCTACGAGACACCAAAGATGAAGAGCTTCTCGGCGGCTTTTATGACTATGAACTACAAAAAGTTAAAATAATAGTGAAATCTATCACATTGAAAAGATATTAAAGAGCCGTAATCACAGGGACAAGAAACAGTTGCTTGTTCGTTGGCTAGGATAAAACTCTGATTTTGATTCTTTGGTCAGTGTTGAAGACATTAACAATGCCCAATGATTTTTATGTAACGTTTATGTCCAACGTCTCAGACCCTCTCTACAATAATTTGAATAAAACAAGTTATTTTTAGAAAAAACTCTCTCCCACCATCAAATTCGATGATGGAAAGTATGAAGTGGCTCTTGTCGACTGTATTCTCAAAAATACATCTAATATCCTGAGAAAGAATCACATATATAATATAAAAATTAGACCCTATGATTGGCCACTCCTTAGCGATCAACATGATGATCGAGCGATCGAGATAAAATTAAAAAGATCAATTCATTTGAATATACATTTGTCATATTACCATACGAGGAACTCAGTTGTATGAATGATTTGTGTCGTACTATCAGTAAAAGAATTTCCGCTAGTAAAATAAAGGAGCCTTTCAATTCAACTATTCGAAGGAAGAGGGCATGATCTACATTAGTTCACCCATTGCCAATGAAAAGGCTATTCTCAATGATAATCTAAGAGATGTTCTTGGTTTTAAACACAATATAATCAATTGTAGAAGTGCTGGAATTGTTAGTGGGATGAATCATGTTATTTTTGCAGATTAACCACCTGGTTTCGCCACTATAACCATCACTATAATATAAACCATCTTCACTATGTTCCTGTAAACACTTCATATTTGGAACTCTGTCAGTTAACACTAAGAAGTGAATTGGGTGATCCTCTAGCAATAAAAAAGGTTTAGCTGTGATTACATGTCATTTTCGACCCATCGTCACTGCCTAAGATGAAGAATAGAAGAATTCCATTTGTCTGTCCTGATATTGACTGCTATGTTGGTGCTCTGAGTCCTCGTCAAATAGGTCATGGATTGGACTATTACAAGGGGCGTACTACAATGTCTGGCTATGGTCTTGGTAGTTGGTTTACTAGGTTATTTCGTTCTGCACTACCCCTTGCCAGAAAATATCTTGTACCTGCTGCATCAAATTTTGCTGCCTCAATACTACAGGATTGTGGGTTGGGTAAAAATTTCAATGAGAGTGTTAAAGGAAATATTAGATCTTCAGAAAGAGCTGTTGGCGAACAATTAAAATCTCAGCAAAACGGGAAGGGATTATAAAGAGTGCGTGGTCATCATTCACTCATCAGTCTCTACCCAGGTGGGAAGCAAAAGACATCAACAACGACTTAAAAGAACAAAAGGAAGAAGAGCAGTAAGAAGAAAAACATTGTTAGATCAAAGACGGATTTCTTCTCTTAAGACATCCTATCTCCCCCACAAAGAATCACATCCATTAATCACCTCCTCATTGAATCTATTCAATGCGGAAAATGTTGATGTCAGTCTCAAGTATAGGTACTATGAACAATTTCATCTTCAACAACCCCTATCCGAAAATATACACTTTCAGATATTTTCCAATGAAGATTATTTCATTGATTTATCATCAACATTTATTGTTTTAAATGTTGCGGTGAAGAAAAAGTCAGACAATACAACTCCCAGTGCTGCCGATGGCTTGTCCTATGAAAACTGTATCCTACACAACTTGTTCAAACAAATTAATGTATTCATTAATGGAACATTGGGGAGCACAAGCAATACTTGATCAAACTATGCAAGCTAAATACAGTTTATGATGATGACTCCAAAGGTCTATAAGGAGTTGAGAGGACAGGCACTGGGCTATGAATATAGATCAGGTGTTGATACTGACGGTGAGTTAACTGCTGCAGTGACCCAGGAGTATCATCTAGTGGGGAAATTAAATCATGAATATTTAATATATCCCAATGGTTGCCTCCCAATGTCAACACTGTCATAAAGTTACAACTAGCTCCATCGAATTTCATTTTGAGAAAAACACTTGCTGCAGCACCTGATGCAAATGTCATCATCACTTCAGCACTTCTTCAAGTTCAAAAACAACAGGTTATGAGCTCTGTTCCATTGGCAGTGGAAAAGCTGAGAGTCAATGGTAACAATATCAAACTTCTTGTTCCCCTTAAGATCACCAATCAACGTCACATTGCCACTGGCTCTCGCAGCTATACTGATTCATCATTTATCAATGGAGAAATCCCATCAAAACTTGCTTTGGCCTTTGTGAAAATTGCTAGTGCCGTTGGATCCTGGACTGCATCCCCCCATGATTTTAATTTTTTTGGTCTATCTAGCCTTGTATACAAAGTGAATAGAATTCCCCTGTACATTTTATCATTTGATAAAGAAAAAACCTACAGAACTCTGTATGAGTTGACCATGCAATCATGACTAGATCATGACTCACAATTATTTGAAAGTGGGATAACCGATTCAATGTTTTCAAAAATCATGGTGTAATTGTTTTGGACTTGTCTGGAACTCAAGATATGAGCATAGTACAAACGGGGAATGTACGTTTAGAATGCACATTTGCCGAAGCTTTGACTGAAAGTATCACATTAATATCACTGAGTCAATTTGAAACCTATTGGGAAATCACACCCAACGGCAGTGTTCTACTAGACTTTGCACCATGAACACAAACCAAATAATCAGCGTATTTACTATGGATTTATACATGTCCCAATGTAAGTCCTATTGTACACCATCGGACTTCATTGAAAATATTCCAAGTGTTAACAATACCCTAATCATTGTTAATAGCAGTCCATCGAGTTTGAAGACTCGTCATTGGTTATGCATCTTTCAAACAGCAAAGAATATCGAATTTTTTCATCGTCTTGGCCTATCATATAAATTCTATACTCCACATATCAAAAACTTTATTGAGAGCAGTGAGAGAAACTGTTATTCAAAATCGGAGAAGAGTACAGGATTTAACGATTAAGACCTGTGGTTTTCATGCACTACTCTTTTTCATATTCAGATGTTGTGGCTATACTTACAAGCAGTTTCTCATCATTTATGATGACTATCCTCGTCTGAACGACTTCCTAGTGGAAAATATACTTTCAAATGTGTTTTAATATTTATTTTAGTGCCCTACAAATAAAATGTTCTAAAAATGTATGTAAATTGTTTATTAATAAAACATAATGTGTATACATGATAAAAACGACTTTTCTACTCTTTATATTTCTTCTTCTACTACGTATAAGTATTTGTCGAGAATAACTAATGCGGAATAACTAATGCGGGAATAACTAAAACTTTATTGAGAGCAGTGAGAGAAACTGTTATTCAAAATCGGAGAAGAGTACAGGATTTAACGATTAAGACCTGTGGTTTTCATGCACTACTCTTTTTCATATTCAGATGTTGTGGCTATACCTACAAGCAGTTTCTCATCATTTATGATGACTATCCTCGTCTGAACGACTTCCTAGTGGAAAATATACTTTCAAATGTGTTTAATATTTATTTTAGTGCCCTACAAATAAAATGTTCTAAAAATGTATGTAAAATTGTTTATTAATAAAACATAATGTATATACATGATAAAAACGACTTTTCTACTCTTTAGATTTCTTCTTCTACTACGTATAAGTATTTGTCGAGAATAACTAATGCGGTTAGATTATCTGAATTCACTGCATACTGATCCTGATCTGCTGCAATGTCAGGGTCACATTTAAGTATAATGTAACTTCACTCTAATCATGTCTCTTTGTATAGTCAATGATACTATTTTCATTCATTTTGTAAAATTCACGTGTTTCAATTTGCCTGTTTGAAGCAATGTCACTTACAGTGTCCTCAAGTGGGGAATCACATTCTGTAACAGCCAAATAAAAATCAGTAGGCTTATAATCATAGTAGCCATTGTCTTCACAACGATGACGTAGAAACCAAATTCATTTGTTATTCAAACAGTTGAATCGTAGACCTGGTTCCTCCTCCCAAAACAATTTAAAGTCACGACGATATCAGTCTCTTAGTAATAACTAAAATCACGTTTAGGATTCTTTCCAATCATACCAGGATATATATTTTCCACTGATTACATTTATCTTAATAACACTTAGAGCATAGGTATCCTCTAGTTTGAGAGTCACACATCTCTTCAGGAGGAATAACAACCTTTAATTTGTACGGGATATACTCTATGCAATTTACACAGGTTGCATAATCTGCACTTTTCATCATACTCATCAATCATTGTACAATTCTCACATGATGACCAACTGCCCAGTGTATGCATGCATAGTGGACATGTATAGAACATTTTTTCCTGTGTTGACACTCTCATCGCCAAAATGAAACTGAGCTACGATCAACAAATTGAGTGGGAGAGAGAGAGAGGAGTAAATCCTCTTTGAACAACATCTGTCTCGTGAAAAAATCATACTCTTAAAGTGTTCAAAAGCAAATCCACAATATCATTTTTTCCCTTCGTGATTAATATGTCAATAAATTGTGTAAATGTCTAAGGACCACAGCAGAAAAGCTTCATACAATAGTCTAATGACGGAGAATGAGTTTTCATTATATCGACAAGCATTCCCTGAGAAAATATCTTCCTCTGAAGAGATAACTCCAGAAAACCATCATCTATAATCAAACATTTTTCTATAAACACAAAATTCCCTATAATTTTCTCTTTCTCAAATCTATCCATTTTTTTACGCTCCTAAAACTCTCACCACCAACTTCAGACTAACCAGGATTCTTTTTTCTACTTTAAAATATATACTAACCTACTATAGAAAAAAATATCTTCGTTTTAGAAACAATTTTATTAAATATAATTACAATAATAATAATAATCATTGATACAATTTATTTTCCTCGATATATTTCACCAATGTATCTAAAGCAGATTGAAGTCTATTTATATGCACTATATTTAGTTTCGCCGCAAAGCATAACTGCTCATCCAATTTAAATTTGCTCAATGACATCACATACCTTGCATACATATCGTCCCATTCAAGGCTTAGTCGACATCCACTGCTACGTTTGGTACTCTCATCTTTGTATCATTGCTGCTACCTGCTCCACTATCAAGCTCCAATAGTGTAAATATAGCACTCATTTTCTATGCTAATATCGTGTCAAATAATAGAGTACAAAAAACAAACTGCTATCTCACTGAATTCAATTCTCTTACTAATATGAACTACAATGAAAATCACTTGCTATAGCACCATAACTATGATAATCGAGTTACCATATATAGAGTACCCTCTGTATTCGTTGTCTCTGATTAGTCCAGATAAATGGGTGTTGCCTCAGAAATCTGTCAGACAGGTCTTGTCCCATTTAAACTGCACACATATCATTGTCCCCGTCAAATCTTATAATGCCTCACTACTGACGTAAGAGGGCTCCCAGGGAATAGCTTAATACCTACATCTTTTACAAGTTAAAAAGTGTCAAGACCGGGATTCGATGGGGGTTGGCCCCGCTCAAACCTGAAATTCCCCACAATTCAGAAGACTGAATAGAAAGTGGAAGTAGTCAGTTTTTTCCTCGGAATTAATTGAATATTGCTAAAGGATAGGTATTATTGTTGTGTCAGTCAATTCAATTTCATTTGCTTTTTTTGCCAATCCTCTATTGCTTACGCTTTTACATCAGGATAGGTTAATTTCTATGCAGCTTACATGTGTTAGCGATACTGAAGTGTGCATGGCTAGTAGGAATAATTTTACGGTATTTCACAAATTCAAGTTTTTTTGTAAAAGTACATTTGCGTAAGCCTAGAGTTAATGCGTTTATTTCTTAATCGTCTTGGAAGTAAGAGGCTAATGAACCACAAAGTGCTTAACAGATATCTTTTCAAAGAATCAACCAAACTTATGTTTAGCCTACTGTGTCTAATTTTGATTATGACTGTAGACACGATTCATAGAAATTTAGGGGGTGGGGTATACTTTTCCAAATTTTAGGGGAGGAAGTTTTTTTTATTAAAAAATGTGTTTTCCAATACAAATACAAAAAAAAGCTTGATTTATCCAGTTTGGTTAATCCAAACTTGGATGGACATACTAAACATTTGTACACTTTCTTATTTGTTTTTCCTTCTTTTTTTCAATTGAAACATTGATTTAAGGCCTGAATATCCAAACATCTTGCGACAAAACTCGGGCCTCGTACGTGTCAGCAAAACGCTTAACTATGGTGATTCTACTGGCCCACTCCTTCTCCCACACCTGGACTATCAAGTATTTTATTTTTTCCAGTTTTCGTATATTTGCTTTTGAAACAAGTCTTGAAAAATTAAACCCCTTCCCCTGAAAATGCAAGCCCCTCTCGAAATATATTCCTGAATATGAGTCTGTTAAAGCACAGAGGTTTTCAGTTACAGGTAAATTGTTTGGTCGAAGTTGAGCAAAGCAGTTATATATCCTCATATCTGAAATAATTTCTTATCGTTTTAAATTACAATTCATTAAAAAAAAAAAAATCCGGTAGAAAGTGAGGTTGGACCTTAAATGAAAATGAAAAAAATTCTTTGCAATTTGTGCGACATATATCTGCCAAACTGATTCAAATAAACTGACTATTATATTCACTAAATTCGTAGAATTCTGATAAATTAGCGCTTTACTGAAACTGAACCTGCTTGAGAACTTCAGAGAATTAAATAAAAAAAACAAATTTTGTATCTGAAAGTAAGGAACGACACTAAAAATTAAAATGAGCAGAAATTATTCCGTATATGAAAGGGGCTGTTCCCTCCTCAACGCCTCGCTGTTTGCGCTAAAGTTTCTTAATGTTTTTAAAAGTAGATTTGGGACAAAGAGTCAAACTTTAGCGTAAAAAACGAGGCGTTGAGGAGGGGACAGCCTTTTCAATATACACTGAATAATTACAGTTCGTTTTAAGTGTTAATGTCGCTCCTTACTTTCAATTAAAAAAACTTCTTTTTTTATTTAATTTCTGAACGGTTTCATCTAATCCAGGTTTGTATTTGGCTCACCGTACATGAAAAATTAAAAAGAAATTTCTATATTAATTTTGGCAGATTTATTCAGTATATGAAAGGGTGCTCCCTCTTCAATATCTTGCTCTGTACGCTAAAACTGTTAGCACTTAAAAAAAAGCTTCCTATTCTAATTAAACGGCCAGTAGAGATGCCTCAGGAGGCCCCATTGCTCACCCCTGCTGCCACCTATAACTTTTTTTACATAATTCATGGATGGTTATGTGTATTGGTCGATTTATTTGATGTTTTTATGGTTTTTGTCAGTGAGAATTTGAAAAAACAGGAATTTTGTCACATTTATGGATGGTTTTATGGATTTTCTCAGTGAGAATGAAAAAACAGGAATTTTGTCACATTTATGTCTGTTTTCATGGATGGTTATGTGTGTTGATTATTTGACGGTTTTATGGATTTTGTCAGTGAGAATGGAAAAACAGGAACTTTGTCACTTCCTTCTTGTTGTTGTTCAAGCCAGATGTTATGAGTTTCCGGGAGATCGCGTGTTTCCAATATTTGTTGTTCAAGCCAGATGTTATGAGTTTCCAGGAAACACCTGTGCTGTCAGTCATTAATCAAATTGTTTCCAGGGAATGTCTGACAGATGACGTCAAGTTTATTAATGTCTGGAGTTCTTCCAGAAGAATCGTTTCCGAGCAAATGTTTTGATCTTAGCGCGCGAAAAGGTTTCCAAATAATTGAAATAAGCCAGCGCAGGGATGCCAAACAAAAGGAACATGCCGAAATTCCGTTTGGGGATAATTTTGGCAAAACCGTTTTAGCTATTTTATGGAACTATTTCGACGAAACAGTTAGAGACATTATAAAATATGATTTTTGAAGAGATTTTAGAAGAGAATTTAATGGTGAAACTCTGTGGTCGTTATAATACACAAGTTCCATTTGAACAGTGTTGCGAGCTCCCACTACCCCAACCCCAAAGGGCTCCAATCCCCCTACCCCAAACCCAAAGGGTTCCAATCCCCCTACCTCAACCCCGAAGGAAGCCCCAGTCCTCAAGGGTCCCCCAAGCTCCCAAAAGGCCCCCACACCCCCAAAGGCTCTCCCCGGGCCCCCCAAAGGCCCTCCCCCGGTCCCAAAGGTCCACCGGGCTCCCAAAGGACCATTCGACCCTCAAGGGTCCCCCCAGACCCCCAAAGGCCCTCCCCCAGTCCCCAAAGGTCCCCTGGACCCCCAAAGGCCCTCCCCGATCCTCAAAGGCCCCCCAGACACCCAAAAGGCCCCCCCCCGAACCCCCAAAAACCCTCCCCCGGTCCCCAAAGGTCCACCGGGCTCCCAAAGGGCCCCCCGGACCCCCAAAGACTCCTGAGCCCCACATTATAATACTTTTTTAAGGCTTTATTATATCTTTTCAGAACAAATTATTATTTTAGGGAATTATTTCGGCAAAACAGTTAGAGACATTTTAAAGGGGAATTAATTTGGAGTTCTAACAAGAGAATCGTTTCCGAGGCAAAGTTTAGATCTTAGCGATGAATTGTTTTAGCGCGGGAATCAGGTTTCCAAATAATTGAAATGTGCCAGCCCAGGGATGCCAAACAAAGGAACACGCTGAATTACGTTTAGGGATTATTTGGGCGAAACCCTTTTAGCCATTTTATGGAATTATTTCGACGAAACAGTTAGAGACGTTATAAAATATGATTCTTGAAGAGATTTTAGAAGAGAATTTAATGGTGAAACTCTGTGGTCGTTATAATACACAAGTTCCATTTGAACAGTGTTGTGAGATCCTCTACCACAACCCCAAAGGTCTCCGATCCCCCTACCCCAACCCCAAAGGGTTCCGATCCCTCTACCCCAACCCCAAAGGTCCGACGGGCTCCCAAAGGACCAATCGGCCCTCAAGTGCCGCCCAGACCCCTAAACACCCTCCCCAGGCTTCCAAAGGCCCTCCCTCGGTCCACAAACGTCCCCCGGGCTCCCAAAACACCAATCGGTGCTCAAGGGCCCCCTCAGACCCCCAAACGCCCTCCCTGGGCCCAAAGGCCCTCCCCCGGTCCCCAAAGGTCCCCTGGGCTCCCAAAAGACCAATCGTCCCTCAAGTGCCGCCCAGACCCCAAAGGTCCACCGGGCTTCCAAAGGCCCTCCCCCGGTCCCCAAAGGTCCCCCGGCTCCCAAAAGACCAATCGGTGCTCAAGGGCCCCCGGATCCCCAAAGACCTCCCCGGGCCCCCCCAAAGAGTCCCCTCTCCATTTTTTAATACTTTTTTATGGCTTTATTATATCTTTTCTGAACAAGTTCCTTTCATAATTTCATCCCTAAACCCATTTTCCAACCTCAAAGAGTCCCCTCCCCATTTCGTAAATACTTTCTTGAATTTTTTAACATGGTTTTTTTTTTTTTTACTTTTTGCGGATCTTGAAATGACATGAACACAAAAAAAACTCACACACACACACACGCACAAAAACTTACACACACACACAAAACTTACACACACACACGAAAACTTACACACACACGCCAAAACTTACACACACAAAAACTTACACACACACACACACAAACTTACACACACACAAAAAAACTTACACACACAAAAACTTACACACACACACAAACTTACACACACACACAAAAAACTTACACCCACAAAAAAGCTTACACACACAAAAACTTACACACACACACAAAAACTTACACCCACATGCAAATACTTACATGCACACAAAAACTTACATACACACAAAAACTTACACACACACAAAAACTTACACACACGCACAAAAACTTACACACACACACACAAAAACTTACACACACACATGAAAACTTACACACACACACGAAAACTTACACACACACGCCAAAACTTACACACACACAAAAACTTACACACACACACACACAAAAACTTACACACACACACACAAAACTTACACCCACACGCAAAAACTTACATGCACACAAAAACTTACATGCACACAAAAACTTACACACACACAAAAACTTACACACACACACACACACACAAAAACTTACACACACGCACAAAAACTTACACACACACACACACACACACAAAAACTTACACACACACGCGAAAACTTACACACACACACACGAAAACTTACACACACACACACGCCAAAACTTACACACACACAAAAACTTACACAAACACACACACACACACACACACACAAACTTACATATGCACACGAAAACTTACATGCACACAAAAACTTACACCCACACGCAAAAACTTACATGCACACAAAAACTTACATGCACACAAAAACTTACACACACACAAAAACTTACACACACACACAAAACTACACACACACACACAAAACTTACACACACGCACAAAAACTCACACACACACACACGAAAACTTACACACACACACACGAAAACTTACACACACACGCCAAAACTTACACACACACAAAAACTTACACCCACACGCAAAAACTTACATGCACACAAAAACTTACATGCACACAAAAACTTACACACACACAAAAACTTACACACACACACACAAAAACTTACACACACGCACAAAAACTTACACACACACACATACACACAAAAACTTACACACACACGCGAAAACTTACACACACACACGAAAACTTACACACACACACGCCAAAACTTACACGCACACAAAAACTTACACACACACACACACACACACACAAACTTACATATGCACACGAAAACTTACACACACACAAAAACTTACACCCACACGCAAAAACTTACATGCACACAAAAACTTACATGCACACAAAAACTTACACACACACAAAAACTTACACACACACACACAAAAACTTACACACACACACACACAAAAACTTACACACACGCACAAAAACTCACACACACACACACACAAAACTTACACACACACACGAAAACTTACACACACACACAAAAACTTACACACACATGCCAAAACTTACACACACACAAAAACTCACACACCACACACACACACACACACACACACACACACACACACCACACACACAAACTTACACATGCACACAAAAACTTACATGCACACAAAAACTTACATGCACACAAAAACTTACACACACACATTTAGACAAAAAATTACGATATTTATGCACAGTTATGTTTAAGCAATAAATATCTTAAGCCCCAACCGTTTTTATTCTTTAGAATAGTCCATCGCCACGAAAATTATACTTTCAGATTCAACATGTCAGGGAACAAACTTTCAGGTTCAGCATGTAAGAGAACCCTAAATGCTCATCCCAAAAAAAGGTAAGTTAACCCTAAACGCTCAAAGAATTTCTCTGAAATTACACTTTCAGGTTCAGCATGTAAGAGAACCCTAAATGCTCATCCCAAAAAAGGTAAGTTAACCCTAAACGCTTAAAGAATTTCGTCACAAAAACTTACACACACACACACACACACACACACACACAAACTTACACACACACACACACAAAAAAAACTTACACCCACACACAAAAGCCTACACACACAAAAACTTACACACACACACACAAAACTTACACCCACACGCAAAAACTTACATGCACACAAAAACATACATGCACACAAAAACTTACACACACACAAAAACTTACACACACACACACACAAAAACTTACACACACGCACAAAAACTTAACACACACACACACACACACAAAAACTCACACACACACGCGAAAACTTACACACACACACGAAAACTCACACACACACGCCAAAACTTACACACACACAAAAACTTACACACACACCACACACACACACACAACAACTTACACACACACACACACACGCAAAACTTACACCCACACACAAAAGCCTACACACACAAAAACTTACACACACACACACAAAACTTACACCCACACGCAAAAACTTACATGCACACAAAAACATACATGCACACAAAAACTTACACACACACAAAAACTTACACACACACACACACAAAAACTTACACACACGCACAAAAACTTAACACACACACACACACACACAAAAACTCACACACACACGCGAAAACTTACACACACACACGAAAACTTACACACGCACACAAAAACTTACATGCACACAAAAACTTACACACACACAAAAACTTACACACACACACACACAAAAACTTACACACACGCACAAAAACTTAACACACACACACAAAAACTCACACACACACACGAAAACTTACTCACACACACGAAAACTTACACACACACGCCAAAACTTACACACACACAAAAACTTACACACACACACACAAAAACTTACACACACGCACAAAAACTTACATGCACACAAAAACTTACATGTACACAAAAACTTACACACACACGAAAACTTACACACACACGCCAAAACTTACACACACACAAAAACTTACACACACACACACACACACACAAAAACTTACACATGCACACGAAAACAGTAGTGTTTTGTCATGGGTTACCTTGTCACAGTTACATTCTCTTGATTTTTCAAAGTTCATTTTGGATTTCATTCCCTGAAATGCAATAGTTGGAATATTTCAGTAGCGTTTTGCCATGGTTTACCATGTCACAGTTACATTCTCTTGATTTTTCAAAGTTCATTTTGGATTTCTTTCGTTGAAATGCAAGAGTTGGAATATTTCAGTAGTGTTTTGTTATGGTTTACCTTCTCACACTTACATTTTCTTGATTTTCCAAAGTTCATTTTGGATTTCTTTCATTGAAATGCAAGAGTTGGGATATTTTAGTAGTGTTTTGTCGTGGTTTACTTTGTCACACTTACATTCTATAGATTTTTCAAAGTTCATTTTAGATTTCGTTCATTGAAATGCAAGAGTTGGAATATTTCAGTAGTGTTTTGTTATGGTTTACCTTATCACAGTTACATTCTCTTGATTTTTCAAAGTTCATTTTGGATTTCTTTCATTGAAATGCAAGAGTTGGAATATTTCAGTAGTGTTTTATCGTGGTTTACCTTGTCACAGTTACATTCTCTTGATTTTTCAAAGTTCATTTTGGATTTATCTCATTGAAATGCAAGAGTTGAATTATTTCAGTGGTATTTTGTCGTGCTTTACCTTGTCACGGTTACATTCTCTTGATTTTCCAAAGTTCATTTTGGATTTTTTTCGTTGAAATGCAAGAGTTGGAATATTTCAGTAGTGTTTTGTCATGGTTTACCTTGTCACAGTTACATTCTATTGATTTTTCAAAGTTCATTTTGAATTTCTTTCATTGAAATGCAAGAGTTGGATTATTTCAGTAGTGTTTTTTCGTGGTTTACCTTGTCAGAGTTACATTCTCTTGATTTTTCAAAGTTCATTTTGAGTTTCTTTCATTGAAATGCAAGAGTTGGAATATTTCAGTAGTGTTTTGTCGTGGTTTACCTTGTCGCAGTTACATTTTCTTGATTTTTCAAAGTTCATTTTGACTTTCTTTCATTGAAATGCAAGAGTTGGATTATTTCAGTAGTGTTTTGTAGTGGTTTACCTTGTCACAGTTACATTTTCTTGATTTTTCAATGTTCATTATGGTTTTCTTTCATTGAAATGCAAGAGTTGGAATATTTCAGTAGTGTTTTGTCATGGTTTACCTTGTCACAGTTACATTCCCTTGATTTTTTCAAAGTTCATTTTGGATTTCTCTAGTTGAAATGCAAGAGTTGGAATATTTCAGAAGCGTTTTGTGGTGGCTTACCTTGTCACAGTTATATTCTATTGATTTTTCAAAGTTCATTTTGAATTTCTTTTATTGAAATGAAAGAGTGGGATTATTTCAGTAGTATTTTGTCGTAGTTTACCATGTCACAGTTACATTCCCTTGATTTTTCAAAGTTCATTTGGATTTCTTTCATTGAACTGCAAGAGTTGGAATATTTCAGTAGTGTTTTGTTGTGGTTTACTTTGTCATACTTACATTCTCACGATTTTTCAAAGTTCATTTTGGTTATCTTTCATTGAAATGCAAGAGTCGGAATATTTCAGTAGTGTTTTGTCGTGGTTTACCTTGTTAAAGTTACATTCTCTTAATTTTTCAAAGTACATCTTGGATTTCTTTTGTTGAAATGCAAGAGTTGGAATATTTCAGTAGTGTTTTGTCGTGGTTTACTTCGTCACAGTTACATTCTCTTGATTTTTCAAAGTTCATTATGGATTTCTTTTTTGAAATATGTTTTGTCGTGCTTTACCTTGACACAGTTAAATTTCTTGATTTTTGTTAGGCTAGGTTAGGTTAGGTTAGATCAAGTTAGGTTAGGTTAAGTTAGGTTAGGTTAGGTTAGCCTACGTACGCGCGCGTATGTAGGCTAACCTAACCTAACCTAACTTAACCTAACCTAACTTGATCTAACCTAACCTAACCTAGCCTAACAAAAATCAAGAAATTTAACTGTGTCAAGGTAAAGCACGACAAAACATATTTCAAAAAAGAAATCCATAATGAACTTTGAAAAATCAAGAGAATGTAACTGTGACGAAGTAAACCACGACAAAACACTACTGAAATATTCCAACTCTTGCATTTCAACAAAAGAAATCCAAGATGTACTTTGAAAAATTAAGAGAATGTAACTTTAACAAGGTAAACCACGACAAAACACTACTGAAATATTCCGACTCTTGCATTTCAATGAAAGATAACCAAAATGAACTTTGAAAAATCGTGAGAATGTAAGTATGACAAAGTAAACCACAACAAAACACTACTGAAATATTCCAACTCTTGCAGTTCAATGAAAGAAATCCAAATGAACTTTGAAAAATCAAGGGAATGTAACTGTGACATGGTAAACTACGACAAAATACTACTGAAATAATCCCACTCTTTCATTTCAATAAAAGAAATTCAAAATGAACTTTGAAAAATCAATAGAATATAACTGTGACAAGGTAAGCCACCACAAAACGCTTCTGAAATATTCCAACTCTTGCATTTCAACTAGAGAAATCCAAAATTAACTTTGAAAAAATCAAGGGAATGTAACTGTGACAAGGTAAACCATGACAAAACACTACTGAAATATTCCAACTCTTGCATTTCAATGAAAGAAAACCATAATGAACATTGAAAAATCAAGAAAATGTAACTGTGACAAGGTAAACCACTACAAAACACTACTGAAATAATCCAACTCTTGCATTTCAATGAAAGAAAGTCAAAATGAACTTTGAAAAATCAAGAAAATGTAACTGCGACAAGGTAAACCACGACAAAACACTACTGAAATATTCCAACTCTTGCATTTCAATGAAAGAAACTCAAAATGAACTTTGAAAAATCAAGAGAATGTAACTCTGACAAGGTAAACCACGAAAAAACACTACTGAAATAATCCAACTCTTGCATTTCAATGAAAGAAATTCAAAATGAACTTTGAAAAATCAATAGAATGTAACTGTGACAAGGTAAACCATGACAAAACACTACTGAAATATTCCAACTCTTGCATTTCAACGAAAAAAATCCAAAATGAACTTTGGAAAATCACGAGAATGTAACCGTGACAAGGTAAAGCACGACAAAATACCACTGAAATAATTCAACTCTTGCATTTCAATGAGATAAATCCAAAATGAACTTTGAAAAATCAAGAGAATGTAACTGTGACAAGGTAAACCACGATAAAACACTACTGAAATATTCCAACTCTTGCATTTCAATGAAAGAAATCCAAAATGAACTTTGAAAAATCAAGAGAATGTAACTGTGATAAGGTAAACCATAACAAAACACTACTGAAATATTCCAACTCTTGCATTTCAATGAACGAAATCTAAAATGAACTTTGAAAAATCTATAGAATGTAAGTGTGACAAAGTAAACCACGACAAAACACTACTAAAATATCCCAACTCTTGCATTTCAATGAAAGAAATCCAAAATGAACTTTGGAAAATCAAGAAAATGTAAGTGTGAGAAGGTAAACCATAACAAAACACTACTGAAATATTCCAACTCTTGCATTTCAACGAAAGAAATCCAAAATGAACTTTGAAAAATCAAGAGAATGTAACTGTGACATGGTAAACCATGGCAAAACGCTACTGAAATATTCCAACTATTGCATTTCAGGGAATGAAATCCAAAATGAACTTTGAAAAATCAAGAGAATGTAACTGTGACAAGGTAACCCATGACAAAACACTACTGTTTTCGTGTGCATGTGTAAGTTTTTGTGTGTGTGTGTGTGTGTGTGTAAGTTTTTGTGTGTGTGTAAGTTTTGGCGTGTGTGTGTAAGTTTTCGTGTGTGTGTAAGTTTTTGTGTACATGTAAGTTTTTGTGTGCATGTAAGTTTTTGTGCGTGTGTGTAAGTTTTTGTGTGTGTGTGTGTAAGTTTTTGTGTGTGTGTAAGTTTTGGCGTGTGTGTGTAAGTTTTCGTGTGTGTGAGTAAGTTTTCGTGTGTGTGTGTGAGTTTTTGTGTGTGTGTGTGTTAAGTTTTTGTGCGTGTGTGTAAGTTTTTGTTTGTGTGTGTGTGTAAGTTTTTGTGTGTGTGTAAGTTTTTGTGTGCATGTAAGTTTTTGTGTGCGTGTGTAAGCTTTCGTGTGTGTGTGTAAGTTTTCGCGTGTGTGTGTGAGTTTTTTTTGTGTGTGTGTGTGTGTGTTAAGTTTTTGTGCGTGTGTGTAAGTTTTTGTGTGTGTGTGTGTGTAAGTTTTTGTGGGTGTGTAAGTTTTTGTGTGCATGTAAGTTTTTGTGTGCATGTAAGTTTTTGCGTGTGGGTGTAAGTTTTGTGTGTGTGTGTAAGTTTTTGTGTGTGTAGGCTTTTGTGTGTGGGTGTAAGTTTTGCGTGTGTGTGTGTGTGTGTGTAAGTTGTGTGTGTGTGTGTGTGTGTGTGTGTGTGTGTGTGTGTGTGTAAGTTTTTGTGTGTGTGTAAGTTTTGGCGTGTGTGTGTGAGTTTTCGTGTGTGTGTGTAAGTTTTCGCGTGTGTGTGTGAGTTTTTGTGTGTGTGTGTGTGTCTGTTAAGTTTTTGTGCGTGTGTGTAAGTTTTTGTGTGTGTGTGTGTGTAAGTTTTTGTGTGTGTGTAAGTTTTTGTGTGCATGTATGTTTTTGTGTGCATGTAAGTTTTTGCGTGTGGGTGTAAGTTTTGTGTGTGTGTGTGTAAGTTTTTGTGTGTGTAGGCTTTTGTGTGTGGGTGTAAGTTTTTTGTGTGTGTGTGTGTGTAAGTTTGTGTGTGTGTGTGTGTGTGTAAGTTTTTGTGACGAAATTCTTTAAGCGTTTAGGGTTAACTTACCTTTTTTGGGATGAGCATTTAGGGTTCTCTTACATGCTGAACCTGAAAGTGTAATTTCAGAGAAATTCTTTGAGCGTTTAGGGTTAACTTACCTTTTTTTTGGGATGAGCATTTAGGGTTCTCTTACATGCTGAACCTGAAAGTTTGTTCCCTGACATGTTGAATCTGAAAGTATAATTTTCGTGGCGATGGACTATTCTAAAGAATAAAAACGGTTGGGGCTTAAGATATTTATTGCTTAAACATAACTGTGCATAAATATCGTAATTTTTTGTCTAAATGTGTGTGTGTGTAAGTTTTTGTGTGCATGTAAGTTTTTGTGTGCATGTAAGTTTTTGCGTGTGGGTGTAAGTTTTTGTGTGCATGTAAGTTTTCGTGTGCATATGTAAGTTTGTGTGTGTGTGTGTGTTTGTGTAAGTTTTTGTGTGTGTGTAAGTTTTGGCGTGTGTGTGTGTGTAAGTTTTCGTGTGTGTGTGTGTAAGTTTTCGCGTGTGTGTGTAAGTTTTTGTGTGTGTGTGTGTGTGTAAGTTTTTGTGCGTGTGTGTAAGTTTTTGTGTGTGTGTGTGTGTAAGTTTTTGTGTGTGTGTAAGTTTTTGTGTGCATGTAAGTTTTTGTGTGCATGTAAGTTTTTGCGTGTGGGTGTAAGTTTTGTGTGTGTGTGTGTAAGTTTTTGTGTGTGTGTGTGTGTAAGTTTTTGTGTGTGTGTAAGTTTTGGCGTGTGTGTGTAAGTTTTCGTGTGTGTGTGTAAGTTTTCATGTGTGTGTGTAAGTTTTTGTGTGTGTGTGTGTAAGTTTTTGTGCGTGTGTGTAAGTTTTTGTGTGTGTGTAAGTTTTTGTGTGTATGTAAGTTTTTGTGTGCATGTAAGTATTTGCATGTGGGTGTAAGTTTTTGTGTGTGTGTGTAAGTTTTTGTGTGTGTAAGCTTTTTTGTGGGTGTAAGTTTTTTGTGTGTGTGTGTAAGTTTGTGTGTGTGTGTAAGTTTTTGTGTGTGTAAGTTTTTTTTGTGTGTGTGTAAGTTTGTGTGTGTGTAAGTTTTTGTGTGTGTAAGTTTTGGCGTGTGTGTGTAAGTTTTCGTGTGTGTGTGTAAGTTTTGTGTGTGTGTGTAAGTTTTTGTGCGTGTGTGTGTGTGTGAGTTTTTTTGTGTTCATGTCATTTCAAGATCCTCAAAAAAGTAAAAAAAAAAAAAACATGTTAAAAAATTCAAGAAAGTATTTACGAAATGGGGAGGGGACTCTTTGAGGTTGGAAAATGGGTTTAGGGATGAAATTATGAAAGGAACTTGTTCAGAAAAGATATAATAAAGCCATAAAAAAGTATTAAAAAAATGGAGAGGGGACTCTTTGGGGGGGCCCGGGGAGGTCTTTGGGGATCCGGGGGCCCTTGAGCACCGATTGGTCTTTTGGGAGCCCGGGGGACCTTTGGGGACCGGGGGAGGGCCTTTGGAAGCCCGGTGGACCTTTGGGGGTCTGGGCGGCACTTGAGGGCCGATTGGTCTTTTGGGAGCCCAGGGGACCTTTGGGGACCGGGGGAGGGCCTTTGGGGCCCAGGGAGGGCGTTTGGGGGTCTGAGGGGGCCCTTGAGCACCGATTGGTGTTTTGGGAGCCCGGGGGACGTTTGTGGACCGAGGGAGGGCCTTTGGAAGCCTGGGGAGGGTGTTTAGGGGTCTGGGCGGCACTTGAGGGCCGATTGGTCCTTTGGGAGCCCGTCGGACCTTTGGGGTTGGGGTAGAGGGATCGGAACCCTTTGGGGTTGGGGTAGGGGGATCGGAGACCTTTGGGGTTGTGGTAGAGGATCTCACAACACTGTTCAAATGGAACATGTGTATTATAACGACCACAGAGTTTCACCATTAAATTCTCTTCTAAAATCTCTTCAAGAATCATATTTTATAACGTCTCTAACTGTTTCGTCAAAATAATTCCATAAAATGGCTAAAAGGGTTTCGCCCAAATAATCCCTAAACGTAATTCAGCGTGTTCCTTTTGTTTGGCATCCCTGGGCTGGCACATTTCAATTATTTGGAAACCTGATTCCCGCGCTAAAACAATTCATCGCTAAGATCTAAACTTTGCCTCGGAAACGATTCTCTTGTTAGAACTCCAAATTAATTCCCCTTTAAAATGTCTCTAACTGTTTCGCCGAAATAATTCCCTAAAATAATAATTTGTTCTGAAAAGATATAATAAAGCCTTAAAAAAGTATTATAATGTGGGGCTCAGGAGTCTTTGGGGGTCCGGGGGGCCCTTTGAGAGCCCGGTGGACCTTTGGGGACCGGGGGAGGGTTTTTGGGGGTTCGGGGGGGGCCTTTGAGGATCGGGGAGGGCCTTTGGGGGTCCGGGGGACCTTTGGGGACTGGGGGAGGGCCTTTGGGGGTCTGGGGGGACCCTTGAGGGTCGAATGGTCCTTTGGGAGCCCGGTGGACCTTTGGGGACCAGGGGAGGGCCTTTGGGGGGCCCGGGGAGAGCCTTTGGGGGTGTGGGGGCCTTTTGGGAGCTTGGGGGGACCCTTGAGGACTGGGGCTTCCTTCGGGGTTGAGGTAGGGGGATTGGAACCCTTTGGGTTTGGGGTAGGGGGATTGGAGCCCTTTGGGGTTGGGGTAGTGGGATCTCACAACACTGTTCAAATGGAACTTGTGTATTATAACGACCACAGAGTTTCACCATTAAATTCTCTTCTAAAATCTCTTCAAAAATCATATTTTATAATGTCTCTAACTGTTTCGTCGAAATAGTTCCATAAAATAGCTAAAACGGTTTTGCCAAAATTATCCCCAAACGGAATTTCGGCATGTTCCTTTTGTTTGGCATCCCTGCGCTGGCTTATTTCAATTATTTGGAAACCTTTTCGCGCGCTAAGATCAAAACATTTGCTCGGAAACGATTCTTCTGGAAGAACTCCAGACATTAATAAACTTGACGTCATCTGTCAGACATTCCCTGGAAACAATTTGATTAATGACTGACAGCACAGGTGTTTCCCGGAAACTCATAACATCTGGCTTGAACAACAAATATTGGAAACACGCGATCTCCCGGAAACTCATAACATCTGCATTGAACAACAACAAGAAGGGAGTGACAAAGTTCCTGTTTTTCCATTCTCACTGACAAAATCCATAAAACCGTCAAATAATCAACACACATAACCATCCATGAAAACAGACATAAATGTGACAAAATTCCTGTTTTTTCATTCTCACTGAGAAAATCCATAAAACCATCCATAAATGTGACAAAATTCCTGTTTTTCAAATTCTCACTGACAAAAACCATAAAAACATCAAATAAATCGACCAATACACATAACCATCCATGAATTATGTAAAAAAAAGTTATAAGTGGCAGCAGGGGTGAGCAATGGGACCTCCTGAGGCATCTCTACTACGGCCCCCGATTTTCAGTAGCCGTTCTTAAAAAATCGGGACAAATAATCAAACTTTAGCGAATAAGTAGAATGCTAATAATGAATTCCATGGAACTACGTTCCTTCCTGTGCTATTTGGGGGGATTACGTTCCTTGGCACCTTTCCAGAGCATGTACTTATGGATTTGGGAGGACTATGTTCCTTCCTGTGTTATTTGCTCATTCTACGTTCCTTGGCACCTTTCCATGCTATTCTAGCCGACTATGCTCCTTCCTGTGCTATTTGGGGGGATTACGTCTTGGTACCTTTCCAAACGAGCGGGGATTCCCCACTGGCTCCTACACATTGCAAAAAGCGACCAATCCTTTACCTATAAAATGGCCAAGCATGTTTTGAAAACTATAGTCAAGGTTGTATAAGAGAATTAGACTGTTTTTTTTTGGCAATTGACATTTTTTTTTTCTGATAACAAGTACCATTCATTGCGATCGTAGCTCTATGGTGTGGATGACTTGAAAATAAAATTTTTAAAGAGAAATGTTTGAAAAGTGCATGGATGCTACAATCAGAATTGTTTGACATTTGCAAAAAAGGGACGAGGGATTCGCGAATTGGACTGTACGAATGATCTTATTTGAATAATAGGGAAAACAACAGAGCTAGATAACATTTGCGAATTGGATCGTATTAAGATGGAGAAAAAGGGTTAAAGTGATTAGCAGTTAAGGTAACCCCAATGGCGTCTGAACAGTGTTGTCAGTTTAAAATAGTGTTTAACGTCATACTATACTAAAAAAGTTGATACTAAGAGAGATGTAGATATCAAGAAAAGAATTTTATTAACGGATAGCTTTACTTCTTCGATGTGTACTGTATAATACACAAGTGGTGTTTGAACAGTGTTGTCAATTTAAAATAGAGTTTAACGTTATACTATACTAAAAAGTTGATACTAAGAGGGATGTAGATGGCAAAAAAAGAATTTTATTAACGGATAGCTTTACCTCTCCGATGTGTTCTGTATAATACACAAGTGGTGTTTGAACAGTGTTGTCAATTTAAAATCGGGTCTAACGTTATACTATACTAAAAAGTTGATACTAAGAGAGATGTAGATGGCAAGAAAAGAATTTTAATAAAGAAATTCAGAACAAACCTTAGAAATCCTTGCAAATCAAGTAGTAAGGTGTATGTGAGTACGAACCATCAAGGATCATAAGCACCAACGATCCTAACCACCAGAGACCTCAACCCCCCAAAGGTCCCATATCCCCAAACTCGAAGGGCCCCCCCCCCCTCCAACTTTTTGGCCCCCTCCCCCTATTTTTTTTTGGCAATTGACATTTTTTCTGATAACAAGTATCATTCATTCCGATCGTAGCTTTCAAATGTGAAACTTAAGTCCATTTTTTGGATCGAAAAATAAACTATTTCTGTAAAATCTGAGTTAATAAGGGTTTTTGACCGTAATCTCTAGTTTTTTGTAAAAAAAATTATGGAAAATACAATTCTCTGGTTCAAATGTGAAACTTAAGTCCATTTTTGGATCGAAAAATAAAACTATTTCCGTAAAATCTGAGCTAATAAGGGTTTTTGACCGTAAACTCAAGGTTTTTGTAAGAAAATTATGGAAAATACAATTCTCTGGTTCAAATGTGAAACTTAAGTCCATTTATGGATCGAAAAATAAACTATTTCCGTAAAATCAGAGCTAATTAGGGTTTTTTGACCGTAAACTATAGTTTTTTGTAAGAAAATTATGGAAAATACAATTCTCTGGTTCAAATGTGAAACTTAAGTCCATTTATGGATCGAAAAATAAAACTATTTCCGTAAAATCTGAGCTAATTAGGGTTTTTGACCGTAAACTATAGTTTTTTGTAAGAAAATTATGAAAAATACAATTCTCTGGTTCAAATGTGAAACTTAAGTCCATTTTTGGATCGAAAAATAAACTATCTCTGTAAAATCTGAGCTAATAAGGGTTTTTGACCGTAAACTCTAGTTTTTTGTGTAAGAAAATTATGGAAAATACAATTTGTTGCCTCATAGGTGAAACTTAAGTCCATTTTTCGTTAAGTCTCAGAACAAATAAATTCATTATCAAAATCCTTTGTCGGATATGTCGGATAAAATTGACAAAATCTAAGTATCAGAGTGAATATTTTTTTTAACAACATCCTTTGCCAGATACATCGAATAAAATTGATAAAATATAAATGTCAGAGTGAATAAATTTTTCTATCAACATCCTTTGTCAGATACATCAAAGAAAATTGACAAAATATAAATTTCAGAACGAACAAATGCTTTAACAACATCCTTTATCGGATATGTCGGATAAAATTAAACAAAATCTAAAAATCAGAGTGACTAAATTCTATATCAACATCCTATTCTCGGATACATAGGATAAAATTGATAAAATCGAAGTGTCAGTGCAAATAAATGTTTTTATCAACATCCTTTGTCAGATACATCAAATAAAATTGACAAAATCTAATTTTAAGAATGAATTAATGATTTAAGAACATCCTTTAACGGATATGTCGGTTAAAATTGACAAAATCTAAGTATCAGAGTGACTAAATTTTTTTATCAACATCCTTTGCCAGATACATCGAATAAAATTGATAAAATATAAGCGTTAGAGTGAATAAATTTTTTTATCAACATCCTTTGCAAGATACATCGAATAAAATTGATAAAATATAAGTGTCAGAGTGAATAAATTTTTCTATCAACATCCTTTGTCAGATACATCAAATAAAATTGACAAAATCTAAATTTCAGAACGAATAACTGCTTTAACAACCTCCTTTATCGGATATGTCGGATAAAATTGACAAAATCTAAGTATCAGAGTGACTAAATTCTATATCAACATCCTTTTCTCGGATACATAGGATAAAATTGATAGAATCTGTGTCAGTGCGAATAAATTTTTTTATCAACATCCTTTGTCAGATAATCAAATAAAATTGACAAAATCTAAATTTCAGAATGAATAAATGCTTTAACAACGTCCTTTAACGTATATGTCGGATAAAATTGACAAAATCTAAGTATCAGAGTGACTAAATTTTTTTATCAACATCCTTTGCCAGATACATCGAATAAAATTGATAAAATATAAGTGTCAGAGTGAATAAGTTTTTCTATCAACATCCTTTGTCAGATACATCAAATAAAATTGACAAAATCTAAATTTCAGAATTAATAAATTCATTATCAACATCCTTTGTCGGATATGTCAGATAAAATTGACAAAATCTAAGTATCAGAGTGAATATTTTTTTTACAACATCCTTTGCCAGATACATCGAATAAAATTGATAAAATGTAAGTGTCAGAGTGAATAAACTTTTCTATCAATATACTTTGTCAGATACATTAAATAAAATTGACAAGATCTAAATTTCAGAACGAATAAATGCTTTAACAACATCCTTTATCGGATATGTCGGATAAAATTGACAAAATCTAAGTATAAGAGTGACTAAATTCTATATCAACATCCTTTTCTCGGATACATAGGATAAAATTGACAGAATCTAAGTGTCAGTGTGAATAAATTTTTCTATCAACATCCTTTGTCAGATACATCAAATAAAATTGACAAAATCTAAATTTCAGAACGAATAAATGCTTTAACAACATCCTTTATCGGATATGTCAGATAAAATTGACAAAATCTAAGTATCAGAGTGACTAAATTCTATATCAACATCCTTTTCTCAGATACATAAGATAAAATTGACAGAATCTAAGTGTCAGTTTGAATAAGTTTTTTTATCAACATCCTTTGTCAGATACATCAAATAAAATTGACAAAATCTAAATTTCAGAATGAATAAATGCTTTAAAAACATCCTTTATCGGATACATAGGATAAAATTGACAAATTCTAAGTGTTAGAGTGAATAAATTTTTTTTATCAACATCCTTCGGCAGATAAATCGGATAAAATTGACAAAATCTAAATTTCAGAATGAATAAATTCATTATCAACATCCTTTGTCGGATATGTCTGGTAAAATTGACAAAATCTAAGTATCAGAGTGAATAATTTTTTTTATCAACATCCTTTGTCGGATATGTCGGATAAAATTGACAAAATCTAAGTATCAGAGTGAATAATTTTTTTATCAACATCCTTTGCCAGATACATCGAATAAAATTGATAAAATATAATTGTCAGAGTGAATAAACTTTTTTATTAACATCCTTTGTCAGATACATCAAATAAAATTGACAAAATCTAAATTTCAGAATGAAGAAATACTTTAACAACATCCTTTATCGGATATGTCGGATAAAATTGACAAAATCTAAGCATCAGAGTGACTAAATTCTATATTAACATCCTTTTCTCGGATACATAGGATAAAATTGACAAATTCTAAGTGTTAGAGTGAATAAATTTGTTTTATCAACATCCTTTGGCAGATACATAGAATAAAATTGACAAAATCTAAATTTCAAAATGAATAAATTCATTATCAACATCCTTTGTCGGATATGTCGGATAAAATTGACAAAATCTAAGTATCAGAGTGAATATTTTTTTAAACAACATCCTTTGCCAGATACATAGAATAAAATTGATAAAATATAAGTGTCAGGGTGAATAAATTGTTTTTATCAACATCCTTTGTCAGATATATCAAATAGAATTGACAAAATCTAAATTTCAGAATAAATAAATGCTTTAACAAAATTCTTTATCGGATATGTCGGATACAATTGACAAAATTTAAGTATCAGAGTGACTAAATTCTATATCAACATCCTTTTCTCGGATACATAGGATAAAATTGCCAGAGTCTAAAACTCAGAGTTAATAAATTTTTTTATCAACATCCTTTTCTGGGATACATAGGATAAATTGACAAAATCTAAATTTCAGAATGAATAAATTCATTATCAACATCCTTTGTCGGATATGTCGGATAAAATTGACAAAATCTAAATTTCAGAATGAATAAATGCTATAACAAAATCCTTTATCGGATATGTCGGATAAAATTGACAAAATCTAAGTATCAGAGTGATTAAATTCTACATCAACATCCTTTTCTCAGATAAATAGATTAAAATTGACAAAATCTAAGTGTCAGAGTGAATAATTTTTTTTTATCAACATCTTTTGTCAGACACATCAAATAAAATTAACAAAAACTAAAATTCAGAATGAATGAATTCTATATCAATATCCTTTGTCGCATATTTCGGGTAAAATTGACAAAATATAAGTATCAGAGTGAATATTTTTTTATACAACATCCTTTGCCAGATACATAGAATAAAATTGACAGAATTTAAGTGTCAGAGTGAATAAATTTTTTTATCAACATCCTTTTTTCAGATAATTCGAATAGAAATTGACAAAATCTAAATATCAGAATGAATAAATGCTTTTAAAAACATCCTATATCGGATTTGTCGGATAAAATTGACAAAATCTAAGTATCAGAGTGATTAAATTCTACATCAACATCCTTTTCTCAGATAAATAGATTAAAATTGACAAAATCTAAGTGTTAGAGTGAATATTTTTTTTATCAACATCCTTTGCCAGTTACATCGGATAAAATTGACAAAATCCAAGTGTCAGAGTGAATAAATTCATTATCAACATCCTTTGTAGGATGTGTCGGATAAAATTTATAAAATCTAAGTATCAGAGTGCTTAAATTCCATATCAATATCATTTTTCTCAGATATATGGGATAAAATTGACACAATCTAAGTATCAGAGTGAATAAATGCTTTATCAACATCCTTTAAATGCATTATCAACATCATTTGTCGGCTATATCGGATAAAATTGACAAGAAAGACATAGAGTGTACACCGCGACGGGGCATACATAGTGAGGGAGACATGCAAAGTCGACATAGCTTTATTTCATTTTTTATGGTTAATTTAGACGAGGTTACGTTCCCGCACGTAACCTCGTCTAAATTAACCATAAAAAATGAAATAAAGCTATGTCAACTTTGCATGTTTCTCTCACTATGTATGCCCCGTCGCGGTGTACACTCCATGTCTTTCTTGTCAATTTTATCCGATATAGCCGACAAATGATGTTGATAATGCATTTAAAGGATGTTGATAAAGCATTTATTCACTCTGATACTTAGATTTTGTCAATTTTATCCCATGTATCCGAGAAAATGATATTGATATGGAATTTAATCACTCTGAAACTTAGATTTTATCAATTTTATCCAACATATCCGACAAAGGATGTTGATAATGAATTTATTCATTCTGAAACTTAGATTTTGTCAATTTTATCCGATGTATCTGGCAAAGGATGTTGATAAAAAAAATATTCACTCTAACACTTAGAATTTGTCAATTTTATCCTATATATCCGAGAAAAGGATGTTGATATAGAATTTAGTCATTCTGATACTTAGATTTGTCAATTTTATCCGACAAATCCGATATAGGATGTTGCTAAAAGCAGTTATTCATTCTGATATTTAGATTTTGTCAATTTCTATTCGACGTATCTGAAAAAAGGATGTTGATAAAACAAAAATTTATTCACTCTGACACTTAGATTCTGTCAATTTTATTCGATGTATCTGGCAAAGGATGTTGATAAAAAAAATTATTCACTCTGTTACTTATATTTTGTCAATTTTATCCGACATATCCGACAAAGGATGTTGATAATGAATTTATTCACTCTGATACTTATATTTTGTCAATTTTATCCAATATATCTGGCAAAGCATGTTGATAAAAAAAACTTATTCACAATAACACTTAGAATTTGTCATTTTTATCCTATGTAACCGAGAAAAGGATGTTGATATAGAATTGAGTCACGCTGATACTTAGATTTTGTCAATTTTATCCGACATATCCGATAAAGGATATTGTTATAGCATTTATTCATTCTGAAATTTAGATTTTGTCAATTTTATCCGACATATCCGACAAAGGATGTTGATAATGAATTTATTCATTTTGAAATTTAGATTTTGTCAAATTTATTCTATGTATCCGAGGAAAGGATGTTGATAAAAAAATTTTATTCACTCTGACACTTAGATTCTGTCAATTTTATCCTATGTATCCGAGAAAAGGATGTTGATGTAGAATTTAGTCACTCTGATACTTAAATTTTGTCAATTTTATCCGACATATCCGACAAAGGATGTTGATAATGAATTTATTCATTCTGAAATTTAGATTTTGTCAATTTTATCCGATGTATCTGCCAAAGGATGTTGATAAAAAAATTTATTCACTCTAACACTTAGAATTTGTCAATTTTATCCTATATATCCGAGAAAGGGAAGCTGATATAGAATTTAGTCACTCTGATACTTAGATTTTGTCAATTTTATCCGACATATCCAATAAAGGATTTTGTTAAAGTATTTCTTCATTCTGAAATTTAGATTTTGTCAATTTTATTTGATGTATCTAACAAAGGATGTTGATAAACAAATTTATTCACTCTGACACTTATATTTTAACAATTTTATTCGATGTATCTAGCAAAGGATGTTGATAAAAAAATTATTCACTCTGATACTTAGATTTTGTCAATTTCATCCGACATATCCGACAAAGGATGTTGATAAAAAAATTAGTCACTCTGATACTTAAATTTTGTCAATTTTATCCGACATATCCGACAAAGGATATTGATAATGAATTTATTCATTCTGAAATTTAGATTTTGTCAATTTTATCCGATGTATCTGCCAAAGGATGTTGATAAAAAAAAATTTATTCACTCTAACACTTAGAATTTTGCAATTTTATCCTATGTATCCGATAAAGGATGTTGTTAAAGCTCTTATTCATTCTGAAATTTAGATTTTGTCAATTTTATTTGATGTATCTGACAAAGGATGTTGATAAAAAAAACTTATTCAAACTGACACTTAGATTCTGTCAATTTTATCCTATGTATCCGAGAAAAGGATGTTGATATAGAATTTAGTCACTCTGATACTTAGATTTTGTCAATTTTATCCGACATATCCAATAAAGGTGTTGTTAAAGCATTTATTGGTTCTGAAATTTAGATTTTGTCAATTTTATTTGATGTATCTGACAAAGGGTGTTGATAGAAAAAATTTATTCACACTGACACTTAGATTCTGTCAATTTTATCCTATGTATCCGAGAAAAGTATGTTGATATAGAATTTAGTCACTCTGATACTTAGATTTTGTCAATTTTATCCGACATATCCGATAAAGGATGTTGTTAAAGCATTTATTCGTTCTGAAATTTAGATTTTGTCAATTTTATTGATGTATCTGACAAAGGATGATGTGATAGAAAAATTTATTCACTCTGACACTTATATTTTATCAATTTTATTCGATGTATCTGGCAAAGGATGTTGTAAAAAAATATTCACTCTGATACTTATATTTTGTCAATTTTTATCCGACATGTCCGACAAAGGATGTTGATAATGAATTTATTCATTCTGAAATTTAGATTTTGTCAATTTTATTTGATGTATCTGACAAAGGATGTTGATAGAAAATATATTCACTCTGACACTTATATTTTATCAATTTTATTCGATTTCTTGTATCTGGCAAAGGATGTTGGATAAAAAAATTTAATCACTATGATACTTAGATTTTGTCAATTTTATCCGACATATCCGTTAAAGGATGTTGTTAAAGCATTTATTCATTCTAAAATTTAGATTTTGTCAATTTTATTTGATGTATCTGGACAAAGGATGTTGATAAAAAAAATTTATTCACACTGACACTTAGATTCTATCAATTTTATCCTATGTATCCGAGAAAAGGATGTTGATATAGAATTTAGTCACTCTGATACTTAGATTTTGTCAATTTTATCCGACATATCCGATAAAGGATGTTTTTAAAGCATTTATTCGTTCTGAAATTTAGATTTTGTCAATTTTATTTGATGTATCTGACAAAGGATGTTGATAGAAAAATTTATTCACTCTGACACTTATATTTTCAATTTTATTCGATGTATCTGGCTAAGAATGTTGATAAAAAAAATTTATTCACTCTAACACTTATATTTTATCAATTTTATTCGATGTATCTGGCAAAGGATGTTGATAAAAAAATTAGTCACTCTGATACTTAGATTTTGTCAATTTTATCCGACATATCCGTTAAAGGATGTTGTTTAAAGCATTTATTCATTCTGAAATTTAGGTTTTGTCAATTTTATTTGATGTATCTGACAAAGGATGTTGATAAAAAAATTTATTCGCAATGACACTTAGATTCTATCAATTTTATCCTAAGCATCCGAGAAAAGATGTTTGATATAGAATTTAGTCACTCTGATACTTAGATTTTGTCAATTTTATCCGACATATGCGATAAAGGATGTTGTTAAAGCATTTATTCGTTCTGAAATTTAGATTTTGTCAATTTTATTTGATGTATCTGACAAAGGATGTTGATAGAAAAATTTATTCACTCTGGCACTTATATTCTGTCAATTTTATTCGATGTATCTGGCAAAAGATGTTGATTCGAAAAAAAAAATATTCACTCTGGTACTTAGATTTTGTCAATTTTATCTGACATATCCGACAAAGGATGTTGATAATAATTTATTCATTCTGAGACTTAACGAAAAATGGACTTAAGTTTCACCTATGAGCCAACGAATTGTATTTTCCATAATTTTCTTACACAAAAACTAGAGTTTACGGTCATAAAAAACCCTTATTAGATCAGATTTTACAGAAATAGTTTATTTTTTCGATCCAAAAATGGACTTAAGTTTCACATTTGAACCAGAGAATTGTATTTTTCATAATTTTCTTACAAAAAACTACAGTTTACGGTCAAAAACCCTAATTAGCCCAGATTTTACGGAAATAGTTTTATTTTTCGATCCATAAATGGACTTAAGTTTCACATTTGAACCAGAGAATTGTATTTTCCATACTTTTCTTACAAAAAACTAGAGTTTTACGGTCAAAAACCCTTATTAGCTCAGATTTTACAGAAATAGTTTAGTTTTTTCGATCCAAAAATGGACTCGATCCTTAAGTTTCACATTTGAACCAGTGAATTGTATTTTCCATAATTTTCTTACAAAAAAAAAAAAAAAAACATAGTTTACGGTCAAAAAACCCTAATTAGCTCAGATTTTACGGAAATAGTTTAATTTTTCGATCCATAAATGGACTAAAGTTTCACATTTGAACCCCGAGAATTGTATTTTCCATAATTTTCTTACAAAAAAAACGAGAGTTTACAGTCAAAAAACCCTTATTAGCTCAGATTTTACGGAAATAGTTTTATTTTTCGATCCATAAATGGACTTAAGTTTCACACATTTGAACCAGAGAATTGTATTTTCCATAATTTTCTTACAAAAAAATAGAGTTTACGGTCAAAAACCCCTATTAGCTCAGCTTTTAACGGAAATAGTTTTATTTTCGATCCAAAAATGGACTTAAGTTTCACATTTGAACCAGAGAATTGTATTTTCCATAATTTTCTTACAAAAAACTAGAGTTTACGGTCAAAAAACCCTTATTAACTCAGATTTTACAGAAATAGTTTATTTTTCGATCCATAAATGGACTTAAGTTTCACATTTGAACCAGAGAATTGTATTTTCCATAATTTTCTTACAAAAAAATAGAGTTTACGGTCAAAACCCCTATAGCTCAGCTTTTACGGAAATAGTTTTATTTTTCGATCCAAAAAAAAATGGACTTAAGTTTCACATTTGAACCAGAGAATTGTATTTTCCATAATTTTCTTACAAAAAACTAGAGTTTACGGTCAAAAACCCTTATTAACTCAGATTTTACAGAAATAGTTTATTTTTCGATCCAAAAAAATGGACTTAAGTTTTACATTTGAAAGCTAAGATCGCAATGAATGATACTTGTTATCAGAAAAAAAAATATAAAAAAATGGGGGGAGGGGGCCAAAAAGTTGGAGGGGGGTGCCCTTCGAGTTTTTGGGGATAGGGGAACTTTGGGGGGTTGAGGTCTCTGGTGGTTAGGATAGTTGGTGCTTATGATCCTTGATGGGTTCGTACTCACATACACCTTACTACTTGATTTGCAAGGATTTCTAAGGTTTTGTTCTGAATTTCTTTATTAAAATTCTTTTCTTGCCATCTACATCTCTCTTAGTATCAACTTTTTTAGTATACTATAACGTTAGACCCCTATTTTAAATTGACAACACTGTTCAAACACCAACTTGTGTATTATTCAGAACACATCAGAGAGGTAAAGCTATCCGTTAATAAAAATTCTTTTTTTGCCATCTACATCTCTCTTAGTATCAACTTTTTAGTATAGTATGACGTTAAACTCTATTTTAAATTGACAACACTGTTCAAACACCACTTGTGTATTATACAGTAAACATCGAAGAAGTAAAGCTATCCGTTATTAAAATTCTTTTCTTGCCATCTACATCTCTCTTAGTATCAACTTTTTAGTATAGTATGACGTTTAAACACTATTTTAAACTGACAACACTGTTCAGACGCCATTGGGGTCACCTTAACTGCTAATCACTTTAACACTTTTTCTCCATCTTAATACGATCCAATTCACAAATGTTATCTAGCTCTGTTTTTTTTCCTATTATTCAAATAAGCTCATTCGTACAGTCCAATTCGCGAATTCCTTATCCCTTTTTTGCAAATGTCAATCAAACAATTCTGATTGTAGCATCCATGCACTTTTCAAACATTTCTCGTTAAAAATTTTATTTTCAAGTCATCCACACCATAGAGCTACGATCGCAATGAATGATACTTGTTATCAGAAAAAAAATGTCAATTGCCAAAAAAAAAAAACAAAAAAAAAAACAGTCTAATTCTCTTATACAACCTTGACTATAGTTTCAAAACATGCTTGGGCATTTTTATAGGTAAAGAGATTGGTCGCTTTTTGCAATGTTTAGGAGCCAGTGGGGAATCCCCGCTCGTTTGGAAAGGTACCAAGACGTATTCCCCCCCAATAGCACAGGAAGGAACATAGTCGGCTAGAATAGCATGGAAAGGTTCCAAGGAACGTAGAGTGAGCAAATAACACAGGAAGTAACATAATCCACCCAAATCCATAAGTACATGCTCTGGAAAAGACGTCAAGGAACATAAGGCAAGCAAATCCATAAGTACATGCTCTGGAAAGGTGCCAAGAACGTAATCCCCCCAAATAGCACAGGAAGGAACGTAGTTCCATGGAATTCGTTATTAGCATTCTACTCGTATACAGCGAGGTATTGAGGAAAGGGTACCCTTCATATATAGAATTTCTGTTCGCTTTGAGTTTTAATGATGCTCCTTACTTTCAGTTAAAAGAAATATTTTTTTTCTTTTTTATTTAATTTCGAAAATAGCTCGGAAATAGCTCCCGGATAGTTCCCTCGGTACATCTCCACATGTAAAGTTTGGCAAAGAGAAAGTAAGACTATTAAAAACAATTTCGTATACTAATTATGTCAAAATCCCCCCCCCCCTCCGTGCAACATTTCCACAGAAGAATTTCCCCGGAAATTTCCCTCCCCAAAGAAGATTCTCCCTATAGATATCACGCACATACACTCCGAAAAATGTCTGTATACTTCCCAAAAAACAAATACTATACGTAAACAAACGGACAAGTTTCAAAACTTATAGGCCTGTCCCGACGGACTGTGGGAGGGGGTCATTTTGTTCCTAAAGAAATAGTTATTTGCTGTTTCGACTATACTGAACAAAATGACTATCTTAAAATTTTGATCAAACAACTTTGGTGAAAAAAATGGGCGTGGGAAGGGGGCCAGTTGTCCTCCAATGTTTTTTGGTCACATAAAAAAGGCAGGAGAACTTTTAATTTTCGTTCAAATGTACCCTCTCCCGATCTTCTAGGACCATTATTTTAATACCATCACCCCTGGAAAAAAAAAAGAAGAAAAAAACGACAAATAAACACGCATCCGTAATCTGTCTTCTGGCAAAAAATAGCAAAAATTCTCCATTTTTGTATATAGGAGTTTGAAACTTCTACAGTAGGGGTCTCTGGTTATGCTGAATATGATGGTGTTATTTTCAATGATGGTGTTATTTCAAAGATTCCTTTGAGTTTTAGAGGGTGTATCCCCCCTATTTCAAAAATCAGGCAAATTTTCTCAGACTCTATATAAAATGATTTATAAGTGATTTATAAATGACATAATAAAATGATTCTTTTGATGTGACTATTCAAATCGAAATTCCATTTTTTAGAGTCTCGGACACTATTGAGCCGAGTCGCTCCTTACTTACAGTTCGTTACCAAGAAATTGATTGATTAAAGTTATATACTAAAATTGTTGATTTTATGGTCCTTGACAGACTATTGAGAACCATTTGAATTAATCTTTCATTTTTGAAGGTTACTTGAGACATTTTTGCTCCTAACCCTTTTTTGTTGCGTCGGTTTTGCGTTTTTAGCAAAGTGGTAGTTTTTTTCAGAACTATAAAAAATATAAGGAAGTATTTTTTCTTAGTATTTTTTTCTTAGCCACTAGTGGGGCACTGGAACACTATAGAGAACTGTTTAAAGCCTCGGGAAAGCCAAGTAGGTATTTTGAAAGACTAAACTGCCTTTCTATGACGAACAAATGAAAATATACGGAGATTTTGAGATTTATCCAGAATATATCCAAAGAATTTAGTAATTGTTTCATTGTCTAATAAAGTGAATCACCCCTATTGAACTTTTATTTGTTCGTCAGGAAAGCTAATTTTTATATTCATGTTCGTTTTATAAATTCGACTTGATACCGCCATCATACAGGACCATATGGCACCCGAATAAGCGGCAAAGAAAGAAAAAAGATGGAACAGTTCAGTACTTCCCAAAAAGGGATTCTCTCGTTCTTCAACGTGGGGGCAGCAATTATGCTGCGTAAGGTTTTCGACTATGGTGATTACAATTGTTCAGTTTTCATTTCTAATAACCAATTCTCCTAGAATAATTAAAGCTCAAAAAGCAAAAAATAATAAAAGTAGACTCTCTCATAAGAAGTTTTAAAATTCTTTGCAGTTTTATGGCACAAAAATTGCAATAATAAACACACATTTTTGTGAATTATATTGACTACGTATCTTAAGTTCTTTTAATCTCCTTCAGTTTACTAAAAATTGTATACATTTCAAGTAGGATAATATTTCATAAACTGTTAAATTCTTATTAACAACTTTCAAAAACATACCAGGGATAATATACCCCTTTGACTTGTTATTCGACATAATTGCATATTTTTAAAAGGAAATTTTAAAAGAGAGATATGAAGTAAAAACCTCTATTAATGACATATTTTAACAAAAAGCTAATATTCTGAATTAATTCTATAGTTTTTTCATCTAAATTGGACAGCGGTCTATCTGTAAAGTTCATTGTGCTAGATTTTTGAAACCTAAAAACGAACAAAAACTCATTCTTAAAAAATAAAGTTTTTCTGATGAAAGTAAAGAACAAAGTTGAAACTTAAAATGAAAAAAAAAAAAAAATAATGCTTCGCAGTTTATTTCAACATATATTTGAAAACTGAATCCCAAAGAATTTTGAAAAACTAATACTTTATTGAAAAAAACTCAAAATCAACATAACACAAACAAGATTAGAAGCACAAAGTCCTTATGTAGCAAAGAAATATAAAAGACTAATTTGAAAAGTTCTAAATTGTCTTTTGCCGACCATAAGATCAATAGATATATTATATTCAATTTTAATTCTCTGAAAAAACTGAAGCAAGCTTAGTTTTCAGTAAAACGGTAGTTTTTAGAAGTCTACAAATATATAGAAACATCAAGAGCCAGTTTATTTGAAACAGCTTGTGATACATATGCTGTATAAACTGCGAAGCAAATAATTTTTTATTCGATGTAAGCTTCAATTCACTCTTTACTTTTGTCTGATTGTTTTTTGTTTTTTTTATTCCCTGTAAATCAGCGAAAAAAATTAACAAACATAAGGGCGATAGGATATCTGTGAAAGTCAGAAGTATATTAATATTTTACTGTCTAATGAGTGACAAATGAACCATTTAGAACACAAATCCATTAACTCCAAGTTTGAAATTCAAAGCCCTTGCTTGACTTTTAACTTCAATATTATAAGAGGATTTCCAATTTCATCTCCCCTAGTATTGGCTCGAAAGATCCCACTCTCACCGTACCATCGAAATTGACAGAGCCTACAATTTAAGTATTGTAATTTTAGTAGCTTTAGATCCCCTAGAAAAAATTCCTATGACATTCTTTAGACAATGTCGGTTGTGTTTTCGAATTCTTCCACCATCAAAAGTAGAATTACCAAAATCCCGCCTTATGAGACCTTGTTGAACTAGCATTGCTGTGAGATAAGTATCCCGCTTTCGAAAATTTGCCTTCGACTGTTTTTTTTTTTTTTTTACGAAACAAACAAGAGTTCCAAATAGGGACAGGTCCAGGGGGTGGGGGGGGTTATATGGGGGGGGGTTAGACAGTGAAACAAAAATATAAACAAAGGCTCTAAATATTCGATGACACAGTCGGTCATCATCATCAGTAGATTTACGAAACGAATCAAAATTAAAAAAAACACTGTGTTTTATACTAAACAAAAATATTCCTTCAGGGTCAAAGCAAGTTACCGGTCCATTGACTTAGCAAAGCTCACTAACTGTTCTTGAGGTTTGTAACACTGTGTTGAATGAAGGTGGTACAATTTTCTTCAAAATTGTAGGTCAAAGCAGGTTACCGGTCCATTGACTTAGAAAGGTCACTGACTGTTCTTGAATTCTGTAATACTGCGTTGAATAATTCTTCTAATTAAAAATGAAATAATGCTGAATTTATAGGTGCTAAATTTATCATTTTTATTCTTCTCATAGCAAATGAAATGTTGCTGATTCTAAAGTTCGTCTGTCATCCCCATATATGGCGTTGGTATAAATGGCTTAGAGCCTTTGTTATATTTTTGTTTCACTTCTAATAAAAGGACCTGTACGTATTTGGAACTCTTATTTATTTCGTCATAGAAAAGGCAGTTTGGTCATGGAAAAAAAATACCAACTGTTTTTTTTTTCTATCTTACCAGTATTAGCCTACTTTTAGAGATACAAAAGGTGTATTCAATATCTTTTTTTCAAATGATATGTTATTTTTTTTCTTCACTTGCAATACAACAATCTCTTAAAAAAAAAAAATTACTGCAATAAGCTAAACAAGGATGGATCACGAAGCGTTCCAAGTCTCTCAAGTTTAAGAGCATTTCGAGATGCAAAATAGGATTTTCATGCATTTTAACAGTTCCCAAAGATTTTCACGGGGAAAGCTGATTAGACCAATTTTGTGAAGAATGACTCCCCCTCATCTATTTATAAGGATAAGTCCTTTTTACTTTCTCTTGTTCTTTATCAATCTAGCTTTAAACTATAGCTATGACGCCACCGTTCCATGATAATGTTTAAAAGTCGGGTGATGGGCCTGGTGGTTCATTCTTCTTGCTTTTTTTTTCCCAAATTTTTTTTTTTATAATAATGCCGGGAATTCCCCCCTCTCTGTGAAGAATTTTCCCGGAAAATCCTTCCTCGGGAAAAGTTCCCCCTTCAGGGAAAGTTCAAAAATTTTCCGTATATTTACCAATAACTAATATTATGTATAAAACATGGGCAAATCGAATAATTTACAGCTGTTTCGCCAATCCCTGGTGTAAAGTTTTCCCCAGGAGACTTTCCTTCCCCAAAAATATCTCCCCGTAGAAGAAAATCCCCTCTCCAAAGGAAAAAAAATTATGTTCCCAATAAAAAATACTATATATTAACGATGAGCAAATTGAATAACTTTACATCCATTTCCCCAGGGGCTGTGGGAAATCATGTCATCCCCAGGCATAGTTACAAGACCTTTCAACAATTCCGAATCAAATGGCTATCTTAAAAATTTTGATCGGATATCATTGGGAAAAGGGGCATGGGAAAGGGGGTAGTTGCCCTCCAATGCCTTCGCTCAGTTTTACTAAAGAGCACCAGAATTTTTTATTTTCGTTCAAATGATGTCCTTTCCTCTTCTTCTAGAACAAGCAACAAAATAAACACGCATCCGTGATCAATCTTTTGCCAAAAATGCAAAATTTCATATTTTTGTAAAAGAAGAGTTTGAAACCTCTACAACAGGGTTCTCTTATACACTGGATCTGATGGTATGATTTTCATTAAGTTCGCATGACCTTTTGGAGTGTTTTCCCCCTTTTTCAAAAATCCGGCAAATTTTCTCGGCCTCTAGCTTTTGATTGGTAGCTTTTAGACATAATGATTTGGGGAATTTTATATATTTAGCGAGTCAGCACAATTCAAAATTATGCCTGCTCTTTATGTATTGTTAATGAAAATGCCTTTTTTTTAGTGTTTCGGTTACTATTGGGCCAAGTCATTCCTTACTTACAGTTCGTTACCATGAACTGTTGACCAAAGGACTTTGAATGAAAAAAAATTTGGGAAGTATTTAACTTTAGGCGATAAAAACGTAAAGCGTTAAGCGACGACGGAGATGAAACAAGTTTGGTAGTTTACAAATGAAAAATTTTGGAGAGTATTAACTTAAGCGACAAAAAATATGAGCGTTAAGCGACGACGGAGATGAAACAAGTATGGGCAGTTTAATGAATTTTCTTGCACAAATCCCGATTTTCTGTTCAATGACATTAGCAAACCAGGGAATTTTCAAGATAATCTAGAGGGTGAGGAAAGCGAGCTTTAGATACGATGTTTATGCCCAAATGCGCTACTACGACCTAATTGCGTTCTACACTAGTTTTTCTATTGTATCTCTTATTTCAATCATTATGGCATAATCTCCTACCCAGATCGGTTGGAAAACACCACCCCCTTTCTCAAAAAGAAAATTCGAAAAAGCAAGGATCCAAAAAACAGCTTTTTGGGCCCTTATCCCAATCAAAAAATGCTCTAGTGTTCCCTTGTTCTAGCATTTCGGCTGTAGTAGCTCGGGCTTTAAATGCTTTTTTTATCTAGCTTCTACTGTCGGTATTTAAAAAGCCTAATTTACGCAGTCGTGGTAATTTAAACATACTTTCCTTGGGATCTGCTTGGATTTAATGAAGGATACAAAACATTATCTCAACTGCAGTTGTACGCACGGGCACAACATGGATGGGGAGTGCCCTCGGTTAAAGGGTATAGGTTTGCCAAGGGGCCCGAAATCCATCCCAAAAGCTATGATTACAGGCCATTTCAAGGAAATACCACTTCCAGATTTTCTAAAATTGCTGGCACTAGGAATAGAAATGTCTAGGGTACAATGTTTGGTGTAAAGCCTTTTTCAATCAAATCTGTATAAAAAGATATAACGTCGACTTCTAAATGTTTTGATTTTGTTCTGTCTGATTTTCTTTTTCATTTTGTTATTTATATGTAGTCCAGTAAAATACGAAAAGAGGCCAAAACTCGACATTTGAGCAACAGAATTGTTTTTGACACCAAAATACTAAAAAGAAATTGATTAATCAAATATCCAAAATCGGCCAAACTAGGCCGTACAGAAATACCCTTTTTTCAGGGAAGACAGGGGGGAAAATCTCAAATTTAAATTTCTGAAATACTTTCTTGATTAAAAGGTCGTTTCCTATTAATTCAGCTCAGGGGAGACCGAAAATCACGTCAGAACTGGAAAAATTCCAACACTTAGTACTCTGT
Organism: Artemia sinica; assembly: GCA_027921565.1. Taxonomy (NCBI): domain Eukaryota; kingdom Metazoa; phylum Arthropoda; class Branchiopoda; order Anostraca; family Artemiidae; genus Artemia; species Artemia sinica. The sequence goes on along the minus strand of JAPEVW010000093.1, from coordinate 19,604 downwards.
TCGGAATTTTTGGGAAAAATGGGAGTATTACGCGATGGAATTTTCAAATTTTGATGTCTCTTTGGTCTCCCCGTACTTGAATTAATAGAAACGACCTTTCAACTATGTACTTTTTTTTTTCAATTATGTATTATATTAGTACAACCACCAAATGGTATTTTACCCTTCTGACCTCACCTAGGGTGAAAATGGGGTGTAAGTGATGAAAATTTTTTCAGTTCTTAGCGTCATAGTCGGTCTCCCCAGACCTGAATTAATAGGAAACGACCTTTAAATCAACCAAACACTGCACAAATTAAGGCTCTTCCCCCCTCAACCTCAGATTTTTCATCCCCCTCAAACCTTGCTTGGGTGAAAATGGGGTACTAAGCGATGAAACTTTGTCATTTTAGGTCCTCACATATTTTGAATATAGGAAAAGACCTTTCAAATTCGCGCTATCCCACGTTGTCCTTCTCTTTTCCCTGAAAAAAGAGTATTTCTGAGCCAACTATTTTGGATAAGCTATTTTGGATTGCCCTCGTTGTAAGTCTCGCTTCCGCTTTTCTTTAAACCACATATACATTTATCCTTCAATTTCATTCATCTTTACTTTCAGAATTTTTTTTCAGTGACCGTATATAATCTGTTCTTCACTTCGTTTTCGACTCATAATTGTCTTTTTCGCAGTAGTCTAACCACATATTTTTTTCTTTATTTTCGTTTATCATTACTTTCAGATACTTTTTTCAATGTCCTTTGCCCTTGCTGCTGTTTGGATAGTCTTGTCACATTTTGATGATCTAGAAATGTTCATTTGCGGAGAGAGACCGATTGCGAATTTACGTTTTTTTAAAAAGGTCCTCCTCTTGATTTTGTCTCATTTGTTGGCTAGTTGTTCATTTTGAGCAACTAGTTAATGTGTTATGTCCTCGGATAGTTGATCAAACTGCTGGAAATGTCTTTTGTAAAATAGAATCATTACATTTGATATTTTATACTTAGCCATGTTTTTTGTGTATTTTTACATGCGTCATAGATACTTAAAATGAACAAAGAACAGCTCCTGAGGCGTAAATGACGTATTTGTGCTTTTGAAATATACTCATAAATATGACGTTTTATTCATATGAATTTCCTTTTTCGAAACTAAGGCTCTTAAAGAATTTTTCTCAAACTTGTGGACATATCTAGATGGAGTTTTTTTCAGGCAAAATATCCCATGGTGCAAATTTTAAAACAAAAATATGGAGCCGTGTTGAGAAAAAATTTACACATACATAAATGCATAAACAAATAAATAAATATATATACAATTTTATTTCTCGATTACAAATGACGAAAACACTTATTGAATATAAATTTACATCACACGAATATGAATACATGGATTTACATATTTCTAAGTTTTGTTCTGTAAATTTTCTAAAACTGTCTGAAAATCTTATTTCCTTGCGTCTTCACTTTAAATCGGCATAGCTTGCCTGGACCATTGAATGTATTTCCTGATTCATTGTTGATATTCAGCAAAAAAACAAAGTTTTTCACCCGAAAGTAGGAGCAACAATTAAAACTTAAAACGAACAGAAGTTATGACGTTTACGCTTATTAGGAGGGGGGGGCTCACCTCCTCAACACCCTTGCTCTTCACGCTAAAGTTTTTAGTACTTTAAAAAAGCTTCGTATTGTTCTAATTCAACGACTCTGTGTTAAGGATAACTTTTTTTTGAAGAGAAAAACGAAATTTTTGACAAAGGAGGGGGGATAAAGGAGGATAACTTTTTATCCTGAGGGCACACTCCCCCCCCAAACAATAATACATAACAATTTCCTGTTCGTTTAAGTTCTATATGAGTGCCTCCTTACTTTCCAAATTGAAAAAAAAATTTTAAATAATTTTCTGATCGTTTTTTTAAATAATTCCAGAAAATCTGGGCTCCTACCTACAAGGAAAAATCTCACTCCCCAAGTGAATATCCTTTAGACAATTTAATCCCGGCAAAAATCTACCCAGGGACAATTACTCTCAGCATCCCCGTGCGTAATAAAATTGAGTCGGCAAAGATCAAGCAAGACAGATACAAATAAAATTTTTTCGTATAGGAATTCTGGGGTAAAGTTCCCCCATGAATAAAATTTCCCACTGTAAGGTTCCACCCCAAACTTTCCCTCCACATGGAAAATTCTCCTCCAGTGGAAAATTATACCCGCAGAAAATTCTCCCCCCCCCCCCCACCCCAAAAATGTATGCAATGCTTCCCAGAATAAATTACTATACGGTAACAATGGGCGAAAATGTATAAACTTTAAAGACTCTTTCCCCAGGGGCTGTGGCGGGTCATTTGTTAAACTACAAAAGGATAGTTATTGGGCGTTTCAAACTATGCTGAACAAAATTGCTATCTCAAACATTTGAAATCGCTGGTTTTGGGAAAAAGGGGGCGATGGGCAAGGCATAGTTGGCCCTCCAATCTTTTTGCGAACTTAAAAAGGTGCACTAGAACTTTTAATTTCCGTTCGAAATGAGCTCATCTCCCGACATTCTAGGACCACTGGGTCGATTACGATCATACCTTTGGAAAAAAAGCAAAACAAACAAGAACGCATCAAGAGTGATCATTCTTCTGGTAAAAAAAAAAAAATACGAAAGTTCCACCATTCTTTTCAGATAGGAGCTTGAAACCTCTTCAAGAAGTATCCTCTGATACGCTCAATCTGATGTGTGATTGTTCAATAAATTCATTGGACTTTTAGGGGGTGCTTCTCTCTTTTGTCGAAAATCTAGACAATTTTTCTCCGGCTTGTAGGCCTTTGGTAGGTAACACAAAACTTAATATAAAACTGTATATTTGTAAATCGCATAATAAGCCGATTCTTGTGATGTTCTCTATTGGTTTTCAAATTCCGTTTTCTAGAGTAGTTCGGGTTACTAGTGAGCCGCGTCGCTCTTTGACTTTGTAGTTTCGTTATCCACGAACTGGTTTTTGATTAAGATAGTTTTTTTATTAGTTTTTAGCCTGGAAAAATGGATCCACTCCAGGGGTAAACGTTTTACATGAATCTGTAAAGAATATTTCACAATTTTCGAAAAAAGAATAATTCCTGTCCATTTTGATGGCAGGGTGGGGCCCATTACAACCGTGGGGCGTAGATCGGGCCCAATTGTTCCAATATCCCCTTAATCCGGCTCTGTTTACTTTTTTCATGTGATGGCCGGTTGTCCAAACGAAAAAAATCATAAAGAAGCGATTAATAGGCCGCTTGCTTTCGTTGTTGCATTTTTTTTTTTTTAATTTGTGGTAATACGATAGACGAGGGTCTTTAGACCTCCTTGCTGTTGAAATGGCGAATTTTTCTAATATCTTGCTTTTCTTGTATTTCTTCCAATACAAATTGCTCTCATTTTTAATGTTTTATATGTCCATATGCCTTCCGAGAGGTTGTATTTCCCTCCAAAAATACGTTCATTAGTGCGCTATGCATTGATTTATTCTGTTTACCGAACTTGTCCTATGATTGTATAGGTATCTAATAAATTAGTTTTCATTTAACTTAATTCTGTGTTGTATGCTACTATTATTTTGCATAGTAAAATTTGTTTTATGGAAAGGCGTTATTAGTCTTCTTATTTACTTAGGGCATGATTTATACTGAGGGCGCCGAAAAAAACACATATAAGACAAACACAGGCACAAATCAACACACAAAACACACCACACCACATCGAATTACCAATTATATACTTTTTGTATGATACAAGCAGATATAAGAATATGTTTGCAGGAATGTTCCTTTGGAAACGTGGTATGAGGAAGGGTGGTAAATCACAAAAAAAGGTTAAAAGACCGTTTGGTTGAATTAAAATATTAGATACAAAATAGAAATTCCTTAGCCGTATATTCCTAAGTGTTAAGAGGTTTTTCTTCAAAAAGTGAAAAAATTAGTGTAATAAACTTCACAGTTTTTCACCCAATTTCTCCCCCCCCCCCCTCGTGTCGCTTCTAGAAAAAAACAAAAGCAATCGGAAGCGATAAATTGTGTATTTCTTATTTATATCGACTTGCAAAATATGAATGTGTTTTTATTTAATTTGATTGAATGTTCAAGTACTGACATACAATGAGTCGGAAGGAGGGGGGTCCATAGTTAACCTTGTCCCCTAGAAATCTAAAGATTTTTTTCATTTTTCCCCTACATTTCTTCTATTTTAAATTTGATTTGCGAAAGAAAATTACAATTTTTAGCTCAGCAGTGTTATATTTTCTTTACATATCATAACATGCTTATTTAATTTGATCTTCACATAGAATCTTACGTGCTTTTTACTAAAGCAACATCTTTTGTTTTTCCTCCTGTGTTACACTGGGATTAACAAAAAAGAAGCCCAGGTTTCAAAGACTAATTATATTTCTGTCAATAGTCTCATAAACGGTTTTACTATCGAAGAGATACAAGCAGTGGCGTTTACCCCCCCAAAACAAAAAAAGATTGCGGTAAGATATCCGTTTTCGAAAATTGAAGCGGGAAACAATAACGACAATTACCCTTAAGGGAATCTTACTTCTCAACATTTTGGTGCAAAGGAAAACAAAAAAAAGTTCCGGGTCAAAACCGTCCTTGATACAAACATGACTGAAACACTCACCGGGGCAATATGACTAGCAACTTTTACATGCCCCATTTTCCCTTCGGCAGCTCAATTTTTCGTGTGGGAGGAACTTTTCAAGGTGAAAGACTTTTATAAATGGGGATTTTTCAGCGGTGAACATTTCTCGGGAATTTTCCCGATGAAATAACCCTAGAACCTGGCAAAACGAATCGCTAATACTCTACAGCCTCCTCCCTTTATCGCACAAGAATCTAAATTATTTAGTTTTCTCATTTAGAAAAACAAAAGTTATGAAAATAGGCAACCCCGTGGAATTGATATCAAGTGGTGAGAGTACTCATGGAAAATATGGTAGAAATGAAGAACATTTTCACATCAATAGCCTTGAAATTTAACGGGCAAGTAATTTTGGGCAAGGAACGAAATTTAGATTTTATTTTAGAAGCATCCCCCCATCAGATTTTCCATGAAAGCACTCAGATACACTTGAAAACACTCCTGGGCCAAATAGTTTTGGGAACTAAGGAGACAAAGGCTCGATGGATTATAACCTAGCTTTCGTATCAAAGTGTCTGGATTCTTTTGAAATTTTGTAGGGACGAAACAATTCATTTCTGTTAGATTTTAGTGCTAGTAAAATTTGTAATGCAAGTGGTTTCACATGCTGCACTTTGAAAGTATAAACAACAACGATTGGATTAGATTTCGTGTGTCTGCGGGCAAAATAATAACGCAATTATTTTATATAGATGGTGTATTTTTAACAAGTAACAAAAATTTGATTTGTGGGAAAAACCCACCCCAAAAGAAATAAACAATAACGTTTGTTTAAGCAAAAAAAAAACGGTGCATTCTCATGACCGTGAGTCTCACATCTTTGTGGGATTAGGAACGCAATCAGGCTTTTAACCAGAAAATGTGCTTAGGAATATCACGTTTTTCAAAAAACTACAACGTTTCAAGTTCGAACAGCGAAGAAACAAAACCAAAGCGAACCTTTTGTCTGAAAAAGGCAAAACGCGACCCTTTGGCTGTTAAAACCAACTAAAGGCTCCGTACAACAATTCAACACTGCCAGCAACGTAAATCTACGTTTAATTTCAATGAAAATTTTCCACGTTAACAGATTTTTTTTCACAAAAAACTCTCCTGCCTCGGCCAAGTTCATGATTAGAAGCCAGCAGCTGAAAGATAATCATCATTTTAATTTTTCTGATTTGATCTTTGTTTAGCTTTCAAAAAGGTCGACTACTGGGTCTATGACCTCACGTTTATATCATATTATTTCGGTTAGTAATTACTTTGTTCTCAATCCCCCATCGCAACGTAACGCAGTATTTTCTTCTTTGGGGGATATACCTGAGAATAAATTGAACTAGTTTGAACAAGAAATACCCTGGAAAGTCATAAAAAATTAGAGTTTCAGACAAGGCCGTATTCAGGGGGGGTGGGGGTGGGTATGGCTGTTTAGCCTCCCACCCCCGAAATGTTTGTCACTGTTATCTCGTAAAACACTTAGACAAAATGCATATTAAACAAATTCTTTGATGTGTTTTGTTGTAACCAAACATCTCCCCATTCCCCAAAAAATACCCCCCCCCAAACAAAACAACTATAATTATATGCGGTCCCGGTTTCATGGAAGAAGCCACCCCCCCTGCGCGCATTCCGGTTTGATCCAAGTACTTCCATACTTCCAAAAGGAACGTATTGGCAGAAGGTTGAAATTTCCGACTAAACGAGAATGATAGAAAAACATTCGATACGAGATAAAGAAAACAATAATTAATAAATGTTTCTACATATCCTTCTGGTGCCATTGCATAGATCAAGAGACTTCTGGGCCAGTTTTTCTAGGCCCCTTCTTATTTACGAGTAACCTTGAAAAAATGATACACCAATTAAATGACCCCCCGCATGAGACTTTTGCTTGCTGTGAATAAAAGTATTGAAGAGGGTAGCTATTTTTTATTGATTCCGTTAAGGCAATTAAAACAACCGTGTGTAGTTTGCAGTTAATTAGTTGGAACTACCAACTCCTATTTCAGGCGTTTAGTTTCAGTTCTTATTTCACACTAGACAATAACGGTCTTTCGTACGTTAGGGCTAACACCGAAATTAGATAGAACTTGGAAAGGAACAGTTAGACGTAGAGAGGGATTTGAATACAAGCGCCCGCATGGTGCATAATAAAACATTTAGGCTGGCAGCAAACGTCATATGATATTACAAAATTTAATGAAAGCAGTAGCTCCATGAGCCAGTTTTTGTCAGTATCGCAATCAATAAAGACTCGTCAATGTTTCCTATCGGCTGGATTAACTACAAATACAGTTCTAGTTTCTAAATAGATATCATCGACTAGTAAAACCTCTCAAGACATGTTTACTAGTGCGTTTGGTGATGATTGCTGATACTAATAAGCAACGGTTGTAACGAATTTTTCGCCTTACTTATGCTAGAAAGTAAACGACTTAATTACGATACTTGCAGATAATGGGATTTAGCTTTAATCGGATAAAAAGATTTCACGAAGACGCTATCAACTAAACATAAATTTAAGTAATTGACCTAGTTTGTTACCTGATCTCTGCAAAGGAGTTACCTGATTTTTTCTTTATTTTTTCGAACTTTACGATTGTTCTTTTAAACAATGGATGATTTTATTGCTGGATTTTGCTGGAGGTATTTTTACTTTAAATTTTTTAGCCATAGAAAAAAGGCCTATATAGTTGTGTACTAGAGTTTTTAGTTCTCCAGTTATTCTTTCTTTTACGGGACTACCCCATTTGTTCCGGAATAAACACTTCTGTACCCTAAGAGTGTTCGCATATTTCAGATATTGTAATATTTTTGCCTTCGTTTATCACGATGGAATTTTGTGAAGCTTGGAACTTTGTTTTTCAAAGTTAAAAGAACCTTGCGTTTGTTTCTGTTTTATGACCCTATTTTTATATTTCCTACCTAAAGCTGTTTATTTAATTTTCCTTGCCTTAAATATATTGAAGTCCCTTTTGTCTTCTTTTTTGCTTTCTTTTCTTTTCATTTTTTTCCCCCTGGATTTTCACATTGTTTTTTTTTTTTTTTTTTTCTTTAATGTGGGTAATACATTTTTATTATTATTGCGTACTCTTCTAAAATCCGGACAACACAAAAGAAAGAACTCATCGGAAATCTCAAGCCGTCTATTGATAACGGTTTTTCCTGCTGCATAGTGGAGATATTGCTCATCAGTGACAAAGATTTTAAACTGTTGTTTTTGGGGTTCAGGGGGAAGTAAAAGGTAGCTAGGTTAGGTTAAGGGTTACGTATTTTAATATATGCTATGCTTTCCCCCCCCCCTCCCCTAAGGGCAAATATATTAGCCCAAATTTTGTTTCCGTAACCTATATATTTTTTCTCCTATTTTGTTTTTATTTCATTTAGCATTACACTAAACTTTTCACTTCTCGCATGGTTGTCCTCGGATTTTTAAGAAGAGTACCTTGTTATTATTATAAAAAGTTAGTCCCTAGAGGAACCGTTATGATATCATGTACTTAATCTTATTTTAAGGCTGGGTATTAGGAAATGTTGTTTAAGATGGTCAGATTTTAGGCTTATAAATACTCGAATATATCGTTGTAGTATCATGCACAAATTATTTTGTTTGAAGGATACAATGACGAAACCGACTGTTCCCTCACTTGCAAACTGCCCCTACGCAGCACCTAGGTTGGTCCCCCTCTCACCCGACCCCAGTTGCCCCCCCCCCTAGCTGAAATTTAGTTTATTTCAATAATTCTTGTCAAAACTACAAGATGAACCTGCATAATTCAAGTATCGGAAACAAATCATTTTGTAGTACATATTTACCTTTATATTATCTACAAGTTACCTTTATATAGTACTATAAAGTTACCTTTATAGTAATTTTACAGTAATAAATAGTACCTTTCATGTACCAAACGGCTTATTTTGTTTAGTATTTTACAAAATTTAAAGCATCAGGCATATATTAAATACATAACCTAACCTAAGGAATGCTACTTTTTTGCCACCACCCAGAAAACTAAAGTTCTAAATATGTTCACGAAGTTTAGAAAACCCCTTGTTTGCCCATTAGCGCGCCAACGGGAAATTCTCTTGATAAAGAAGCTTCTTGACTAGTTTCTTTGAATCATGTTTGCTACACCATTTCTCGTGTGTTTTCTGGCTAAATACATAAGTTACCGGAATTGGCTCCAACTTTGGCCCCCCCCACGAATTTTGACGAAATTAACGACCCTGGGAGAGAAGGGGAGTATTTAGGCTCGTATTCCCAACGAAAATCTAGAGAATTGTAGAGTTGTAAAATTTAAAATTGTGTATGATGGGTTTTTAACCATCCTGGGAATTACTAGAGTTTGGTTAAACGGGAACTTTCGTAAATGAGTCCCAGAGGTTTCAATTGGGTAACAGTCCTCACCCTTCTTGTTGAACTAAAACACTTAATACCAAATTCTCTTTTCGTTACTAGGAAACAATATTTACTAGATTAGCAATTAGCAGGCGTTTCAGCTTCTTTTTCTCTAACGTCTCGCATATAGCCCCAGGCTATATCCCAAGCGATCTCCTGCTCCTTCCTTCTGTCTAAGCCAATGTTGAATATGAAACAAGTTATTGCAATCAAATGCAAAAAGCTATGTTTACGCGGGGTAAGGACATAAAAGAGGATTGCTTCTGGCTAACTCATCAATTCATAAGGGGCAATTTTAGTTTTTATTTGAATGATGAGTGACTTTCCCTAATATTTATTAATCCTTCTATCAACGAAAAGTAACGCAGGATGAAAGAGCTCCCCCCCCCCCCAAACCCCTGTTTTTGTCCTCAAGTTTGTATCCGTGTCTCAGGCTTGGATGTGAGTCAAGAATTCTTTTTGTTTCGGCTGGAAATATAGTGTTTGTTCTTGGAGAGAGAGCGAAATTTTTAAGGCTGAAATTTTACTTTTTATGCAGATATCCCGTAATCAATCTTACATTTATTATTTATTACAAAAAAGGAAATGTTCTGTCTAAACTTTCTTAGGTAATAACTACGTAATTACATTTAATTAAAAGCTTAAGCTATGTATTAGTCTAAATTAGTTGATGATAACCCTTGTAGGCTAGATGAATATTCATTAGTTTATCTGGATTTGGCAACTTATTATTTGATTTATTCGAGGTAGTATACTTCATATTGTAGATGGCGTTTTGTAAGCATTCACTATTCGTCACGGACATTTTATTGTGTTTTTTGTACGTTTATGGAAAAAAGCTTTCATATTGTTTTCCTTAACCAATATCTTTAATTTACTAAAAAAAATAATAATCTTAATATTTATCCTAAAAAAAACAAATATTCTTAATTACATCCTATAATAATCCAAATAAATAATCTAAAAAATAAAAAAAAAAAACTAAAAGTTATTAATGCTTTGAGGTATTACTGGGTGGATGAAATTAAAATACCTACCCCCTCGCCACCAAGATTAAAATACTTTGCGCTGCAGTAAATTGGGCTTCGAGTTAAAATTTATCGTAATATGACAATCGCCCTCTGTTATATTGCTGAGGTGACACCGGCAGTATGGTTAAACTCCTCCCTATAATTCATCTTTTTGAAAATATGTTTTTTTCTTTCCTGTAAGCTTTGGCTTGCCTAAGCCCTCAAACACCAAAACTGTAATTGCTAAAAATTTGTTTATTGGAAGGATGCGCTTTGAAATTTATACACTGCGTTGAAGGTTTACATGTACTTTGAAACTAACGATTGTGAAATTTAGGATTAATTAGAACACCATTTCTGCATACGAACCTGTTTGCTTAGTATTGTACTTTCGAATTAATTTTTTCTTTGAATGACCACGTTTCAAGTATATTTGGCCGGTTAATTAGGCTCTTTTTCTGTCTTTTTTATTTATTTTTTTACTCTATTTATTGAAGTTTACACCCAAAACGTGAAGGTTCAAATATGACAAACGAGAAACAATTTCATTCAGTAGAAATAGTACAATCTAACACGTGCAACACTTATTTAATAAAACATCAAGAAAGAAAAAACGACTAGCATCTAACATCACATAGGTGTCTAAATTTCTTTCTATTCTGTGCAATTTTTTCATTGAATACACCATAATTCAGTTCCATCAGCATTTACTTTGTTTTTTTCGTTACTGAGGACCTTATTTTTATTACTTTTTATTATCATAGCCGCAAGTAGATTGTGTAAACTTTATCAGGAAGCAATATCATAAACAGGCCATCGATGGAAAGATTTAAAAACAATGTAATTCAAGTTACTAAACATATTAATAAAAAACGAAATTCAATGCTTTATACTGACTCTCAAGCGTCGGTTTGTTCTGAATTGCTTTGTCTGAAATAAATCTTACTTTTACTAAACGCTTACCCACCTTAATCTTCCTACCAAGTGGTAAGCGTAATCTAAATCTGAAGAAAAACCCATGAATATCAATTTAATTCTCGGTTCACGGCAGTCGACGGTGTTGTAAGGTGTTCTTCTTTCCGTCGGTAAAAACGTAAACGCATTCATAGAATGTATATCCCTTTAGTAACAGCATTAAGAAATGTATTCCTTTTTCACTAAAAGTTTGTATTTTGTGGGGGGAATCGGTGTTATAGTACAACATGTGTACATGATGGAGCAAGAAATATCAAGGGGGTGGACAGGGGGACATTTTCTCTTCGTAATGAGCGTTTTACAAAAAGCCCTAAGTTTTCTAAGCTCACCCTGTTTTGACTCGCATCTAAGGGATAGAGTTGAAATTCTTTTCAGGGACAGTTATAGAGGTTTATTATTCAATAGTTAGATAGACAGAATCGAATTCATCTAAAACAGAGAGAAGAAGTAATTAACATAAAATATTGGAGAATTCGTCAAAGAGCCAAGAGATCTTTGGCTCAATCCTTTTCCTGTGTGCGTTTGCAGTGAACAAAACCCAGCGCTGCCTTCTGATCATTGCTATATTCAAAAACCTGTTGTATGAACACACAATTAAATTATTAGTCTATGACTGGACTTCTTAAAGCCCAACAGGTAGGACATTTCCTATTTATTTAAAATTTGTTTGTTTTTTTTCTAGGATGTGGCTGGGGTCATCATCGGATATCCATTGGATACCGATGAAGTTAGTAATTATGTTTAATTTTTACTGCCATTGGGCATGCAAATCTTTTAGGTTCTAGAGTGAACTAGTCAATATACTGTCATAATAATAAAACCTTTCGTTACTTTTGTTTGTAATCCATAGTTATTCAAACACCACGGTGTCCCATTCCTTTTCATGATATTCATTTTGTACATTTTTCAGGATCTCAGCTAATTTTAAGTTTGTTTTTTAATTTGCTTGACTACTTTTTGCAACAGTATTAACTAGACTAATATCGGCAAATAAGCTAGTTTTTTATTTCTCTCTCTCTCTCTCCTCTCCTTTGTCTGACGGAATATAACCTTAAACTATTTAAAGAAGTGATAATTCCCTATATTCGAGGATTGTTCGAAAACACCGAATTTAAAGTTCGCGACTCTTAGCAACTATCTTTTACACCACTTGAACATGGCTGAAGCTACGTACTCTATGCACGTTTTTTTTTTTTAAAAATTTTTACCGATAAAATAAAGACCGGCTTCATATTTTTCCTCTGACGTATTTTTTATAGCAACTCTATGAAGAGTTCCATAGTCAGACCAAAGACAAATATGCACTATATAGTGGAGGGGGTTATTAAAAAAAACACAGGCTAATACAATAACTATCAACGAAATTTAAGTCGTCAAAACAGCTTTTTAATTTAAACACGCTCGATAGTATATGGAATTTTGAAACATCTAAAATAATTACCAAAAACCTATTTGTTAACTCTATTCTCATTATGGAGTATCAGCCGGTAATGTAAGATCAGGAGGATCATAATATTGTTGACCATGCATTACATCCTACAGATTCTAGATTTGGATGCAGCTTAAGCAAAATGGTCCTTTGGCGATTATCCTCAGAAGTAACGAATGACAAATTCGACCTTCAGCCGCCTATTTTTCGACGGTAGAGTATTCTCTCATTATATTATTATTCCATTTCTCCAGTACATTTACAAATGACGGACTCGGTATGTTGAAGTGGGTCCAAACTAAGATGATTATAAAGGACATATTAAATCTAAAATATCGAAGAGATTCCCACTCTGACGATAAGCCTTATTTTTATAAATGAAATATGGACAGGCTGTCTTGCTCAGGGCACGAGTAAAATGAATTTGAATATTAAACCAGGGCTTGCTGCGGATCACTCTCCTCAAGTTTCAGCCTCAGTCAGCAAATGAATGTATTTGTTTATAAGATAGTTGCCTGAATTGCTTTATCAAACATAGAGGATAAAAATACGGGGAATCCAGCTACTTTCCTTATACGCTTTTTTTCTCTATAATGTACTAAAAAGTAACAAACTATTTTTTTTTTACTGTGCTTCCTGAAAAGCTTTGGGGCGACCAGAGATAGTAATACAATTTATTTAAGCGACCTTTTATGACAGAGTATCCTTTGACCTGAAACAACAGAGACGGTATCACCACACGAAAATCAGTAAACTGCTAAGGTGTTTTAAGTCATAGGCTCTCCACGCTTTTATTTAGCCTTTCAAAACAGGTGGATAGTAAGAAACAACGTATTGTTTTTCATTATAACGCAAATAGAGATAAGAGAATGTTTTCAAAAATAATGTGTGTATTTTGCTCGCTTACTTAAAAGTGTTAAATTCTTGGTTAAAAAAGTTGCATTGGACAGGAAGTCAAATAACGTGGCGAGCTATTGATCACTGAGTCTTGATCTATCGAAATCTTGAAGATTAAATAAACTTATTCATATATGTAGATTTATTTTGCAAAATGAGCATTTAAACTAAAAATAACGTAATAATGCATAAAATTTAAATTTGCTTATACTTTAGTCCCGGCATTGTCATCGGAAATTCAAATGACATATGCACAATACAAGCTGAATTGAACCCGGGATGTAGGTCAAAATGTTTTATTACAAGTATTTGAACCCTCAGACAAAGCATAATAAGTATTTTTTTTAAAATATAAGATTATTTGTTTTTAAAGGCAAAATTTGAGCACGAGATTTCATATGTGACTTCAAAGGATAAGCCATTTTAAAACTTACCTTTCGCCCTAAGTTCTCAACTTTTCTTAAGTTAAACATAAGTCCACTCATCTCCTTTTTGAAAAACAAATGTAAACTATATGTAGTATGGAGCCTTAATGGTATTTATGAAAACACTATGTTTTTTCCCCTTATCTAGGTAAGAATCCAGACACAAGACCCAACAAAATCTGCCGCTACAATGGGACACTACACATGTCTAAGGACAGTTATACGTCATGAAGGTGCTGCCGCACTCTTTCCGTGGGAATGACTTCTCCTATGGCCAGTGTCGCTGGCATTAACGCCATGATTTTTGGGGTTTAGGAAATGTTCACAAGCGTTTATCCAGACCCAGAATCGATCAAGTCATAGCTACAGCGGGTATTTGCGCAGGTTTTAGCTCACCAGTAATTACTATAGCCTATAGGAGCTAGTCAAAACGGAGGTTGCAGGTTTCAAAGTCAAATTCCTGGAGCTCAAATTTCTGAGTGAAGTCACATCTTTTTAAGTTCGTGTTTTCCTTTTAAAATCCTAGTGTGTCTTCACCAGGACTAGATTTTTCCAGAGAGTTTTGTACAGGTTTGCTTTTTAAAAAATTAATTAATTTTTTGCGTTTTCTCTAGGCATTTTTTATGCTAATAAGCATTTTGCGTTCAATTATGAACTAAATTTATGCATATATATATCTAATATATCAGCGGGCGTTAATTCACGGAAATGTGAAGGGGGATGGCAACCATGTAGTTCAAAGTCCAGGGAGGGGACCATTTCACTTTTTTTTTCATTTTATACTGAAAAGGGCATTTTTCCAATAAAATATAAGCACAGCGTTTATTTGAAAAAAAAAAAATGTAAGGGTGGGGGGCGAGTGCTTCCAATCACCAATTGATATCGCAATATATATATATATATCTTATATATATATAATATATATACATATATATATATATATATATAATATATAATATCATATCCATATATATATATATATATATATATAATATATTATATATATATTATCGAAATATATACGATATATATATCAATATATATATATATATATATTATATATATATATATTATATATATGATATTCTGATAATATATATATATATATATTTATTATATATCATATATATATATATAATATCTAATATAATATATTAGCATATATATATATATATATATATATCTATATATAATAATATATATATCTCTATATATAGTCTAATATATATAATATATATATATATATAATATATATCTATATATATATATATATATATATATTATATTACTATTATATCGATATATATATATATATAATATATATATATATCTATATCTATTATATATATTATATATATATATATATAATATGTTATCTATATATAATATATACTGGCAGATCCGAGGGCCGGGGAGACTCTGGCCCTCCCCCACCCCTCCCAAGATTTTTTTTCTGGCGCTCTCCTTATCCTGTTTTTTTCTTTTTTACTCTTTTTTTACAATAAATTTTGTTCAATTTTGGTCAGATTATTGGCATCTTTGTCACAGTGCTGCCCCTAGTTTTTGCTCATTGTGGCCCTTGTCATAGTGGATCCCCCCCAAGAATTTTGCTATCGAATCCGCCCCCTGTCGTATACCCATATATGCCTGAAAGGTGATTTGATTTTTATATCCATGTTTTGGCCTTTCAATTATTTTCAAAATCCAAAGGGAGTTGCCCATTTTCGTAACTACCTGTGTGTCCTATCTTGAGCACAATGTGTCAGCATAGTTTCCGTCACGACTGGGACACAGTCACCAAAACGCGTTCGCGGGGCACGCTTTGCCATGTGTCACACTGGTGTACTGAAATTTCTGAAACGTCGGCAGCCCCTCATCAAAAGTTAGTCCCGTGTGTCCCAGGAGTTTTAATTAAGGTCCGAATATCAAGTATATATTTTTTCGGTAATGCTTATAACACACTAATCGTAGTGTTTACTTAGGAATTTCTGGTTATAATATAAGCTCAACTTTAAGGCAGCTGGAGTGAACACCTTTAAGTCACGTGCAATTACAAGTGTGGACTCTACAACAATTACCAGTTTCTTGTAAACCAAGTGAACCATTTGCAGAAAAAAAAAACTGTCGGGATTTTCTTAATAGTCATTTTTCTTTCTATAATTACTGATTAAAAACGAGTTCTAGGTACCCCTTTGGGTATAAGCTCGAAAAAGAAACACGATTTTACTTAAAGAATCTACTCACAGTGGTTAAGAATACCCAAGAAATCAAGTTTTTGTAGGTGGAACGGTTCGAAATAGGAAGGCACCAGCGAAGGTTCAGCTCTCATGTTTCGGAGAGAAAAAAAAAGTGCTGAAGGGCTCCTCCTTCCCGTCCACAAAAATACCACGCACGAGCCGACAGCGTCGTGACAGCCGTTTAGGCTTAGTTTTATAAGACTAATTAGTTATAAAGTCGCATAATTACAAAGTAGGTCCATTGTTCTTTTAGGGGTCCTGTTTGATTGCCTGCAAAAATATGGCGGTTCCCAATGGCATTCGATGAGTTTTACCAAGGTTTTGGTATTACTTGTCGTCAGGAAAATCCCTGCTTTTGGAATATATTTTGCTGCATACGAACTCATGACGCGCCAATCTGATCCAAAGCGTGTCCACTTTAGTAACATGGGACTGATGCTATACGCTGGTGGTATGGCTGAGTATACTACATTGGCATTTACGGATCCCCGTCGATTATGGTGATAATCTCGCCTTCAGATAGATGGCATTTCTGGAAAAACAACAAATATTCAGGTAAGTTAATCCAAGGTGGTCGGAATATTTGATATTTGAATTTTCATACAAAACACAACATTAATATACGAATTGGGCGTAAACCAGATGTGGCTTGAAAGTGTAAATCCCTTTGAAATTGGTTTTAGCAACCCCTGTAGTTAACTCTTAAAATAATTCCTAGGATATACGGATAACCGAAAAAATAGATGATACTGGAAACAAAACGACATTTCAGGGAGAGAGGGACACTAGTCGAAGGCTCGTACACTGCTTGGTTTGCCTGACAAAGTAATGGCTCAGAAGGATTAGTCTCTTAGGCTTGAGAACCATTTATAGAGTCGTTCCACAATTGACTCGTGCTAGAAAGTAAAGTCGAGCCTCAGAAGAGAATAATCCCCCCACCCCTTAGCAGGCTATAGCTAAACAAATGAATGGGTGTTCAATTTAGATCCAACTGAGAGGAGAGATAGCTTAGATCCAAAACTAGATTATATCCAAATGAGATGAGATTGATTTGCCTAAATGTAATCGATCAAGTATATAAACTATAAATCAAGACATTCCTTTTGCAATTAGAAGAAGAAGAAAAACTTTTGCCACCTAAATTAGAGATTAGACTTACATTAGGCAATAATTAAAGAAGAAAATATAATCTCAAGGCTTGGATACCCAAGTATTGGACTCTCTCAGAAAAATTAGGAAATCAACCGGACGTTATTATTTGTCGTATAACATGTTATGTAATTAAAATGCTTTATATTTCTGTTGATGGACAGTCAATGTATATGTGGTCGAAAGCAGTTGTGTATCTGTTTTCACATCTAATAAAGGACTTATCCCCACTTGAATGTTATATTTGGTTAATTACTTTTTATATGATTGTAGAAGGATAATTACTGGAGAATTTCGATTTGGAACTCTGAATAAAAAGTTAACGAACAATATGCTTATTAATTCGATTTTGTATTATGAGTAACACAAATACCTGTTTCTCAAATCATGAAACTTTAATAATGAGCTCAAAATTATTGATGGCCACTTTGAAACAAATAAACCAAGTGAAGTCAATCTATACATATAAAGACAAGTCCCATAACTACGCCAGTTGTAATTACATCATGCAAAATCGTACTGCTAGGAACTGAACAAGGTTCTGTAACTGGTTATTGTTTTAAAATTAAAATTCTAAATTACTTTTCCGCCAAATATTTTCTAGCTTGTTCATTACGAACCTTGGTAGCGCTTCATTATTTGTCAAAAAAAAATCCTATTAGTGGAAAAACATGCAGTCTCGAAGCTAATTAGTTATAACTTGCTTTGCTAGCAGCTGCTGCATTGAACAAGTGTCCATAATTTTGCATAAATCCTCGAAATACCCTTTTGGTTGGGAGGGGTAGGAACCAACTTAAAAGGTCTATGAATGGGGACCCCCATAACGTTAGCCGTGCTCAGATATAATCGCTTTAGTTACTAGGTATGGATGGATTTTAAAAAATTAATAAATGGGCTCCAAAATATAGTTTAAATTGAAAAGCTTTCTCCCAAGAAAATCTTATCCAATTAAAAGTAAACAACAAGCTTAAAACTCAGAAGAGCAAAAAGTGTGCTTCAATAAAAACGTCAGCTTAAAAAAAACTAATAATGAAAGATGGAGTCGATCTAAAATTCTACAGAAGTACCAAAAAAAAAGCGCGTCGTTACGTCTCGTAAAACAAATTATTTTATTTCAGCTTTCTGAAGAATACATAGAAGATTAAAATAAAATTTCGTTTCAACAAAAGATTTTCTTGGAATTGAAAGAATAATTTAAAAAACGAAAATACTGTTGAAAATAGTTGTAGATTAGATAATGAAAATAAGTCGTCTGCTTTAAAAAATAGGTGACGTGAAAAAAAACGAAAAGTCCAAGAAGTTTGACCAGTTTTCTGTTCGTATTCTAGCAAAAAATAAACTTTCAACTAAATTGTTTCAGTAGAGCAAAAATGATATTTCAGCCTTTTGGGGGTTGTATACCCCATTTAGTATTTTACACAGAAAAATAAAACTTCCAGGTAATTTGTTCCAAAGAGCAAAAATGATGTCCCCAAGCCTTTTGGGGGTTGAGGGGAATAGCAAAATGAACTATTTGTGGGATCTCTGCGTTTAAGATATTCATTTTCAGTCGTAAATAATTTTTTTTCGTTGTATGAAATATGAGCGCCACTTTGCTCATTTTGAAAATTAAATTTAGTATTTGCTTTTCCCAGAAAACTGTATGGAGCAGTCACGATTGGAGTAGTGTCGTAACAGTTGAACAGTAAAAATAGGTTCCATTTGCGGAAATAGTGGGGAAGGAAAAAATGGCACTCAAACTTAACAGAAAATATGAAACGCCCACGTGGCCCACACGAAACAGAACACACGCATAAGGGGCTTGGGTAACCAATGGACTGGCAGTATTTCAAACGTAGGCTGTACAAAAAGGTGGTTCAATACAAATTTCGGGCTAAATGAGAGAAAGGTTGAGATGGCTAGGACACGCTTCTGCGAATAAAGGAGAAGAGTCCCGACGATTCCTTTTCGGCCAATGCTAGGGCTAAACGGAAGGCAGGCCGTCACGCGGGTTTGGGAGTGATGTAAGAAAGAAAGATTTAAGAAAAATGGAGCATGGAAGGGGTAAAGAGGGACGCTTGAATAGTTGGAATTGTAGGAAGGAGCGTGCGAAAGCTGGTGGCCTCAGGCGCTTGGGGGAAGACAATTCGTCCGATCTCCAATTTGATGTCACTATTCTGAAGGAAATTCACGGTGATTAGTAAATGTACTGGGTTAGTATCAGAAGAGAGCGGTTTAGGGTTGAAATACTGGCTAGAAGTAGAAGGAAATAGTGCCTAAGAAAAGTTGCCATTGGAATAGTTCTGTTTATAACCTAGTGTGGGGAGCACTACCCCTCCCCCCCCCCAAAAGAGCAGTAATCCTGAGAAGAGTTTTTGTGGAAGTCTTCGTAGCCAGGAGATGTCAGGCAGGAGTGAGGGGTTAAGGGGAATGTATTGGTAAGACGTGCTTTTCTTGCCATTTGTTTTCGAACTGCT